>JAVJIX010000265.1:0-600000 GCA_036785185.1 Paratrypauchen microcephalus
TGCAGAACTTTCTGGAGGTGGGATGTTACTGCAGAAGGATTTCATGGAAATCAAAAAGTGAAACCATACTGTAGCAGAACAGTCTACATGGAGATCGATAAGTTGTATTCCATACTGTAATCAAGTAAGAGTCAGAGAGGCAATAAAACATCCACAATGAAAAACAAAATATCTTTTTTTGTCTAAAAAGTTACCCAGTAGAGCTTTAAAATTAGAGACAATTCAGTGTTATTGTTAAAGGTCCCTTTGGCATGGAAATTTTCACTTTCTGAGGTTTTTGAACGATAGTAACTGAGCTCCCCTACCCTGTTTAGCCCCCCCCCCCCCTACCAATGGTTAAAAGTTGTGAAATGTCTAAACTGAGCATTTGCGATCACTTTTCTACGTTACAAAAAATCGGAGCTCCAGCAGAGAAGTGATTTGGAACAAGGCACCTTATTGACGTCAGATCGAAAAAAGAAATGCAAGTAAGTTCCACCCCCGTCTGTCTGTACTCAGGCGTCTCCTCTGTAAATCACGCCCAGAGGTTTGGACTGCGAATGCGCTAGGCAATGCTTGAAATGCGTTTTTTATTTGCCTGGAGGCACGTCCGAGTGTTTCTAGGCTCCGAAGTCCTTTATCTGAGCCTCTGGACCTTTGAACAGCAGTGGTTTAAATTTTATTTTCTATGGAAATGTGTTTATTTTTTCAATGGAATGCTTGAAATCTCTCCCCCCGTGCAAAAACACGGAAATGGATCAGCTGAGAGCTGAGAACGAGGAGAGTTTAGCCACGCCCCCCAACCTCTACTATAGGCCAGCTCTTTTCTCCTCATTTGCATTCAAGCAACAACGCCCATTATGGAGTGTTCAGAGAGAAAAAAATTACTCTTTTTCATCTTTCATCTTATCTCTGTTTCTCATGCACTGAGTGTTGATTTTGAAGAAGGATTCATTTACACGGTATTAGGGAACCATTAAGGAGCCATATAAAAGCATCAAGAAGTACCATGTCATGGGATCTTTAATAGTCAAGGGCCCATACACAGCAGAATGGGGGTGTGCATTCATAATATCATACGTTCATTTGTTTCTGAAGCTGTGAGTCCAACACCAAAAGTGGCCTCTAGTAAAATTTCAATAGAAAAAAGACCTCACCTAAGCCAGAAGCTATTAACTGTCTGTTTACACTATTCCAATGGAAACAGAAATCAAATCTATCTGCTAATCCTAACATCAACAGTTCATTTGACCTGTACTTCCTGTGCACTCTGAAGGTGGCCAACCGGACTACCTGCGTCCTCCGAGTAGAAGACTCGGAGAGCAGTGACGAAGATGGCGAGACAGTCGGCCATGACGGGACTGTTGCCGTTAGCGACATACCCCGAATCATGTAGGTTTTTCCTCCCGGGGCTTTTTCTGTTTCCTCTCTCACGGACACCTTTCTATCTGCACCTGTCAGTTTGGATTTGTGTGTGTGCTGCTGCAATGGACACAGAGCCAGGCTATTGTCAGAATAGATGAGGCAATTACTTTTGTAGATGGCAGAGGTAGAATAGATGATTTTATTTATTTTGAGAAATGAAATGAAAAAGTCACCAATATCTGGAATGGTTTCATCCTTATTGAATGCCTAGAGTTTAAAACTGAGCTAGAGTGACTGGTCAGAATTCAGTGGTGGGAATTTGCGGTTTTACTTTGTAGTCCTAGGTTTATTTTTGATATGTAATTACTGGGCCTAACCACATAGAACAAAAAGAGTTCTCAGAGTTAAAGATATTCTCTGTTGGTATCATAGACTATATATATCAATGGGACATGGTTAACCCACTAGCCGCAACATTCCACATAGGAAGTGAGTATGGGCGTGCTTTCGGCTCCAACCACTCCAGCTCTAATTCACTTTATATATTGAAAAAATGTTGCCCCTCTCTCTGTAATGCTGCCGTCATTACTAACTTGGGGTTTAAAATGTTCGTATTAATCCCCTCTACACAATCATGGTGTTTTCTTTTGTTGTTTTTTTTCTATTTTGTCTTCCTATTAATACAGAACTCGGCTCCAAATTTGTTCCTATAACTGGCAGCCTTGGTGAGCTTCATTTGAATGGAGGGTGTCGTCACACTCCTTTAGTCCCCCTTCTTTATAGTCTGTGGCCCTATCCACATAAAACAAAAACTGGCACAGAGTTCAAGGTCTGTCAGTATTAACAAATATTTTTTAATATCTTCAGAAAGTGTTGTCATTGGTCAACCCCAGTGGTGTGATTGTTGTAATTTGAAAGGATTTTACCCCATATTAAAAGGAGAATTAACATTTTTTACAATCTGAGCCTTATTTCGGTAATAAAACAAGTTGTTTTAATCACCCATAGCACTTTGGTGTCATATGGAGCACTTCCGGAGATGTTTTAGATTAGCAATAGCTATGAGATATTTGTATCCATAGTTTCGAGTAGATAGAGGACGCCAGTGCACATGTGCGGAGTCACAAGTTTATATATTCGCTCTCGAAAGCTCCCAAACATGAAACCCAAAGCTGTAAATTATGGATAAATCTCAGATTACAGGCCGCTTTTGACTCAAACGAAAGTGTAGACTAAGACATCGAGCTTCTATGATTTGAAAAGTGCTAAAGTTTGTGTTATTTGGAGACCGCTCAGGGGCATATATTACGCATGCGCGAGGCTAGGGGTGGGTATTGGCAAAGAAGTCACGATTCAATTCGAATCACGATTCATATGCCACGAGTGCGATACTATCACGATGCATCACAAATTATTGAGATGCATTGCAATATATTTGACATACTTTAGTGAAAATGTACCAAAAAAGAGGATAACTTAAATATCAGTGTCTGTGTATCTGGTTAGTGTCTTCAGTTTATACATAACCCTGAGCAACTCAATTCATAACTGAATTTATTGAATAACAAAAACAAATAAACCAAACCAATAACAAAAAAAAGTGCATAGGATTTTTTTCTAAAACAAAAAAATTATGTTCAAACATTTGCCATTTTGAGGTAGCTACCATCATAACAAACAATACCCTTTCACAAAGAAAAAAGAATTTTGCATAGGATTTATAAAAAAGAATAAACTAATAATTAATTAATTTATTTATTAATATTAAATATTAAATAATTAAATATTAAATAATTAATTAATAATAATCGATTTTTGGCATCAAGAATCGATGCAGTATATTGTGAAAGTTAGTATCGCGATGCATTGTCATGACGATTATTTTGCACACCACTACT
This sequence comes from Paratrypauchen microcephalus, assembly GCA_036785185.1. Classification (NCBI taxonomy): domain Eukaryota; kingdom Metazoa; phylum Chordata; class Actinopteri; order Gobiiformes; family Gobiidae; genus Paratrypauchen; species Paratrypauchen microcephalus. Next base: position 3,243 of record JAVJIX010000265.1, read on the forward strand.
CGGGGCATATATTAGCGCTACGGCTATCGCTAATCTAAAACATCTCCGGAAGTGCTCCATATGACACCAAAGTGATATGTGTGAGTAAACCGAAATAAGGCTCAGATTGTAAAAAACGTTAATTCTCCTTTAATAATGGCTAGTTTGTGTATCCAGTCCCTCACAAATATAGGTGAGGTTCAACATTTGTAGATTCAAGATTCAAGATTGTTTATTTGTCATCTGCAGAATCAACACAAGGTCAACAATGCAATGAAATGCTTAGGATCAGAGGAACCGTTGACTCGCTAAGATAGTCAGAAGTACTAATAACGGCAATAATAGTACATGGTAAAAAAAGTGTTGCTAAAGTGCAGGGGAAGAAGTAAACAATATAATAAAAATATGTAATAAAATGTAATAAGAATACAAAGTACAATGTACAAAGGTACAGGTAGGATTGAATAAGTATGTAAGTGTGTAAGTAGAGTATTTCACAGATTGCACATACGTATATGGTGTAGTATAAGTTTTATTTGTAGATCGTAACTTTATTATTTTATTATTAAGATATTTCCTTCAAAAACAGTTCATCTCCCATAGAATTATTTCAGGCGCTTCCCTCCATCTGAAATAATGTCATTGTAAGTTTCTATAACATGAACACAATATATTGAACTGTCGCAGTTTTGGGTATAAGACGACTTTTCTACCACATGTTCCACTCTCCTCTTAGCATATTTCAGATGGACTGGAGAACCCTTGGCCGTTGTAGACTTGTTTGTGTAACTGTGTTTGTTTTAGGCCGGTGGTGAAGACCGGCGGCGAGTCTCGAGGAGAGATGACGGAGGACGCCCTTGGAGAGGCCTACAACAGCTCCAAGGACAGCACTCTGGTGATGAGAGAGGTGAGAGGGGGTCATAGGTTAAGTTGGGTTAGTTTATTTGTAGTTGAAAACCACATTGGGAAAACATGTGCAAAAAGCTCACAATCATACATCAATGACAACTGCATGAAAAAAGTAATAGACAATCATTACAGACTTACTGACACTGAGAAATAAACAAGCTACAGAGATTAAGGAGCCAAAATATTAAAGTGAATATCAAAGTTCATGGTTTCCTGTCTGGCTTGTTGTTGTCATTAATTATAAGCCCACATATTCATGCCTTAATAAAATAAAATAGATTTAATAATACATAAATAATAAATAAAATAGACTTAATTCATAATGAGCAAATTCAGGTTTAGTAACTACTTAAAGGTGCCATGGCATGAAATTTTCATTTTCTGAGGTTTTTGAACGTTAATGTGAGCTCCCCTACCCTGTTTAGGCCCCCCCCCATGGTTAAAAGTTGCGAAATGTCTAAACTGAGCATTTGCGATCCTTTTCTGCGTTACAAAAAATCGGAGCTCAAACGGGCGATTTTGAACAAGGCACCTTATTGACGTCAGATCGAAAAAAGAAATGCAAATGCAGTTCCACCCCCGTCTGTCTGTACTCAGCGTCTCTGTAAATCACGCCCAGAGAGTTTGGACTGCGAATGTGCTAGGCAATGCGAAATGCGTTTTTTTATTTGCCTGGAGGCACGTCCGAGTGTTTCTAGGCTCGGAAGTCCTTTATCTGAGCCTCTGGACCTTTGAACAGCAGTGGTTTAATTTTATTTTCTGTGGAAATGTGTTTATTTTTCAATGGAACGCTTCAAATCTCTCCCCCGTGCAAAAACACGGAAATGGATCAGCTGAGAGCTGACAGCGGGAGAGCGGAGAGTTTGGCCACGCCCCCACTCTCTACTATAGGCCAGCTCTTTTCTCCTCATTTGCATTCAAGCAACAACGCCCATAATAAAGTGTTTGAGAGAGATATTTATGACTCTTTCTCATCTTATCTCTGTTTCTCATGTGTATCTGTGTTGATTTTGAAGAAGGATTCATTTACAGTATTAGGGAACCATTAAGGAGCCATATAAAAGCATCAAGAAGTACCATGTCATGGGATTGTTAAAGGCCCTATATTACACAAAACTGACTCTTGTGCTTTAAGCTATGTTATAATGCTGTTTCATCATCAAAAACAGACCTGAAGTTGTGTTTGTTTTATTCACACGTTTGAGTAACCCTTTATTATTAGTCTGTCTACATATTCAAAGCTCAAAATGCTCTGTTCCACCTTGTGATGTCATGAAGCTCTAGTTTTTCAAGTTCAAGTTCACTTTCAAGTTCAGTTAGTTCAGTAGAGCCTGGCAGTTCCATGGTTCTGGTATTCAGTGGATTCTAGTGAAGGTGTATGTAGTTTAAAAACACAGTGGAGCACTGTATTACCACATGACATCACAAGGTGGAACAGAGTGTTTTCTGTCTGAGAGAAAAACCTTTCCTAAATATGCAGGGTTTATGTGCTTAACGTGTGTGAATGAAACAAAACACAGCTCCAGGTGTGTTTGTGATGAGGAAACAACATAATAACGTAGATCAGAAATATAAGAGGATCGGAATATAGGCCCTTTAATTAATACCCTAACCCTGACTAGTTCTGCAGTTACTACTACTATGCAGTTATTCAATTATAATCTTTAATTTATAACCACTGCAATAGACAGACGAAAAGAAGAAATAATAACACAAGATTTAATGGACTCAAATTAATTTTCAGCATGAATGGCAAAAGGAGAAATTCAATTTGTCAGCTGGACAAAAGTTTATTTGGTCGAATACGTTTTGCAGCTCATCCAAACTGCTTCTTCAGTTCTGGTCAGATGCTGGTGGACTCTGCCTATATCTGCCTGAAGGGATGAGCTAACCACAATGAAATGACTCTGAAACTACCACTCCTACTTGTTTTTCAGTTTCTGTCAGTTAGGTGAGCCTATTCAATATGCAGCGGGAGTGTGGGGTCTTGTTAGCAGAAACATTCAGGGCCACAATGGGTGTTTTCACACCTCTGGACCTGACCTGCTGCCCTATTGTTTTTCTTTGTTTTGATTTAGGTTTGAGGATAGAGTTATACATGGGAGACAAGTGATGTCTGAGGTCTCCATTTCTGTTCAAGGAAGGATTCTCTCTCTTGACAAAAATAGCCTCTTTAACTCCCCTCTCAAACCAGTTCTTTTCTCTGGCCAAGATCTGTACCTCACTGTCCTCAAAGGAGTGGCCCGTGGCTTTTAGGTGGAGCACGATTTCAGGATGAATATTTGTTTGCAATTGGTTTAGCAATTTGAACTTTTGTGTTGGAGATTTATTGTTTATTGGAGTCAAATTGAGTCTTTTAAATACTGTTTACTTTGTCCTATTTTGTATTTATTTCACGATCTCATCCCCATGTTCTACAGGCGGAGGAGAGGAGGAGAGGTGCCCACATGGAAAGTAATGGTTTTGGGAATCACAGTAACCATGGTAACCTCCCTGACCTGGTGCAACAGAGTAACTCCCCATCGGCCACGCCCACCAGCGCCCTGCAAGAGCTGGGAGACATGGCCGAGGTCAGTACTTTGATTTATGATAAAACTGGTCTACAAAAGGGACCATATTATACATCACAAACACACCCAGAGTTGTGTTTTTGTTTCATTCACACATGTTTAACACACAAACCCTGCATACAGTATTTAGGCTGGGTTTTTCTCTCAAACTGAAATCACTCTGTTCCACCTTGTGATGTCACGTGGTAACACGGGAAGTGCTCCACTGTGATTTAAACTCCGTAAATGTTTGTTAGAATCATTTGGATAATTTCAGAATTGCCAATTTCTCCTAAATAAAAGGTAAAGGGTAGCTGTTAACTTGCATTTTGAACTTTGTAGATAATAATAAAGGGTTACTGAAACATGTGAATGAAACAAAACACAATTTTGTGTGATATAGGACCTTTAACAACACTGAAGTTCTTAAAGGTCCCATGGCATGAAATTTTCACTTTCTGAGGTTTTTGAACGTTAATGTGAGCTCCCCTACCCTGTTTAGCCCCCCCCCCCATGGTTAAAAGTTGCGAAATGTCTAAACTGAGCATTTGCGATCCTTTTCTGCGTTACAAAAAATCGGAGCTCAAACGGGCGATTTTGAACAAGGCACCTTATTGACGTCAGATCGAAAAAAGAAATGCAAATGCAGTTCCACCCCCGTCTCTGTAAATCACGCCCAGAGAGTTTGGACTGCGAATGCGCTAGGCAATGCGAAATGCGTTTTATTTGCCTGGAGGCACGTCCGAGTGTTTCTAGGCTCAGAAGTCCTTTATCTGAGCCTCTGGACCTTTGAACAGCAGTGGTTTCATTTTATTTTAAGTGGAAATGTGTTTATTTTTCAATGGAACGCTTCTCATCTCTTCTCCGCGCAAAAACGCGGAAATGGATCAGCTGAAAGCGGATAGTTTGGCCACGCCCCCACCCCCTACTATAGGCCATCTCTTTTCTCCTCATTTGCATTAAAGCAACAACTCCCATTATGGCCTGTTCAGAGAGAGAAAAATGAGTCTTTCTCATCTTATCTCTCTTTCTCATGCACTGAGTGTTGATTTTGAAGAAGGATTCATTTACAGTATTAGGGAACCATTAAGGAGCCATATAAAAGCATCAAGAAGTACCATCTCATGGGATCTTTAAAAATATCCTCTAGTCCACATGTATAACAGATATTCTGTTACATCACTGTTTCAGTTTGGTTTGAGTGGATCCAAATCTTCTTTTACTCCCTTTGTTGACCCTCGCGTTTATCAGACCTCCCCCACTGATGGAGACAGTGACTCTGCAGCTGGTAAGACTGGGTTTATACACACACAAAAAACATTTATGCTGAATAAAAAACATGATTGCAATATTATAGATGTTATAGAACAGAAAAACATTACATTAGTGGTGGTAAGATACTGTACTACTGCTGCCTTGGGGTACAATAACAAAACAAGGCTACCAATGTGCGCCATCTACCCATCCCACCGCCACCACTCACACTACATTCACGCTACATTCATACTCCACAAATGCTCCACTTTTTCTTCCGATATGGAAGTTAGCGGATTCATTATGATTGCCTTGTTCTATTGGTGTACCTCATGTTTACTTATAGCACAATGACATTTTTAACTTCTGTCTCTTTAGCCATGTTTGCTAATGAATTACTGAGACAAGAACAAGCCAGACTGAACGAAGCCAGGAAAATTTCTGTCGTCAACGTCAACCCAACCAATATCCGGCCTCACAGCGACACGCCCGAAATCCGAAAGTACAAGAAGCGCTTCAACTCTGAGATCCTGTGTGCTGCTTTATGGGGTAGAGTAGTAGAATATTGTAATTCTTTTCAAATGTAATGTCTCGTATAACTTATTTTATGGGGTGTTTTAGGGGTGAACCTGCTCGTGGGGACGGAGAATGGGCTAATGCTGCTTGATCGGAGTGGACAAGGGAAAGTATACAATCTGATCACTAGGAGGCGCTTTCTTCAGATGGACGTGTTAGAAGGGCTCAATGTCCTGGTCACTATATCTGGTGAGTGTCGAAGCATCTCATTCAATGTTTTTATTTTTATTTTGACTACTTTTGGAAACATACAGAAGACATCAAATATATGAAGCAAGATATATGGAATTATGTTCTAAAGAAAAAAGATTAATAACTATACAAATCATATTTTTTTAATATACAAATACTCAAAAGGTAAAACTACCATCACATCTAAGGTGGAACAGAACATTTTGAGCTTTGGAGATGTAGACAGACTAATAATAAAGGGTTACTTCATCAATTTAGTGTACTGCATGTTACGATTCATAATTGTTTAGATAATAATTAGATAATAAGTCATTATAAGTCAAATTCTTTTACTCTCTCAGGGAAAAAGAACAAGCTGCGTGTGTACTATTTGTCCTGGCTGAGGAATAGGATATTACACAATGATCCAGAAGTGGAGAAGAAACAGGGATGGGTCACAGTGGGAGAGCTGGAGGGATGTGTCCATTATAAAGTTGGTAAGTACCATCATTCATCATGGGTCATTCTAGTTAACAAGATCTTGTTTAAAAAAAAAAAAAAAGTATATATATGAATATCTTAAAGCCCCAGTGTGTAGGATTCGTGGCGCATAGGTGGATGGTGCTATTGCACTTTCTGTTTTAGCTACGGCAGACCTCGAGGGTCACCCGGGCGCGCGCACGAGCCGCTACTGTATAAATAAAACGCGGTCCCGGTTATTTTTTCTTTTTTTTTTCTCATGAAAACACACATTCCTGATCATGTACCATGACACTCTACACATCAAATGAAACCTTACAGTCTCCTCTTTTTGACTATGCAATTCATTTCCCTGCACAACAATCACTCCCCGAGCACATGGGGCTTTTATACGGAAAAGCACAAAACGAGGTTAGCTTACCTTAGAATGCTTTGCACAGGTCAAACTCTGTATTTCACCATAAACTTGCTCTCAATTTGTCCGTAAGGATCCAGCGAATAAAATCCAGTAAAACAATTTAGTCCAAAACACGTGTTAGATCCATTACGACGTCTGATCCGGCAGCATGCTTGTGTTGTTTACCCAAAACCACGAGCCTTGCCGAAGGCGGAGCCCAAATGTCCTTCTGCGGCTCTCGTATTCAAAATGGCTGCCTCTGCATGGGGAAGATCCCCCTTTTATGTGACTATATCTAAGTCCAAAAGAATACTTTGATTTCATGATGGAAGTGAAAAGGCTTGGAAAACAATGTATTTTTGAATGGGTATCTTCAATTTCAGTAATTAACGGGTACAAATCTTACACACTGTCCCTTTAATAAACTAAATATTTAAATTGTAAAACCATGTTGCTGCTAATTCAAAATCTTTCTGTCTTTCTGTATTCTTTCTCAAAACCAGTGAAATATGAGAGAATCAAGTTCCTGGTTATTGCTTTGAAGAACGCAGTGGAAATCTATGCCTGGGCCCCTAAACCATACCACAAGTTTATGGCCTTTAAGGTATTTATTTCATTGCATATTACACTAAATGCATTGAAACTTAAACTCATGTCTATTGTTCTCTTATAATCTTCAGTCCTTTGCCGAGCTGCAGCATCGCCCCCTGCTAGTTGACCTCACAGTGGAGGAGGGTCAAAGGTTAAAGGTCATCTATGGTTCCACCATTGGTTTCCATGTGATTGATGTGGACTCTGGTAACCCCTATGACATCTACATCCCCTCTCATGTAAGTGCAGTACTCCGGTTACCTGGCCAACCAAATGATATCTCTCTGTATTTGCTATACAGCGAGATACCATTTGGACACCCTCGCTCCACCCTCGCTCCCCCGGTTAACAACGGACTCCGCGATTCTGATTCGTTCAAAGATGGTGACGTCAGTGCACCCGCCTTTCCCCGCAACGTCCCTTCCATTCAGCTGTAAAATTGGTCTTAAATGACCTAAAACACATCGATTCCTTAAAACCACAGCAGCTGACAGCTCTAGAGGCCTTTCTTTTCAAAAAATATGTTTTTGCATTGCTTCCTACCGGCTTGGTTCACGTCGCTGTCCGTTAACTGTTCTCTGATTGGTTCACTTAGCTGTCTGTCTAAGCGCAACAGCAGCGCATTCTGGACCAAGCGTTACCAGACTCGCCGCTGGTACAGCGATGAGTCATGGATTCTTCCAGGCAAGTACTCCGGTGTATAAAGGACCAATTGATCTGTTTTATTGACTTACCACCGTGTAATATATGTGGTAGTTTTGTATGAGTGTGACAGTATACAACGTATTCCTAACTAGATGTGTTACACAATAATCAATACCATCAATCTCCGAAGACGCTGTAATTGGAGCATTAAATTGCCATAATAAGTTTTATGTCAGATGCACTTCTCAAGTTGGCCTTCTCCATTAAAGGGCCCATATGGCTCTATTTTCTGATCTGTGTTATAATGTTGTTTCCTCATAACAAACTTCCCCGAGTTTTATTTGATTTTATTTCATTTGCACATGTTTAACACACAATATATGCATATTTAGGCTGAGCTCTTCTCTCAAAGAAAAATCTGTCTGTTTCACCTTGTGATGCCATGTGGTAATACAAGAAGTGCTCCATTGTGTTGTTAAACTCCATACACCTTCACTAGAATCATTTGGATGATTTCACCCCTGGAGTTGATCATTTCTACTGAACAAAAGGTAAAAGGAGCTGTTAAAGGGATAGTGGTTTTTTTTTTAATGTTAATCTGTATGGTTTTCCTTCTAAAAGTTACATGTGTTGACACCGGCTTACCTCTGACAGTCTCAGCTGATCCCGGTTCGGCTCGCTTTCTGGAGCCCACGTAAGTAGGTCCCGTAACTTCCCTGGAACATGAAATAAAGCTTGTTTTTCTTCTCAAAACAAACATTTGTTAGAAAGGTGATATATTTGCGTCTGAAACAGTTGTCCACGAAACATCCAGCGGCGTATTTTGCATTCGCGTATTGTCTGTCTCCACTCGTATCACTACGCCCATGTTAACTCTATCAGCCTGTTCACTTGTAAACTTCGGCGTAGACATCCACTGAAGATGAACAGGCTGATAGAGTTAACATGGGCGTAGTGATACGAGTGGAGAGAGACAATACACGAAACCCATACAGATTAACATAAAAAAAAAACAACACACTATCCCTTTAACATGAACTCTACCTCTTCATGACATCACAAGGGGGAACAGAGCACTTTAAGATTTAGAGATATAAACAGACTAATACTAAAGGATTACTCAAACATGTGTGAATGAAACAAACACAACTCCCAGTATGTTTTTGAGGAAGTAATAGCATTATAACATGACTTAAAGTTCACCAGTTACTTTAAAGGGATATGCCACCCCCAGGTCAAACTTGGGCATCTCCCCACAGTCCAGAGACTAAAATAAGTGGTGGAAAGCGTTTTCCTGGTCACCCAGCCATTGTCCGAGTCTGTCGCCACTGACCGCCGCGGTATCTGGTGCTCCTCCGCCTTAGACTGGAGTCTAACGTCGCCAGAGAAAGATTTCGGCCAAAAGGAATTAATTTGCTCGATGCGTTTCCCAATTACTTTCTGTGTAGTGCGCATTCATATCGAGTGCAAATAAATGTGCAAATCAACACGGAGAGCTTGCCTTGGTCATTTTGGGTGGGAACTATTTTCCAGTGCGGAAGAATACAGTCGAATCACGCACCACGTTGTGCAACAGGGGAACTCCCTTCCCGGTGCGTAACAGGGATTCCCCTGGCAGCGTGCTGCGTGATTCGACTGTATTCTTCCGCACTGGAAAATAGTTCCCACCCAAAATGTCCAAGGCAAGCTCTCCGTGTTGATTTGCACATTTATTTGCACTCGATATGAATGCGGACTACACAGAAAGTCTCTGGACTGTGGGGAGATGCCCAAATTTGCCCTGGGGGTGGCATATCCCTTTAACGTAATATAGGACCTTTGAAACATTTTAATGACATTTTATTGATACCTTTTACAGATATACTATGCAAAAATGTAATTAGAAAACAGATACAAATGTTTTGTATTTAAAATTATACCCTGCAACACAACCTATTTGTAATTTCATGCATTTTTGATTGTATTGCTTCCGTTTTGCAATCTCGTGCAGATTAGTTCTGTGGTTTTCTTATCTCAAATAATTTTCCTGCGCAACGTTCAAGTACAATTCAGATGATTCTCTTTAGCAGCTCAGATAGAACGGTATAATTACAAATGATGCGATATAAGGTTATGTTTCTGTTAAAACTATAAATCATTTTGCTTATATATTCAAGGGCTCATAACACAAACATTTAAAGGTGTGCCACACATCTTTTCTGGGGGGAGGTTTGCCACTTGCCTGTCTCCATGGAGATAGATATGTTTAATGCTAGACTGTGGAACATTTTTGGCAAAGCAGTAACAACTCCATGGCAACAAACAAGTGGCAGATTCTCCACCAGAAGCCAGCTACATACAGTAGTACAGACATGTTCATTTGTGTAACTGTTCCTCTAAATCAGACAATGTAGGTATGATATGTGTTAGCCTACTGTATGTGTTTTGTCTGTAAATTGTGAAGGTAATAAATCTTCTCACACGTATTCATGATTTTCAGTACCTTTTCCAATTTAAAAGATATATTTTGTTTTACATTGTTTATTACTATGATGGCGAACGACTTAAAGGTCCTATATTACGCAAAACTGACTCCTGTGAGATTTTATTACCTTGTTCAAAACATGCCTGGAGTTGTTTTGTTTGATTCACACATGTTTGAGTAATCTTTTATTATTAGTCTGTCTACAGCTCCAAAACTCAAAATGCTCTGTTCCGCCTTGTCATGATGTCATGAAGCGGTAGTTTTCAAGTTAGCTTCTACCTTTTACCTTTTGTTCAGTAGAGACTGGCAATTGTAGGACTGAAATGATACAAATGATGCTAGTGAAGGTTTATGGAGTTTAAAAACACAGAGGAGCACTTCCTGTATTACCACATGACATCACACAGATAGGTGTTTTCTGTTTGAGAGAAGAAACCAGCCTAAATCTGCAGCTTTTGTGTGTTAAACATGTGTGAATGCAGGGCTCTCAAGTTTTGAGTTTGGTAGGAGTGAGATTTATATTGGGGGAGCGTGGTGGTGCGTGTGACTGCGTTTTTTCCGAGGAGCGGAGGGGGGGGGCGAGTGACTCTTTTTCGCTGAAAACGGCGCGGTGCCTGCATTAACTAACCGATTTTCGTTGAATTGCGTGTGTCACACTCTCAAAGCATGAGACTTGAGAGCGCTGGTGAATGAAACAAAACACAACTCCAGATATGTTTTTGATGATGAAGTTATTTAAATTATAACATAACTTTGAATTAATAATATAATAGTAATATAGGCCCATTAACACACACACCCATAACACAATCACAGAAGAAAAGATAACTTGTGTTACTAAATGCCCATGTTTTGTCCGATCAGAGTAATGGACTGAGAGAGGCAGCTGAGTCCACATACAGAGCAGTTCAGGAGGTGCTCCAAAAGATTTATAATTTATGAAGAACCTTTGACACATAAAAGGATAGTGCGGTTTTTTTTTTAACATTAATCTGTATGGGTTTCCGTCTAAAAGTTACGTGTGTTGACACCGGTTTACCTCTGACACTCTCAGCTGATCCTGGTTCGGCTCGCTTTCTGGAGCCCACGTAGGTAGGTCCGGTAACTTCTCTGGAACATGAAATAAAGCTTGTTTTTCTTCTCAAAACAAAACATTTGTCCGAAAGGTGATATATTTGCGTCCCAAACAGTTGTCCACGAAACATCCAGCAGCGAACTTAGCGATCGCGTATTGTGTCGGCAGACTTGTATCACTGCGCGCATATTAGCTGTATTAGTCTGTTCACTTGTAAACTTCCCCTTACGGCGGACCGCATCTGCCGTACACTTCCGCTAAAGGTGAACAGGCTAATACAGCTAATATACGCGCAGTGATACGAGTCAGCAGACACAATACGCAATCGCTTAGTTCGCTGCTGGATGTTTCGTGGACAACTGTTTGGGACGCAAATATATCACCTCTCGGACAAATGTTTTGTTTTGAGAAGAAAAACAAGCTTTATTTCATGTTCCAGAGAAGTTACCAGACCTACCTACGTGCGCTCCAGAAAGCGAGCCGAACTGGGATCAGCTGAGACTGTCAGAGGTAAGCCGGTGTCAACACACGTAACTTTTAGAAGGAAACCCATACAGATTAACATTAAAAAAAACGCACTATCCCTTTAAATGCTTTTCTCTTTGAATCATGACCTTTCATATTAGCCTGCTCTTTCTCCCCCTCCTCCTCCTCTTTTCGCACAGTGTGGCCCTCAAATGAAGGTGACGTCCTGACATCGACCCTTTAGACTAGAGCTAAATTAGTGGCGTAGTGGAAACCCTGAGTGGATACACCGCAGTGCCATAAGTGTCTGCTTTGTACAGCCCAGTTCATTAACCAATAACACTGAAATCATGTGGTGTGAGTAAATTCATCTTACCCCTGACATTTACACTGAGCTATAGATAATGTGAAATAGAATTGGTTATAACGACAATAAAATGGAGATATTCAAACCTATAAAGAAATCTGTTTTTTTGCAGTTGTACTAATGTATTGTAATGGCAGAATGAATGTATATATTTAACATACAACCAAAAACCTGAATGGAGCTTAAAAGGTGGACTATTTGAAACATCTACCACCTACTTGTCTCCATGGAGATGTTATTTTCCACAATATGGCATTAAAGGAACAAACTTGGATGTTTTCAGTTCTGTATTCTGTAAACTGTATTCTCAGTGTTGGGAAGTAACTGAATACATGTACCGAGAATACATATTCAGAATACATTTTTTGAATAACTGTATTCTGGTACAGTTATTTTTTTGTTTTGATGGTATTCAGAATACAGTTACTTTCCTAAAATCAGAGGAAAACATGGCTAACACATTTTAGGTTTCTCCATTTACTGATAGAAAATATGTAACAAATGGTTAAATAAACATGGTTTTAATAATATTTTGAGTTTTTATACTACAATTCAGCTCAATTCAGCTCATAAATACATTTTCAAAGTATTCTTCCCAACGCGGTGTATTCTACAGTTTTTTATTGCTCAAGAAATTTCATAGAAGACATACATTCTCTTCATAGAGCTGACCTGTGAATTGGCCGGTTAGTGCATCATGCTTATGGAGATAAAGGTTTTAATGTCATACCGTGGAATAGGGATGCAAATTATCGATTAATTCATTAATCTATAGTTGACTGACCTTATTGATCGACTTATGATTAACTGATAAGCGGCGTTTTTCACCTGAATTTTAGTGTTTCAATAGGGTCTTTAAGAATATAAGCTATAGTAACATAACACTGAGTCATAAATATATCATAGTATTATTATATTGTATATTCCTCAATTAATTATTCCTTAGTAAAAAGCAGACAAATGTATTGATGCTGAATAATAAAATACATTCTTTATTGAAAATAAATTGAGGACTGGCTCAGTTGTTGCACTTGCAATCTTGAAATTAAAAGGAACAGAAGAAATTAAATAACAGAATGTTATTTAGTCGACATATTATGATGAAACCAGTGAATCCAGGCTATTTTTAGGACATTCTCAACATTTATTTTGAACTAAGGCATCAACAATATTTCTCTCCCTTAATCTGTGAAGGGTTACAGTACAAAATATACATTTCACAGGGCCCCTGGACACAGCATAAAACATTACAGGGCCTCAAACCAGAACAATCAAGAAATTATAAAAGCAAAATGTAAGTTACATGCTTTTATAATTTCAAAAATATATGGTTCTAGGTCCAGCTCTACTGTGAGTTGTACGGCAACATCCAGAGAGGAAAGGGTTACATGATGTAACACTATGGTCTTTCTCGCGAGTGGGTTCACATCTCGTGTTCACATTCCAGAGTAGCGCCCTCTAGCGATTAGTTACAATTCATGCATTTTGTTCGGCCAACGTCTTGATCGACAATTAATTGTAAGTCGATTAATTGTTGACATTCCTACCGTGGAACATTTCAGACAAAGCAATAATATCCATGGAGACGAGCAGGTGGTAGATGCTCCACCAGAAAAGTTACATAGTGCACCTTTAAGAAAGTATGAGCTTTAACATGTGGTTCTAATGGGTAAGATGAGTTTGTTCCTGTATCCATTTAGCAGCTAATCTCTTGATCACAAGTACTCCTATAGTAGCCCTTACTAGAGTGCTATGCAAATGTTGTAGTGTTTATTTCGATTTTTTTATTTAATAATTTTTTCCCTCAGGCACTTTAAACTGGATAAAAAACTTTGTGAGTCATTGTGGCAAGTTTTTTCTTAGCTTTTCCTTATAATTTGCATTTGCATAGTATCTCTTTTCGTAATGTTTCAGTCGTTTCTAAAGCCCCTCTTGTAGAAATTTCAACTCTCATGGCAACTCCAACTATCAAGTCACTCCCTCTTTTCAAGTAGTCAATAGTGTACTCTATCTAGTACCTCTACCCTCTTACCTCAGTATGATAATAACTCTGCGATCAGCTTTCTAAAATATTTGTTTATGTGGATTTGTGTTAGATCCAAAACCAGGTGACGCCCCATGCCATCGTGGTGCTCCCCAAGACTGACGGGATGGAGATGCTGCTTTGTTATGAGGACGAAGGGGTGTACGTGAACACCTACGGGAGAATCACCAAGGACGTGGTGCTACAGTGGGGAGAGATGCCTACCTCTGTTGGTAAGACATGAACGCTTAATCATAACCTATTAATCATTTAACCTGGAGACACTTAAAGAGACACAGACTAATGAGTGAAATACTACAGAATTTTATGAAGTGAATAAACTTTGACATTTAAGATTTAGTGCAGCCATTCTCAAAGTCTGCTGTGCGCCCTTATGGATGCGAAGATCTAATAATATTTTACTCTACAAATAAAATCATATGTAACAGGGCTCTCAAGTTTTGAAGATTGCTAGGAGTGATATTTGAGTGACTTTTTGGAAGGGCAGAATTAGAAGGTACTTTGTTAATATGGAGATGCTTTTATAATTAAAAGTCCATATTATCATTCAATAATGCACAGGATAATATGTTAGTCCTGGTTTAGTCCTGGTTTAGACCTGGTTTAGTTTTGGTTTAGTCCCGGTTTAGACCCGGTTTAGATCTGGTTTAGTCTTGGCTTAGTCCTGGTTTAGACCTGGTTTAGTCCTGGCTTAGTCTTGGTTTAGACCTGGTTTAGTTTTGGTTAAAGGGATATGCCACCCCCAGGTCAAATTTGGGCATCTCCCCACAGTCCAGAGACTAAAATAAGTGGTGGAAAGCGTTTTCCTGCTCACCCAGCCATTGTCCGAGTCTGTCGCCACTGACCGCCACGGTATCTGCAGCTCCTCCGCCTTAGACTGGAGTCTAACGTCGCCAGAGAAAGATTTCGGCCAAAAGGAATTAATTTGCTCAATGCGTTTCCCAATTACTTTCTGTGTAGTGCGCATTCATATCGAGTGCAAATAAATGTGCAAATCAACACGGAGAGCTTGCCTTGGTCATTTTGGGTGGGAACTATTTTCCAGTGCGGAAGAATACAGCCGTATCACGCACCACGTTGTGCAACAGGGGAACTCCCTTCCCGGTGCGTAACAGGGATTCCCCTGGCAGCGTGCTGCGTGATTCGGCTTTATTCTTCCGCACTGGAAAATAGTTCCCACCCAAAATGACCAAGTCAAGCTCTCCGTGTTGATTTGCACATTTATTTGCACTCGATATGAATGCGCACTACACAGCAAGTAATTGGGAAACGCATCGAGCAAATTAATTCCTTTTGGCTGAAATCTTTCTCTGGCGACGTTAGACTCCAGTCTAAGGCGGAGGAGCTGCAGATACCGCGGCGGTCAGTGGCGACAGACTCGGACAATGGCTGGGTGAGCAGGAAAACGCTTTCCACCACTTATTTTAGTCTCTGGACTGTGGGGAGATGCCCAAATTTGACCTGGGGGTGGCATATCCCTTTAAGTCCTGGTTTAGTCCCGGTTTAGTCCTGGTTTAGACCCGGTTTAGATCTGGTTTAGTCTTGGTTTAGACCTGGTTTAGTCCCGGTTTAGTCCTGGTTTAGACCCGGTTTAGATCTGGTTTAGTCTTGGTTTAGACTTGGTTTAGTCCCGGTTTAGTCCTGGTTTAGACCCGGTTTAGATCTGGTTTAGTCTTGGTTTAGACCTGGTTTAGTCCTGGTTTAGTGCTGGTTTAGACCCGGTTTAGATCTGGTTTAGTCTTGGCTTAGTCCTGGTTTAGTCCTGGCTTAGTCTTGGTTTAGACCTGGTTTAGTTTTGGTTAAGTCCTGGTTTAGTCCCGGTTTAGTCCTGGTTTAGACCCGGTTTAGATCTGGTTTAGTCTTGGCTTAGTCCTGGTTTAGTCCTGGTTTAGTCCTGGTTTAGTTCTGGTTTAGTCCTGGTTTAGACCTGGTTTAGTCTTGGTTTAGTCTTGGTTTAGTCCTGGTTTAATCCTGGTTTAGTTCTGGTTTTGTTCTGGTTTTGCTTGTTATGGACTGAAAGTTAAAAATCAGGTTGCAATATGAAGTTGTAGCAATTGTGTTTTTAAAATATTCTGTATTTGTACCACGTGGATTGGGTGGACTGTAGTTTCTTATCTTTAACTGCCCTCTAGTGGTTATGCAGGGTGTTAGATGAACTTTTTACACTACAGGTCTGCAACTTCTACTATTTTACAACTTCAGTTCAATGACTACTACTAGTATCGTAGTTATAATGAATAGTGCTACTTCTTCTCTAACCATACAGTGGCTTGCGAAACTATTTGGCTCCCTTGAACTTTGTGACCTTTTGCCACATTTCAGGCTTCAAACATAAAGATATAAAACTGTAATTTCTTGTGAAGAATCAACAACAAGTGGGACACAATCATGAAGTGGAACACACTTTATTGGATATTTTTAACTTTTTTAACAAATAAAAAATGAAAAATTGGGTGTGCAAAATCATTCAGCCCCATTGAGTTAATACTTTGTAGCGCCACCTTTTGCTGCGATTACAGCTGCAAGTCGCTTGGGGTATGTCTCTATCAGTTTTGCACATCGAGAAACTGATATTTTTGCCCATTCCTCCTTGCAAAACAGCTCGAGCTCAGTGAGGTTGGATGGAGAGCGTTTGTGAACAGCAGTTTTCAGTTCTTTCCACAGATTCTCAATTGGATTGAGGTCTGGACTTTGACTTGGCCATTCTAACACCTTGATATGTTTTTTGGTGAACCATTCCATTGTAGCTTTTGCTTTATGTTTTGGATCATTGTCTTGTTGGAAGACAAATCTCCGTCCCAGTCTCAGGTCTTTTGCGGACTCCATCAGGTTTTCTTCCAGAATGGTCCTGTATTTGGCTCCATCCATCTTCCCATCAATTTTAACCATCTTCCCTGTCCCTGCTGAAGAAAAGCAGGCCCAAACCATGATGCTGCCACCACCATGTTTGACAGTGGGGATGGTGTGTTGAGGGTGATGAGCTGTGCTGCTTTTACGCCAAACATAACGTCTTGCATTGTTGCCAAAAAGTTCGATTTTGGTCTCATCTGACCAGAGCACCTTCTTCCACATGTTTGGTGTGTCTCCCAGGTGGCTTGTGGCAAACTTTAAACAACACTTTTTATGGATATCTTTAAGAAATGGCTTCCTTCTTGCCACTCTTCCATAAAGGCCAGATTTGTGCAGTATACGACTGATTGTTGTCCTATGGACAGATTCTCCCACCTCAGCTGTAGACCTCTGCAGTTCATCCAGAGTGATCATGGGCCTCTTGGCTGCATCTCTGATCAGTCTTCTCCTTGTATGAGCTGAAAGTTTAGGGGGACGGCCAGATCTTGGTAGATTTGCAGTGGTCTGATACTCCTTCCATTTCAATATTATTGCTTGCACAGTGCTCCTTGGGATGTTTAAAGCTTGGGAAATCTTTTTGTATCCAAATCCAGCTTTAAACTTCTCCACAACAGTATCTCGGACCTGCCTGGTGTGTTCCTTGTTCTTCATGATGCTCTCTGCGCTTTAAACAGACCTCTGAGACTATCACAGTGCAGGTGCATTTATACAGAGACTTGATTACACACAGGTGGATTCCATTTATCATCGTTAGTCATTTAGGTCAACATTGAATCATTCAGAGATCCTCACTGAACTTCTGGACAGAGTTTGCTGCACTGAAAGTAAAGGGGCTGAATGATTTTGCACGCCCAATTTTTCGTTTTTTATTTGTTAAAAAAGTTTAAAATATCCAATAAAGTGTGTTCCACTTCATGATTGTGTCCCACTTGTTGTTGATTCTTCACAAGAAATTACAGTTTTATATCTTTATGTTTGAAGCCTGAAATGTGGCAAAAGGTCACAAAGTTCAAGGGAGCCAAATAGTTTCGCAAGCCACTGTAACCACAATTTTAATCAAATTTCTTTGTGTGTGTGTAGCCTACATTCACTCGAATCAGATCATGGGTTGGGGGGAGAAAGCCATAGAGATCCGCTCAGTGGAGACGGGACATTTGGACGGAGTTTTCATGCACAAGAGAGCCCAGAGACTCAAGTTCCTCTGTGAAAGGAACGACAAGGTATAGTTCATACTATTCTATTCCAGTATATTACTACTTCTGACTCTCAATTAAAAACCATAAAATGTTTCATACTTTGCACTTGTGCTACAGAAATATTCTTAATTTGATACTATGAAAAGATAATGTTATTCTCTGATCTATGTTATAATATTGTTTCCTCATGGAGTTGTTGTTTCATTCACATGTTTAACACACAAATCCTGCATATTAAGGCTGAGTTTTTCTCTCAAACTGAAAACACTCTTAAAGGAGAATTAACGTTTTTTACGATCTGAGCCTTATTTCGGTAATAAAACAAGTTGTTTTACTCACCCATAGCACTTTGGTGTCATATGGAGCACTTCCGGAGATGTTTTAGATTTGCGATCTCCGTAACGCGAGTTCTCGGATATAATATATGCTCCGAGCGGTCTCCAAATAACACAAACTTTGGCACTTTTCAAATCATAGAAGCTCAATGTCTTAGTCTACACTTTCGTTTGAGTCAAAAGTGGCCTGTAATCCGAGATTTATCCATAATTTACAGCTTTGCGTTTCATGTTTGGGTCCCAGGAGCTGAGAGTGAAATAAACTGTGACTCCGCACATGCGCACTGGCATCCTCATCTACTCCAAGCTATGGCTAAATCTCGGATTACAGGCCACTTTTGACTCAAACGAAAGTGTAGACTAAGACATTGAGCTTCTTTGATTTGAAAGGCGCTAAAGTTTGTGTTATTTGGAGACCGCAAACATGTGCCCCGAGAACTCACATTACGGCTATCGCTAATCTAAAACATCTCTGGAAGTGCTCCATATGACACCAAAGTGCTATGGGTGAGTAAAACAACTTGTTTTATTACCGAAATAAGGCTCAGATAGTAAAAAACATTAATTCTCCTTTAAAGCCCCAGTGTGTAGGATTCGTGGCGCATAGGTGGATGGTGCTATTGCACTTTCTGTTTTAGCTACGGCAGACCTCGAGGGTCACCCGAGCGCGCGCACGAGCCGCGCACCGCTACTGTATAAATAAAACGTGGTCCCGTTTTTTTTTTTTTTTCTTTTCTCATGAAAACACACATTCCCGATCATGTACCATGACACTCTACACATCAAATGAAACCTTACAGTCTCCTCTTTTTGACTATGCAATATCATCATCATTTCCCTGCACAACAATCACTCCCCGAGCACATGGGGCTTTTATACGGAAAAGCACAAAACGAGGTTAGCTTACCTTAGAATGCTTTGCACAGGTCAAACTCTGTATTTCACCATAAACTTGCTCTCAATTTGTCCGTAAGGATCCAGCGAATAAAATCCAGTAAAACAATTTAGTCCAAAACACGTGTTAGATCCATTACGACGTCTGATCCGGCAGCATGCTTGTGTTGTTTACCCAAAACCACGAGCCTTGCCGAAGGCGAAGGCGGAGCCCAAATGTCCTTCTGCGGCTCTCGTATTCAAAATGGCTGCCTCTGCATGGGGAAGATCCCCCTTTTATGTGACTATATCTAAGTCCAAAAGAATACTTTGATTTCATGATGGAAGTGAAAAGGCTTGGAAAACAATGTGTTTTTGAATGGATATCTTCAATTTCAGTAATTAACGGGTACAAATTTTACACACTGTCCCTTTAAAGTTCACAAGAGTCAGTTTTGCATAATATATGACCTTTAAAGAAATGTACCATCTGTAATCTGTTATCTTTTTTTTCCTTTTATTAATGTTTGATCTGATGTAGTGACATTCAATCACATATTTTCATTCTTTGCAGGTTTTCTTTGCCTCCGTGCGCTCGGGCGGTAGCAGCCAGGTGTTCTTCATGACTCTGAACAGAAGCTCCATGATGAACTGGTGATGACTCCGCCCTCTTTCACTCTTCCTCACTCCCATTGGTCGACCGAGCAACCCACTTCGGCACACCGCCCAGATTACCCACAAGACCAAGCATAAACTTCGAAAAAGACAAAAAAAAACAACAACCCAAAAGCAAAACTCAGAGCTGTACGAGAGAGTTATGCTTAACCTGGATTATCAAACAAGCCATTTTACTTGACTGGAACGTTGCCATCATCTTTACAAACAAAATCTCCTTTTCCACATTTTTTTCGCACTTTCGAAGTAAATCCACAGTCTAGATTCTTGATTGTCAATCTTTTCACGTGAATTTCTGGATGAATCGTTCAAATTTTCAAGTCTCAACTCAACTTTACCTCTGGGACTGATGGGAGAAAAAAGAATCCTTTTTCATATACGACTCAAAAGAAGCAACTACACAGTGCAGGGGTCAGGATTTTAGTTCTACCCCAAGTTACAATCTTCCTCGCCATTTCCAGCTGTTTTAGGCTCTACGTAACCATGGATACTGCTTCTAGTGACGCAATTGGGACATTGTAGTAGGGGTTGTGTCGGTATGCAAATGTTACGTTCACTCAGTCTTCTATTCCCTCAATTTTTCTTCTTCACTTTCTTATCTCTCAAGGTGCTGCATCAGATATACTGTAATTTCCCTGTTTGTTAGGTACCACTTTCATTTTGTTTAAAGTCTGTGATGCTTGACAAGTTGTATAGCACATGTGTAGGTTAAAATTGTCTGTCTATGTATGAAAGTCTATGTGTGTGTGTGTGTGTGTGTGTAGATATGTGTGTTCTGGCTTGCATTTTGAAATCGAGCTGAAATCGGTGTGCAAACCTGCTGAGAAAATGCAGAAAAAGTAACTATTTTCAGAAAACATTGGGTGAAACGTGAATCATGTGGCCAGATAAATCAATCAGTGTTGTTGGATTATTTTGTAAATGTTCCCAAACTCTTCTAGGGAACAACAAAGGATATATTGTTGTAGAAATTGCATAGAACGAATGAACATCTCTGCCAAGGCCTTGACCCTGTCTCGTCAAAGCGCCCTGGACGCAAACTCAAAAATGTTTAGTTAAGTGGTAATAGCTTTTCTAACATACCACAAAACACATTTAGTATAAAACAGTAAGAAGAATGAATTCTTAATGATTTGTTCTTTTTTTCAATCTATTTCTCAACAACATTACAAAACAAACAACAGTATCTCTTCATTCTGAATTTAGACACAGATTTTAATCCAGACCAAATATTTTTGTTGGTCCATTCTTGAATGTTCCTGTAATGGTCAGAACAAAAACAAAGCTCAGGCTCTGTGAACAGCAGCACGCGCACTGTGTCTCAAAGCTGACAGTCGCTTTCATTCAGATCGACCTATAAAAATTCAAATGAATTAAAGGAGAATTAACGTTTTTTTTTTTTACAATCTGAGCCTTATTTCGGTAATAAAACAAGTTGTTTTACTCACCCATAGCACTTTGGTGTCATATGGAGCACTTCCAGAGATGTTTTAGATTAGCGATAGCCGTAGCGCTAATATATGCCCCGAGCGGTCTACAAATAACACAAACTAGCAGTCCCGGCCTGAACCGGGGCTGAGCCGGGACTAAACCAGGGCTAAACGAGGACTAAACCAGGGCTAAACAGGAGATTTATCCCTAATTTACAGCTTTGCATTTCATGTTTGGGTCCCGGGAGCTGAGAGCAAAATAAACTGACTCCGCACATGCGCACTGGCGTCCTCATCTACTCGAAACTATGGATACATCTCGGATTACAGGCCACTTTTGACACAATCGAAAGTGTAGACTAAGACATCGAGCTTCTATGATTTGAAAAATGCTAAAGTTTGTTATTTGGAGACCGCTCGGGGCATATATTACATGCTCGGGGCATATATTAGCGCTACGGCTATCGTCTAAAACATCTCTGGAAGTGCTCCATATGACACCAAAGTGCTATGGGTGAGTAAAACAACTTGTTTTATTACCGAAATAAGGCTCAGATGGTAAAAAATGTAAATTCTCCTTTAAAGTAAAGACTATCCAATTGTTTTTATGTGTAAAATACTTCAGGTTGTTGCCTCAAATTAGCCTTAGTGTTGGCATTGAGACACAAACCTCTACCTTTCTAAACACAAAAATGTTCTCCGCTCAAGTATTCATTTTATTTGTGTACTTTTTAACATGTCAGTCACATCCACCCGCAGCTCCCCGTCCAATGCCTTATCTTTAAATATTTATTCATTTTATCACGAATCAACAAACCCCGTATATACAGTCAAACAGGAAGCAGTGATGCTAACGGTGCTAACGGTTGCCGGGCGCTGCTGTGCATAGAGCCTATTATTTATTCACGCATAAGAGAGCGTCACTTACACACCTCACAAAATCTTATTGCGCAGTAGATTTTAATTAGCCAAAAGTAACACGGCCAAACTGCAACATGACTATCAGTTATCTAGATAATAAGTACAGTATTCAAATTCAGTTAAAATGCTCTACACTGTCCCACTTTTGAGTCCTTTGCTGTTTTACGTAATTACTTTTTTGTTCTGCATGACATCAGGTAAAATGGTGCCCAAAACATACCAATTCATGCAGTACTTAATTATGTTGTCCTTTACAATTCAAACACGTTGTATTTTAAAGCTGCACTATGTAACTTTTCAGGTAGACGATCCACCGCCTGTGGAGGTGTTACTGCTTTGCCTGGAATGTTCCGCAGATGGCTGTAAATGTCTATCTTATGTGTTTTTATGGCTCAAAATGACTTCAAAAACATGCTTTCTCATTTTCAGCGTAGTCCCCCTCTCCACAGATCTGACGTGGAATTGAATGGATACGTTTAATGCTGTGCTGTGTTAAATTACGAGCAAAACAAAGACATCGCCGTGGAAATAAGCTGTTGGCGAACCCCTACCTGAAAAGTTACAGTGTGCCTTTAAATGAGAATTAACGTTTTTTACAATCTGAGCCTTATTTCTGTAATAAAACAAGTTGTTTTACTCACCCATAGCACTTTGGTGTCATATGGAGCACTTCCAGAGATGTTTTATATTAGCGATATCCGTAATGCGAATTCTCATGTCATATATGCTCCGAGCGGTCTCCAAATAACACAAACTTTAGTACTTTTCAAATCATAGAAGCTCAATGTCTTAGTCTACACTTTCGTTTGAGTCAAAAGTGGCCTGTAATCTGAGATTTATCCATAGTTTACAGCTTTGTGTTTCATGTTTTGGTCCCGAGAGCTGAGAGTGAAATAAGATGTGACTCTGCACATGCGCACTGGCGTCCTCATCTCCTCGAAATTATGGCTAAATCTCGGATTACAGGCCACTTTTGACACAAACGAAAGTGTAGACTAAGACATCGAGCTTCTATGATTTGAAAAGTGCTAAAGTTTGTGTTATTTGGAGACCGCAAACATGTGCCCCGAGAACTCACATTACAGAGATCGCAAATCTAAAACATCTTGAAATGCTCCATATGACACCAAAGTGCTATGGGTGAGTAAAACAACTTGTTTTATTACCGAAAGAAGGCTCAGATTGTAAAAAAAAACCCATTAATTCTCCTTTAACCACTGTCATGATATTAAAGTGATTTTTAGAGACAAAATATATGAATGAGAAAGAAAACAGTTGATGATGGTTAATAATTGTTAAATAGTGATCATAACTGAACTAAATGCAGAACTTGGAAAAAAACAAAAAAAAACCTTTGAAAAACAAGACCACCAAAATGTATGGCTCCCTCTAGTGGGATTACCTGGAAGTGTCATGGCAGAAGTCACTGAAGTTTGTTTTAACCAAATATGTGGTTACCTGCGTATAGTAACAGCATGGTACATGTTTCAAAAATCACATCCAGCTACTTTATTAGATAGTGGTTTGATATAGATCCTTGTAATACTGAATCCAATCTCTGAATTATAAATCAGGCTGACATAAAGCGCAGATAAGCGATACTAGAGGTGCCCCGTGGAACTTTTATAGTGTAAGGTGAGGTATGCTTTATTGTCGCCGTAGTGAAATTTGTCCACTGTATTTGACCACGTGGAAATCTTATTGCTTTGCTTGGAATATTCCACCGTATGGCCTTAAAAACGTTAATCTTGCAATTATTAAATAGCCCACATTACACTAGTTTCTGATTTATGTTTTCTCATCAAAAACACACCTGGAGTTGCGTTTTGTTTCATTCACACATGTTTAACACACAAACGCTGCAAAACAATAGGATCTCTAAATTAGAAGTGTTTTCATAAAGTATTCCCTGATCTGCCCTGTTGTCTTTTGCTGATTTAATGCCATACTGTGGAACATTCCAGGAAGAGCAATTACTAGAGCTCCATGGAGACGAGCAGGTGGCGTGCCCTCCACTGCAAATGTTACCTTGTGCACCTTTTAATTCAGTTTTCATTTGAAAGAAAAATGTCTAGAGAAGGTTGAGAGGAGAATGATCTAATATTGTGAAAGGTTTTATTATTTTCTAGATTTTTTCTTCTTTTTTTTTTCTTGTAAAACTGCACATTTAACCACTTGACTTCCTCTTTCAGGTCTTATATATATATGTTAATTGTTTGTATAGTTTTTTCTGAGGCAGTTCAGATTCTAAGACGCAAAAGGAAAGAACCAGCTGCCATTTTAGCAATAATGATGATAATAGTAATAATAATGATGATGATAATAATAATATAAAATGAGCTATGAAGCCACTGTCTTCCCAGTACATATGTGCACACCTACTGCACAACTTTGTGTTTGAATGGGGCATTATTTACTGTTAACTTTTGTCATTACACTGAATCTTCTTCACTGTATCCTCAAATGTTTAACTTGGATCATTTTATGTTTTAATAATAATTTTCAAAAGAGCATTACTAATGTCCTGTTTTGGGGATTTTTTTGTTTTGTTTTGTAAAAGATAATATGTTAAGAGATAAATAAACAAAGGTAGAGATTTAAAAATGTGTTGTTATTATTGGCATTACCGTGTGTTTTGCAGTTCAGTTTTATCAGCATTATCGAACGACCCTCAGACTTTGTCCATGCTGTGGTGTATCATTAACCAGATGGATATTTGTCCCATATGCTGTTACAAAGAAATTACTAAAAAAAAATAAAACATTTTAATTACAATTTACCATATTTTTACAGTCCAAATTTTACTTTCAAATTCATATTTGTCTCTCAAAATAATTTGAATATTTACAGCTTTTTTCACACATTTGCTACTTTTTGTCACATACAAATCACAATTACAGTATCACCTTTGATTAGGCTTCATGGGGGGTTCATATTGCGATTTTGCGTTGCCTTGTTCTGCACTGCTTTCTGTGCGTATGGGCAGTGCGTGTGTGTAGTGTGCTGGGGTCAGATTAATGAGTGGACACAGCAGGATCCAGGCTAAAAGTCCATATCATTAGCCTCTCCGGGCTGAAGACGTTCTGTTCCCAACATGGACAACGGAAAGGTAAGCCCACTTTACGCTGTATTCACTGTTTGGTGCTTTAAGTTAAGCGCATTATACTTGTACATGCACTTTTGATAGGCTCATAGGTTCATATGTAAAATAATATGGCTATGTGGAACTTCAGTAAGATAAAGCTTTATATGTCCTACAAAGGGGAAATTACAATTTAATACTATACTTGCACTAAGAAGTACACAGTTACTCCAAATTCTGTGTACTACTTGTATGTACTTGATAGGCTTTCAGTGCATTTAAAGGTTTATGTACAAGATAAACCTTTATTTGTTCCACAGTGGTGAAATTACAGTTTAATACTTTGATACTTTGCACTAAGTAGTACACTTTACCTGCAAATTCAATGCAGTACAGTGGTACCTCACCTTACGAATGACCCAACAAATGAAAATTTCAAGTTACGAAACGCCTTCACGGTAAATTTTGGTCTCTAGATTCGAAAGAAAATTCAAGTTACGAAACGCGAAATCTCAAAAATTCAAATAATGCGCGCTCAGTCACACACATTATACGCTTTTCTCAGACTGGATTTAAACTTTTTTTACATTTGTCTCTCGTTTAAACACTCAAACTTTCATAGATTTTCAACAAAATTATTAATAGTGAAGTGTGGGGGGAAGGGGGAGGGGGGAGAAGACTGCGCTCTGACACGTGTGTGATAGCGGCATGTGTGACAGATGACCCGGCACTGCCAGCAGGTCTAGACCTGGACTAGACCTGGACTAGACCTGGACTAGACCTGGACTAGACCTGGACTAGACCTGGACTAGACCTGGACTAGACCAGGACTAGACCAGGACTAGACCAGGACTAGACCAGGTGGATTAAAGCGCCGCGCGTGGGTCTATTTCCTGGTTTTGTTTCGAGTCACAGCTGAGGTGAGCCGCTGCTCGCATGCAAGAGCCGCGGTCTAGACCTGCTCTCCAGGGCCACTCCAGGCACGGAGCCCCAGACATCCAGGGACCCAGGGGGACACTGCCAGTCCGCCTTAAGAGCTCCCTAAGCGGGCATGGGTCCGGAGATTGTCCCGGTCACCGGCCTGGAGGTCTTGAAGAGGCCGACCTCACGGTTCTATCCAGGCCGCTCTGTGAGCACCTTACGCGGGCAGGTCTAGAGCAGCGGCTCGCCTCAGCTGTGACTCAAAACGAAACCAGGAAATTGACCCACGCGCGGCGCTTTAATCCACCTGGTCTAGTCCTGGTCTAGTCCTGGTCTAGTCCTGGTTTAGTCCTGGTTTAGTCCTGGTTTAGTCCTGGTTTAGTCCTGGTCCAGTCCAGGTTTAGACCTTGGTCCAGACCTGCTGTCAGCTCCGCGCCGGGTCATGCTGCGCTATCACACACGTGTCAGAGCGCACTCTTCTCCCCCCTCCTCCTTCCCCCCACACTTCACTATTAATAATTTTGTTGAAAATCTATGAAAGTTTGAGTGTTTAAACGAGAGACAAATGTGAGAAAAGGACGCAGGACGCAGAACACAATGTTACACTATAAAAAAAGTTACACTATAAAAAAAAAAACTTGGATCGGGGCCTTGGAACGAATCAGGCTTTTTCCATTGAAATAGCTACTCAACTTACGAATTTTTCACGTTACGAAACCACTTCTGGAACGAATTAATTTCGTAAGGTGAGGTACCACTGTACTTGTATATGCATTTAATTATGGCTACATGAAACATTTATTTGTCCCACAATGGGAAAATTAGTTTAATACTTATACCATTATGAATTAGAATCAATATTTGCAAAGTTTCATCAAAATATGCTTTTGTATGTATTTTTATTACCCATAGTACAAAGCGTTTCTAGTTTGCAGAGTTTATAAACCCATATTGCAATTCACTATCTGCAACCTATGACCCATTCATACAGTATATTAGGCCTACATAATTATAAATGCATTATGCTTGCTATGTATGCATGCTTAATGGAGAGTATTTTGAAAATTTTTGACAGTAACTCAATGTGCAGTGTAATGTCAAAATAAAAAGCAAATTAGAAAATGTATCTCCGATATCTTCTACTTTGTGTGATTTCTGGATTTCAAACACATGTCTGACAGTGACAATCAAAGTTTAATAGACAAACATTATGCGGTAACAGTTTTATGATTCAAGATAAGGATCAGACTCGACTGCCTTAGAAAGCGCTTTCAACTCTGTCGGTACATTTGTGTATTTGTTTGTGTGCACAGCAAAGAGACTCGACTCTACATGAAAAAGAATCTCAAATTGAATAGTATAATAGAACGGGAACGGCCACTGCGTAACCTTTCTGGACTGCTTGTCACCATGGAGATGTTATGTATTTTCTTGGAATGTTTTACAGCATGACATAAAAATTGTCCACCTTGCGTTTTCTCAATCACACCCAAGCTAAACACGTGTATTCTTCGAGATCCATGGCCTGGTAAATCTAATGCCATACTGTGTAACATTCCAGATAAACAGGTGGATGTTCCTCTACCAGAAAATTACACATTGCACCTTTAATTTACTTCAAGTATGTTTGTAATGTGTGTAGTCTAGCAGTGTTGTTTAGGTCAGTAACTGTTCCCAAACAGCTCCACAGTAAAGATTAAACCTATTAAATCTATCTCAAGGGAGACAACTACAGGGTCCATTACAGGTCATATCTGTGGAGAGGCATCCCTATTCCCAGAGAGCATTATTGTATTTTGGTGCAACCGAAACACCCATAATGAAAATATACTAGAGGGATATGTTTGACGTCATACCAGGGTACATTCTCGGCAAAGCAATATCCAATCTCACTGAAAACATGAAAAAAATGCACTTGCCTGTAGTGTCTCCCCTTTGTCCTTATTATTTCTGAATTTATTGTTGTCGTTTTCTACTTCAGCAGCTCACAGGGACTCTGGCTCTGGCTGTGTTCACTGCAGCGCTGGGCTCACTGCAGTACGGATACAGCCTGGGAGTGATCAACGCTCCTCAGAAGGTACATGCACTTCAAGACTACCACTACTCTACAGAGCCACTAGTTTACTATTTACTTACAGTAAATAAGTGATAGCACAATTTGTAAACAGTGTAATTCAAAGTGTGGTTTACAGAACAAGAAAAACATTCAAATCACTATACAAACAAATGAAAACATAAATAATCATCAAGTTAACATTTAAAAGAGGAAAGAGCAGAAGAGTTTTCAGTCATAATATGTCATTTTGATTCTGGATTTAAAGGGATAGTGCATTGTTTTTTTAAAATGTTAATCTGTATGGGTTTCCTTCTAAAAGTTCCGTGTGTTGACACCGGCTTACCTCTGACAGTCTCAGATGATCCCGGTTCGGCTCGCTTTCTGGAGCCCACGTAAGTAGGTCCGGTAACTTCCCTGGAACATGAAATAAAGCTTGTTTTTCTTCTCAAAACAAAACATTTGTTAGAAAGGTGATATATTTGCGTCCGAAACAGTTGTCCACGAAACATCCAGCAGCGTATTTCACATTCACGTATTGTCTGTCTCCACTCGTATCACTACGCCCATGTTAACTCTATCAGCCTGTTCAGCGGATGTCTACGCAGAAGTTTACAAGTGAACAGGCTGATAGAGATAACATGGGCGTAGTGATACGAGTGGAGAGAGACGATATGCGAATGCGAAATGCGCTGCTGGATGTTTCGTTGACAACTGTTTGGGATGCAAATATATCACCTTTCTAACAAATGTTTTGTTTTGAGAAGAAAAACAAGCTTTATTTCATGTTCCAGAGAAGTTACCGGACCTACTTACGTGGGCTCCAGAAAGCGAGCCGAATCTGGCTCAGCTGAGACTGTCAGAGGTAAGCCGGTGTCAACACACGTAACTTTTAGAAGGAAACCCATACAGATAAACATAAAAAAACCCACACTATCCCTTTAAACATTGACAAAGTAGAGGGCCGTATGTTTCAGATTTTAGCTACATAAAACTAAAATGTTGATTCCCCATGTTTAGTCCTGATTCTGGGCACCAGCATATAAAATAAAATCTGATTTACAAAAGTATTAAAACACACACACACATGCACACTAGATGTCAATGTTTTTTTAGGGACATTACATTGACTTGCATTCATTTGCAGGAGAATTATCTTAAAGGTCCTATATTACCTAAAAGTAAACCCGAACTTAAATAAGAGCTATGAACATCACTCAAGCTTTCCAGGCATTTAACCACAAACTTAAAATGCTTTCCTTGTAAAATGCTGATTCTTCATGTTTAGTCCTGATTTTGGGTACCATTGTATAAAATAAAATCTGCTTTACAAAGGTGATCGAGCGGCATTATGGGAGATCTTTGGGGGTGTGGTCAGACGGTGTGGTCAGAGCATCAGAGAACCAGACTGAGGGGGAGGAGGTGCTGCTGGAGGCTGGACAGCACCCAGCTGTCACCATGTACTGGTCCCTCTCTGTGGCCATCTTCTCCATCGGGGGCATGCTCTCCTCATTCCTCGTGGGCTTTGTGGGAGACCTGAGGGGAAGGTGGGATGACATACTAGAATTCATATGAAAAGTGAGACGAGAAATGTGACATTATCTATAATTGACTATAATAAACATTAAAGGTCCCATGTCATGGTACTTCTTGATGCTTTTATATGGTGCCTTAATGGTTCCCTAATACTGTAAATTAATCCTTCTTCAAAATCAGCATTCAGTGCATGAGAAAGACCCATTTACACAGACATGGTCACAAATTCACAAATTCTGAACAACTCATTCTGGGCCTTCTTGCTCCGCACCCGCTCCTCTAAGCTGCTGGAGAGCTGCGCTGTGGCTGTCTCCCAACTTCCGCGTTTGAAGCACGAAGACAGAAAGGAGAGCCATTTCAGTGAAAAAAAACACATTTTCACAGAAAATAAAATTAACCCACTGCTGTTTCAGAGGTCCAGAGGGTCGGGTAAAGGACTTCCGAGCCTAGAAACACTCGCAAGTGCCTCCAGGCAAATAGAAAAACACATTTTGCATTGCGTAGCTCCTCCGCAGTCCAAACTCTCTGGGCGTGATTTCCAGAGACAGGGGGTGTAGATCCAGACGATGGTGGAACTGCATTTGCATTTCTTTTTTCGATCTGACGTCACATTGTTCCCTTGTCCAGAATCTCCCGTTTGAGCTGTGTTTTTTTCAAACGCAGAAAAGGATAGCAAATGCTCAGTTTAGACATTTTGCAACTTTTAACCATGGGGGGGGGGCTAAACAGGGTAGGGGAGCTCACATTAACGTTCAAAAACCTCAGAAAGTGAAAATTTCATGCCATGGGACCTTTAAACTCTACTAAGCTCTACCTTGCCTTATTCAATTCAACAGGTGGTAGTTTATTGCTCAAAAATACCTAGAAAAGAGTGCATGACTGTGAACAGGGCTGCCTCTTGACAGATCTGACTGTAACTTGGTCATGTTTGGTCTTCATGAAGAAAGGTTAAATGCCACACTGTAAAACATTCCAGACAAAGCAATAACATCTCCATGGAGAAAAGTATTTGATGAGGCCTCCACCAGAAAAGTTACACAATGGACCTTTAACGTGGTTACTGGCACAAATTCACAATAAGTGAGTTAGTACTTGCAAGGAGACTGCTGGGAATATCAGGTGCCACAGTGGGGCGATAGTTGTTCTCTGTACTGTTGCTGTATCCTTAGGCAACACACTTAACTCACACATTTAACTGCCTAGTGGGAATGTTGTGTGTGTGTCTGTGTGTGTTGATGGTGGATTCTCACATTTGTCAGTTTACCCCAAGGCAGTGGAGGTGTGTTTTGTTTCATTCACATACAAACACTGCATATTTGGGCTGAGTTCTTCTCTCAAACTGAAAACACTCTGTTCCACCTTGTGATGTCATGTGGTAATACAGGAAGTGCTCCATTGTACAATAGGTCTGGTTAGGAAAAGTTACAGAATGCACCTCTTTAGCAGTGCTAAAGAAGTGCATTAGCGTATGTATGTACGTAGAGTAAGCGTGTGTTTCGTTGACAGGGTGAAGGGCATGCTGATGGTGAACGTTCTGGCCGTAGCAGCTGGACTCCTCATGGGCCTGTGCCAGATGTGGAGACCTCACATCATGGTCATCTCCGGACGAGCTGTGATGGGCTTCTACTGTGGTAAAGGAACACTAAACAACTACCGACCTTTGTGATCTGTGATTTTCGATTTGCGTTTCTATTTTTAGCCACATGAAGATGAGAAACTAATTAAAATAGTCATGTTTTTTTTTTTTTTTTTTTTTAGCAAATGGACTATTATAAAAATGACTTCAAGACTTACTTACTTCCTTCTTTACTATTTTGTTTTGCCTAAGCTTTCCACAAAAATGTGAACAATCTGCAAATAATTCATAACTATTCCAAACATTTTCTCCCTCTTTTGTACTTTTAATGTCCAGTGTTGGGCAAGTTACTCAAAAACTGTAATACACTACTTATTACTTGTTACTGTCATTTTAAAGTAATGCCTTACATTACAATATTACTCTAAATAAAAAGTAAGGCATTACACTACTTTTGCATTACTTTAGTTACTCTCGCCAAAATGACTGGAAATAAGGATTTGGCATCTACAGTGCAAATCTCTCATGTGTCATGACTTTCACCTGCCTCCAGGAGGTTTTGGGAGCTGCAGACTGAAAACCAACATGTTCAGTAATTGCTTCTTACCCACTTACAATACCAAAAGATAAATCGTCCTTTCCCTTCTTGCCACACCTTACCATGCACTCCAGCACCTGTTCACTGCCATCCTCTTCAATTCTGTAGCAAATGGCATTTTCACATTTGGTATACACATCTGTGAATATAGCCCATATGTATAGCTATTAAGATAGTTCCAGCTGTATTGCCCTCTAGGAGCTAGCAGTATCCGATTCTTCTGGTTCTGTCATCCTTTGTCAGTCTGCCAGTTCGAGACGAAGTAAAATGAAATGGAATGTTCTACGCGGACTTATCAGATTCAGTAGCTGATCTTGCGGTGATCCGCGAACTTTGTATGAAGAAAACGCAAAACCCACAAAAACAAAGCAGGTTAAAAATGCATTGTAATGTGCGTTACTGGCATTGTAACGAGTAATATATTACCGATTTTCTTCCCTGTAATGCGTTACATTACTGCGTTACACCAAAAAGTAATGCATTACAGTAATTAATTACTTTTGTAACGAGTTACTCCCAACACTGTTAATGAATACCATGGTGGTTAAATAAAGACAGTGTATTCATATATTTGATTTAAATACAGTGGTACCTCACCTTACGAATGACCCAACAAACGAAAATTTCAAGTTACGAAATGCCTTCACGGTAAATTTTGGTCTCTAGATACGAAAGAAAATTCAAGTTACGAAACGCGAAATCTCAAAAATTCAAATAATGCGCGCTCAGCCACACACATTATACGCTTTTCTCAGACTGGATTTAAACTTTTCTCACATTTGTCTCTCGTTTAAACACTCAAACTTTCATAGATTTTCAACAAAATGTATTAATAGTGAAGTGTGGGGGGAAGGGGGAGGGGGGAGGGGGGAGAAGACTGCACTCTGACACGTGTGTGATAGCGCACATAACCCGGCGCGGACTAGACCAGGACTAGACCAGGTGGATTAAATCAGCGAGGAGGGGACTGCACGCAGTCTGAGTGCATGAACGCATGAACGAGACCCATGCAAGAGCCGCGGTGGTCTAGACCTCCTCTAGACCTGACCAGGTCTAGAGGAGGTCTAGAGGA
The DNA here is from genome assembly GCA_036785185.1 of Paratrypauchen microcephalus. NCBI lineage: Eukaryota > Metazoa > Chordata > Actinopteri > Gobiiformes > Gobiidae > Paratrypauchen > Paratrypauchen microcephalus. The sequence goes on from JAVJIX010000265.1 coordinate 36,327, forward strand.
GCCGCGGTGGTCTGGTCTAAACCAGGACTAAACCTGGACTAAACCAGGAGGAGCCGCGGTGGTCTGGACTAAACCAGGACTAAACCTGGACTAAACCAGGAGGAGCCCACGGCTCTTGCATGGGTCTCGTTCATGCGTTCATGCGCTCAGACTGCGTGCAGTCCCCTCCTCGCTGCTTTAATCCACCTGGTCTAGTCCTGGTTTAGTCCTGGTCTAGTCCTGGTTTAGTCCTGGTTTAGTCCAGGTTTAGTCCTGGTTTAGTCCTGGTTTAGTCCTGGTTTAGTCCTGGTTTAGTCCAGGTTTAGTCCTGGTTTAGTCCTGGTCCAGTCCAGGTTTAGACCTTGGTCTAGACCTGCTGTCAGCCCCGCGCCGGGTCATGTGCGCTATCACACGTGTCAGAGCGCAGTCTTCTCCCCCCTCCCCCTTCCCCCCACACTTCACTGTTAATACATTTTGTTGAAAATCTATGAAAGTTTGAGTGTTTAAACGAGAGACAAATGTGAGAAACACACAGAACACAATGTTACACTATAAAAAAAGTTACACTATAAAAAAAAAACTTGGATCGGGGCCTTGGAACGAATCAGGCTTTTTCCATTGAAATAGCTACTCAACTTACGAAAAATTCACGTTACGAAACCACTTCTGGAACGAATTAATTTCGTAAGGTGAGGTACCACTGTATTTATTTATTTACACTTTCTCTATTTTGTCCATGTGCTTACAGGCCTAACCTCTGGTCTTGTGCCTATGTACATTGGAGAGATCGCACCCAAGCGTTACAGAGGAGCACTGGGGACTTTACACCAACTGGCTATTGTCATTGGCATTCTGCTGAGCCAGGTCAGGCAAAACCACTTCTCAAAGTGTGGACCATCTATAACTGAGTAAAATGAGAATAATGAGCACCAGAATGGGACAAAAGACGAATCGAGAAACCAGGACTAAAACAGTTCCAAGTCGAGACTATAAACAAAAAACTAAAAACACGTATATAAGCAGATCTATGGATTAAATCAGGCTCACACCAGGTTTAATGAGCAAAGACTCATTAAATTGGACTTAAAGGGCCCATGTTACTCTGTTTTCTGATCTGTTGTATACTTGTTGAATATTTTAGCTTTAAAATGGCAAAGACCCACAATCTGAGTACCACTGAGCTAAACCTATGAATGTGAACTTGTTTGTAGGTGATCGGGCTGGACTTTGTGCTTGGTAACGACGCCTTCTGGCCCATCCTGTTAGGTTTATCAGGGGCTCCAGCCGTGTTACAGTCTCTCCTCCTCCCCCTCTGTCCTGAAAGCCCCAGATACCTCTACATCGTACTGGGCAAGGAGCAGGAGGCACGCAAAAGTCAGTTCAACGGAAAATAAGAACAAAATATTGAAATATACTGTATATTAAAATGTGTGTCATTATCCTTTAGGCTTGTATAGACTAAAGGGGCCTTACGACGCTACTAGTGACTTGGAGGAAATGAGGAGAGAGAAGGAGGAAGCTGATAAGGAAGCAAGGGTCTCCATCTGGTCTTTGGTAAATTCAATAACGGCTAATTTATAATTTCTCAACAAAATATTTTTTTCATTTGTATTTGTTTAATCATGGTTTAGTCTTGGTTTAAAATCTGCTGACACTTATGTTATGGCTTTGTTTACCTAGTTCATTTTCTGAGGAGCTACTTGAAGGGCATATTTTTTATGTCATCATTATTAATACTTTATTGATAATAACAGGAGAAGTTCAATTTGTCAACTGGACAAAGTTTGTTTGGTTGAAAACGTTTCGCCGCTCATCCGAGAGGCTTCGTCAGCTCTAATAAGAATACTGGTAAGACACTTGCTTATATCTTGCTGTAGGGAGGAGCTACCTAGCTAACTACTTTCCGGAACTATCTCATTGGTTTCCGTCTTTTGTTTCTCTGGCGTCTAGTTGACGATCTCTATTCATCCCTACACGCCTGTTTTTCACACCTCTGGCCCTGTCCTGGCTAACCCCATTGTTTCCCTGTTTGTTTGATCTAGGCTTAATAATGGAATTGTAGATGGGATGCAAATTATGTCTTACTCCACCATTTCTGTTCAGAGAAGGATTCTCTTTTTTGACAAAAATAGCCTCTTTAACTCCCCTCTCAAACCAATTATTTTCCCTGGCTAAGATCTGAACCTCACTGTCCTCAAATGAATGAGGGAAAAGAATTGGTTTGAGAGGGGAGTTAAAGAGGCTATTTTTGTCAAAAAAGAGAATCCTTCTCTGAACAGAAATGGTGGAGTAAGACATAATTTGCATCCCATCTACAATTCCATTATTAAGCCTAGATCAAACAAACAGGGAAACAATAGGGTTAGCCAGGTCAGGGCCAGAGGTGTGAAAAACAGGCGTGTAGGGATGAATAGAGATCGTCAACTAGACGCCAGAGAAACAAAAGACGGAAACCAATGAGATAGTTCCGGAAAGTAGTTAGCTAGGTAGCTCCTCCCTACAGCAAGATATAAGCAAGTGTCTTACCAGTATTCTTATTAGAGCTGACGAAGCCTCTCGGATGAGCGGCGAAACGTTTTCAACCAAACAAACTTTGTCCAGTTGACAAATTGAACTTCTCCTGTTATCATGGATTCTACCTGGACGACTGAGGGACTTTTCACGTACTTTATTGATACTTTGCAGTCACATCACACTGGGGGTGTTCTATATGTATTTCTATAGTGGAATGTAAGATAGTTTTAAAACTCAAGAAAAAATAGAAAATGGATTTAAACGGCACATTTCCAGGAGCCTGTGATCAATACTGTACGACAGGGGTCTTCAACGTTTTTCAGGCCAGGGACCCCCAAACAGATGGCGAACTGGGCCAGGGACCCCCTACTATATATACGGCATAGAATTGTGTTTTATATTAAATTGAGCTTAGTGTCATGTATAAACATTGCTACTCTGTTATGGTACATCCAATACAAGGAAATAATGCACAGGTTAATACTGTATTTTACACTATAAAATATAAAATTATATTATTTTAAAGTGAAATCAAAAGATTTCGCGACCCCCCTGCAGTACCTCCGCGACCCCCCTCGCATGCAAGAGCCGCGGTCTAGACCTGCTCTCCAGGGCCCCTCCAGGCATCCAGGGACCCAGGGGAACACTGCCAGCCCGCCTTAAGAGCTCCCTAAGCGGGCATGGGTCCGGGGATTGTCCCGGTCACCGGCCTGGAGGTCTTGAAGAGGCCGACCTCACGGTTCTATCCAGGTCGCTCTGTGAGCACCTTACACGGGCAGGTCTAGAGCAGCGGCTCACCTCAGCTGTGACTCGAAACGAAACCAGGAAATAGACCCACGCGCGGCACTTTAATCCACCTGGTCTAGTCCTGGTCTAGTCCTGGTTTAGTCCTGGTCTAGTCCTGGTCTAGTCCAGGTTTAGTCCAGGTTTAGTCCAGGTTTAGTCCAGGTTTAATCCTGATTTAGTCCAGGTCTAGACCTGCTGGCAGCGCCGGGTCAGCTGTCACACATGTCACTTCCCCCCACACTTCACTATTAATAATTTTGTTGAAAATCTATGAAAGTTTGAGTGTTTAAATGTGAGAAAAGGACGCAGGACGCAGAACACAATGTTACACTATAAAAAAAGTTACACTATAAAAAAAAAACTTGGATCGGGGCCTTGGAACGAATCAGGCTTTTTCCATTGAAATAGCTACTCAACTTACGAATTTTTCACGTTACGAAACCACTTCTGGAACGAATTAATTTCGTAAGGTGACGTACCACTGTAGTTTCATTGGAATGTCCGTTTTCCCACAAGATAACAGAGGGAACATAGTATCAAACTTATTATAATTTTTTTCCTTCTAGATCCGTTCTCCAGTATACAGAGATCAGCTGTTTGTTGCTCTTATGATGCACATCTCCCAGCAGCTGTCCGGTATCAATGCTGTAAGTGCAAAGCAATACTTGTGAGCCTAATCAAAAACATATCTGGAGTTTTTTCATTCACAGATGTTTGAGTAACCCTTTATTATGAGTCTGTCTGCATCTCCAAAGCTCAAAATGCTCTGATCCACCTTGTGATGTCATGTAGCAGTAGTTTTCAAGTTAACAGCTACTTTTTTACCTTTAGTTCAGGAGAGATGGGCAATTCCAGGGCTGAAATAATCCAAATGATTCTAGTTAGGGTGTATGGAGTTTAAAAACACAGTGGAGCACTTCCTGTGTTACCACATGACATCCCAAGGCGGATTGTTTTCAGTTTGAAAGAAGTTTGTGCTTTAAACATGTGTGAATGAAACAGCTCCAGGTATAGATGAGAAAGTGTTGTAATATGGGACCTTTAAGAATAAAATAAGAGTTAAGAAATGTTAACAAACTGCTTATTTATGTTGTGTTTTTTCTTTCTCTCAAAGATCTTTTATTACTCTACATCCATCTTTGCACAAGCTGGCATCGCTCAGCCCGTCTATGCCACCATTGGAGTTGGAGTTATCAACACAGTTTTCACTCTGGTGTCTGTAAGTGCAAGAAAATTTATGTATCCTATGTTGAATCTTTATAAATACAGTAATAAATTATAAAAATGTTACATAAAAGACCCATGCCTGTGATGTAAACAATGTACCCTTTGGTTTCTGCAGGTGGCGCTGGTGGATCGAGCTGGGAGGCGCACTCTGACTTTGGCTGGTTTGAGTGGGATGTGCTTCTCTGCTATTCTAATGACAGTGGGGCTTAAATTTCAGGTTAGAAAATGTTTATTATATGAAGCATTTATTGAAATTGTATTGTGTATTTATTTAAAGATCCCATGACATGGTACTTCTTGATGCTTTTATATGGCTCCTTAATGGTTCCCTTATACTGTAAATGAATCCTTCTTCAAAATCAATACTCAGTGCATGAGAAACAGAGATAAGATGAGAAAGAGTATTTTTTCTCACTCTGAACACTCTATAATGGGCGTTGTTGCTTGAATGCAAATGAGGAGAAAAGAGCTGGCCAATAGTAGAGGGTGGGGGCGTGGTCAAACGCTCCAGTCTCAGCTGTGCGCTCTCTGATCCATTTCCTTGTTTTTGCACGGGGGAGAGATTTGAAGCGTTCCATTGAAAAATAAACACATTTCCACAGAAAATAAAATTAAACCACTGCTGTTCAAAGGTCCAGAGGCTCAGATAAAGGACTTCCGAGCCTAGAAACACTCGGACGTGCCTCCAGGCAAATAAAAAAACGCATTTCGCATTGCCTAGCGCATTCGCAGTCCAAACTCTCTGGGCGTGATTTACAGAGACGCTGAGTACAGACAGACAGGGGTGGAACTGCATTTGCATTTCTTTTTTTCGATCTGACGTCAATAAGGTGCCTTGTTCAAAATCGCCCGTTTGAGCTCCGATTTTTTGTAACGCAGAAAAGGATCGCAAATGCTCAGTTTAGACATTTCGCAACTTTTAATCATGGGGGGGGCTAAACAGGGTAGGGGAGCTCACATTAACGTTCAAAAACCTCAGAAAGTGAAAATTTCATGCCATGGGACCTTTAACACAAAAACCCGGCAAAAAGAAACCACTCTGTTCCCCCTTGTGATGTCATGTGGCAATACAGGAAGTGCTCCACTGCGTTTTTTCATACACATTCACTATAATCACGTGGCTAATTCGGCCCTGGAATTGCTCATCTCTGCTGAAGAAAAGGTAAAAGGTAGCTGTTAACTTGAAAACAACCACTTCATGACATCACAAGGTGGAACAGAGCATTTTGAGTTTTTGAGATGTAGGCAGACTAATAATAAAGGATAACACAAACGTGTGAATGAACAAAACCCACCTCCAGGTACGTTTTTGATGAGGTACCAACTAGGGATGCAAATGATCGATTAATTCATTAATCTATAGTTGACTGACCTTATTGATCGACTTACGATTAACTGATAAGCGGCGTTTTTCACCTGAATTTTAGTGTTTCAATAGGGTCTTTAAGAATATAAGCTACAGCAGGGGTCTTCAACGTTTTTCAGGCCAGGGACCCCCAAACAGATGGCGAACTGGGCCAGGGACCCCCTACTATATATACGGCATAGAATTGTGTTTTATATTAAATTGAGCTTAGTGTCATGTATAAACATTGCTACTCTGTTATGGTACATCCAATACAAGGAAATAATACACAGGTTAATACTGTATTTTACACTATAAAATATAAAATTATATTATTTTAAAGTGAAATCAAAAGATTTCGCGACCCCCCTACAGTACCTCCGCAACCCCCCTAGGGGTCGCGACCCCCCTGTTGAAGACCTCTGAGCTACAGTATACATAACACTGAGTCATAAATATATCATAGTATTATTATATTACATTTACATTTACTACTGGATTTTACTCCTGTTGCACTGTTGTTTACTACTGTTATTGCACACTTACATTTACTACTGGAATTTTTAGTACTGTTGTTTACTCCTGTTATTGAATTTTACCCCCGTTGCACTGTTGTTTACTACTGTTATTGCACATTGACTACTGGAATTTTAGTACTGTTGTTTACTCCTGTTACTGCACTAGAATTACTACTGTTGCACATTTATTTTTATTTTATCTTAACTCCTATGCACATTCTACTGCACATGACCAAGTCACTGCTGTATCTTCCATTGCACATTTTTGATGCACACTGCACACTTTGGAAATCTGTATATAGTATAGTTTATTTATTATGTTGCACTGTTTTAAGATTTTAGATCGTAGACTTTAGTTTTAACTTTAGATCTCTGTCTTAGATAGTTTTTTGTTGTGTTTTGTCTTCATATTGTATTTTGTACACTGTCTTTTGCACTACCTGGCCAGAGAGAAACAAAATTTCGATTCACTGTATGTTGAACACATATGGCAGAATTGACAATAAAGCTGACTTTGAACTTTGAACTTTGATATTGTATTTTCCTCAATTAATTATTCCTTAGTAAAAAGCAGACAAATGTATTGATGCTGAATAACAAAATACAGTAATCCCTCGCTCTATCGCGGTTCACTGTTCGTGGCCTCGCTGTTTCGCTGATTTTTTTTTTTTTTCAATTTTTTTTTATAGTGCAACTTTTTTTTATAGTGTAACATTGTGTTTTGCGTCCTGATTGGCTAAGAGACTAGACCAGGACTAAACGTGGACTAAACCAGGTCTAGACCAGAACTAAACCAGGTCTAGACCAGGTCTAAACCAGGTCTAAACCAGGTCTAGAACAGGTCTAAACCTGGACTGGACCTGGACTAAACCAGGACTAAACCAGGTCTAGACCAGAACTAAACCAGGTCTAGACCAGGTCTAAATTAGGTCTAAACCTGGACTGGACCTGGACTAAACCAGGACTGGACCAGGTCCAAGGGGTTGGTGCGCGTCGCGTCCCGGGACATGGCAGTGCCGTTGAATGAGCGCGGTGCGTCCTGCCCAGGACTAGACCAGGTCTAAACCAGAATTGCGGCTCTTTGCCTTGTTTCGTGTCCGTGCACCTGCGCAGCATGTAAGTTACATGCTTTTATCATTTCAAAAATATATGGTTCTAGGTCCAGCTCTACTGTGAGTTGTACAGCAACATCCAGAGAGGAAAGGGTTACATGATGTAACGCTATGGTCTTTCTCACGAGTGGGTTCACATCTCGTGTTCACATTCCAGAGTAGCGCCCTCTAGCGATAGTTACAATTAATGCATTTTGTTCGGCCAACGTCTTGATCGACCATTAATTGTAAGTGGATTAATTGTTGACATCCCTAGTACCAACATTATAACATAGTTATAGCTCAAGAGTAAATTTTGCATAATACGGGACCTTTCATTTTGTCTGTCTCTGTAGAACGACTATGCCTGGATGAGTACAATGAGCATGGTGGCGATTTTCCTCTTCGTTTCGTTCTTTGAGATCGGCCCTGGTCCCATCCCCTGGTTCATTGTGGCTGAACTGTTCAGCCAGGGCCCCAGACCAGCCGCCATTGCTCTGGCCGGCTGCTGCAACTGGACCAGCAACTTCATCGTAGGCATGACCTTTCCATACATACAGGTAAGAAAACACTGGCTGTATACATATAAGCTTGTTGACATCACCAACATGCACGGCTTTCAGCTGTTTGTACATCTTAACATCAGAGAGGTTCCCAAATTGTTCCATATACTCAGTGTGTGTGTTAAATTGAATTGGATCTTTATTATTCTGCATTTTATTTCTTATTCTTATTTTATTTTTCTTATTTTTCTTTATTAGGTCTTTGTTGGTTTTTGGGTGTCCATGATGTAAACATATCAAAGTTATAGTTTTGAAGTTTTGCTTTGTTTCATTCACATGCATTTAACACACAAATCCTGCATATTTAATCTGACTTCTTTTCTCAAACTGAAATCCACCTTGTAATGTCATGTGGTAATACAGGAAATACTTCACTGTGTTTTTAATCTCCAGACATCTTCAGTAGAATCATTTAATGATTTCAGCCCTAGAATTGCCTCTCTCCACTGAGCTAAAGGTAAAAGGTAGATAGGTAGAACTATCACTACATGACATCACAAGGTGGAAGAGAGCATTTTGAGCTTTTTCTACTTCCTGCATAGCTGTTTTGCCCAAACACATTATTTACACAGTAATAATCCCATTTGGAAGGGCATCTGATTTTGTCTTGTCTCAGTTTAAGTCTTGTTTAATGCTAATTTAGTCATGTTGAACTGATTGGGATTAGCATCACTTTTTAACTGGTTTAGACTGATTTTAGATCTAGTTTAGGTAGTACAGGGTTGCTGATAGTTTAGTCCTGGTTTATTCTGCTGTATTTCTAATAAAGCCTTTCTAATAAACCTAATCTGATGATATTTGACAACAACAACTACTACTACTATTACTACTACTACTATTACTACTACTACTACTCCTACTACTACGACTGCTGTTTATACTACTACTAGTACTACTATATTACCTAACCCTATATTCAACAACTTTCATGTATGACATGTATTACTACCAGTAGTCGAGTTGTAAAATGAAAGCAGGGGGGATGGTGAAATTTTTCATTTATGTGACATATTTTCCGCGCGCGGTGCCTGCATTATCAAACCGATTTTCTGGCCACAGAAATGCTGTGCGCTGCGCTTGAATTGCGTGAGACTTGAGAGCCCTGCGCGGCTCGCTCACAGCTGATCGGCGAACAGGCGCAAACAGGCAGTAATCGTCATGATTGGCGGGAGCGCGATCGGTGCGTAATTATGCTGCAACATGATTGGAAGCTGGAGCGCAGTTCGGCCTATGATTGGCTCTTGGCACTGGCTATTTTGACTTAAAGACGGCGAATTTTGCCAAAAGGTGAGGGATTTTCATGCCTGATTGATAAAATGCCACAAGGGATGGAAGAAGGGATGACTGTTTTAGAAGAGGGATGATTTTGACTATTTTTTCCCACAGGGGGGGATGCCATCCCCCCCATCCCCCCTCAACTCGAGTACTGATTACTACTACTACTACTACTGTAAACTACTACTACTACTACTACTAAGATAAGATAAGACTTTATTGATCTCACACAGGAGTAAGTAGTATAAGAGAATATAGAAAAAATTGCACGTTTAGAGTATATAGTGGAGTTATATAGTCTGGTGGGAATGAAGGATCTACGGTAGCGCTCCTGAGGGTGCCTCAGTGGGCTGCTGAAGGAGCTGCTCAGCTCCTCTACAGTCCGGTACAGAGGGTAAGAGGTGTCGTCCATGATGGACGCGAGTTTGGCCAGTACCCTCCTCTCAGCCACCTCCTCTACTACTAAGACAACTATATTACCTAACCTATATATATTCAACAATTAACATGTATGACATTTGAGCACTACTACTTTTACTACTACTACTACTACTACTACTACTATTACTACTACTACTATTACTACTACTACTACTACTACTACTACTACTGTAAACTACTACTACTACTACTACTACCACCACCACCACAACAACAACACCAACTACTACTACTACTACTGCTGCTGCTTCTGCTGCTGCTACCACCATATTTCTTAAGATAAGATAAGATATGATAAGATAAGATAAGATAATCCTTTATTTGTCCCACAATGGGGAAACTGCAGTGTCACAACGCAAGTTTCAGAAACAGTTGGAAAATATGAGCATGCATCAAAATTAAGATAAATAATAATAAGTATGTACAATCAACTAAAAAACACAACACTGTAAGGTTATTGTGCACAGGAACTGCACAATAAATGTCTTTGATACCCCCTACATTAACCCCTACATTCAACAATTTCCATGTATGATATATGAGTACTACTATTACTACTACTATTACTACTGCTACTACTACCACTACCACTACTACTACTACTATTAAATCACAAGCTCTGTATTGTAGGTCTACTAACCCTACCCTTTGTCATTGCAGGAGGCGTTGGACTGCTACGTCTTTATCCTGTTTGCAGGGCTCCTGTTCTGTTTCACTGTGTTCACTTATTTCCGGGTTCCTGAGACAAAAGGAAAGACATTTGAGGAGATTTCTGCAGTTTTTCAAAAGGGCCGCAAAAAGGACATTACAGACACTGAACTACAGCAGCTCAAAACCTCCACAGACGCGTGAATCCTGCAGGTGCCTGTGTTTGTATAGCCTGGATAGCCACACAACTTTTAAAAAATGTATTCCGTAGAGCAAGTCAGTCTGGCTCGGCTTGAACGTAATATCAAAACAAGACTCAAATATCAAAAAACGGTTAGTACTTTTCATTTTTGAGACAGCTGCTTTTTCAGTATCCACTAACTTTTCAAATCATAGAAGCTCGATGTCTTTAGTCTATGATTTCGTTTGGTCAAAAGTGGCCTGTAATCCGAGATTTAGCCATAGTTTCGAGTAGATGAGGACGCCAGTGCGCATGTGCGGACTGTGCTCTTAGCTCCCGGGACCCAAACATGGAACGCATAGCTGTAAACTATGGATAAATCTCGGATTACAGGCCACTTTTGATTCAAACGAAATCGTAGACTAAAGACATCGAGCTTCTATGATTTGACACGCGGACACGTGCGCGCGGACACATGCGCGCGGACACATGCGCGCGGACACGTGTGTTTGTTTTGGTACCACATATCCATGCCATGTGCGAAAGTCGAGTGGAAAGCGACCTGGATATCATTTTGGGCAAGACTCAAGCCAATGCTAACAGTGCCAAACCGCTAACAGACGCCTCTGAGCACCAGTCCTCACCACAAGACCAGGTAAGTCCAACCTGCGCTCACAAGAGTTGGTTGCATTTCACCCCGGCTCCAAAATCAGACCGCTATCAATGCGTTGCCAATACTCCACAGCTCTCTAGGACGGGGTCGGGTTCGTGAGGGGAAAAGACCCACTGTCTCCTCTGTGCGCGCGAGTGTCCTCTCCCCGCTGCGGCTCCCTCGAATGCGGCTCTCCCTGCTGCGGGCTCCCTCGGCCGCGCGGCGTCCGGGCCAGGCCCGTCCATGTTGATTCTTGGCTCTTCCATGGTCCGACTCGCACTCTCTTCCATGGCTCGTGCAAGTAAACAAAGGCCACACCTCCTGTCACCCAGGCGCTCTCGTGAAGGACATCTGAGACTCTGTCCCTACCACCCTGCGTGACCATCCCTGGTCTAGACCTGGTTTAGTCCTGGTTTAGACCTGGTTTAGACCTGGTTTAGTCCTGGTTTAGACCTGCTTTAGACCTGGTTTAGTCCTGGTCTAGTCTCTTAGCTAATCAGGGCGCAGGACAGAATGTTACACTGTAAAAAAAAAGTTACACTATAAAAAAAATTGAAAAAAAAAAAAAAAAAAAAATTGGAAAAAAAAAATCTGCGAAACAGCGAGGCCGCGAACAGTGAACCGCGATACAGCGAGGGTTCACTGTACACCCATTTTTTTCATGTAAGTTTTGTTTTTTTCCTCCCCCACATCTACTGTCTGTGTTTTATCATCCACAAACCAGGAAGTGCGCTGTTAGAATGCTAGGTGCTGGTGTTAGGGATGGCAGTAGCTCAGTTGGTAGAGCGTTTGTCCACTGACATAAAAAAAACATCATTGGTTGAGCGGCCAAAGATGTGACCATTTAGCAAAACTTGGCTCTGGCCTCCGAATGTTATGAAAAGCACTTATAAACTTATTTTTGTGGTTATTTATTGCATTATTTATTCATTGCAGTTAATAATTAGGATGACAGAAATGCATTAGGAAAGTAGCGACCACTGCAAACTATTTAAAAGAACTAGTTCTGCTTTTCACATTTTTAGTCAGTAAAAATCTGGTTTTAATTTAAGTTTTAATTTCTGAAATTAAATATAAATTTGAGACACATATAAACAGCCAAAGCATAGTAATGTTTCTAATCTCTGATACAAAAATGTAAAGTTACCATAAACTCATCTAGTTAGCAATATTCCAAGTAAACGGACTCTGTACAGCAAGAAAACTGTTGCTATCCAGGCTAATATTTACATGTGTGTGTGGCCACATCAGAGCTCAGTTTGTTCCTTAAGTATTAGATTACACAGTGTTGCTTTGTGGAGTCTTTCATTGTGCATTTATTGAAGATTTGAATGTATTTGTTACATGGAAGATGTTTACAAATTATATAGATGTGACAATGAGATACTATAAAAGTGCACTATGTAACTTCTAATGTGGAGGGTCTGCTGTTTGCTTCTCTTTATGGAGATGTTATTTCTTTGCCTGGAATGTTCCACAGTAGAACAGTAAACACATCGGCAGCAGCTCAGTTGGTAGAGCGCTTGCCTGGTAATCCAGGGGTTGGCGGTTCGAATCCTGCTCTTGATGAGTGGACTGTGTGTGATCCCAGCTCACACAGAGCGCTGCCGTTGTGTCCTTGGGCAAGACACTTAACCCCACCTCGCCCCCAGTGTCGGCGGCCACTGGTAGCTCCCATGGCAAGAAGATAGATCAAGGCCTGTTGTGACGTGAGCCACCTGTGGGAGGACCTGACCAGGCCGAAGCAAGAAGATTATGGAGATGGTCCCCGGGTGCAGTAATATGGGGGCGGCAGTAGCTCAGTTGGTAGAGTGTTTGTCCACTGATCCAAAAGGTTGCCGGTTCAAATCCCGCAAATTCTGTTGAGTCTGTTGACATAAGAAACATCAGTGGTTGAGCGGTCAGATCCACTGACCCACAGGTTGGTTGGTATGATTCCAGCTCCCACAGCTGAATGCTGCTGTTGTGTCCTTGGGCAAGACACTTAACCCACCTCGCCCCCAGTGTCTGTGTGTGTGAATGGGTGAGTGGTTCCTTGTTGTAAAGCACTTTGGGTGCCTTGAAGGTGCTATATAAGCACTATATAAAAGATATAAAGATGTGACCATGTGCTGCCCACTGCTCCTGCATTTAACCCATCCTGATGACAGGATGGGTTAAATGCAGAGGACAAATTTCTCCCAAGGGAGACAATAAAGGCTAATCTTCTTCTTCTTATTATTATTATTGTGTTTTATTAAATTACAATATTTTGATTTATCTAAAATCCCTTTCAAAACATTAATTCTTATCATATGCAGGCTTACTTCTCCATAGATTTGACAATTAACCTGTCTCCAAATTTATTTCCATACTGTGGAATAATCAGGGCAAAACAGTAATATTTCCATATATAATAAAATATATTATATTTTTACCCCCCCCATCAACCCACCCACCAAAAAAGTTACGCAGTGCACCTTTAACAAACACAATGTGGTTGATTTTATTCCAGCGTTTTCATAAACATTTTACCCTCAGTAATGTGAAATGGTAATTGTTGGCTTTGTTAATTATGCAAAAAAATACAAAATGATTAAATGGTTAAAATTTCTATTTGTGTTCTTAAAGGGACAGTGTGTAAGATTTTTACCCGTTAATTACTGAAATTGAAGATACCCATTCAAAAATACATTGTTTTCCAAGCCTTTTCACTTCCATCATGAAATCAAAGTATTCTTTTGGACTTAGATATAGTCACATAAAAGGGGGATCTTCCCCATGCAGAGGCAGCCATTTTGAATACGAGAGCCGCAGAAGGACATTTGGGCTCCGCCTTCGGCAAGGCTCGTGGTTTTGGGTAAACAACACAAGCATGCTGCCGGATCAGACGTCATAATGGATCTAACACGTGTTTTGGAATAAATTGTTTGACTGGATTTTATTCGCTGGATCCTTACGGACAAATTGAGAGCAAGTTTATGGTGAAATACAGAGTTTGACCTGTGCAAAGCATTCTAAGGTAAGCTAACCTCGTTTTGTGCTTTTCTGTATAAAAGCCCCATGTGATCGGGGAGTGATTATTGTGCAGGGAAATGAATTGCATAGTCAAAAAGAGGAGACTGTAAGGTTTCATTTGATGTGTAGAGTGTCATGGTACATGATCGGGAATGTGTGTTTTCATGAGAAAAAAAAAAAAAAAAACGGGACCACTCCCGGGTGACCCTCGAGGTCTGCCGTAACTAAAACAGAAAGTGCAATAGCACCATCCACCTATGTCGAATTTTGAGAGTAAGTCACAAATGATTATTATTAAATCATTTTAATGTAACTTATTTGCAGTTCCACCTGCTCTACCCTGTGATGTCATATAGTAATACAGGAAGTCTTCCACCCTTTTTAAACTCCATACTCCTTCACTAGAATCATTTGAATGATTTCAGCCCTGGAATTGCCAATCTCTACTGAATTAAAGGTAAAAAGAAGCTGTTAACTTGTCAATTACCACTTCATGACATCACAAGGTGGAACAGTGCATTTTAAGCTTTGGAGATGTTGACAGACAAAAAAATTAAGAATTGCTCAAACATATAAGACACAACTGCAGGTATATTTTTGATGAGGTAACACCATTATAGCATTGTGTAATATGGGACCTTTAATTGTTCTTACTCGACACTTAAACGCCATTTTCACAGTTGGGATCTTGTTAAAGATGGTGAAACTGCACGCTCCACCCTTGGATAAGATGTCAGTATTCTGAAAACCTGTTTCTCCTGGGTCCCTTAAGGGCCGATGTCAGTCCTGATTACAGGCGAGGCTCTTCCCATTGTAAAAACATGTCCCCCTTCTAATCCAAACTGAAGAATTTACAGCCACATCTATAAACACAGGATTCCTGCTGGACCACAAATGAGCAAAGACAAAGATCAACTCATTTTATGACTTCAATGTATACTGTGAAACTATGATGTATGTAATGTTCATTTAGATGATACGTAGCTAACCACCTTTATTTTCACTAGATTCTGATGAAGCAGTCCAGTCATCTTTGTCATTTGTGGTGTTTAATGGAGTGGAGGGTCCATCAAATGCTTTTCTTCATGGAGATGTTACTGCTTTGTCGGGGATGTCTCACAGTATGGCATTAAACCTTTCTATCTTCATGAGACTAAATCAGACCAGGATACAAGTTAGATCTGTGGAGAGGCAGCTCCGCTAACAGTCAGAAGGCCTCTTTTTCTAGGTATTTTTGAGCTATAAAACCACCTCACCTATAACTGTTTATTGTCATACTGTGGAACATTTCAGGCAGAGCAATATCCATAGAAACAAGTAGGTGACGGACCCCCAACCAAGTTAATGGAAAAGTAATGTTTTTTTTTACAATCTGAGCCTTCTTTCGGCAATAAAACAAGTAGTTTTACTCACCCATAGCAGTTTGGTGTCATTTTCAGCAGTTTCGTAGAAGTTATGTTGTAGCGTATCCATTAACTTGAGTGCTCGGGGCATTACTTTGCGGTCTCCAAATAACACAAATTTTAGCGCTTTTCAAATCATAGAAGCCCGATATCTTAATCTATGATTTTGTTTGGTCAAAAGTGGCCTGTAATCCGAGATTTAGCCATAGTTTCGAGTAGATGAGGAGGCCAGTGCGCATGTGCGGAGTGTGCTCTCAGCTCCCGGGACCCAAACATGAAATGCAAAGCTGAAAACTATGGATAAATTTCGGATTACAGGCCACTTTTGCTTCAAACGAAATCGTAGACTAAGATATCGGGCTTCTATGATTTGAAAAGTGCTCAAGTTTGTGCTATTTGAAGCCCGCACGGGGCATACATTACATGCTTGGGGAATATATTATATGCCCCGAGCTATGGCTAGAAGTTGCGCTAGGCTAACTGCAAATCTAAAACATCTCTGGAAGTGCTCCATATGACACCAAAGTGCTATGGGTGAGTAAAACAACTTGTTTTATTACCGAAATAAGGCTCAGATTGTAAAAAAAAAAACGTTACTTTTACTTTAAATAGTTCACCTTTAAGGTTGCCTGGAAGAATCCATGACTCATCGCTGTACCAGCGGCGAGTCTGGTAATGCTTGGTCCAGAATGCGCTGCCGTTGCGTGTAGACAGACAGCTAAGTGAACCAATCAGAGAACAGTTAACGGACAGCGACGTGAACCAATCAAACAAAAGAAAAGAAAGAAAAGAAAGGCCTCTAAAGCTGTCAGCTGCTGTGGTTTTAAGGAATCGATGTGCTTTAGGTCATTTAAGACCAATTTTACAGCTGAATGGAAGGGACGTTCAGTTCTCCGATGCGCCATCTTGATTCAAAACTGAGGAGGAACTTCCGCTGCCTAAGAGTGACGTTGCGGGCAAAGGCGGATGCACTGACGTCACCATCTTTGAACGAATCAGAATCGCGGAGTCCGTTGTTAATCGGGGGAGCGAGGGTGGAGCGAGGGTGTCCAAATGGTATCTCGCTGTATAGCAAATACAGAGAGATATAATTTGGCTGGCCAGGTAACCTTTAAGGATGTTTTGCAATAAAATCTACAAATCGTCTCTATTACATTGAAATCATTATCAACAGACCTTGTAATAGAATTCTGTGATCAAGGATAATTGTAGGCTACTATTTCTCTGATTTAGAATTTATTTTCCAATAAGAATCACCAGTTCTACATTGCATTTTTAGGTTCGGACTATATGTTCCCTTATAGGCCCATTGTATTAACAGTGTACTATGTAACTTTTGGTAGCGGTTCCTTCGCCTGCTTGTTTCTATGGATATTCATTGCTCTGCTTGGTGACATTAAAGAGCTCTTACATTTATTAAATTACAGATGGTTTTATAGCTCAAAAATACCTGTCATGTAACTTGGTCTGGTTTGGTCTCCATGAAAACAGAAAGGTTTAATGCCATACTGTGAAACATTCAGTAGCATGTCCACGGGGAAGAACATTTGACGGACCCTCCACCAGAAAACGTACACAATGCACGTTTAAAGGAGAATTAACGTTGTTTTTTTTTACAATCTGAGCCTTATTTCGGTAATAAAACAAGTTGTTTTACTCACCCATAGCACTTTGGTGTCATATGGAGCACTTCCAGAGATGTTTTAGATTTGCGATCTCCGTAACGTGAGTTCTCGGGGCACATGTTTGCGGTCTCCAAATAACGCAAACTTTAGAACTTTTCAAATCATAGAAGCTGTCTTAGTGTCTTAGTCTACACTTTCGTTTGGTCAAAAGTGGCCTGTAATCCGAGATTTATCCATAGTTTCGAGTAGATGAGGAGGCCAGTGCGCATGTGCGGAGTCACAGTTTATTTCGCTCTCAGCTCTCGGGACCCAAACATGAAACGCAAAGCTGTAAATTATGGATAAATCTCGGATTACAGGCCACTTTTGACTCAAACAAAAGTGTAGACCAGGTATGGGCAAACTACGGCCTGGGGGCCATATGTTAAGCTTTTTAATCCGGCCCTCCGAACTTGAAGAAATTATATTAATAAATCTTGTTAATGTTTTAATGTTTTAATTTCCCTGCAATTCTGGTGTTTTCCAGCTGGCGCACTAAATACATTGACCTTTTTTGAGGCGTATTGGTGTTTATGCTTTACTTTTTACTCCTCAGCCTCCTGTAAAGATGAGCGGAGCTAAGAAAAGAAAAGTGGACAGAATGTCGAGTGTTTAATAAGGAGTGAACAAGTCAATATTTTTTCACCAACTGCTGTATGCCTGATATGCCAAGAGACTGTAACGTTTTTTTAAGAATATAATACCAGCCGTCACTTTGCCACAGAACAGTCAACGAAAGAACCTGAAGGAAACCAGAACTTTCAGTGCTTTAAAATATTAACTGTTAGTAATAAAAAAGCTGTATTTTATTAATTAAATTTTCTGTGTTTTAAGAGTCATTTCAATAAATAGCTAAATACTGCTGAACTTGAAAGACGGACATTTTGTTGTAATGCTTTTGTTCATTTTTAATTAAAATAAAGCACATGTTTTCTACATATCCCATGTTATTTTTTGCTCTTATGAGGTGGATTACCAAAACACTAAATCCACCTGCTCCTGGTCCGGCCCTTCTGTCAAATTTTAGAACCCTTTGTGGCCCACGAGTCAAAAAGTTTGCCCACCCCTGGCGTAGACTAAGACATCGAGCTTCTATGATTTGAAAAGTGCTAAAGTTTGTGTTATTTGGAGACCGCTCTGGGCATATATGATATGATATGATATGATTTTCATTCATTCATTCATCTTCTTCCGCTTTTTCCATTCTCTGGGTCGCGGGGGCAGCAGTCCAAGCAGTGTTCCGCTGCCCAGAACACAATGCACCAGCCCTCATGTATCCTCCCACAGGTGGTGGGTCCACAGGAGGACGGCTCACGGCTCACAGGCCTTGATTTATCTTCTGCCATGGGGGCTACCAGTGTCCACAGACACTAAGTTAAGTTAAGTGTCTTGCCCAAGGACACAACAGCAGCGCTCATCTGACACGCAGTCCACCCGTCAAGAGCGGGATTCAAACCGCCAACCCCTGGATCACTAGGCAAGCGCTTTACCAACTGAGCTACTGCCGCCCATTATATTATATGATATTATATTATTTATTATATTATATTTAGGGCTGTCAAACGATTAATTTTCTTGATCGCAACTAATCTCAGAAATTTCATAGTTAATCGCGATTAATCGTGATTTATTTTGCATGTTTAAAATTGATATCTTGCAGTAAGACCGTTCGAATCTAAAGTTAAACTCACAATGCAAAGTATTTCTCACCATTTTTTTTATTTCAAAAAAGTGCAGAGAAAGGAAAAAGTAACAATGAACCAGTAATAGTGCTTACTTTGAGAAATTGTAAATAAATGATTGAAGCCCTGTCGAGCTGCCTACGGATGCGTAGAAGGAACAAAATGCTAGCAAACTCAAAATAGCGCGTTTAACCAACAATGAGTTTAATTAATACAACCAAATGAGCTGCATATGGATGGTAGAATTGCGGAAAATGCTGGCAAACTCTGATCGCGATTAAAAAAATTGTTTGCGATAAAACTCTATCGCGATTAACGCGTTAATATTCCCAGCCCTAATTATATTATATTATATTATATTATATTAATGATATTATATTATATTATATTATATGAATGATATTATATTATATTATATGCCCCGAGAACTCGCGTTACGGCTATCGCTAATCTAAAACATCTCTGGAAGTGCTCCATATGACACCAAAGTGCTATGGGTGAGTAAAACAACTTGTTTTATTACCGAAATAAGGCTTGTAATAAGGAAATAAGGATTGTAAAAAACGTTAATTCTCCTTTTAGTCCTGTTCAGATGCACTGTGTGGAGTTATGGGGAACGTCTTCACCTTGACTCATCACCTATATTATTATTATTATTATTATTATTAGTTTATTATGTATTTACTATTTATTTGTATTATAGGTTAATTGCACAGTATGAAGCCTATTATCTTGATTTCTGCCTATTTCTATTCTCTTGCCCTTGCTGCCGTAAACTCTGCGTTACAACACTGGAATTTCCCCACTGTGAGACGAATACGAGTACTTTTCTGTTCTCTGACGTTAGTAGGTTGTAGTTGGTGGTTGAAGTGAGTAGAGTGGGCCTTGTCCCGGTCCCACCCCCTGAGAGGCGCTCCCTCCCCGCGCCTCCTCATCTCCCTCCGGCTGCGTCGCTTCTCTCTGAGATCTGCCCCCTGTCTTGTCCTCCACCGGGCTGCAACTTGTCGAGACAGAACTTCACTACCTGCCTTCCAACCTCTTCACCCCTCCTCCAAAAGTACCTGCATATAAACCCGAGCGTGCGTCTCGCCTGTTCTCTCTGCCGCACGCACAACGCAAGGTAGGACGCATCCAACTTTACGCACGGTTTACGCGTTATTTTCATGGCGTCTGTGGCCGGAAAAGCGCACTCCAAGACCAGCCGTCAGCTTCAGGGCTTTAATCTGAACTTAGTAAATACTGAGATGGGTAAAGACGAGCTGGATCTTTAGTTTGTAAGCCGTAAATGTTTAGTCACTGTGAAAGGGCGTGGGTAGAAACGGGGCCATGTTTTCAGTCATTTGGCCAATCTGCCACGTAATGTTACTTTGAAAACCTCTCACGGCGTCGTAGATCCACAGATCCATATGATTCCTGGAACAGAGGGTATGCACTGACATCATTTTATTCAACATTGTGGCACTGAGACGCAGAACTATGGGCAGTAACAGACAAAATGTGTTTCTTTACTGTTGTTTGCCTCATTTTTGTGCACAGAGCTACTGTTTTTGCCCCACAATAATAATATCCTTAACACACGGACCCGGAAACGTGTTATGTAAGGAGAGAAAGGTTCACTTCATGTGTGTCTGATCGTAAAGTGTATCGATTAGGATTGTGGGCGTGGCCTGCAGTGAAAACGTCATTACTCACCATTGATACTGCTATAGTTTTATGGTGGGGGAGGCAAGTAAGTAGATTTGGACCATAGACTCAGAAAAGAAGTGGACTACGTGAGTGTGACGTCACCCATTGTGTTCAGCTTCAGTCAAATGAAGCTCATGGACGCAGGGGTGAATTTGGAGTCGGGCTCAATATTATGAATAGGATTTTTTGTATTTTTAGACAATATAGCAAAATAAAAACCTCAAGATCATGTAGAACGGGCTAATACAGACATTTCAAAACCAAAATGGACATAATGGACATAATATTCCAATGTTAGTCAACAGGAGCGAGGGTCAGTAGGAGCCGGAAGCGCCTGCATGCGAACTTCCCGTGCGGAACAGTCGTTAGCTATGTTAATTTGTATATACAGGGCGTGTCTTATTTGTCTTTCCTTGCTTCCTTCTCCTTGATTAATCTCCCCCATTTTACAGCTGTCAATCAAATGTGCCATATTATGTGGTGTCCCAAAGAAAACAACAGAAGGAAGGAGTAAACATTAGGGGGGCTTCAGGAGGCAGACAGATACAATAATCAACTCCTTGTCTCAGGAGTTTATATCCCCTCTCCTCGCTGTGTCTCCTCTGTGGGTGGGACTTCCTCACCGATTTCCTGCAGAATTGAGGAGAGGAATCATGGAGAATGATTTGGACACACAAAATGTCTTTTTGTGTCTACGAGCTCAGTGAATTCATAAAAAAAACATGATTTGTGTCTTGTTAATTGTGTTTTTCTTCCTATGTGTAGCATGGCCCAATTCGAAAGTGGCTCATCCGGGGCCTCTGAGACTTTCCCCACGCAGTGCTCTGCCCTGAGGAAAAACGGATTTGTTATGATCAAGAGTCGTCCTTGCAAGATCGTCGAAATGTCCACTTCTAAGACTGGCAAGCACGGGCACGCTAAGGTACAACCACTTCAGCCGGCCTTTGGAATTCTGAGCTTGGGGCATTCAGTGATTAACGCACACTTTTGGCATTTACAAGTAACCCATTGAGAATTTGACCAGAGGCTTTTGTGGTACTTTTTAGGTTCATCTTGTTGGAATTGATCTTTTCACTGGGAAAAAACTTGAGGATATCTGCCCATCCACCCATAACATGGATGTTCCAAATGTTTCAAGGAAGGATTATCAGGTATTATTAAATCTGGACCCGTGTTTTATCATTTACACCTTTTTGTAGTAATGGAATAACTTGGAAGTCATGTGCAAAGAAATGTGAGGATTGCTCAATGTAACAGATGAGCCGTCTCCTCTGAGTGTCTGAAAAGAAATACAGGTTTTCAACTGGAGGAACGGGTTTTGGCCTAGCTCTTGTGTGTCGAACATGAAACTAGTTATTAGGACCTAGGAAGCACTACCATAACGATTAACTTAATAAAAAGTATATAATAGACTTTATTCTTTTAAGTACTACTACTATATTTGTAGTACAGTACATTTTTCTGTGCTACTGTGTAACATCATAGCATAGGTACAAATTCTTCTATAGACAAACCTAAGTATGTTTGAGATATAAAAGTGTTCTGTTTTTACTATGTTCTCCTGGGACCCGAAGAAAAAAGTGTATTTCAAAAATGTTTTTTATTTATTTATTATTTATGTATTGATCTGGTTTAGACCTGATTTAGACCTCTTTTAGTCATGGTTTGGACCTGGTTTAGATCTGGTTTAGACCTGGTTTAGTCCTTGTTTAGACGTGGTTTAAACCTGGCTCAGACCTGGTTTAGACCTGGTTTAGACCTGGCTTAGACCTAATTTAGACCTCTTAGTCATGGTTTAGACGCTGTTTAGACCTGACTTAGACCTGGTTTAGTCCTGATTTTCTCCTGGTTTACTCCTGTTTTGCCTGATTTGGTTCTGATTTAGTCCTGGTTTAGTCCTAGTTTCGACCTGGTTCAGTACTGGTTTAGTCGTAGTTTAGACCTGGTTCAGTTCTGGTTTAGTCCCGCTTTGCCCAGGTTTATTCCTGATTTGGTTCTGATTTAGTCCTGGTTTAGTCCTGGTTTAGTCCTAGTTTCGACCTGGTTTAGTCCTAGTTTTGACCTGGTTCAGTTCTGGTTTAGTCCTAGTTTCGACCTGGTTCAGTTCTGGTTTAGTCGTAGTTTAGACCTGGTTCAGTTCTGGTTTAGTCGTAGTTTAGACCTGGTTCAGTTCTGGTTTAGTCCCGCTTTGCACAGGTTTATTCCTGATTTGGGTGTGATTTAGTCCTGGTTTAGTCCTAGTTTCGACCTGGTTCAGTTCTGGTTTAGTCGTAGTTTAGACCTGGTTCAGTTCTGGTTTAGTCCCGCTTTGCCCAGGTTTATTCCTGATTTGGGTCTGATTTAGTCCTAGTTTCGACCTGGTTCAGTTCTGGTTTAGTCCTAGTTTAGACCTGGTTCAGTTCTGGTTTAGTCCCGCTTTGCCCAGGTTTATTCCTGATTTGGGTCTGATTTAGTCCTGGTTTCGACCTGGTTCAGTTCTGGTTTAGTCCTAGTTTAGACCTGGTTCAGTTCTGGTTTAGTCCTAGTTTAGACCTGGTTCAGTTCTGGTTTAGTCGTAGTTTAGACCTGGTTCAGTTCTGGTTTAGTCCCGCTTTGCCCAGGTTTATTCCTGATTTGGGTCTGATTTAGTCCTGGTTTCGACCTGGTTCAGTTCTGGTTTAGTCCTAGTTTAGACCTGGTTCAGTTCTGGTTTAGTCGTAGTTTAGACCTGGTTCAGTTCTGGTTTAGACCTGGTTCAGTTCTGGTTTAGTCCTAGTTTATTTATCATAGTGCAGCCACACACTAGAGTCTATCTCAAAACACTTAAAAGACAGACTGGTTAACTCGATGTCCACTATAAAGGACACAAATGAACAGGTCGGGTCTCAGGAGGATATTATTGTCATACCAGGTGTACAAAAATATAGTTTTATATTTATTATTAATTCTTATTTTCTTTTAGTCTTACATTTTTGTCACCACAATTTTTTGACTAGTGAAATCAGTATTTTACTTTTTGTTCAATATTTGTTTTATTATGACATTTTTGCTGGTAGTATCAAAATGACACACTGGCATATATTGAGTCTTCTGATTGCAGCTTATCAATGTGTAAAATTGTACCACTTCAGAGCAAATGAAGGCCAACTTTGTTTTCTACAGTACAGTATGTTGAATTGATGATTAAACTGAGCTAATTTTATTTTCCGTGATATTTCTAGCTTCTCAACATTGAGGATGGTTTCTTGAGTCTGATGGAAGATGATGGAACGCAAAGAGAGGACCTTAAATTGCCTGATGATGACATTGGCAAGGAGATCAGGAAGAGATTTGAGAATGGAGAACAACTAATGGTAAGTTCTGTCACTACATTTTTTTCAATTCCTTTTCTTCCACTTTAAATTTGATTCAAATTTTTTTCTCTGTTACACTGTGTAACTACAGAGGGGTTAAACTGACAAACGTGGATATAACATATTTTTACCGGCTTTTTTGTTATTATGAGAAAGCATTAAGTAAAAAAACGAGAATATTTTCTTGTTAAAATGTAATGATTACAAATTTAACTTCACATTCAGTTTCTTGTTTTAATGTGAACATATTAAGCTCATGTCCAATGCAGTGACGACAGGCAAATGACTTTAAGCAGGTCTGCGTGATCTGTATGATCTGTATGAATGTGCAGGGGAAGAGCCCATGTGCCCTGTCCTCACAGAACAGAGAGCTGAACATACTGTATGTGCAACCCAAACTGTCCAAACCCACTTACCAAAAACATGCTGCTTTAACGCCTGAGCAATACACACAAAATATAAAGCATTATGAGACTGTAGTGTCCAGACAGACATGTGTGCTCCTGACACATGCACACATGTGCACATGGATGACCTGCAGCTCCAGCCGCTTGTATTCGTACACATTCTGGATAATTACAAGTATCGCTATAGGCTCAGGGGTCACACGTGCAATCCGGTGGTGCAATCCAGGTGAGGTGCCACGGCACTTTGGATCTATTCAGTTACAATGCCATGCAGCCTATCCAGAATGATAACTACAGGTCATACAGATCAGAAAGGTTTTTTTTATTGCCATATGAGTGAACAGGTTCACAACATTAGGAACTTGCTTCGATACCTAGAGCGGACACTCCGAGCACCAGGGCTGCCATTCGCGGCGCCAACTTGGTTACCATTGGAGCCAGATTTTCACAGGAACCGAGAGCAGAGGTCAGACCTTTCTAAAGACAGGGAATTTCTACTATTATTTCTGTTTTCAGTATTTGGAAAATCTGCTCCAAAAAGCGAGAAAATGACGAAAACAAGAGAGGCACGCAGACAGCAGGAGCAATAGATAAGAGAGGAAAAAGAGACGTCTGCTCGCTCTCAGAGTCAGAACAGTCCTATATATACAGGGATATAAAGTGACTTGCTCCCATTCATTGCATTGGATATGAGCTTAATATGTTCACGTTAAAACCTGTAATAATAACGTTTTAACAAAAACATGTACTCGTTTTAATGTAATATTTTCTTGTAATAAAGGTAAAAATGTGTAATTCACACTTGTCACTTCTACATTGCCATAGGTAACCTATTGTTCAACTAGAAAAATAACTGTAGTTTTGAAATGGTGACCACAATTTAAACATTGTTCAAACCCATTCCTCACTTTCTTAGCATGTGTATAATTTGTTGGAAAGAGTTCACGTGAGTCTCATGACTACACGTCCGTAGCATGAGCCCATCTAGTTTTACTAGGGTAAAAAATGCAGCCCCCTTATGGCAAACTGCAACATTTGTTAATACTGTTTTGTATTCACTGAAATTGTTATGTTAGACATTTTGGATAGCATTCCACTCTGGGAAGATTGGAGTGAGACAAACTATTTACTGATAATAATGAAGATAAAAGGGTCAAATTATAATTGGGGACTTGCTATCTGGCTTCTCATGCCTTAAAATACAACACATTTTATATGGTAAAAGAAAACTTGGTAATACAGTTTGTGTATTCCTTCTTTTTAGATCACTATTTTAAAGGCTGTGGGTCAGGAAGCTGTTATTGCAACGAAACCCATGTCCTAACAATCGGACCCCTTCATGTTGTCCCACCAATGTCTAAGGTTTTCTATTTAGCTGAGTTTCAAGTTGTAAACAAAGTGTATGTACCCCAAAAATTGCATTCACGGGATGCTGAAACATAAAGAACCTGGAGTTTAAAATTTTAACATTGACCGCAATTAAGGCTTGAGGTAGAATGTAGTTGAAAAAAATCTAATGTTTTTCCCTGATTCATGGTTATTTCAAGAATGCTATTATATTAAGAATGCTATTATAATTCACTTATCCAGACGATCAAAGCAAGTAAATCAGTTCTAAAGAAAATGTCTGAGCACCAGGTAATGTTGGCTTCTACCTTCATGTGAGATTTTCAGATAATCCAAAACTTTTAGATCATTTTTTTTTTTTAAACTCTGTACTAAACAAAGGTCCAGTAGTCAGGGCATGGCTCGTTTTTTGCCTTAGCAAGTTCTTGCCTGTATTTATTGTCATCTGTAGCTAAATTAGTTTAAACATTTTCATACATAGGCATTTTTAAATTCTGAAAATATGTTTACAATTCATGTACATGTACAGTTTCATGTTACTGTCTTTTGGAACTGCTGCGTTAAGTGTTTTTACCTTGTTATTATTTGCTAGTTTACTCGTTTTTTTGAAATAAAAGCTGACGGGATGAGGCTCCAGTGGAGTAGACTGTATAAAGAAGTGGACTAAGTGAGTGTGATGTCACCCATAGCGTTTGGCTCCAGCAGTTATAGGGGCGAATTTGCAACCATGCCCATGTTAGGAAAAGGAAATTATTTTACCGGCAAAATAGCAAAAGAAAAGATGAGGATCATGCAGAGCTGGTTAATACGAACATTTTAAGACCAACATGAGAAGTTTGATAGCAGCAGTTACAGAGAGAGGGGTGACAGTTTTTCAACATAAAGTCAATTGGAAGTCGATGGACCCAGAAGCGTCCCTACGTTCACTTCCTATTTGGAACACGGCGGCTGGCGTTTTAGTTATGTCCATTTATATATACAGTCTATGCTCTCAAATACACTTTATTGGCTCGATTCAGCTTATACAGAGCTCGCAACACAAATGATAATGGACCAAATATTCACTGAGTGCTTGCAATAGAAGTAGTTCAGTCATGTAGTTATTCATGAGACGGGTTAAGTCTAGTTTTATATGATCATTCTTGCTAGTGTTAAAAAACAAATGGTTATTTCACTTAAACGCAGATTTTAGCCGTCATTTTTGTATTGATCTTCATTGTTGTTTTCTCTACCTGACCTTCACATGCCTACCTCTTCTCAGGACTTCAGGAGATGTGTTACTACTTTTGTATTCTTTGTAATGTCTTTTTCTGGTGTTAATGTATTTGTCATTGTACCTAAAATGTTTCTATTTCTTATCTTTTTATTGTCTGAAATTGTGTTTTGACAAGGGCTAAGTGGATCATTCAACGTCATGCTTTTGAGGTATATTACTTGGCTCTCCCCAGTTGTCTATATCAGTGTTTCCCAACCTTTTTTGTCTTGTGTACCCCCTGAGCCTTTTTGTCATACCTCGAGTACCACCTCACTCATGTGTGTTCCAAAAGTAGAATGTGACACAACGGATTATTAAATGAAAATAATTTTATTTCATCTCCTTAATTTGAAAATTTAATTCTCAGACATTTTCTCTTTTCTTTAACTCAAATTTACTCAAATTAGAATTTAAAAATTCAAAAAAATCTCCCCCTGCGCCTGGCAGCGACAGTGCCGAGTACCCCCTGCAGTGTGCTCGCGTACCCCTAGGGGTACTTGTACCCCTGGTTGGGAAACACTGGTCTATATGACTGGAAAACTGACAATCAGATTGAATTTGAGAATTAAAACTGTACTATTAACATTTTTAAAATTGATTGGGTGTTTTCTTGAACTTAACCTTTTATGGCACAGTATTAGAATAGATGAATTTTACAAAAAATGGACATGCAAATATTAGGCAAATTTGGCTCTTATGAGCTTTAAGCTATGTTATACCTCATCAAAAACATGCCCGGAGTTGTGTTTTGTTTCATTCACACTTGTCGGAGTAATCCTGGTTTATTAGTCGGTCTACATTTCCAAAGCTCAAAATGCTCTGTTCCACCATGTGATGTCATATAGTGGTAAACATGCGCCATAGGTAAAATCCTCCAGCTTAGGGCCTGACCAAAGCCTAAATAACAAAACAAAATCATGGGGATGGTCCCCGGGTCAAATATAGAAACAACTTCTCCTGTGCGAGATCAATAAAGGTCAATCTTCTAATCCTTGACCACTGTAAGGCGCTTTGTGTTACAATTTTGTACGAAAAGCGCCTTATAAATATTGTTTGTTTGTTTGTTTTGTTTTAGATTTGACAATAGTGGTAGATTTGACAATAGAGATTTTGCCATTAGTTTAAAAAAAAAAAGCATAATTATTGCACAATTTAGACCTTTGATAACATTATGGTTGCTAAGTTACACAAGTAAAATTAAAATCATCATTAAATTAGGCACACTCACTGTTTAAAGTGCATACGACTGCAGATACTAAAAAAAAACATTGACAGTAACACATAAAAGTATCTACATTAGTAAAAGTATTGAAGTACCAGTTTAAAAAATGTACTTAGAGTAAAAAGTATGTGCAGAATTTGAGGTCTTATAAGACTTCAAATGTAATGGTTTTAATAAAGATTTGTGCTGAATTTTGAGTTGAGTTACAGTAGAGTTTTTTTTCCTGGCTGTTTTATTTGAACATTTTTGTTTCCACAAACTACAAATGTGTCAAAAATAAAGGTCTGAAACAATACTAAAATACTTGTGGAGTAAAGAAAAGTACAGATTCCTTTCCTCAAATTTAATAAAGTAAAAGTAAATAGTAAGGAAAATATAGATACGTCAAATTTATACTTAACAAAGAAAGTGGTAAAGTACTGTTACTTTCCACCAGTGTATGGCAGGTTTTCATGTTTTTCTAATTATGCCTTGGTTTTGTGGGATAGGCTATCTGTGGTAAATATTACATTATTATACGTATCTTAAAGGAAAAGTAATGTTTTTTACAATCTGAGCCTTATTTCGGTAATAAAACAAGTTGTTTTACTCACCCATATCACTTTGGTGTCATATGGAGCACTTCCAGAGATGTTTTAGATTAGCGTTAGCCTAGCGCGACTTATAGCCATAGCTCGGGGCATTCCCCGAGCATGTAATATGCCCCGTGCGGGCTCCAAATAACACAAACTTTAGCACTTTTCAAATCATAGAAGCTCGAGGTCTTTAGTCTACGATTTCATTTGAATAAAAAGTGGCCTGTAATCCGAGATTTAGCCATAGTTTCGAGTAGATGAGGACGCCAGTGCGCATGTGCGGAGTGTGCTCTCAGCTCCCGGGACCCAAACATGGAACGCAAAGCTGTAAACTATGGATAAATCTCGGATTACAGGCCACTTTTGATTCAAATGAAATCGTAGAGTAAGATATCGAGCTTCTATGATTTGAAAAGTGCTAAAGTTTGTGTTATTTGGAGCCCGCACGGGGCATATTACATGCTCTGGGAATGCCCCGAGCTATGGCTAGAAGTTGCGCTAGGCTAACGGCGTTAGCCTAATGCTAATCTAAAACATCTCCGGAAGTGCTCCATATGACACCAAAGTGCTATGGGTGAGTAAAACAACTTGTTTTATTGCCGAAATAAGGCTCAAATTGTAAAAAACGTTACTTTTCCTTTAATTTTACAAAAGCAAATGAGGGTTTGTGGAAAAAAATTGAAAAGAAAAATACAAAAATGCAGACTGTAGTGGGAAGTTTTAAAAATGAAAACATCTTTACCGTATTACACTTTCATGACCTCTACCGATGTCACCAATGCTGAAAATTCCACACAAAATGCAAGAACACTGTATTTTACCTGCCATATCATATCTGCGCCTGTGTCCAACCAGAAACTAAAATTCTCTAAAATAGTCTAACCTGCCAAATGCACTTTAAGAAAACTACACTGTATGTTTAATCTGTCTTCCACTGATCTTAAATCATTGAGTTCAAATTATGCAAGCCTAATAATAGCCTTGAAAGTTTATTTGTTTGAATGGTTAAGACTAATTTACTGGTTTGAATTGTAATTGTTAAGTTTAGTTTGATCTACATTGTAAACAAAAGAAATGGTTTAGGTCATAAGATGTTTCCTGATTAACCTGAGTTGAAATGTTTTAGCCCTTGAAATTACCGCCAGCGTCAATATACAGTAAATTGCTTGTGGGAATCCCAAAGAATTGTTTGCACCGTTATTTTAGGGGTGCTGATCTGAAAAAACGTCTGCTTTAGGAGGCTGAGGTAGACTAGTGGTTGTAGAAATAGCAATAGCTGTTGTTATTAGTAGTCATGTAGTAGCCCATAACTGCAGTAGAATGGTGGTAGTAGATAATATAGTTAATAATTACTTTTTGTTATGTAATCCAATACCCTAATTCATTTAAATCCTACGCATACAGGAAAAATATAATATGTGCGTGCAGAAGGGAAGTTGCACATCTGATGGACGTCAAAACAAATATCCAACCCAACAGGGATATGCATGACTTTGTGTTTCAATATTAAAAGTCTATATGTGGAAACGCAGGTAATATTGGTGCACTCCTTAAGGCAATAGGCCACATAGGCCCATAGCATAATAAAGGTGTGCTCAAATACAGCCCTGGGTTAGGTTAGTGTTTGCTTAGTGCGGCTTCGATTTTTCTATTTAGAAAAATATCCTACAGAAAACATTCTGACCTTAACATACAGAAAAAAAATACTATGTTAGGTAAGTACACTTGAGCAGAGACCCAAGCAAGCTTAATAATAATGCAGTTTAAATTTAAATGGCATAAGTGCAAGTTTTGCCACAAGATGAAGCCATTAAATTATGGACAGTGGATGTATGTGAAAACAACGGCCTCTAACCGTGTACAGATCAAATACAGTGGTACCTCACCTTACGAAATTAATTCGTTCCAGAAGTGGTTTCGTAACGTGAATTTTTTGTAAGTTGAGTAGCTATTTCAATGGAAAAAGCCTGATTCGTTCCAAGGCCCCGATCCAAGTTTTTTTTTTTATAGTGTAACTTTTTTTATAGTGTAACATTGTGTTCTGCGTAGAGACTGTAGACCCAGGACTAAACGTGGACTATACCAGGTCTAGACCAAGGTCTAAACCTGGACTAAACCTGGACTAAACCTGGACTAAACCTGGACTAAACCAGGACTAGACCAGGACTAGACCAGGACTGGACCAGGTGGATTAAAGCGCCGCGCGCAGGTCTATTTCCCGCGCGGCGCTTTAATCCACCTGGTTTAGTCCAGGTTTAGTCCAGGTTTAGTCCTGGTCCAGTCCTGGTTTAGTTCAGGTCTAGACCTGCTGGCAGCCCCGCGCCGGGTCATGCTGCGCTATCACACGTGTCAGAGCGCAGTCTTCTTCCCCCTCCTCCTTCCCCCCACACTTCACTATTAATAATTTTGTTGAAAATCTATGAAAGTTTGAGTGTTTAAGCGAGAGACAAATGTGAGAAAAGTTTAAATCCAGTCTGAGAAAAGCGTATAATGTGTGTGGCTGAGCGCGCATTATTTGAATTTTTGAGATTTCGCGTTTCGTAACTTGAATTTTCTTTCGTATCTAGAGACCAAAATTTAACGTGAAGGTGTTTCGGAATTTTCGTTTGTTGGGTCATTCGTAAGGTGAGGTACCACTGTACATTTATTCTTAGAACATCTTTTGTAGTTTATAAAATATTGAAGTTCTTAACATTTTGCTTTATGACACAATTAATATATAAGTACCATTACTGTATTTTTTATTGCTTCGACTCAAATGTAATACAAATAAAGTTTGATTGATTTAAGACGCATCTCAACTCACTGTCAACACACTGAACTACAGTATGTCTATGAGCTATGTCTAGGTCAGGTATGAGCAAACTACGGCCCGGGGGTCATATGCGGCCCGTTAAGCTTTTTAATCCGGCCCTCCGAACTTGAAGAAATTATGTTAATAAATCTTGTTAATGTTTTAATGTTTTAATTTCCCTGCAATTCTGGTGTTTTCCAGCTGGCGCACTAAATACACTGACCTTTTTTGAGGTGCGGTGTATTGGTGTTTATGGTTTACTTTTTACTCCTCAGCCCTCCTGTAAAGATGAGCAGAGCTAAGAAAAGAAGTGTTTAATAAGGAGTGAATAAGTAAATATTTTTTCACCAACTGCTGTATGCCTGATATGCCAAGAGACTGTAACGGTTTTTAAAGAATATAATACCAGCCGTCACTTTGCCACAGAACAGTCAATGAAAGAATGAAAGAACCTGAAGGAAACCAGAACTTTCAGTGCTTTAAAATATTAACTGTTAGTAATAAAAAAGCTGTATTTTTTAAAATTAAATTTTCTGTGTTTTAAGAGTCATTTTAATAAATAGCTAAATACTGCTGAACTTGAAAGACGGACATTTTGTTGTAATGCTTTTGTTCATTTTGTATTAAAATAAAGCACATGTTTTCTACATATCCCATGTTATTTTTGGTTCTTATGAGGTGGATTACCAAAACACTAAATCCACCTGCTCCTGGTCCGGCTCTTCTGTCCAATTTTAGAACCCTTTGTGGCCCACGAGTCAAAAAGTTTGCCCACCCCTGGTGTAGGTGGTAAAAAAATACTAACAACCGATTATCTTTATATTGTCTCAAAGTCTTTCAATCAACACAGAGATGTGATTATTAAAACGTATAACATGCTTTATTATAAAATCATAATATGTACAGCTTGGACAGTGGCAGCCACAGAAGAGGCAGTGCAGATCAGAGACACAACACAAGGGGGCAGTGTAGAGTCAGTCCACAGGTACAGGCAGCTCGTGGTGGTGGAGGTTCAGAGGGTAATTATTCATGTCAGGCTGCTCCCCGTTCAGATCTGAGCCCTGTATGGACAAATCAAATACAGCTGTTATTATGTTATTTCAGCCAGCAGAAAGATAAGTTAAAGGTGCACTATGTAACTTTTCTGGGAAGGAATTCATTTCCTCCAGATGTTATGAGTTTACCTGGAATATTCCACTATTTATCTATTTACTTACAAGCACTTTCAATGATAAAAATATACATTGGAAAAGCATACATTTTTACTGTGAGAGGTCTCCACAGATTTCACTTGTAACTTCTTGTTGTGGCCTGATTGTCTCCATAGCGATAGATAGAACTGTGGAACATCTCCATGGAGACAAGCAGCTCAAATAAATAACTCTTATTTTTTGGTGACTTATTTGGTGTATTGTGCAGAACTTGAGAAAGTTAAAGGAGAATTAACGTTTTTTACAATCTGAGCCTTATTTCGGTAATAAAACAAGTTGTTTTACTCACCCATTGCACTTTGGTGTCATATGGAGCACTTCCAGAGATGTTTTAGATTAGCGATAGCTGTAGCGCGAGTTCTCGCGACATATATTATATGCCCCGAGCATGTAATATATGCCCCGTGCGGTCTCCAAATAACGCAAACTTTAGCACTTTTCTAATCATAGAAGCTTGATGTCTTAGTCTACGCTTTCGTTTGAGTCAAAAGTGGCCTGTAATCCGAGATTTATCCATAGTTTGGAGTAGATGAGGATGCCAGTGCGCATGTGCGGAGTCACAATTTATTTCGGTCTCAGCTCCCGGGACCCAAACATGAAACGCAAAGCTGTAAATTATGGATAAATCTCGGATTACAGGCCACTTTTGACTCAAACGAAAGTGTAAACTAAGACATTGAGTTTCTATGATTTGAAAAGTGCTTAAAGGAAAAGTAACGTTATTTTACAATCTGAGCCTTCTTTCGGTAATAAAACAAGTCGTTTGACTCACCCATATCACGTTCGTGTCATTTGGAGCTGTTTGAAGAAAGTTATGTTGTGGCGTTTCTGTTAGCATTTGTTAGCATTTGTATTCGGGGCATTACTTTGCGGTCTCCAAATAACACAAACTTTAGCACTTTTCAAATCATAGAAGCCCGATGTCTTAATGAAAAATTTCGTTTGAAGCAAAAGTGACCTGTAATCCGAGGTTTATCCATAGTTTTCAGCTTTGCGTTTCCTGTTTGGGTCCCCGGAGCAGTCCGCGCATGCGCACTGGCGTCCTCATCTACTCGAAACTATGGCTAAATCTCGGATTACAGGCCACTTTTGCTTCAAACTAAATTTTTCATTAAGACATCGGGCTTCTATGATTTGAAAAGTGCTAAAGTTTGTGTTATTTGGAGACCGCAAAGTAATGCCCCAAGCAAATGATACAGCACCATGTTAACAGATACGGGATCATTAGTAGAACAGAACGGCTCAACATAAGTTCTGCGATACTGCTCCAATTGACAGAAAAATGCTATGGGTGAGTAAAACTACTTGTTTTATTACCGAAAGAAGGCTCAGATTGTAAAATAACGTTACTTTGCCTTTAAGTTTGTGTTATTTGGAGACCGCTCGGGGCATATATTATATCGCGCTACGGCTATCGCTAATCCAAAACATCTCTAGAAGTGCTCCATATGACACCAAAGTGCTATGGGTGAGTAAAACAACTTGTTTTAGTACCGAAATAAGGCTCAGATTGTAAAAAATGTTAATTCTCCTTTAAATGTGACAGGACTGGAACGATGGAAAAGCTGGTCCATTATATGTGCAAATATTTAGTAATATTTTTGAACTGCATTCATAACTTATCTTCTCTCATATAAAAATTTAACAGCATTAGCCAGCAACACATTAAAAAAAATATGAAATAAAATCAGTTTATAAATGAGAAATATTTCATACCCTATTATTTGTCACACTGGAATTATTTTATATATTAAAAACAACCTGAAGATTTCAAATAGAGCTACAATTTTACAGAGACACTCCTCTGTGGTGCATCGAACTTTCTCAAATATGAGTCCATATCAAATTTCAACTCAGTTTTCACCTCCCAAACCACCACAGCACAAGTTCTTATTATGTATAGTGCTACAACTAAATATATTTTCTTTCTTTTGTTCAAACTAGTTGAAGATCAGGTTCAGTGGTCACAGACATAATACTGGGACAATTATGCGTGCAAACATATTTATTATCTTCTGCTAGAATAAAAATAAACACAAGTGGAATAACTGAAGTCAAGCTAAATTGTTAGAATAAATAAGGGGCTATTCAAAAACGACATGCAAAAGTAAACTTTGCTCATACTGTGGGCTGCTAAAGCTCTTAAAAGCTTGTTGAGCTCAAGTTTAGTCGACACATGTCTTCGTATCGGTCAGAAAGTCTTCATCTTCTGCCACAGAGTAGTATTTCACAAGCAAGGACCACGCCACAACAACGGAATATGATCAAGATATTTATTGACGATGGATAGATGTGATGGCTGGGAGGAGACTCTGGATGGGGGCTCTGTCTCAGGAGGTTTGCCCGGCTGATTCAGGACCCCCCTTTTGTAGACGATGAGGTCTTCAGGCTGAAGGATGAACGAGAGACACGGGGTGGGAGGGAGAGGGTCGAGAGAGCAGAGACAGACGGTGTTGTTGGGATTGGCCTGTATGAATAGGGCTTCTGGGTAACTGAAGGTGTGGTTGAGCTGAGCTGTGGTTCGCTGGAGAGGAGCGGAGAAAGGTTGAGGCGTGGTCCTGCTCCTGAATCTTAGAAGACAGTAAAAGAGAATACATTTTGTTGTCCACAATGAATGCACTTAAGGAAAATTAACGTTTTTTTACAATCTGAGCCTTCTTTCGGCAATAAAACAAGTAGTTTTACTCACCCATAGCAGTTTGGTGTCAATTGGAGCAGTATCGCAGAACTTATGTTGAGCCGTTCTGTTCTACTAATGATCCCGTATCCGTTAGCGTGAGTGCTCGGGGCACTGATTTGCGCTGTCCAAATAACACAAACTTTAGCACTTTTCAAATCACAGAAGATCGCTGTGTCAGGGTAGACTTTTAGTAGATTCCAAAACGGCCTGAAACCCGATATCGCAACAGAAAAGTAAAGTTCAGAGCGGTGTTAGCTTCTTTCGGACTAGCGGTGTTTACAAAACAGCTGAGTTCACGCATGCGCACTGTCCTCTCTGATGACGTCATCAAATGAAACTATAGCTGGATATCGGGTTTCAGGCCGTTTTGGAATCCACTAAAAGTCTACCCTGACACAGCGATCTTCTGTGATTTGAAAAGTGCTAAAGTTTGTGTTATTTGGACACCGCAAAGTAATGCCCCGAGCACTCACGCTAACGGATACGGGATCATTAGTAGAACAGAACGGCTCAACATAAGTTCTGCGATACTGCTCCAATTGACACCAAACTGCTATGGGTGAGTAAAACTACTTGTTTTATTGCCGAAAGAAGATTGTCAAAAAAATGTTAATTTTCCTTTAAAAATGAGTTGTGTTTACAACAGTGCATAACTTTCATTTTGGTGTTTAAGGCCATAAGGGCCTTGTGTTCACTGTGCTCCTTCCATATAAGCCTCCTCCTCTCCACACTTCTATCACTTCACTATCAAGTCTCTTCTTCTTCTTCTTCTTCTTCTTCTTCTTCTTCTTCTTCTTCTTCTTCTTCTTCTTCTTCTTCTTCTTCTTCTTCTCTCACTGGAAGAAAAACAGACAAATAAAGGTACTGTACTTCAATACTTTATACCATAAATATAAAAATCTCACCTGTTCTGAGTTAGTCACACAGCAGTCCCACATTAGGACCTCAGCAGTCCTCAGTCCTCCTGACCCACCCTGGATCTCGGACAGACTGTAGGAAAACAAAAAAACCCCCACAAATATACAATATGCTCAGAGAAGGGACAAAATGCAATTCATAGTTGCCTCCAATGTACCTGTATTTTGTATGACAACATGGATAAGCCTCCTCCTCTCCACAGCCTCTAGTTTAAAGTTTTATCTCACTGTAAGAAAAACAAACAATGTTCTGTACTTCAGCAATTCAAAACTGTAAATGTATATAAAAACTTGCCTGTACTGTATGTTCTTTGTCACTTTCAGTGTTTTTCCCCTCCTCCTCTCTTTCTGCAGGATCACATCTGCCTGATGCCTGAACAAAAGAGAAAAATGTTACCTTCCAGGGCTCTCAAGTCTCACGCTTTGAGAGTGTGACACAATTCGACGTGTTCACACATTCACACGCCACACATGGTATTTCTCACGCTGAAATTTTTTAAAGCAATTCAAAACTGTAGCCACTGTTCACAGCGCTTCTGTGTCCAGAAAATCGGTAAGTTAATGCAGGCACCACGCGTTTTCAGCGAAAAAAAAGTCACTGGCACACCAGTACTCGAGTTGAGCGATCAGCTGTGAGGCCGATCGCTCACAGCTGATCGGCCTGTTCCAGGGCTCTCAAGTTTTGAGCGGGGTCGTGCGAGAGAGGAGAGAGAGGAGCGAGGATGGGGGCAATTGGCCACGATGAGGGGTTTATCGTGGACAAATCCGTGACAGAGCAGCACGTGGCGCGCACTTCTCCAAGGGGTTGGTGCGCGTCTCGTCCCGCGACGTGGCAGTGCTCCTCGCACGTCCGGCGGGGCTCCCGGAGCCGTGTCTCCCCCCATGCGTCACTATTAATACATTTTGTTGAAAATCTATGAAAGTTTGAGTGTTTAAACTAGAGACAAATGTGAACCTAACCCCCGTGATATGTATGCCGAATTTTAACTACAAAGATAGTTTTCATCCGCAGTCCCTCGGCAGGCAAATACATAAAAATACAACATACAATACAAGCAGCACAAACAAAAGTCACATTTGATGTCTGCATTGCCATTTTCATTTCATCAAAGATTTTTTTTCAGATATCTGGTGTTAGAATGTGTGGAGCTAAGCCCCTGGTGGAGCTTTGCGAAGCCAAGTTATCTAGTTAGAGCCAGGTTAGTGTTTTTCTGTAGTATTAAAAAATGTATGACAGTATCGGTATTGGTATCGATATCGCGATTCTAACCCTGATATTACTTGGTATCATATCGAAACAAAAATAACTGGTATCGCACATCCCTACCAGATTCTTGGGATAGAGTCTTTTTCAATTGTACTTACACGCCCTTTTAGGCATTTATTGGACGTTTTTGTTGACTTCCATTAAAAGTCCACTTGAAAATGCATTCTGTAATTGCAATAGCTTTCCCCATTGACACGAGGTAACATTTGTAGTTACCTTTGTAATTAGATAACCAGGCCTAGATTTCTAGTTTTTAAATGATTTAATGGTTAAATGCTTTTCTTATTGATTTTATTGATTTTTTTATTGGGTTATTGATTAGATGAGCACTATGCCTCTGTGTGTGAAGAGAAATACAATATTTGGTACTTTTGATAAGAACTGCGGGTGACATTTTGTGCAGTAGCATGTGCTCTGCAGCACTATACGCAGACATGGGGACTTGAGACTTAGTGACT
This sequence comes from Paratrypauchen microcephalus, assembly GCA_036785185.1. Taxonomy (NCBI): domain Eukaryota; kingdom Metazoa; phylum Chordata; class Actinopteri; order Gobiiformes; family Gobiidae; genus Paratrypauchen; species Paratrypauchen microcephalus. The sequence goes on from JAVJIX010000265.1 coordinate 74,444, forward strand.
TGGACTTGAGTCGACTCGAGTCGCCTTTTTTATGACTTGTGACTTGACTCGACAAAAAATGAAATACTTGAGACTTGACTCGGAAGTCTAGGACTCGGGACTTGACTTGACTTGAGACACGATGACTTGAATGACTTGCGTGTTCACATAATGTTTTCGTGCTCATTCAACGGCACTGCCATGTCCTGGGACGCAACGCATGGACCACGTGCACCACCACCGGCACGAGGCCGCGCGTACACCGGGGTTGCGAGCACGAAAACGATCCGGGTTTAGTCCAGGTCTAGACCTGGTCCAGTCCTGGTTTAGTCCAGGTTCAGTCCAGGTTTAGACCTGGTTTAGACCTGGTTTAGACCTGGTCTAGACCTGGTTTAGTTCTGGTCTAGACCTGGTTTAGTCCACGTTTAGTCCTGGTCTAGTCTCTTAGACACAATGTTACACTATAAAAAAATGTTACACTATAAAAAGAAAATTGAAAAAAATTTTTTAAAAATCTGCGAACCGCGATAGAGCGAGGGATTACTGTATTTTGTTATTCAGCATCAATACATTTGTCTGCTTTTTACTAAGGAATAATTAATTGAGGAAAATACAATATAATAATACTATGATATATTTATGACTCAGTGTTATGTATACTATAGCTTATATTCTTAAAGACCCTATTGAAACACTAAAATTCAGGTGAAAAACGCCACTTATCAGTTAATCGTAAGTTGATCAATAAAGTCAATCAACTATAGATTAATGAATTGTGTGTGTGTGTGAGAGAGAGAGAGAGAGACAGAGAGAGGAGAAATGTAACAAAGTTTAATATTAATAAGCTATTTGTTTTAACTATTATTTGTTTCCTCGGCAAAAAGGGAATGACTTATGGATATACTGTGTGAGTGTGAGTGACAGAAAGCGTGTGAGAGAAATGTGCAAAGAAAAGAGCAAAGAAATGTGTTAGAAAAGTTAGTATTTGTTTTAGCTGTTATTGTTACTTTGTAAAAGGATAGCTACTTGTGGATATTCTGTGTGTGTGTGTGTGTGTGTGTGTGTGTGTGTGTGTGTTAGAAAGTGTGTGTGGGACAGAGTGAGTTAGGGAGTGTAACAAAGTTTAATACAAGTTTGTTTTAGCTGTTACTGGTTTCAACTCAATGCTGAAACAATGTTGAAAACATGTGAAACAGTTTGGTTTTCGATGTACAGATCACTTTTACCAATAAATAACCAATAATTACATTATCACTGTTTTGTTTGAGTCTATGATGTATTTTACTGAACATGAGTATTTACAATACAAATATTTTATAACAGGTTGGGCACATTAGCCAGTGATGATTACTTACACTTTCTTATATATTGCCTTTCACTTTATTAAGATCAGATTCTGCAGCTAAAATTACAACAATACGCCAAAGGTGACTTGACTTGTGTCAGTTTCAAAAAAATGGGTCAGAAGGAGGTCTGAAGGAAGGCATTAGTCGAAATTGAGGTTATTCAGCATTTTAATGTAAAAATAGCAGAATACAAACAAAATGGTGACATCGGACATCTTCAGCATCCATGTTATCAGCTTAGCAGAGAGACGTGAAGAGGGACCTCCCCAGTGGGGGCAGATCACACACACACACACCACAAGGGACTCTCTTTAAATACAGTACACTGTTGAATATTTATGACATCAGCAGCAGCTAACCTATCAGAGAATAGTTTAACTATGCAGAGTGTCCAATAGTGAGCTCAGCCAATCAAAACAGAGGAATTCCCATGACACCCCCTATGGAGGGACCTTGTAAGTTTCTCATGAGGCAAACAACTGTCACAACACAACCCCACAGTAAATGTAGCATTAGCTGTTTACAGCACCCTGTGTATACAACCCACAGGAAGGGTCTCACACCCCAAGTTAGTTTACAGCCTTTTATAACCTATAGCCACACTTGAGGTATACAACATATGGTGAAACAAATGGTGAGGTGAGACGGTTCCCACAGTAACACTAGACTAGATATAAAGAACACTTCAAGCATAAAAGAATAGATCTCACAATTGGACTTGACTTGACCTATTACAGGACTTGACTTGACTAAGAAAAAAATACTTGGGACTTACTTGTGATTTGAAGGTGAAGACTTGAGACTTACTTGAGACTTGCACATGTGTGACTTGGTCCCATGTCTGCTACAGCTCTATTAGTCTGTTCACTTGTAAACTTCCCCTTGCGGCAGACCGCATCTGCCGTACACTTCCGCTAAAGGTGAACAGGCTGATAGAGTTAACATGGGCGTAGTGATACGAGTCGGCAGACACAATACGCAATCGCCAAGTTCGCTGCTGGATGTTTCGTTGACAACTGTTTGGGACGCAAATATATCACCTTTCGGACAAATGTTTTGTTTTGAGAAGAAAAACAAGCTTTATTTCATGTTCCAGAGAAGTTACCGGACCTATCTACGTGGGCTTGCAAAAGCGAGCCGAACCGGGATCAGCTGACAGTGTCAGAGGTAAGCCGGTGTCAACATACGTAACTTTTAGAAGTAAACCCATACAGATTAACAAAAAAAATCCCACACTATCCCTTTAATGCCTCCGTGGTCTTCTTTTCCCCTGACAGTAAAAACATTATTAGTGTTTGATGTAAATCTGTCCAAATACGTAGGTTTGAGCGGACTTTTCATCACGTTAGCTGTAGATTAGCGAAACTTTTAGCTCAAAGCTCTGAGATTCACGCAGTTTAAAACAAATTTATTTTATAGTTTTGTGGTTTATGGCCGCGTATTACGTTTACAGTTGTGTTAGTGATGATTTCCTAAAGTTAAAAGTGTGTACTCACACGTTTTCTCCATGCTCCGGACGGTCTTTTTGCTTCATGTTTTCCCTCCGTTTTCTCGAACATCTCTCTGCCGCTGCGCGGTGCATGATGGGATATATGTGACTGAACATGCCAAAGAGGCCGCAACTTGGCATTAGTGAAACCCAGATAGTAGAGTTTTTAGTAATTTTTTTCAAAATTTGTGATTTTCATTTTTTTGCAGAATGTGCTAGTTGAGATCATGAAGAAGCCACTCCATGTTTCACAAAACATAAATTTTTAATTTTTTCAGAAAGAAAGGAGGCGGGCATAAATCAGTATAATTTCCCACGCTCGCGCACCCGCCAATCACGTTGCGAGTAACGCCAAAGTGTTTTCCCCTGTTTTCCCGTTTCCTCTTTAGCAAACGCAAACACACACAGGGCGGCTTCTGCGCCATGAGAGAGACCGCTCAGGAGCTAGCAAACCGATTCTTGGCCGTAAACCCAGTGCATCGGACCTTTCGTAGTGCATTTGGACCGATCCGGGCTCCGTTGATCGGTACACTCGGATTACAGAGGTTAATCTTTACACCCATATATATATATATATATACACACAGTACACACCCATGTTGGCATTGGACTGTAGAGTGCACAGGAGTCTTTATGAAGCTAACAACGTCAAACAGGTGCTACTCATTTAGAATCATGAGCAGAGTGTAGTGTGTAAGGGGCCGTTTAGACGAGGACGATTGCGATTGAAAGCACCAAAATATTCTATCGGAAGTGTCTTTCGTTTACATGGCAACTGCGCCGTCGGGCTCTGAAACCGCAAAAATCTGAAGACTCCTTCAGCCCGGTCCAAACTTTTGTTCGGTTTGTGGCTCGCAGCCCGAGCCACAAACCGAACATGCACAAACGAACGCAAGAGCCGCACGAAACCAGCAAAGAGCTGCACGGGGTGATTTAATCCTGGTTTAGACCTGGTCTAGTCCCGGTTTAGTCCAGGTCTAGACCTGGTCCAGTCCTGGTTTAGTCCAGGACCAGTCCAGGTCTAGACCTGGTTTAGTCCACGTTTAGTCCTGGTCTAGTCCTGAGCCGTTTCCCAATTCAGCGAGTGCACGGTTCGGTGTGGTCTCAGTCTGCAGTCGAGCCCTGAGTGCAGTCCGGGGATCACATGGGCGTCTGCGAAATGGAACAGGTCCCGCCTCAGCTCAATGAGCCGGGTGGTCTGCTCCTTGTTCCCTAAAGACAAAAATATTATTCTATTGCGACTAGTAATACTTGGAATTGGGACATGGCCAATGTTCCCCCTAATTTTTAATGTGTCTGAGCAAACACACGCTCCATGGATCCCTGTGCGCGACATCCGAAATGCACCTCCCCCCCTCGTGCGGCTCGCACTTTGCAGATATTATATATTATATATATATATATATTATATATATATATATATATATATATTATATATATATATATATATATATATATATATAAATATAATATATAATATATACAGTGCCGTGAAAAAGTATTTGCCCCCTTCCTGATTTCTGTGTTTTTTGCATATTTATCACTCAAAACATTGTCAGATCATCAAACCAATTTTAATATCACACAGAAACAACCCAAGGAAAGACAAAATTCAGTTTTTGAATGATGATTCCATTTATTAGTGCACAAAAAAAATCTAAACCTATCTGGCCCTATGTGAAAAAGTAATTGCCCCCTTAATCTAATAGCCAGTTGAGCCTCCTTTGACAGCAATAACTGTAACCAAACGTTTGCGATAATTGGTGATGAGTCTTTCACACCGCTGGGGAGGGATTTTGGCCCACTCTTCTATGCAGAATTGTTTCAATTCTGCCATATTGGAGGGTTTTCTTGTATGAACTGCCCGTTTAAGGTCACACCACAGCATCTCAATCGGATTTAAATCCGGACTTTGACTTGGCCACTCCAAAACCTTAATTTTGTTTTCTTTGAGCCATTCAGAGGTGGACTTGCTGGTGTGTTTTGGATCATTGTCCTGTTGCATGATCCAAGAGCGCTTGAGTTTGAGGGCACGAACTGATGGCCGGACATTCTCCTTCAGGATCTTCTGGTAAACAGCAGAATTCATTTTTCCGTCAATCACAGCAAGTTGTCCTGGTCCTGAGGCAGCAAAGCAGGCCCAGACCATCACACTGCCACCACCATGCTTTACTGTGGGCACCATGTTCTTTTTATCAAATGCTGTGCCATTTTTACGCCAGATGAAACGGGCTGCAGACCTTCCAAAAAGTTCAATTTTAGACTCATCGGTCCACAAAATGTTTCTCCAAAAGTCTTGAGGGTCATCAAGGTGCTTTTTGGCAAAGGTGAGACGAGCCTTTGTGTTCTTTTGTGAAAGCAGTGGTTTTCTCCTGGGAACTCTTCCATGGATGCCATTTTTGGCCAGTGTTTTTCTAATGGTGGAGTCATGAACACTGACCTTAACTGAGGCCAACGAGGCCTGTAGTTCTTTCGATGTGCGTCTAGGTTCTTTTGTGACTTCCTGAATGAGCCGTCGTCGCACTCTTGGAGTAATCTTAGTTGGTCGACCACTCCTGGGAAGGGTTGCAACTGTTCCCAGTTTCCTCCATTTTTGAATAATGGCTCTGACAGTGGTTCGCTGGAGCCCCAGAGCTTTGGGAATGGCTTTGTAACCTTTTCCTGAATTATAGACTTCTATCACTTTTTTTCTCATTTGTTCTTGAATTTCTTTGGATCGTGGCATGATGTGTTTGTTCTTGAGATGTTGTAGCCAACTTCACTTTGTTTGACAGGAACTATTTAAGTGATTTCTTGATTCAACACAGGTGGTGACAATCAGGTGTGGGTGTGGCATGTAGAACTGAACTAAGTTTTCTCAAAACTGTGGTTAGTCACAGTTAGTTTGTGATTTAACAAGGGGGGGCAATTACTTTTTCACATAGGGCCAGATAGGTTTAGATTTTTTTTGTGCACTAATAAATGGAATCATCATTCAAAAACTGAATTTTGTCTTTCCTTGGGTTGTTTCTGTGTGATATTAAAATTGGTTTGATGATCTGACAATGTTTTGAGTGATAAATATGCAAAAAACACAGAAATCAGGAAGGGGGCAAATACTTTTTCACGGCACTGTATACTCAACAAAAATATAAACGCAACACTTTTGTTTTTGCTCCCTTTTTTCCTGAGATGGACCCAAAATTCACTCCAGATACACAACACTACCATTTCTCTCAAACATTGTTCACAAATCTGTCCAAATGTGTGACAGCGAGCACCTCTGCCCCGCCGAGACAATCCACCCCACCTCACAGGTGCGCCACATCAAGATGCTGATCCGACATCATGACCAGTGCACAGGTGCGCCCCAGACTGGCCACAATAAAAGGCCACCCCGAAATGTGCTTTTTTTTTGCTTTATTGGGGGTCTGGGGACTCAGAACCAGTCAGTATCTGGTGTGACCACCATTTGCCTCATGCAGTGCAACACATCTTCTTCGCATAGAGTTTATCAGATTGTCAATTGTGGCCTGTGGAATGTTGGTCCACTCCTCTTCAATGGCTGTGCGAAGTTGCTGGATATTAGTGGGAGCTGGTACACGCTGTCGTATACGCCGGTCAAGCACATCCCAAACATGCTCAGGGTGACATGTCCGGTGAGTATGCTCGCCATGCAAGAACTGAGACATTTTCAGCTTCCAAGAATTGTGTACAGATCCTTGCAACATGGGGCCGTGCATTATCTTGCTGAAACATGAGGTGATGTTCATGGATGTATGGCACAACAATGGGCCTCAGGATCTCATCACGGTATCTCTGTGCATTCAAAATGCCATCAATAAAATGCACCTGTGTTCTTCGTCCATAACAGCCTTTGAAGAGGAGTGGACCAACATTCCACAGGCCACAATTGACAATCTGATCAACTCTATGAGAAGAAGATGTGTTGCACTGCATGAGGCAAATGGTGGTCACACCAGATACTGACTGGTTCTGAGTCCCCAGACCCCCAATAAAGCAAAAAAAAAAAAAAAAATGCACATTTCGGGGTGGCCTTTTATTGTGGGCAGTCTGGGGTGCACCTGTGCACTGGTCATGATGTCGGATCGGCATCTTGATGTGGCGCACCTGTGAGGTGGGGTGGATTGTCTCGGCGGGGCAGAGGTGCTCGCTGTCACACATTTGGACAGATTAATGAACAATGTTTGAGAGAAATGGTAGTGTTGTGTATCTGGAGTGAATTTTGGATCTTTGGGTCCATCTCATGAAAAATGGGAGCAAAAACAAAAGTGTTGCGTTTATATTTTTGTTGAGTGTATATATATTATATATATATTAGGGCTGTCAGTTTAACGCGTTAATTAGATTAATTAATTACACTGCTAATTAACGCGTTATAAAAATTAACGCAATTAATTATGAGCGCAATTCAGTGCGCGCGCATTTTAAATTTGGCGTGCGGGGCCTTTGAACGGCGAGTTTATTTATAAAAATGTGACGGAGCAGGTCCGTTTCTAAGCCCCCTGTCCTGTCCCCGCGGAGAGCACGTGAAGACGCCGGGGAGAGCACGTGAAGACGCCGGGGAGAGCACGTGAAGACGCCGGGGAGAGCACGTGAAGACGCCGGGGAGAGCACGTGAAGACGCCGGGGAGAGCACGTGAAGACGCCGGGGAGAGCATGTGAAGACGCGCGCGTCTGTTTCCGTATCTGCTGCGAAGCGCGTGCTGAACCCTTTTCAATTCCCCATAACCTCTCCAGCGTGTTCTGCCGTGACTAAGGGTGCACACTTAAGAAGCGTTAGTTTTGCCCATCCAAATCGCGCTATCATTTGCTCACCCCGCGGTGCCGCCGCCGCCTCCTCCCTCCTCCTCCCTCCTCCTCCCTCCTCCTCCGTGCGATGGTCCGGACACATCCGCGCCGGGTTCCGGGGGTCAGGTGAGCCATGAGTAATTTACACGGACAATTATTTGTATTTTCTGTATATTTGAAGCTGTGTATATTATTTATTGACGTTGCATGAAAGCTACTGTACGTGCTCACGTACACCAGAAATATTCACCATTTAATAGGCTAGTGGATTGGTGTAAATGAGCTTTCAAATGAATGTTACGTAATGTGGGAGGTGAATGGGGGTGTACAGCAGTCTTGTCTTGGTTACACTGGAGGTAACGTGCACTGAAAGAGTGAAAGACTGAAAGACTTAAAGGGGAAGTGCGTGAAGAGTCCCTCAGTCGTCCAGGTAGAATCCATGATAAGAGAGAAATTCAATTTGTCAACTGGACAAAGTTTGTTTGGTTGAAAACGTTTCGCCGCTCATCCGAGAGGCTTTGTCAGTTATGGTTCTAGTGCTGGTTAGACCCTGTTTAGAACCAGAACTGACGAAGCCTCTCGGATGAGCGGCGAAACGTTTTCGACCAAACAAACTTTGTCCAGGTGACAAATTGAATTTCTCCTTTTATCTTTTAAAGGGGAAGTCTGCATTCTTTTCACTGTACCACTATAAATCACACGTTTTTTGCACTGTGGGAAAGCACAATAAACCACCTAAAAAAAATTATTTAAAAAAATGCGATTAATTAGATTAATTAATTACAAATCCTGTAATTAACTTCTTACGCTGTGACCGGCCCGTGCACGGGCTTGTTCACTGTTTTTTTTTTCTTTCCATATAAGAGCACACATTCCCGAACGTGTCCTATGACATCTACACATCAAATTAAACCTTACAGTCTCCTCTTTTTGACTATGCAGTTCATTTCCCGGCACAACAATCAATCCCCGAGCACATGGGGCTTTTATACGGAAAAGCACAAAACGAGGTTTGTTACTTTGCTTACCTTTGAAGGCTCTGGACAGGTCAAACATCTGTATTTCACCACAAGCTTGGTATCATTCTGTCCGTAAGGATCCAGCGAATACAATCCAGTAAAACAATTTAGTCCAAAACACGTTTTAGATCCAATACGATGGCGAACTACTTGGCCAGAGAGAAACTTACATAAGCGCCAGTGTTTTTTTTCCACTTCTTTAGCCTAAATCAAGCAAAATATAACTTTCCTCGCTAAAACCGCGCTAGCAGCAGCTAAACACGAGAGTATACTGAAAATTGACACTTGAACCGGCCAGTAAGAAGATGTATGGGCTGAGCGAGACCTATAAAGGTCCAATCATGTGTGACGCTCCGGTAAAAATCAAGTACGACGTTCACGCTTGCTGAGTCAACAAGTTAGGTTACACAGGATGATTGACAGTTCAGGCGAACAGCCAATGAGGCGCTGAACAGGGAGACATATAGTTTGTTAGGCCTTTCACAACAAGTTCCACGTGAAACAGCTGCGTAACGCGAAGCTGCGGTCCGTGCGTAAACTGCGCGTAATTTACGCACAGCGCCATGCGTCTTGCGCCTTTGCTGTTGATTTGAGTTTCCTTGATTGAAAATATGGCTAAAAGGACTGGAAAGAGAAAATATTTAAGTTTGGAGACTGCACAAGTCGATTTCAGCTCTGGAGCAGTCGGAGGTGCAGAATCAGGAAACAGATATGGACTGTGAGGAGGCGTTGTTTTTGAAGGATGTACTTCTGGATGTGTAAGTATCATTTTATTATGTATTTGATGTAGTATTTGAATAAAAATAAAACAATAAACATTAGATTTTTTTTTTGTGCATTTAGATCACTTTTTGTAAAATAGACCTACTATTATTTATTGGGTGTTTAGATAAAATAAATAAGAAAAATAAATAAGAATAGATTTTAGTTTTTAGATTTAGATTTTTGTCTTAGATAGTTTTAGTTTTGTCTTTATTGTATTTTGTACACTGTTTTTGCACTACTTGGCCAGAGAGAAACAAAATTTCGATTCACTATGTTGAACACATATGGGAGAATTGACAATAAAGCTGACTTTGATCTTTGAAAATAACATTTTAGAAAGCATATTTTGAGCTTATTTCCTATTATATTTTTGTGTTTTTCTTACTAGTGTCATCACTGTGTACCAATAAAGCCCAACTGCAGATAAGGAGCCCTACCACGACCGGAGCAACAAAGAACGGATGGGCAGCAGTGGTGACCGCACAAATGGCAGGCTGAAGTGTAGAAGATGTCAGTCAAAGACAGCTGTAAAATGTTCTACCTGTGACACTGCACTCTGCTTTATTCAAACAAAGGACTGCTACAATCAGTGGCACACACCAGACTCTTAGTGTGTAAATACCTGTAAATATGTGTGTAACGTTTAGTGTCCATGGTTTTTCGAAAATGTATACAGTGTGCAGTGTTATAGCATTTTTCAATACATATTTTCATTTTCAACACTTGTTTGGTCTATTTTTGATAGAAAAAAAACACTTTTTTATAGAATGTAATTCTCAGGGACATAATATAGTGACCTTGTGTGCAGAAATGGATTCCTCTAGTTGTAAGCTTTCAGTAGAGCCCTCAATGATGTCTGTAGGTTGAATGAGTCAAAAGTTATTAAACGTTTTCTAAATGTTTCCAATTTGGATAGGTTTGGATAGGTTTGGATAAAAGCATGATCCCTGTATAAAACGCCTGGACAAAGTATAACAAAAAGTGGAGTAAAAAGTTTATTTTTACAGCTATTGATTCCCAATTTGAAATTTGAGTGGTCAACAACTTATTGTATTGAAAGATAGTGTATTTTAGGCCTCAGCTATGAACAGCAGCTATAGACACCTTTTATATTTACAAAAAAATTAGGCGAGGATAAAAAAAACACATTTTTTTTTGGTGTTCCAAGGTGTGTAACTTTTTTCCAATCACATTTGGAGTGAATGTAAATGCTGAGGGTAAAACTAGAGAATGTTCCCTTTACACAGAGACCAAACATTTGTATATAATCCATATACTTCAATAACAGGAATGATTTTAATTTGGAGAGGTCCTTTTAGGGACAATTGCTCAAAAAAGGCCCTCCACTGTAAGGGGTTAATTAGATTAATTTTTTTAATCGCCTGACAGCACTAAAAAGACCCCGCGGCTGAATAAAAAGCGGAGATCCGCTAAAAGCTCTTTCATCCCTGATTTACAGTGCGCTGCATAGGTTTTCTTGTGCGCTGAGAATGTGCGAGCAGTGCGCAGCTTAGAGTAAACGTTGGACATGGCTACACTGTAGAATATCCAGCATTACAACAGCAAAGGAAATATAGAAGTGTAAGGGGAAAAACATGTGAACGGTAATACAGGTGCCGTGAACTATACCGTTACGGCTACCGTCACACATGTTTAGCGTAGTTTATGAAGAGTTTCATGTAGCATAGATGTAGGTGAAGTGAACCAGTAAACACATTTTATAGTGAAGTCGCAACTGTCACATGGCGATGTTGCTGGCGAGTCCATCATTGTAGTCATATATCCTGCCGCGCTGTGCATGCTGGGGCTTTTAAGTGTGCGAAGCGTGCATGTTTGCACGCTTGGTCCACGGCCCGATTTCCATGGAAACGACTGTGCTGTTCAGACCACGTCTTAACTGTGCAGGGGACAAAAACCGAATGGAATGGCGGTTGTCGCGCCGGATATGACGCACATCCCCCTCCAAGGACGCTCAGAACCGTGCACTCGCTGAATTGGGAAACGGCTCTGGTCTAGTCCCGGTTTCCCCTGCATCCCCCATCTTAGCCAATCAGGACGCAGAACACAATGTTACACTATTAAAAAAAAAATTTAAAAAATCCGCGAAACAACGAGGCCGCAAACAGTGAACCACGATAGAGCGCGGGACCACTGTACATAAGGTAATGGTAATAAAAATATGTACAATCAGATTTAAATAGAAAAGTAGTAGTCAAATACAGTATCAAATATGATGTTCAGTACCAGCTGTATACAGTTGTAGGGAGCATTATCTGTTACATAAGGTGAGTTGTTGTACAGTTGTATGGAGTATGAATGTCGTCCTGTATCTCTCACTGTTTGAGTGGAGCTGTAGGAGCCTGTTGGAGAATGAGCTCCTCTGTCCCTCTATGGTCTGGTGCAATGGGTGAGCAGGAGTGTCCATGATGGAGAGCAGTTTGTCCAGTGTCCTCCTGTCCCTCATTGTGACTATTGTCTCGAGCTCACAGCCAATCACGTGACCAGCTTTGCGGATCAGTTTGTCAATCCGTCCAATGTCTCTTTTACTGGTGCTGCTCCCCCAGCAGACCACAGCAGAGTACAGGGCACTGGCAACCACAGACTGGTAGAAGATCTCCAGTAACCTACTGCACACATTGAGCTTCCTCAGGAAGTAGAGTCTGGTCATGCCCTTCTTGTACACAGCATTACAGTTGTCCCTCCAGTCCAGCCTGTTGTTCACATTAACGCCCAGGTACTTGTAGCAGTCCACGATCTCCACCTCGTGACCCTTGATGTTAATAGGCTCCACAGGTGACCTCATCCTCCTCAAGTCAACTACCAGTTCCTTGGTCTTGTCTAAGTTCAGGAGCAGATGGTTTGCCTGGGACCACTCCACAAAATTTGCAATCAGTGTCCTGTACTCCATTTCCTGTCCATCCCTGATACACCCAACCACCGCAGAGTCATCAGAGAACTTCTGCAAATGGCAGGACTCTGAGCTGTACTGGAAATCAGAGGTGTACAGAGTGAACAGGAACGGAGACAGGACTGTACCCTGAGGGGATCCTACATTACTGACCACAGTGTCAGACAGGGTGGTCCCCAGTCGTACGTATTGAGGCCTGCCTGAGAGGTAGTCAGTAATCCAGGAGACAGTGGAGGAGCTGATACCCATCCTGAGCAGTTTCTCACCCATCAGCGAGGACTGGATTGTGTTAAAGGCGCTGGAGAAATCAAAGAACAATATCCTCACAGAGCCCTTAACACTATCCAGGCGAGTGAGCCCGCTGCAGAAGATAGATTATCGCGTCCTCCACACTCATGTGGGCCTGATATGCAAATTGGAGAGGGTCCAGGGATGGTGCCACCAGGGGTCTGAGCTGAGCCAGAACAAGTCTCTCAAACACTTTCATGACATGAGATGTCAGTGCAACTGGTCTGAAGTTATTGAGTCCAGATGGGACAGGCTTCTTGGGCACTGGCACAATGCAGGAGGTCTTCCAAAGCACCGGTACCCTTTCAAGCTTCAGACTCAGTGCGAAGAGAAAGTGCAGGACCCCAGTGAGCTGTGCTGCACAAATTCTTAGCACACATAAAGCATAAAGCGGTACAAGAAAGCTGAGCTTCTTCTCATTGTAAAGTTCTGAACAACAACTGACAACTAGTATATTTCCTTGTTGTCGATGTATGCTTTTCCTTCAACGAAGTAGGTGATCTTCTTCTCCTCCCGTGCTTTTTGGATGATGGGCCACAAACGATTGCGCTTATCTCGGTCCTCCGGCGAGAGGTCCTCTTTGAAGCGTAGGTTCCTTTGTTTCAGATAGTCAGAGTTTTGGACATTTTCGTACGGTATCGCGGTAATGTCGCATTGAGAACTGGATGATATCTCTCGCAAAGGCCTTGGCTGGATCCACTCTCCCAATTCTGCGCACCGAATCAACGACATCCACAAACTAACCTTTGTATTCCAGAGCAATGTTTCTACAAATGTTGATAACCACCATCCTCACCTCTTCTCCCTCCTTCTCTGGTATCCCTCGCAGCCATAGATTCCACCGCCGCTTGTAACGCCCCAGTTCAGCCACCTTATTTTCCAGTTGTTGGATTTTTTTCTTCATAACAATGACAATTCTCTCATCGTCTTTTCCATTTTCTCTTTCATTTCATGTAGTGCATTTGAAAGCGCATTAAAAGATTATTTCAGGTCTTCTATTGACTTATTAATATTGGATATTTGCTTCTCAAAAACGGACCCTTGCTTTTCAATGATTAGCGTTAGCTGTGCCACTATTGTGACTACCGTATCTTGGTCCATTTTACCTTTTTTTGTATTCGGAGATTTCGTAGGGGTGATAGGTTGTTGAATTTCACTTTTACGTTTCGATTTGTTTGCCATTGCTTTGTAGTTTTTCAGTTGTTTTCAATAATGTTTGTTTTTGAAAAAAGTTGGGAGAAGCTCTGTTACCGTGTCTACCTCTTCGCCGCCATCTTGGTCCTCATCGCCTCAACAGCTCCTGGCATGTGTCGCATTCAGCAAGTGACATCACACCATTCGCCCTCGCGGGTGCGTCCCCAGCTCCATGGGTCTAATAATAGTTCATAAATAGGAAACATAAAGGACCATACACCATTATCCATGTTAACAAATAAGTTTCACCCTGGGTGAGTGAATCGGTAAACTGTGATGACTCCTGTGGTCATTACAGCTTAGAATTGCTGTTAGTGTTGAGGAACCAGGCGACCCGGGATTAATCAGTTTCCTCGTCAGCTGGCGAGGTGTGACGCGACCTCTTAGAAGCAACTTCAACATCACTGTCCTCTTCCCTTGGTCTCTTCTGGCTCCTTTCTAAATAAATAAATGTATAAAATATGAATTATGTACCAATATCTATGATGGTCGATATATTTAGATTTGTAGAATTGAGAATAAACCAAACCTTGTGCTGCGAGTGGCTCTGCTGGACCTTCATCACCCAACTCCACAGGATCATTCTCGTCTTCACTATCACACTGATTGAAATTGTCAGGGTCTACAGGGTTTGAGCCGAGAGAGGCACCACCAAGCTGGGCGGGTGGTGGCATAGGCAGCATTGTTCCAAGGGGAGGGGCAACAGGATCCTCGTCAACTGGCGAAGTGTGATACAACCTCTTAGAGGCAACTTCGTCTTCACTGTCCTCTTCCCTTGGTCTCTTCTGGCTCCTTTCTAAATAAATGTATAAAATATGAATTTATTATTTACCAATATTTATAATGGTTGGTGTATTCAGATTTGTAGAATTGAGGATAAACCAAACCTTGTGCTGCGAGTGGCTCTGCTGGACCTTCATCATTCAACTCCACAGGATCATTCTCGTCTTCAGTGTCAGATTGATCTTCAGTGTCAGATTGATCTTCAGTGTCAGATTGATCTTCAGTGTCAGATTGATCTTCAGTGTCAGATTGATCACTATAATAGTCTTCCAGCCAATACTCATCAGCTTCAAAGTTGTCAGGGTCTACAGGGTTTGGGCTGGAAGAGCCAAACTGGGCAAGTGGCATAGGCGGCATTATCACAAAGGCAACAGGATTTGCCTGCAGAAGTCCTTGGACTGGCTGCACATCAGCAAAGGCACCTGACAAGAAACACAACATGCAAAATTACTATGCAAATGAAATGCATCTATTTTTTGTCAAATTGATTTCTTTCACATATTTAACATTGTTCAATGTTTAGCTGAAGACACAAGCACAACATAACGTAACGTTTCTTCATGTAAACAACTATCATCTGTAATTTTCAGTAAATTCCTTGCATAGGTTTTATTGACAATATCACACACAATCCATTGTAGTCAGTTTGTTCAAATTGCTTGTTTCATTTTCTAAGCTTCTTCTGTGCTTTTGGAGAAGTGGTTTGAAGATTTGTTCGAGTTTGTGAGAGTATCTGAAATTCACGCAGAGCAAGAGGTGTGTGCGGCCTTCTATATGAGTCTCAAGGAACCATAGTGGAACTAGACTTACAAATAAAAGTTGTATTTATTTTATTTTTTTCACATTTGTAGAATTAAGAATAAACCAAACCTTGTGCTGCAAGCGGCTCTGCTGGACCTTCATTCAACTCCACAGGACCATTCTCTTCTTCATTGTCTGACTGATCATGGAGATGATTCTCATCCAGCCCAGGCTGCCCAGGGGCACCATCATACTGGGGCATCGGCGGCACTATTCCAGTGGGAAGGGCAGGATCTACCCAATCCCCAGCGGGACCATTCTGAGGACGTGGAATCTGCAGAAACCATGGGATTGTCGGCACTACAGCGGAGTCACCTGAGAGTAAACCGAATATGCAAAATTAGTATCACTGCTACAGTCAGGATGGGGAAAACTTAAATTTATATTTTTTGCAAAACTAATGGCAAATTATTTCCTTCACACATTCAACATGTTCAGTGTCTAGGCCCCAAAGTAACATAACACGACTTGTAACTTCAAGGTAAAATAGAATAATCTGTATTTGTTCAGGTTAAGGTTTGGAATATGGTCAAGTCATTTTTGAGAGATACTTATTTTTTACTTTTTCCATTCATCACCATAATCAATTAAGATAAAAGCAACAAACTAGTTTATACTACAGTAAGACCAGCTAATTACCTCCAGCAAGAAGTATTCTGATGTCCTCCACCTGATAGTAAAGGTTATTATTTTCCATTCCTACTGTAAACTAAAACTTTAACCAGCAATGTAGAAATGCTTGTTGTGCTTTCCGACAAGCGAGTTGAGTTTTTGCGATTTAGTGAATGTGCGCGGAGAAAGGAGTGTATGCGACCTGTTTCTGCAAGAGTCAAGGAGCAAATGAGCAGAAACTAGTAATGTTCTGGAGCTACTACATCAAAGAGTTGGTACATAAAGGAGTCAGTAAATCAAAGAGTCAGTACATCAAAGAGTCACTTTGGTAAATTAAAAATAAATAAAATAAAATAATTTTAAAAAAATGTATTTTTAATTTAAATAGTGAACCAGGAAAAAAGTGGCAAGTCCACGATATTTATTCACAGGGGGCTTCTCTGTGTAATGGCTGGGTGTTCATTCATTTTTAAACAGAAAAAGAAGCCTAAATTTATGTGTTGAAATTCCCAAAATACTGACTCCAGGAATCAATCAGGGGGCAATTTTGCATTTTAATTGGACATATTATAATCGCCTATATAGGCCTAGGCTATAAATTGTGACTATATGTGTCTATATTCTGATATTCTAGGCTTCACAAGATTTTGATTTTTCTGTGATTTATCACTTGATGTGCGCAGGACTATTTCAATGTGACTGAATCTCTGGCAAGGGAAAAACATTAGGGTACTCAGCATTTGAAGCAAACTGTGGATGCTGTGAGTAAAGTTCTACAACTAATGGCTTTCAGAATTGTAAGATGAGTTTTGTGATGACTGAATAATGTATTTTGCCTGTTAAATTAAACTTAAAACATCATATCCCAACTGCGGCCCTGTCTAATGGAAGCATTTAAGTCAAGAAAAAGGTGAACAGTTGTCAAATGTCACATTATTCTTACAGTAACTCAGCTGATTCAGCAAGTGGTGGTGAAGGGCAAGGACCCACTGTGTGCATTTATTATGGCTGCAGATAGAAGGGGCCAAAGACCAGGTCTGCCTCACATCCTCTTGCTTTCCTTGTTAGAAGAGTGCAAGATGAAGCATCCTTGTCAGAAGAGTGCAAGAGGACTGTGAACCAATAGATAGATGGGTAAATAGAAACAAAACAATTCCAGTGCTACAAACAGTTAACACAAAACAAATTAAGATGTGTTAGAGCAAGATCCCTATGTTCACAAATAACAGGCAAATAAATAAATTAGGCCATGATGCAGACAGGCAGACAATGACTACTTTACAAAGAGCAGTGAGAAAAGCAATATTGCCTCTTTGTGGACATTCAGAGAACTGCGTAACTTTAGTTCTGTTTATTCATTTTTGTTTAATCATGTAATTATACATAGTGCTGATGCTTGCTCTTGGTTTTAAAATTTAACTTTTTTTCTCCCCATTTGTTTTGAGTGTTCTGAAACCTATGCCAATTAAATTAAGAAATTAAAATCAATTAAAAATAAATAAATAAATAAATTGTTTTGCAGTCATTTAGTCATTATATCTGTCCAATGTACAAGATTAAAGGGATATTCCAGGATTTTTGACATGGGGGCTCATTTCCGAGTTAGCCAGAGTGCTGCAGAGATGTGGAGACACTTTTTAGCGAATTTCATGCAGTCCTTCCAGCTGCAGAGTTTTCAGATGCTAGGCTAGCGCAAGTCAACGGTAAATGGTAGCCTGATTTTAATCAGGCTTACCCACTCCATAGTACACCCAAAACAAGCCAACTATAACGCCAGACTGTCGATGCAAATGTCTGTGTTGATGGAACAATTTTAGAAATATAATCAACCTTGTACTTTAAAGGATTTATGTCCTTATGCAACAGCGCGTTTTTTTCCCGATCTAGCTAGGCATGGGCGGAGTGATATCACCTTGCAGTTAGGTTTCCAGCTGATATTTGTTTACCTTCAGCTGTCGTCGTTAGCCGTAGCAGTACAGAACAGTAGCAGGGCAGTAGCCTGCCCTGTTCTACACTCCAGACATGGCCACGTTTGGAGGTCTCCCCGATGCTTGGAATATACAGATGAAGAGTTGAGAGAGATGGATGTTGAAAGGGCAGAACGCAAGAGAGTGTCGGTGAGTTAGCCCCCGCTACAGCTACAGAAAACCGGGTTGTTGCATTGTTCGTTGGAATGAACGATCAATGCGGGGCTGTCTTTTCAGTTCCGTGCTCAACATGAATGTTCACGGGCTAGCAACAACTTTATGAGTGTGCATGCCTTTTGACCAGCAGGCTAACATAACGACAGGAGCAAGCTTGGGTAAAAAAGGTACAAACCTGTTCTTCATCACGGGATCTTGCGCTTGGAAAGACAGATGGTACTGCAGTGGTTGTCAGACTAGGCTTTCCAAGGGATTTGGTGTAGTAGTCTGGTCCGAAATGATCACTGCAAATCTTCTGTTTATGTAGCGTCTCCACCGGTGTGTTGATGTCTAAGCCAGCAGCTACAAGCCACAGTCGCGTCCTTTCTCGATCGTGCACCGGAAAGCTGTGAAAACTTTGTGGTGCCCACCTGCGGGCTTTATTTGTACATTTTCTAAATGCACGCTGAAACACCATTTTGCTCGGTAGTTCTTTTAAAATTCATCTCTTCACTCTGTGCTCTTCCCTATTACGACTTTTCTCGCTTCTCTGTTTACGTGATTGGTCACTTCACAACCAACTAGAGTAAAGTAAAATTCCATTGCTGCTGCAAAGCTAGTCCCTCAGATATGGAATGATTCATGCTATTCGCAGTCAGTTTGATTTAAAAAATTACTCAATCAACATACACTCAACAAAAATACACTTTTGTTTTTGCTCCCATTTTTCCTGAGATGGACCCAAAGATCCAAAATTCACTCCAGATACACAACACTACCATTTCTCTCAAACATTGTTCACAAATCTGTCCAAATGTGTGACAGCGAGCACCTCTGCCCCGCCGAGACAATCCACCCCACCTCACAGGTGCGCCACATCAAGATGCCGATCCGACATCATGACCAGTGCACAGGTGCACCCCAGACTGCCCACAATAAAAGGCCACTCCGAAATGTGCCCTTTTTTTTTTTTTTTTGCTTTATTGGGGGTCTGGGGACTCAGAACCAGTCAGTATCTGGTGTGACCACCATTTGCCTCATGCAGTGCAACACATCTTCTTCGCATAGAGTTTATCAGATTGTCAGTTGTGGCCTGTGGAATGTTGGTCCACTCCTCTTCAATGTCTGTGCGAAGTTGCTGGATATTAGTGGGAGCTGGTACACGCTGTCGTATACGCCGGTCAAGCACATCCCAAACATGCTCAATGGGTGACATGTCCGGTGAGTATGCTGGCCATGCAAGAACTGGGACATTTTCAGCTTCCAAGAAAATAAAAAATAAAAAATAAAAAGCGCTTTACAACAAGGAACCAATCACCCATTCACACACGCATTCACACACCAGTGTACGCAGACACGGGGCGAGGAGGGTTAAGTGTCTTGCCCAAGGACACAACGGCAGCATTCATCTGTGGGAGCTGGAATCGTACCAACCAACCTGTGGGTCAGTGGATCTGACCACTCAACCACTGATGTTCCTTATGTCAAGAGCGGGATTTGAACCAACCTTTGGATCAGTGGACAAATGCTCTACCAACTGAGCTACTGCCGCTCCTATTAATATTATTTATTGAGTTTTCATATTGTTTTAAAGCATGAAAAGTCCCTCAGTCGTCCAGGTAGAATCCATGATAAAAGGAGAAGTTCAATTTGTCAACTGGACAAAGTTTGTTTGGTTGAAAACGTTTCGCCGCTCATCCGAGAGGCTTCGTCAGCTCTGGTTCTAGTGCTGGTTAGACCCTGTTATGTAACCAGCACTAGAACCAAACAAACTTTGTCCAGTTGACAAATTGAACTTCTCCTTTTTATCATATTGTTTTAAATATTTCCGTTGCCATCTTATTATACTGTTTTTGGCCAATTTTATGATATGATTAAGTAGACAATATTGTTACAAGGAATAATTGTTTTTCAATAGTCCCCAGAGTGTGTTCCAGACCTGAACACTTCTGTGCCTTATTTTATTCTTGACTGCAGTGCTTTCCTATGAAGTTGGCCAACACAGATGTATCTGTGTATGAAGCTATTTATTTATCAGTGCAAACTATTGTAATTTATCAGTGTTAAATTCATATTATTTATAATTTATTATATTTTCACAGTGCAATGCAGATGTTACGAACCCAGAAACACTGGGATGTTGTGTAAAATGTTAAACTAAAAGAAATCTTAAACTTTGATCTTAAGTGGTCCTAAAAGAAACATGAAAGATGCCTGTCAGTATTAATACCTGAGTTATTACAGTTTAAATACATTTTATAACACATCAATGCCCCAACGTTTTGAAATAAAAGTTTGGATGTTCAAGAATCGCCTCTAACACTCCAGTCTCAAAGCGCCATGCCATAAATACTCGTACATATCTCTTCATAGTCATAGTCATAGTTTGCTTTATTGTCGAAAAACAATCATGTACATGTACATAGAATGAATTCGAAATTTCGTTTCCCCACTAACCAGGCAGGACAGTGATAGAGTGGGCTAGGGGAGGGGCCGCTGCGCATGTGCGCGCCGCCGACTGGGAGATGCAGAACAGAAAAGATGCAATAAGTACAATCAGTGACAATTTCACAACATGTAATGACAGAAAAACAATTGGAGATATAACATAAGGTGATCTTTTTTGTTGGTTACATAAGGAAGGGGTCAGATTGGAAATCAATGAAGTTGATTGAACCGAGAGCAGAGATCAGACACTGATCAAACACAATAGACTTTGCATTTTATACAATGTGAGAAATTATCGGATACACATTATAAAAAGACAACCAGGAAATTACAGCGTGACTAAAGTCAGCATTACCCATCTTCAGCCTCCTGCAATAACTACACCTGGCACCCCCACCACTCCAAAACCGATCCACACACTAGAGCAGTGAATGTGCAAATGTGTCTAAAGTGCACTGAACACACATGCTAACAATCTACCTGACCACTGAAATCTATTACTGCACAACCCTTGTTCTTGTAACATCACACTTTACTATTCTTTATTTAAAATATTTGACCATAGATGTTTTGAGTATATTGTTTGTACCTCTGTGTAATTGTATTTGTAAAATGCACCTCGCTATAGGAGCAAGGTGAGCCGCCTGGTCAAGTGGTGCAATAACGACCTCCCCCTGAATGTGGAGAAGACAAAGGAGATTGTCGTAGACTTCAGGAGAGCACACACACAGTACGCCCCCCTCACCATCAATGGGGCAGCTGTCAAGAGGGTAAGCAGCACCACTTTCTTGGGTTTACATATCTCTGAGGACCTCTCCTGGTCAAAAAGCCCAACAGTGACACTACTTCCTCCGCAAGCTAAAGAGAGCCAGAGCCCCAGCTCCCATCATGAGCACCTTCTACAGAGGCACCATAGAGAGCATCCTGACCAGCTGCATCACTGTGTGGTATGGCACCTGCATCGTGTCTTGCCGGAAAAAGCAGCGAGTAGTGAGAGCAGCTGAGAGAATCATGGGTGTCTCTCTCCCCTCCCTGCAGGACATCTACTGCATCCGCCTCACCCGCAAAGCCCTCTGCCCATCCAACTGCCTCTTCTGGCAGCACGGTGGCTGAGTGGCTAGCACTCATGCTTCACAGCAAGAAGGTTCGGGTCGCCCGGGCCTTTCTGTGTGGAGACTGCATGTTCTCCCCGTGTCTGGGTGGGTTTCCTCCGGGCACTCCGGTTTCCCCCTCCAACCTAAACATGCGCCATAGGTGAAATCCTCCAGCTTAGGGCCTGACCAAAGCATAAATAACAAAACAAAATCATGGGGATGGTCCCCGGGTCAAACATAGAAACAACTTCTCCTGTGCGAGATCAATAAAGGTCAATCTTCTAATCCTTGACCACTGTAAGGCGCTTTGTGTTACAATTTTGTATGAAAAGCACGTTATAAATATTGTTTGATTGATTGATTGATTGATTGAAGGTGGAAAAGCGCTATATAAAGATGTGACCATTTACCATTTACCATTTAATAGCCTCCTGTGTCATGTGTGTGTAAATGACGAGAAGAAACTTCAGTAGTCAGACTTCCACTCATACCTGATTGATACAACTAGCCCCGCCCCCCGGGAGAGCCTGAAATCTGCTGAAATCCTACGAGACACAGACACGATCCCAGACACGGACACGATCCCAGACTGTAAGATTGTAGATGTAACTGGCCTCTTACTAGCCCAGGACAGCCATAGCACCTGAAGGGTCAAACAAAAAAGGAAGAAAAGAAAATTTGAACTCTTCACCTTTTTTAATTTGGCCACACCATTTGCAGAGTTGACAAACAGCATCTCCCCATGACAGCCAACAGACAGTGAAACAAAAACCCTCTTATATAGCCCAGCCTAAACCACTAAGCCCCAGACACAGGTACCTGGCAGCACGGTGGCTGAGTGGGTAGCGCTCATGCTTCACAGCAAGAAGGTTCTGGGTTTGATCCCCAGGTCGCCCAGACCTTTCTGTGTGGAGTTTGCATGTTCCTGCTGAAGCAAGAAGATCATGGAGATGGTCCCTGGGCGCAGTAATGTGCTGCTCACTGCTCCTAATAATAGAATGGGTTAAATGCAGAACTGGAATTTCCCCACTGTGGGACTAATAAAAGCATAGCTTTCTTTCTTTACACATACTGTACAAAAAATTACCAAATCCATTGCACTATTAACATGTTCACATTTCATAAATATAGTAGAATACAAAATATTGCACATTGTTGGTGTATAATCAGTTTTTAAATATTAGTTCATATATCAATAGTTGGTTAAAACCATTTCCCCAGATAAACCTCCCCTCCCAAAGCAGCACTTGGTAGAGTCCAGATCAGGATGATGAGGTGCACCTGAACTGCACAGATAAAGGCACGCCTCCAATGCCTCCACCAATCGCCTCAAAGGCAAAGGAAAAAGAGGAGTGAACAGTGAAAACTAATCAACTGGTTATATAACTGTGCATCAAATTAAGTATATACTATACAAAGACAGGAACATGAAGGTATACACCTGATAAGTGAGGGCGTGGTCTATAGCTCCCTCACACAGACATGGACATGACACCGACATGATCCCAGACAGGACAGCGGCTCTTTCTGCAGGAGACGTGCAGTAGAGTGCCAAGTGACGGGGTGTAAGAGCGAGACAGACAGGTGAAGACAGACAGGTGAAGACAGACAGGTGAAGACAGACAGGTGAAGAGACGACGCAACGAGGAAGATGCTTGTTTGATTTTGTTATTTTATGCTTCATGCACACCCTCATGGAAAACACATGAAGAAATGCATATGATGCAGCTTTGAAGTTAAAGACAATCGATCTGCCTGTCGAAGAAGGAAGTAGAGCTGCTGCACGTGAGCTTGGCATCGATGAGTCGATGGGGAGACGCTGGCAATGGCAGTGTTCCTGAAGACGTGGACACCTGCAGCTTATAGACAGGTGTGGCCTATACATGTGCAAAAATACAATTCTTTGAAAATTCAGTTGATGCGGCTTATATTCAGGTGCACTCAATAGTCTGGAAATTACGGTATTTAAATCCACAAGCAGTCCATACTCACGTGGAAAGAACTTCAGATGGAAGGTCAGTGATGTAAGAGGGTATTGTTCTGCCTGTCAGGAACTGGGATACTTCATTGGTAAAGGTGTTGCAGTTGTGCTCAAAAAGGTGATATTTGTCACCTCTAAAACACAGATTAGGAGCTAGTCAAACTTAAAATACCAAAAAACACAAGAAAAGTAGATTTATTAAAAGGTCCTATATTATACAAGACTCTTCTGAGCTTTAAGCATGTTTATAATGTTGTTAACTCATCAGAAACATACCTGGAGTTTTGTTTAGTTTCATTCACACAGGTTTGTGTAATCCTTTATTATGAGTCTGTCTACATCTCCAAAGCTCAAAATGCTCTGACCCACCTTGTCATATCATGAAGTGGAGGTTTTCAAGTTAATAGCTACAATTTACCTTTAGTTCAGTAGAGTTTGGCAAATCCAGAGCTGGAATTATCCAAATGATTCTCGTGAAGGTGTGTGGACTTTAAAAAACACAGAGGAGCACATGTGTTTTCAGTATGAGAGAAGAACATGTCTGAATGAAACAAAACAGAACTCCAGGTAGTCATAGTCATAGTCATAGTTTGCTTTATTGTCGAAAACAATTCATGTACATGTACACAGAGTGAATTTGAAATTTCGTTTCCCCACTAACCAGGCAGGACAGTGATAGAGTGGGTAGGGGAGGGGCCGCTGCGCATGCGCGCGCCGCCGACTGGGATATGCAGAGTAGAATAGATGCAATACATACAATCAGTGACAATTTAACAACATGTAATGACAGAAAAACAATTGGAGATATAACATACGGTGATCTTTTTCGTTGGTAACAGAAGGAAGGGTGTGGGGGGGATCAGATTGGAAATCAATGAAATTGATTGAACCGAGAGCAGAGATCAGACCTTAACTAAAGACATTTTCTACTCATTCATTTCTAGTGTCAGTTGTGTCAGTGAGTGGGTGCCATGTTTATGTAGAGTCCAGATAACAAACCACATTCTGTGGCCTTGGAAGTGTTCTTGCAGGGAGGCGAAGTCAAAACACAGATAACTATTGGAGCCACAGATTTATCCAGATTTATCCAGATTTATACCACAGGGAGACATAATTATCCAGAGGGATTAATTAATTTAGCATTGATGAAATACATTTCTAGAGACCCAGGTAAACAATTTAGATTGAGCTTGGGTTTTGCCAGACCCCCATCTTCATATCGCCATGAAGATTCATGAGAGATCTCATTAGTTTCTCTTGGTGCACAGACTGCGCTGCGTTGGCTTTACACAGTTCTGTAAGTATGCCCATGATGATATCCAAACGTCGAGATGTTTCCTTCGGTTGAAATCCTTCCAAAAGGTCCTCAACCTGACCCACTTTCTGATGTAATCCTTTCACGAGATCCCCAACGGCTTCACAATGGCTTGAAATTGCTGCAGACAGCTTTGGGGACTCTTTGCCAGCTTACACATTTTGCGATAGATCATGGACAATCCCAGGCCAATTAACAGATGTCCAGCTATCAGAAATCCAAATACGTAAATATCCTCCACATCCTCCAGGTACATTGGTGCCAAACATACGACTTGCCACGCACGATACGAGTCCCTTGCATATCCAGCAGCAAAAGTACCATCCGGACACACCGCTTCTCCCGGAGCAGCACTCCTCCGTGAAAAAAAAACAGGTATGTTTGCGATAAGGAAACAACATTATAACATAGATCATAAAATAATGTGGCATAGCCTTTTTAAAATGATAAAACACCTGTATGTGCTTTCTCCCAATGAGGAAAGATAGTCCATGAAGATTTCCTCTGATACTTCAGTATCTCCTAGCTCCACGACTGTATCCGGAGGACCCAACATGGTCCCACCCTGTACACAGGGTACACATATGTCCATGTGAATGTTACATGGACATAAAAAGTCAAGTAGTCTTTTTATGTGTGATTAATCAAAATTATAATTGAATCGCAAACAAATGGTTTCCAGATTGCGATGAAGAACTAGTCCTATGGCAGTAAAGGAATGTGTCTTGGCCACGAGTTCAGTTTATGGTGGAATATATTGTGTGCTAAACAGTGTTGGGCAAGTTACTCAAAAACTGTAATGCACTACTTATTACTTGTTACTGTCATTTTAAAGTAATGCCTTACATTACAATATTACTCTAAATAAAAAGTAAGGCATTACACTACTTTTGCATTACTTCTGGTTCTGTCATCCTTTGTCAGTCTGCCAGTTCGAGACAAAGTAAAAGGAAATGGAATGGTCTGCGCGGACTTTTATATCACTAGCTGATCTCGCGGAACTTTGTATGAAATGTAATGTTCTGCGCGGACTTATCAGATTCAGTAGCTGATCTCGCGGTGATCCGCGAACTTTGTATGAAGAAAACGCAAAACCCACAAAAACAAAGCAGGTTAAAAATGCATTGTAATGTGCGTTACTGGCATTGTAACGAGTAATATATTACCGATTTTCTTCCCTGTAATGCGTTACATTACTGCGTTACACCAAAAAGTAATGCATTACAGTAATTAATTACTTTTGTAACGAGTTACTCCCAACACTGGTGCTAAAAGGGACATCAAATAAAAATAAAACAACCATGACCCTTAATAGTAAAGGGTCTATATTACACTATTTTCTGATTTATGTTCAATTTTGTTTCCTCATCAAAATCATACACATGTTTAACACAGAAACCCTGAACATTTAGGCTGAGTTCTTCTCTCAGACTTGTGATGTCATTTGGTTATACAGGAAGTGCTCTATACACTTTCAGTAGAATCATTTGGTTAAGTTCAGCCTTGGAATTGCCAATCTCTACATAACTAAAGGTAGAAGGAACTGTTAACTTGAAAACTACCACTTCATGGCATCACAAGGTAGAACAGAGCATTTTGAGCTTTAGAGATGTAGACAGACTAATAATAAAGAGAGAATTACTCAAACATGTGTGAATGAAACAAAGCACAACTCCAGGTATGTTTTTGAGGAGCAACATTATAAGATGATTTAGAGCCAAACAAGATACATTTTGTGTAATATAGGACCTTTAAAGGAAAACAGTATAAATGTGATATATTTTGCTGTATTGAAGCTTCATCAATTATATCCTTATCGGTGAACAGCTAGAAATTCCCTCTCCACCAAAGAAAAACTGATCACCATATGCCACTATAGCTCTGTGCCTGAAAGACAAAAATGTGTAACAATCATAGTCATACAAAAGACTGCAGGTTACAGAGAAAATGTGTAGAAAATGACTCATGTATAATAAATTCAGTCAAGTGTAATAGAGAACTACTCACCATACACCACCGAGTTGCTTTCCTGAAATAGATTTGTTATGAAAAGCACCAGAAAACAAAAGGTTGGAGTTGCAGTGAGCTCGGCAGTGCAGTGCTCTCAGACCCATCTCCGTGATCTTGTTGCTGGGCTTGGTCAGGATTACCTTAGCTGAACATCTTACCTGTGGTACATGTTTTGGATTGATGGGGGAAAATGGGAGTGCCCAGAGGAAACCCACCATCCAGTCTGCAACATGCAAACTCTGCACAGAAAGGCGACCCCGGAGGTTCAAACCTGGAACCTTCTTGATTTGAAGCATGAGTGCTAGCCAATTAGCCGCCATGCCGCCTAAAACCTCTTTTTGTTTTTAATGAAATTAACTTTTGAAATGAAAAAGCAAATTTGTGTAACAAGCTAATTTTACAAGTGTAATTGCATTACACCTGTGAGTGCACATTTCTAGTAGTTGGGTGTAAATATTAGTGTTTTTGTAACACTAATTCTAGTTGAATCCTTCAGCATTTAAGTTACTTGATTTTACTGTTTACATTTAATTTTCATAAGCTTCAAAGATGTGATAATCTGGTTTTGAGTGTTTAGGACTTCCCTCAATGATTCTTCCTCTAAGTTTTTTAACTTTTATTGTAAGACGCAGAAACAAATGGAGCTTTGTAACAATTCACCTGTCCTCGCGGTTTGAAAAGCTACAACGCAAAATTAGAGGTCACAGGAGGATTCATTTACTCAGCCGGGGTGAAATAATGCAAATACAAAGACGTATAATTGGCCCGATGTATCCGGCTTTTATAGGCGCTTTATTTACAGCGGCTTTTATTGGCGCTGTAAATAAAGAATGGCCAACTTAATCACCTCCCCACGCTCAAGCGCTACCCTGTTCACCCAAACCCACAAACATTAAATATCTGTTACACCACAAAACAAAACAGAAGCTGTCCAAAAATCACCTATCCCCTCCACCACAGTCACAAACCCCTCATTGCTTATCCCCAAAAAAGTCCCCCAAATTTGAGCATGTGCGTAGCGTAGGTGAGTGTTTGCTGGCGTACTCATGCTACCTGCACTTCCACGTTTGCAGTCTTTGACACAGCCCAGCGGCTCCCGCGGAGAAATATAATCCAATGCCAATGGAAAAGTGATAATCCGAAGTGATATATATTCCACAGCGTTAGGTTCCACGGCCTCAACAACTCCTTTTTTTTGTTTTATTATTTCAATTCAAAAATACAAAGTAATATACAATAGTATCAACAATAGTATAAACAATAACAATGTTCGAGGCTTAAGAGTTTCTGTCCATAGGGCTCTGCATGTGCAATCTGCATTATGCATTATACAGATATAAAGTGTAATGTCAATACAAATACAATTTATATTTTAAATTCCAAACAGTGCTTTTGTTTTCATGGCTTTTGGGTTAGTACAATATTTCAGAGAGTTTACATAAGAGGACAAGAGGAATGAAGTGTCCATTTGAGTCTGTTTGTGTAAAAATAATCTTCCCGTTGAATCTCTGTTTCAAAGTAAGTGTTTCTGCTGGAGGAGACTGCCATGAGCCATCCAAATGTTCTCTCGCC
Source organism: Paratrypauchen microcephalus (assembly GCA_036785185.1). Lineage (NCBI taxonomy): Eukaryota > Metazoa > Chordata > Actinopteri > Gobiiformes > Gobiidae > Paratrypauchen > Paratrypauchen microcephalus. The sequence goes on from JAVJIX010000265.1 coordinate 102,962, forward strand.
AATGTGATCTCCAAAAGTTGTAGTCTTCAACCGACGAGTAAGATTCCTGGATCAAACATAAGTCTGCATCAAAGTTTTTTGCAAGCGTAGGTTCCTTTGTTTCAGATAGTCAGAGTTTTTGGACATTTTCGTACGGTATCGCGGTAATGTCGCATTGAGAACTGGATAATGATATCTCTCGCATAGGCCTTGGCTGGATCCACTCTCCCAATTCTGCGCACCGAATCAACGACATCCACAAACTTCCCTTTGTATTCCAGAGCAATGTTTCTACAAATGTTGATCACCACCATCCTCACCTCTTCTCCCTCCTTCTCTGGTATCCCTCGCAGCCATAGATTCCACCGCCGCTTGTAACCCCAGTTCAGCCACCTTAAATTCCAGTTGTTGGATTTTTTCTTCATAACAATGACAATTCTCTCATCGTCTTTTCCATTTTCTGTTTCATTTCATGTAGTGCATTTGAAAGCGCATTAAAAGATGATTTCAGGTCTTCTATTGACTTATTAATATCGGATATTTGCTTCTCAAAAACGGACCCTTGCTTTTCAATGACTAGCGTTAGCTGTGCCACTATTGTGACTACTGTATCTTGGTCCATTTTACCTTTTTTTGTATTTGGAGATTTCGTAGGGGTGATAGGTTGTTGAATTTCACTTTTACGTTTCGTTGAGGATTTGTTTGCCATTGCTTCGTAGTTTTACAGTTGTGTTCAATAATGTTTTTGAAAAAAGTTGGGAGAAGCTCTGTTACCGTGTCTACCTCTTCGCCGCCATCTTGGTCCTCATCGCCTCAACAGCTCCTGCCATGTGTCGCATTCAGCAAGTGACATCACACCATTCGCCCTCGCGGGTGCGTCCCCAGCTCCATGGGTCTAATAATAGTTCATAAATAGGAAACATAAAGGACCATACACCATTATCCATGTTAACAAATAAGTTTCACCCTGGGTGAGTGAATCGGTAAACTGTGATGACTCCAGTGGTCATTACAGCTTAGAATTGCTGTTAGTATTGAGGAACCAGGCGACCCGGGATCAATCAGTTTCCTCGTCAGCTGGCGAGGTGTGACACGACCTCTTAGAAGCAACTTCAACATCACTGTCACCACTGTCCTCTTCCCTTGGTCTCTTCTGGCTCCTTTCTAAATAAATGTATAAAATATGAATTTATTATTTACCAATATTTATAATGGTTGGTGTATTCAGATTTGTAGAATTGAGAATAAACCAAACCTTGTGCTGCGAGTGGCTCTGCTGGACCTTCATCAACCAACTCCACAGGATCATTCTCGTCTTCAGTGTCAGATTGATCTTCAGTGTCAGATTGATCACTATAATAGTCTTCCAGCCAATAGTCATCAGCTTCAAAGTTGTCAGGGTCTACAGGGTTTGGGCTGGAAGAGCCAAACTGGGCAAGTGGCATAGGCGGCATTATCACAAAGGCAACAGGATTTGCCTGCAGAAGTCCTTGGACTGGCTGCACATCAGCAAAGGCACCTGACAAGAAACACAACATGCAAAATTACTATCACTGCTACAGTCAGGATAGGGGAAAAATGAAATGCATCTATTTTTTGTTAAGATAAGATAAGATAAGATATGCCTTTATTAGTCCCTCAGTGGGGAAATTCCAGTGTTGTTCTTTCTTTCACATATTTAACATTGTTCAATGTTTAGCTGAAGACACAAGTACAACATAACGTAACGTTTCTTCATGTAAACAACTATCATCTGTAATTTTCAGTAAATCCCTTGCATAGGTTTTATTGACAATATCACACACAATCCATTGTAGTCAGTTTGTTCAAATTGCTTGTTTAATTTTCTGCTATGAGTTTATAAATTCACAAAAACTTCAGCCAGAAAAGCTTCTGCTGTGCTTTTGGAGAAGTGGTTTGAAGATTTGTTTGAGTTTGTGAGAGTATCTGAAATTCAGGCAGAGCAAGAGGTGTGTGCGGCCTTCTATATGAGTCTCAAGGAACCATAGTGGAACTAGACTTACAAAAAAAAGACTTTTTTTTTTATATATTTTTTTTTAAGATTTGTAGAATTAAGAACAAACCAAACCTTGTGCTGCAAGCGGCTCTGCTGGACCTTCATTCAACTCCACAAAACCATTCTCTTCTTCATTGTCTGACTGATCATGGAGATGATTCTCATCCAGCCCAGGCTGCCCAGGGGCACCATCAGTGGGAAGGGCAGGATTTACCCAATCCCCAGTGGGACCATTCTGAGGACGTGCAATCTGCTGAACCCTTAGGATTGTCGGCACTACAGCGGAGTCACCTGAGAGTAAACCGAATATGCAAAATTAGTATCACTGCTACAGTCAGGATGGGGAAAATTCTAATTTATATTTTTTGCAAAACTAATGGCAAATTATTTCCTTCACACATTCAACATGTTCAGTGTCTAGGCCCCAAAGTAACATAACACGACTTGTAACTTCAAGGTAAAATAGAATACAGGGGGTCCTCGGGTTACGACGGTCTCGGGTTACGACGTTTCGTGGTTACAAACGCGCCCCCATAAAAAAAAATATGTATATATTACGCGTCATTCCGTCTTACACGGTTTAGCGTGGTAAGAGATGTAAACAAACGCGAACGGCGCGTGGCGCACGGCGGAAGAATACGCTCTGTTGTGGTTGTAGGGAGAAGAAGACGGCCTCGTGTGCCTGCCCAATGTGGGCGGAAGTACCTGATGTGGGCTCTGATCTGCTCCTATGAAAGCGGCAGTGATAACCAAGCAGTGTAGTGGTCTAATTATTGAGATGGAAAGGTTATTGGTGCTTTGGTTGGAAGATCAAAGGCAAAATCCGGCTTACGGCGAAATTCGGGTTACGACGCGTCTTAAGAACGGATCAACGTCGTAACCCGAGGACCCCCTGTAATCTGTATTTGTTCAGGTTAAGGTTTGGAATATGGTTAAGTCATTTTTGAGAGATACTTATTTTTTACTTTTTCCATTCATCACCAAAATCTATTAAGATAAAAGCAACAAACTAGTTTATACTACAGTAATTACCTCTAGCAAGAAGTATTCTGATGTCCTCCACCTGATAGTAAAGGTTATTATTTTCCATTTCTGCTGTAAACTAAAACTTTAACCAGCAATGTAGAAATGCTTGTTGTGCTTTCTGACAAGCGAGTTGAAGGTTTTTGCGATTTAGTGAGTGTGCGCACAGAAAGGAGTGTATGTGACCTGTTTCTGCAAGAGTCAAGGAGCAAATGAGCAGAAACTAGTAATGTTCTGGAGCTACTACATCAAAGAGTCGGTACATCAAAGAGTCAGTACATCAAAGAGTCACTTCGGTAAATTAAAATAAAATAAAATTATTCCTCTTATTTATTTATTTTTAACTTAAATAGCGAACCAGGAAAAAAGTGGCAAGTCCACGATATTTATTCACAGGGGGCTTGTCTGACTGTGTAATGGGTGGGTGTTCATTCATTTTTAAACAGAAAAAGAAGCCTAAATTTATGTGTTGATATGCCCAAAATACTGACTCCAGGAATCAATCAGGGGGCAATTTGGCATTTTAATTGGACATATTATTATAATTGCCTATATAGGCCTGGGCCAGGGGTCAGCAACCTTTACCACTCAAAGAGCTATTTGGACCTGTTTCACACAGTAAAGAAAACACTGGGAGCCACAAAACCCTTTTGAAATTTTTAATGAAATAACACTGCATATAACTTTTTTTTTTTGCCTTTGTGCCATAGAATTACATTTTGAAAATGAACAAACTAAAATAAAATACATTTGAATTAAATACAGCGGCCTCGTTGTTTCGCAGATTTTTTATTCAAATTTTTTTTAATAGTGTATCAATGCGCATTTCTGCGTCCTGATTGGCTAAGTGACTGTAGACATTTGCCGGTTTGTCAGTCATTCTCCTCTGCGCCGTGTCTCCTGTACAGCTTTGCCAGATTTATATAAATGTTCGATCGTGAGCAACGTCACTCTGAAGTGGTGTATGTTTTCTCCCCGATAAAACCCGCGACTGCACAGCGGCTCCAGGACGAAGAGGAGTGTGAGAAAAGTGTAGAATGTGTGTGGTGACGCGTTTACAGCCTTAAAAACATGTAGAATAATTGTAAAATATAAAGCTGACTACTTCACGGATTTCGCCTGTCGCGGGTTATTTTTATAATGTAACCCCCACAGTAAACAAGGGACCACTGTACTGAGGTTCATCAGAGGGATCAAAGAGGGATCAAATGCAACTCTGGAGTCGCGGGTTGTCGACCCCTGGCCTAGGCTATAAATTGCGACTATATGTGTCTATATTCTGATATTCTGTGAAAACAAATCAGAATCAGACTTTTATTGCCATTGTCAATTGAACACAATTCACAAAACTAGGAACTTGTCTCGGTGATAAGGTGCGAACATAAAACACTAAATAATAATAATAATAACTAGAATATAGACACTAAATAATAATAATAAATAAAATATAGCTATAATATAGTAAAAAATAAACAATCCATATTCTGTCCTCTTGCGTGCGTGTGTAGGCTTGCACGTTTTGACAGATAGATAAACAGTCAATATTCAGTGAGAATGATGAGCCAGACGAGGGAATAAAGTTGTCTCCTTTACTCTATTATCTTGTTCATCACAGGTTCCTAAATACTGAGTCTCTGTGAAACTAATCACAAAAAAAGCTTGCTTTAGTCCAAATACAACATAAACCTGCACATACAAATGATGTAAATATTGTAAATAAAGTTTAAACATAAAGTACATTCCTCCTGAGTGTGAGACTGCTTATTTTACACTGCATACAATTGCTAACGGCATATTGGTGAGCTGCTTATGTTACACAGCGTCACAACACGTGCAAACGCACCAAACTACAAAATGCACAGATATATGTAACTTTTAACATTATCTTCACAACATTACTTACAAGCAATGCTTTTCCAAGGCTGTAAACAAACAGACGTCGAAAGAACAAAACATTATTGCAGACAATGTGCTCTCCCGTGCACGCTTTACAAAATGACTGCGCAGAAAGAGTTACTAGAAGTAGGAGAAATCACATGACTAGTCTAAACCAATGAACTGCCAGTCAATGCGCTGCCGCTCAGAGCTGGCTAAATATGCATGTTAAAAACGGCCAACAGGTGTCACTAAGAACACACAATATATTTTCTAGTACCCATAACATGACACTCCCCGTCTGATATTGAACGCAATATCACTACACATCTCTCTTATAAAACAAGGAACAGTGTCATAATGCAAAGTGCATGTGAATTTAAACAGACATAAGAGGAACAACCTCTACAATAGGCCTAAGGAATGTTCTCACATTACCCCCCTTAGTTACCCTCACTTCCAACTTCCTGACTTTTCCATCAGTGCCAGCGGTGGCTTTGGTAACAAGAGCCATGGGCCATTCGTTTCTTGTCACCTGGCTGTCCTTCAACAGGACTAGATCACCTTCCTTGATATTCGGCCTACATTCTTGCCATTTTTTGCGGGTCTGCAGCGTGGCCAAATATTCTCGTCTCCATCTCTCCCAGAAAGTATTGGCAAGATGTTGCACTCTTTTCCACTGTTGGCGGTACAAATCAGTCTTTTCAAAGGAAACAGGTGGAGGCAAAGGAGTGGTGGTCTTCTGCGTGAGGATCATTGCCGGTGTCAAGAGGAAGGGAGATTCCGGATCAGTAGAGATGGGTGTCAGAGGTCTCGCGTTAATGATGGCACATACTTCGGCCATAAAGGTGGACAACACTTCGTGAGTGAGGCAAGACGGAGGCACTTGGGAGAGCATGGAGTCCAGTATCCGTCTCGAAATCCCAATCATCCTTTCCCATGCTCCTCCCATGTGGGAGGAGTGGGGCGGATTAAAAGTCCATGTGCACCCCTCTTCGCTGAGGAATTTTGACACATTTGGTTCTGTCGTATTGTCCATAAGCATTTTCAACTCTTTGCATGCCGCTCTGAAATTAGTTCCACAATCAGAGCGTATTCGTTTGAGAGGGCCACGCAGGGAAATGAAGCGGCGTAAGGCATTTATGAAAGAGGAGCTATCCATTGCCTCAATCAATTCGATATGCACAGCTCGCACACTTAGACATGTGAAAATCACCGCCCACCTTTTGCTGTTGGCCTGGCCTCCACGGGTCCGACGCATGCACACCTCCCATGGGCCAAACACGTCTAGGCCCACATTGGTGAAAGGTGGTTCGGTGCTGAGGCGGTCAGAGGGAAGATCCGCCATTCTCTGCTCCGCTGACCTTCCTCTGAGCTTCTTGCAGATGACACACTTGCGAAGGGCGTTATTGACACATCTTTTTGCTCCAACTATCCAGAAGCCCTCTGAGCGGACGGAGGCCTCCATGAAGACTCTGCCTTGGTGTTTCACTCTCTCGTGAAAGTGATTCGTGAGGAGAGTGGCGACATGGCTGCGTCCCGGGATAATGAGCGGATGTTTCTCTGTCGTGTCGAGTGTGGCGTGCTCAAGTCGACCCCCTATTCTCAATAGGCCATTCACAAAAACAGGGGACAGCTTTCTTAGTGGGCTGTTTTTAGGAATTTCTTTCCCTTTCTCCAAGCATGCAAACTCAGCTTGATAAGCCTCTCTTTGCACACATCCAATTACAGTGTCTCTAGCTTGTGCTAACAGATCAGCTGTGTGAGACTCTACACAGTGATGCCATCCCTTACAAGTCTCTTTCCTTTTAAAAGACTGGACGATGTGTGTAAGGAATGCTATGCCTCTCATGAGAGACTTCCATGAGGAGAATTTCTCAAAGCGATGAGAGCTGAGTGTCGTGCTTGCCTTTGTGCATGTGGTGACATGGGCTCTTACCTCCACATCAGACTCCGGAAGAACAAGGTCAAAGGGCGTCTCCTCTGTGGCATGTGAGGAGTCGGGATGCTGAAGGAAAGCTGGACCGGTGAGCCAGATGGTTTCTGTGAGATGGGCTGCAGGCACTGATCTGGTAGCCACATCCGCCGGATTAAGTGAAGTGGGTACATAATGCCATTGCTCAGGGCGTGTGAAACGTCTGATCTTTTGCACTCTGTTGCTGACATACACATATAAAATCTTCGCGTTTCGTTGCAGATGTACCCCAGTACGACTTTACTGTCCGTGTAGAATTTTAAGGCATCTGGTTCACAGTCTAACTCTTGGACAATCAGCTCTGCTAGTTCAACTGCAAGAACAGCTGCGCACAGTTCAAGTCTGGGCACAGTGTGACTTGACAGAGGGGCTAATTTGGCTTTGCCCATGATAAAGCCTACATGACACGTGTCATCGGTGTCTGTAACCTTTAGATAAGCTACGGCTGCTACTGCTTCTACAGATGCATCAGCGAACACATGGATCTCCTTTCTTACTGCATTGGACAGAGAGGCTACTGTGTATGCTCGTGGGGTTTCAAACCTTGTGAGATCTTGTAGAGAGTCTCTCCAGGCATTCCATTCAGCCTCCTTTTCAGGGGAGAGAGGAGTGTCCCAGTCTACAGTCGTGTTTGTCAGCTCTCTGAGCAGAAGTTTGCCTCGGATGGTAATGGGAGCCACAAGACCAAGGGGGTCAAACACACTGTTGACTGTGGCTAGCACGCCTCTGCGGGTGAATGGCTTGTCAGAGTTGGCGACACGGAATGTGAATGTGTCATTTTGCAGGTTCCAGCTTAGCCCGAGGCTGCGTTGAACTGGTGGAGAATCCATCTCCAAATCCAGGTCTCTAAGATCCTTCGCGTAGTCACTTGAAGGGAATGCTTGCATGACTGCTGGGCTGTTAGATGCTATCTTATGAAGCCTCAGGTTCGAGATGGCGAGCATGTCCTGTGTAGCCTTCAGCAGGTCAGTGGCTTCGGTGGCGGAGGGAAGGGACTTGAGCCCGTCGTCGACATAAAAGTCCCTTTGCACGAAGCTCTTTGCTTCTGCACCGAACTCGGTCTCACCATGTAGAGCCGCACGCCTGAGTCCGTACATTGCAACGGCAGGGGAAGGGCTATTGCCGAACACATGAACTCTCATTCTGTATTCAACAATGTCTTTGGAGACGTCATTGTCTCTGAACCAGAGAAATCGAAGGTAGTTCCTATGATCCTCTCGAACAATGAAACTGTGGAACATTTGTTCTATGTCTGCAGTGATGGCTACTGGCTCACGTCTGAAACGTAGCAGAACTCCAAGCAGGCTGTTGTTTAAGTCTGGGCCTGTCAGTAGCACATCGTTTAGTGACACTCCATGATGACGAGCGCTGGAGTCGAAGACCACTCTAATCTGATCAGGCTTACGTGGATGGTACACACCAAACGTAGGTAAGTACCAGCGTTCTTCCTCTTCATCCAGGGGCGGAGCCGGTTCAGCATGGTGATGATCGAAGATTTTCTGCATGAATGCCACGAAGTGCTCCTTCATCTGAGGCCTTTTGTCCAGTGTACGACAGAGAGAGGTGAGACGGCACAAAGCTTGTTCCTTGTTGCAAGGCAGGCGTGCCCTTGGGGAACGGAAAGGAAGCGGAGCCACCCAGCTATTTGTGTCATCTATGAACATCTCCTCGTCCATTATCTGCATGAACAATCTGTCCTCGATCGATGGGGCCACTTTGTCATCGTCCGATGTTCTTTCGAAGATGGAGCTGTCACGCCTGGGGCTCCAACTGCAGGAGAAGTGAGTGTCTGGAGCAGACTGAGAGGAAAGAGGCAGCTTCGACATGTTATCTGACTTCAGTGTTTCTTTCAGTACAATGTGGTGGGGACAAGGACTGAAGTAAGAAGGGCGTCCATTAGTTAAAATGTGTGTGCGATAACTGCTCACAGGTGTGGGCTTGTGAGCAGCACCTAGGCACACCTCACCAACTACAACCCAGCCAAGGTCAAGTTTCTGAGCATAGGGTGCATTCTTAGGCCCATTGCGTTGATCCCTCACCTTGTGAACTTGCAGGATATCACGGCCCAGCAGAAGGAGGATCTGCGCATCTGGATCGAGTGGCGGAATGAGGTAACCAACCTTAGGTGTGCGTGGTGTTTCGCTATTTCGGGCGTAGGTATCTCCGACCTGTCATCCGGCATGTGATTGCACTCAATGAGCGTAGGAAGGGACACATTACAGGTTCCATCAAGAGACTGTGCGATGAAGCCTGTAGCTCTCCTACCAGATGTCTCTGTGACTCCAGCGCATGTGTGAAGAGTGTAAGGAGACTCTGTGCTTTTGAGGCGGAAGATGTCGAAAAACTCAGATCTGGCGAGCGACCTGTTGCTCTGATCGTCGAGTATTGCATAAACTTTCACAGCTTCATCTGGTTTGCTTTTGTGATAGACTTCAATGAGACAGATTTTAGAACAAGAGCGAGAACTCAATGAGTCGCCACAAACATCGGTGCATTTGTTATTAACTGCAGGGGAAGCATTCTCCTCTTCCTCCCCGCCGTGCTCTGCACTAGGGGGCTTAAGAGTCCATGGGGGTGGCCCTGGGTGAAGGGCTGAGATATGTGAGTTGCTGTTACATTCAGAACACTGCACTGCCACTTTGCAGTCCTTCGCTAGGTGTGTGTTTGAAGAACAACACCTGTAACAGACATTATTTTCCTTTAGGAATGTTTTGCGTTCCTCGATGCTTTTAGCTCGAAAGCCTCTACAGCGTTTGAGGGGGTGGGGTTTTTTGTGTATGGGACAATGCTTGTCAATTTCTGGCTTGCTGCTTGCCATGTCAGCGGTATCGGCAGTCTGTGTGTGTGAGATCTCAGTCTTATTGACAGACACCAGGCTTTTAGGCTGCCATTGTTTTTTCACAGAGTTATTTGGCTTTGAGGAGCTGCTAGCACACAGACCAAATGTGAAGCTGGGATCATTACGTGTGTGCGCCTCACGACAGACAAAGTCAACAAAGAATGAGAAAGGGGGAAAGACTACCTGGTGATCGGTCTTGTATCTGGAACCCAACGACATCCATTTCTCTTGGAGGTTGTAGGGGAGCTTGTCAGCGATGGGTGCCACTCCTCGCGCTGTGTCCAGATAAGAGAGCCCAGGCAGGTAGCCCTCTGCCTTTGCAGACTCAACTTCTTTCAATAAGTCTCCGAGTTCCCTAAGTTTCAGAGGTTCCTTCATGTTGATTTTTGGGAATTTCTCTAGCTTGTCGAAAAGAGTCTTTTCGATAATCTCAGGGCAGCCATAACAGTCTTCAAGACGTATCCATGCCATCCTAAGGCCAGTGGTAGGATCAGTAATGTGAACAGCTCTTAGCCTCCTGACATGTTCTGAAGACGTTGGCCCTAACCATGTAACTAAAAGATCAAGCTCCTCAGTAGCAGTTAGTCTTAACCCTTCTATTGCACTGGTAAATGAGGACTTCCAGGCCAAGAAATTTTCGGGGTGGTCGTCGAACTTGCTAAGCCCTGAGTTCACAAGCTCACGGCGCGCTAAGTACCTGGCTAAGTCGCTCATGCCTGCACGGTCCGTGTCACATGGCGAGTGCTCTTCTCTCTTCACAGGGAGAAAGAGCGGCTGGTGTGCTGTGTTACGGCCGTGGGTCTGACTGTGAGCTGGTCGGAAAGGAGGACGGAGATGTGGCTGCATGCCTGTGTGCTCCGTATACTGTGGCTGGAACACGGGTTTGACAGGAGGAGGAGAGTGGGGCTGATGTGCGCTGGTTAGAGCTGGGTTATGGTGTAGAGGAGGGCACGACTGCAAATTGGCCTGCTCTGCAGTGTATGCCTGCTGAACTGCTCTGATGGGAACAGGATTAAGTGGCTGAGCCTGATACGGAGAGGGTTGGCTATTGCGTGTGGCAGAGATACAGTCAACATAGTCACTAGTTCGCTTTTCGGCAGATTCACGGGGCAATGCCACAATGTCACTTCGCCTTTCACCTAATTCTAATTCTGCTGCTGCTATCGCTAGCACTTCGGCTTCCGCACTTGCTGCTACAACTTGCTGTTCGTGCTGCAGCGTGCGCAGCTCTGCTTCTAATCTGGCCTTTTCCAACATTACCTCAGTCTCTCTCTGTACAAGTGTGGTGCACGCCTTCGCAGCTTCCGCCTTGGCACGTGCTCTTGCTGCTTCCAGGCTCGCAGAGGTCTTTCTTGAGCTTGAAGTAGTGTTAGATATGGCTGATCTGGTTTCCAGATGACTATAAGTGCTGGTGGGTCTCGCCTCTGGATTCCCTTCCATCTTCGATTTGTCACACGAGGACGCGTTGCTGACTGAAGGATCTATTGTTTGTAGCCCGCCGTGTTGCTGCTTTTTCACTATTCTGTCCTCTTGCGTGCGTGTGTAGGCTTGCACGTTTTGACAGATAGATAAACAGTCAATATTCAGTGAGAATGATGAGCCAGACGAGGGAATAAAGTTGTCTCCTTTACTCTGTATTATCTTGTTCATCAAAGGTTCCTAAATACTGAGTCTCTGTGAAACTAATCACAAAAAAGCTTGCTTTAGTCCAAATACAACATAAACTTGCACATACAAATGATGTAAATATTGTAAATAAAGTTTAAACATAAAGTACATTCCTCCTGAGTGTGAGACTGCTTATTTTACACTGCATACAATTGCTAACGGCATATTGGTGAGCTGCTTATGTTACACAGCGTCACAACACGTGCAAACGCACCAAACTACAAAATGCACAGATATATGTAACTTTTAACATTATCTTCACAACATTACTTACGAGCAATGCTTTTCCAAGGCTGTAAACAAACAGACGTCGAAAGAACAAAACATTATTGCAGACAATGTGCTCTCCCGTGCACGCTTTACAAAATGACTGCGCAGAAAGAGTTTCTAGAAGTAGGAGAAATCACATGACTAGTCTAAACCAATGAACTGTCAGTCAATGCGCTGCCGCTCAGAGCTGGCTAAATATGCATGTTAAAAACGGCCAACAGGTGTCACTAAGAACACACAATATATTTTCTAGTACCCATAACATGACAATCCAATAAAAAACCAGCATCAGAACAATAGTGCAAACATGACTTTATTAAAGTGCCTGGTGATATAAAGTGTCCAACTTTGTGCAGATGTTATGAATTGTTCATGAGTCCAACAGCAGAGGGAAAGAGGGGAGGTTCTGGTCCCGATGGACCGTAGCCTCCTGCCAGAGGGAAGTGGCTCAAATAGTCCATGTCCAGGGTGAGAAGTGTCAGCTGCTATCCAGCCTGCTCGCCCCCGAGTACTGGAGACGTACAGCCAATCACCTTCTCGGCAGAGCGCACAATGCACTGCAGTGTTTGTTTGTCTCTGGCAGTGGTTCCATCATACCACACAGTGATGGAAGAGGTGAGGGTGGACTCAATCATCTGGACTGGCAGCTTGGCTTCCCTTAGCTGCCGCAGGAAGTACAACCTCTGCTGGGACTTCTTGATGAGGGAGTTGATGGTCGGCTCCCACCTGAGGTCCTGTGTGATGTAAGTGCCCAGGAACCGGAAATAGTCCACTGTGGTGATGGGGGAGTCTGTCAGGGAGAGAGGAGGCAGGGGGGCTGTGACTTTCCTGATGTCCACGATCATCTCCACTGTCTTCTAGGTGTTGAGATCCAGGTTGTTGCTGCTGCACCAGGACACCAGCCGGTCCAACTCCCTCCTGTAGGCAGACTCATCGCCGTCAGAGATGAGCCCGATGAGGGTGGTGTCCACAAACTTAACCAGTTTGACGGAGTCGTGGCTGGAGGTGCAGCAGTTTGTGTACAGGGAGAAGAGCAGAGGAGAAAGTACACAGCCCTGTGGAGATCCTGTGCTGATGGTCAGGGAGTCCGAGACATTCTTCCCCAGCCGCACACACTGCCTTCGATCCATCAGGAAATCAGTGATCCACCATTAGTTCTGTAGGCGAACTTCAGGGGGTCCAGAAGGGGGGAGGTGAAGGACTTGAGGTAGGTCAAGACCAGGTGCTAAAATGACTTCATGACTACAGACGTCAGCGCCACAGGTCTGTAGTCGTTAAGTCCAGTGATCCTTGTCTTCTTGGGGACGGGGACGATGGTGGACTGCTTGAAGCAGGCAGGGACATGGCATGACTCCAGGGAGATATTAAAGATGTCCGTGAAGACAGGAGCCAGTTCTTTAGCGCAGTGTCTCAGGGTGGAAAGAGAGACACCGTCCGGGCCTGGGGCCTTGCGGGGGTTCTGCTTGCTAAAGAGTTTAGCCACGTCCTGCTCCAAAACAGTGAGAGCAGTGGGGGAGCAGGAGGGGTCCGGGTTGGGCATGGCTGGAATGTCTATGGTGGTGCGGCGGGTGGGGGAGGGGGTGTGATTCAAACATGGCATAAAAGTCGTTCAGCTCTGGGCTTGTAGTTTGTAATTTGCCTAAGCCCTCTCCAGACAGCGCTAGAGTCATTTGACGAGAAATGCAGCTTCAGACGTGTATTGTACTTCGACTTACGTAGCTTTCTCCACTTCTCTGCTAAATGAGTACCTGCTGCGTCTGTAGCTTTCTCGTTCTCTGGACCTGTATGTTGTTTCGACTTCCCTCCAAAGCTGCCTCAGTCTGGGTGTGAACCAGGGTTTGTCATTGTTGAAGGTGACTCTGGTACGTGACGGAATGATTCTATCCTCGCAGAACTGAATGTATGATGTCACAGTGTCTGTGTACTCATCCAAGCTGTTCGTTGCAGTTTTAAACACATTCCAGTCTGTAAAATCCAAACACGTCTGAAGCTCCTCCACAGCCTCACTGGTCCACTTTTTAGAAGTCCTTACTGTCGGCTTGGAGAGCTTCAGCCGTTTTTTGGCTAGGCTTCACAAGATTTTGATTTATCTATGATGTATCAATTCACTTGATGTGCGCAGGTCTATTTCAATGTGACTGAATCTCTGGCAGGGAAAAAATGTTAGGGTACTCAGCATTTGAAGCAAACTGTGGATGCTGTGAGTAAAGTTATATAACTAATGGCTTTCAGAATTGTAAGATGAGTTTTGTGATGACTGAATAATGTATTATGCTTGTTAAATTAAACTTAAAACAGTATAGGCTTAGGTGGTCACTGCAATGTAGTAGTGTTATAAAGAGAAGATCTTCCAAGAAGCAGTGGGCAACAGGCTCTTTTTCGTCTTCCACATCTAGCCTCACCACAAGCAGATTAAATGGATGACTCAACAGGACAGACTGAAGCCTATAGGAGCTGCTGAGTCACCTCTGTGGTACAGGGGGAGGCCCCTACAGCAGGAGGGTCACAGTGATATCAGGAAGAGTCATATCCCAACTGCGGCCCTGTCTAATGGAAGCATTTAAGTCAAGAAAAAGGTGAACGGTTGTCAAATGTCACATTAATCTTACAGTAACTCAGCTGATTCAGCAAGTGGTGGTGAAGGGCAAGGACCCACTGTGTGCAAGAGGACTGTGAACCAATGGGTAAATAGATTGGCACTTTATTGATCCCAAAGGAAATTCAAAACAATTCCAGTGCTACAAACAGTTAAAACAGTTAACACAAAAAAATTAAGATGTGTTAGAGCAAGATCCCTATGTTCACAAATAACAGGCAAAATGTTCTGCCTGTCAGGAACTGGGATACTTCATTGGTAAAGGTGTTGCAGTTGTGCTCAAAAAGGTGATATTTGTCACCTCTAAAACACAGATTAGGAGCTAGTCAAACTTAAAATACCAAAAAACACAAGAAAAGTAGATTTATTAAAAGGTCCTATATTATACAAGACTCTTCTGAGCTTTAAGCATGTTTATAATGTTGTTAAAGATCCCATGACATGGTACTTCTTGATGCTTTTATATGGTGCCTTAATGGTTCCCTAATACTGTAAATGAATCCTTCTTCAAAATCAAGACTTAGTGCATGAGAAAGACCCATTTACACAGACATGGTCAAAAAATATCTCTCTGAACACCTCATTCTGGGCGTTGTTGCTTGAATGCGAATGAGAAGGACAGAGATAGGTCAGAGCAGCGGGTGGGGGGGGCAAATGCGCCGCTGGTTCCATGTTTTAGCGCTGCGCTGTGGCTGGCTCCACTTCCGTGTGTATAAGCGCGAAGGAAGAAAGGAGAGGCGTTTCAATGAAAAAAACACATTTTCACAGAAAATAAAATTAACCCACTGCTGTTTCAGAGGTTTAAAAAACACAGAGGAGCACATGTGTTTTCAGTATGAGAGAAGAACATGTGTGAATGAAACAAAACAGAACTCCAGGTATATTTGCGATAAGAAAACAACATTATAACATAGATCATAAAATAATGTGGCATAGCCTTTTTAAAATGATAAAACACCTGTATGTGCTTTCTCACAATGAGGAAAGATAGTCCATGAAGATTTCCTCTGATACTTCAGTATCTCCTAGCTCCACGACTGTATCCGGAGGACCCAACATGGTCCCACCCTGTACACAGGGTACACATATGTCCATGTGAATGTTACATGGATATAAAAAGTCAAGTAGTCTTTTTATGTGTGATTAATCAAAATTATAATTGAATCACAAACAAATGGTTTCCAGATTGTGATGAAGAACTAGTCCTATGGCAGTAAAGGAATGTGTCTTGGCCACGAGTTCAGTTTATGGTGGAATATATTGTGTGCTAAAAGGGACATCAAATAAAAATAAAACGACCATGACCCTTAATAGTAAAGGGCCTATATTACACTATTTTCTGATTTATGTTAAATTTTGTTTCCTCATCAAAATCATACACATGTTTAACACAGAAACGCTGAACATTTAGGCTGAGTTCTTCTCTCAGACTTGTGATGTCATTTGGTTATACAGGAAGTGCTCTATACACTTTCAGTAGAATCATTTGGTTAAGTTCAGCCTTGGAATTGCCAATCTCTACATAACTAAAGGTAAAAGGAACTGTTAACTTGAAAACTACCACTTCATGGCATCACAAGGTAGAACAGAGCATTTTGAGCTTTAGAGATGTAGACAGACTAATAATAAAGAGAGAATTACTCAAACATGTGTGAATGAAACAAAGCACAACTCCAGGTATGTTTTTGAGGAGCTAACAACATTATAAGATGATTTAGAGCCAAACAAGATACATTTTTGTGTAATATAGGACTTTTAAAGGAAAACAGTATAAATGTGATATATTTTGCTGTATTGAAGCTTCATCAATTATATCCTTATCGGTGAACAGCTAGAAATTCCCTCTCCACCAAAGAAAAACTGATCACCATATGCCACTATAGCTCTGTGCCTGAAAGACAAAAATGTGTAACAATCATAGTCATACAAAAGACTGCAGGTTACAGAGAAAATGTGTAGAAAACGACTCATGTATAATAAATTCAGTCAAGTGTAATAGAGAACTACTCACCATATACCACCGAGTTGCTTTCCTGAAATAGAAGATTTGTTATGAACAGCTGGGCTGCAGGGCTGCATTAACTTACTGATTTTCTGGGCACAGAAGCGCTGTGAACAGTGGCTACAGTTTTAATTGCTTAAAAAAGGGTTAGCCATTTCAACGGCTGTGGTTACAAGCTCACCAAAATCTGATTTCTAGAGCTTTACAAATACTTAAACATTTGAACTGCACAATTTGATGTAGTATTGTATTTGAAGTAATTAGAGGGACCATGGTCAGACAGAAGTTGATTTTACTGTTTACATTTCATTTTCAGCTTTCATTTTTTTAGCTTCAAAGATGTGATAATCTGGTTTTGAGTGTTTAGGACTTCCCTCAATGATTCTTCCACTAAGTTTTTGAACTTTTATTGTAAGACGCAGAAACGAATGGAGCTTTGTAACAATTCACCTGTCCTCGCAGTTTGAAAAGCTACAACGCAAAATTAGAGGTCACAGGAGGATTCATTCACTCAGCCGCGGTGAAATAATGCAAATACAAAGACGTATAATTGGCCCGATGTATCCGGCTTTTATTGGCGCAGCAAATAAAGAATGGCCAACTTAATCACCTCCACACGCTCAAGCTCTAAAAAAAAAAAAATCACCTATCCCCTCCACCACAGTCACAAACCCCCCATTGCTTATCCCCAAAAAAGTCCCCCAAGTTTGACCACGCGTGTAGCCAGGGCTGGACTGGGACAAAAAAACGGCCCTGGCATTTTTGGCTCAGAACGGCTCCTCATAATTAGCAGAGCACAACAGACTAATTTATGTTTGTGTTCCCCAAAGTAATGTATTTGACTATTGTTACGTCTTGGTCGAGGGGAAACACCTTCTTCACTACAGGGTTTGTAGCATCTTGCTTTGGGTGGTGATTTAAAAATTCTTACATTCTATCAGGCTCTGGGCGGGAAAAGTCGTCTACTCTCTCTTCCACTGGGCAAAATAAGCTAGAATCCGGACGTGTTTGGACTGGATATTTTATATGACACGCCACATATCCGGACCAGATTTTCACGATATCCTTATTTCTTGAGAATCCATGAAAATATTGACGTATCTGGACTCCGGATTTCACTGGGTACAATATCTGTTCGTATCCGGAGATATTTTGGCACTCGTGTCTCTCTGTAGCCAGCTCGCTACACGCCCATGTGATCCCCGGACTGCCCACCTCGACTGCAGACTGAGTCGCCACACTCCGAACCGCACTCGCTGAATTGGGAAACGCAGCAATGTTAGCCGTGCTCCTGGTGGACAAGTTTGCGGTCACGTTTTGATGGGGAGGTGAACAATCCCACTATCAGAGATGTTTTAAGGTAAGTTGAAATATCAGAATTGCTATTTGGCGGGTGAATGTTTGGCGTTAGCTATACAGTTAGCCTGCCATTCGTTGATAACGTGGAATGACAAGCTGGTTGATGGAATGATTGGGACATAATGTATCATCAGTAATATGAATGTATAACATGTAACGGCGTCGATGTCTGATTTTCGACATACGCAGGGGATGAATTTCAAAATCCCACTTGCGTAAAAATGGAGAGTAATCTGCTAGCTAAATGTAGCCTTCTAGCTAGCGTGACACTGCGATCTATCTTTGTGTAGCAGCTAGCCTACATATGTTTCCCACCCAAGTGTTTAGCGTAATAATCTGTGGGTAAAAATACGCTATTTCTTAGTCCATTACCATACAAACCAACTGGGGGCTTTGTGAAATTGGGTGGGTTTTAGAGCCGCCAGGAGACTTGAAGGTAATATGTAGGATTGTGGCCAGAGTAGGTAAGTACATATTGCAACTCTGCTGCTTATTTCCAAAATCTTTTCATGACTATTTAGTCAAAGTAAATAAGTAATAAAATTATAGTTACTAGTATGACCAAAGTAGTTCTGCAGATTAAAAAATGTCTATTACTGGAAATTCAAAATGACAGACATGGAAAAGATTTCTTTCCTTTCCCAGTCAAAATTAATACTTAGAATTTGATGGTGGTGGTAAGTATTCATGAAAAGGTAACATTTGTGAATGAGCAGCATGCATTCTGGAAATAAACTACCTTTTAAACATGTGTGTGACAAAGCGGATCAGTCATTGCTTTTGCCCCAAGATAGATGTAGCTAATCGCAAACATTACAAAAGACAATGAGATGTTGAAATTAATGTTTCTGAATGCTGCAGGGCAATCGGTGACCTTCGCAGTTCAGTGGATGACCTGAGAAAGGAACTGAGGACCATGCAGGGTGCCATGATGCAGCAGCAACACTCCCGCATGACCCAGGAGAACCACAAAGTCCCTTTGGAGTTGGCGGTAACACTTGATTGTGTGTTTTTGAGAATAGGACACAAACTGGACTCATGTATGTGTCCCATAACTAGGCTGACATCATTATCCACTGTTTCTTTCTATATTGGTCGTCTTAACCACATACAGTTGTATAATGATTTTTTCTTATTCAGGCACGGGTGAGGCGCTTTCACTGTGGGCTTGGGGAACTGCAGTGGATACCCTTATAAATGAACATATACCAGTGAGTGAGCCTACGAGTCTCCAATGCTGGCCAGCCCACACGTGTGTAAAGTTCACAGTGGTGTGTGCGAGGGTTACAGTTTGTGATGAACCTCAGAGAGGCATGATACACACAATCTAACACTTACGCTTATAAAGAAAGCAGGGTCCATCACTGGTGTGTTTTAGTACTGTGGAGCAAATCTTAAAGGAGTGTGTGATTGAGATGTGAATAGGGAGAAGTGTAAGGATGTACAGTACATCATGTTCAGAAAAGTGGTAGGAGCCAAAGGCTCCTCCTACCTAGGTGCTCCACTAGATTTAGGAGGTCTTTTGTTCGTGCAGCAATCAGACTTTTCAGCAATAGCTGAGCACTATTTTAATGTTGTGGTTCTTTTTGTATTTCTATGATGGGATGTCACTTATTTATTTTTAGCTCTTTATTTTTTATCTGTTACACTAACTTGTGTCATTGTCTTACTATTGTGTGTGTATATGTTGTATGAATGGTCAGGTGGCATAATTTCCCCTTTGGGGATTAATAAGGTCTACTCAATCACTCAAAAGTCTGTTAACTCTACTTCTTACTGTCTTGCAGAAGCTTGAAATAGGTTCTATGAACACCTGAAGGCCCCCCAAAAAATGGACCTAGCTGGGAGGATCGATGAAGTAAAGAAGAAAAAAATGAACAGCCGACGTGACCGGGTCGGTAAAACGACCCCCCAACACACCTCAAACTGGCATCACACCCTGATTAAGGCCGTAGGGCTGATTCACATTGGTGATTTTATTAGCCCACATAAAAGATTGTTTTGGACTTTTTACAGTAAATCAACTCAAGTGCCTTTTTTCCCCTTTATTTTTTGTTGGCATCACTATCTTTGATCACTGCTTGACCAAAGAAAAAAAAAAATCCAGTTGATGGTTGTGAAATTCTTCCTGGCTGCCATGAACTATTATTTGGGTGCAAGCATTGAAATTAAGGTCTGCATTCTACATTCTTTTGAAATGTGTTGCTTAATATTGCCCTCTTCTGTGTAGCTTCAGGTGGCCAAGGACCTCCTTGATGACGATGACCTGCAGTATCTGAAAGGAGCAGAACTCTATTCAACCGCACGCCGGGAGTTAAAGTTAAAGGTATTCAATCACATTTTCACAGACGAACTTTGGGCGCATCTCATTAAAGGGACAAATATTTACCGTGAACAGACCGAACATGATCACACTCCAGCGAGGGCAAAGACGCTTAAGTGGTCGAATGTAACTGTCCCTGAAATGAAGACGTTTATTGGGCTATCGGCATGGGTCTACTTGTTCTGCCTGCACAGAGAGATTATTGGAGAGACACCAAAAATCTAGTCAAGACTCAGTTCTCTGACGCCATGGCAGATTCTATGCTATATGGAGGTAAGAACTAAAATACTGATTGATTGTGATAATTATGTAATAACAAACGGTGATTATTAATATTATCATTGCAAATTACATTTTTTCTAATTATGTAGCATTTCATGTTTACATCTTTGGGCATAATGATGAGAGAGGTATTGGTATTATGCATTGAACTTTTATTCAACCATAATCATGCATACAAATATAATACAAAAATAGATACATACCATCATACAAATACAAGCTGTAACACAAGAGAACAATGTAATTTACAGTACCTGTAGACATTTAAAAAATACATAATATTTTTATTCATCACATACACATAGTTTGCAGTGCCATCTTATTTACAATAGACCGAATATCTCACAAAGCCACAGTACAATGTAAATTATGCTGTTTTATATTATACTTTCATCAAAGGTGACTTTCCTGTGTCTGTTTCTGTTCTGTTCTGTTTCATTTTCAGCCAATCGAAGGCAACGGAGCCATCCAGCAACAGGTGGAAGTGCCAGCTTGCCTTGCAGATTATCAAAAAAATATGAAAGGTTTGTTTGCCTTTTTGGTTTTATGGCAAAATATGTGACTGTATAATTATTTATTATGTTTATTTCCACTGTTGCCTTGTGAGTGTGTAATGTGTGCTGTGTGTTCCAGGCGTCGATCTGCTTGATCAAATGGTTGGCTACTATGGGTTCCAGCATCAAACGAAGAAGTGGTGGAGGCGAGTGTTTTTCTTCTTGTCTGTGTCCTGCCACAATGCATACATCGCTGCAAGACCTGCCTTCAGCAGAAAGTACAGAGGGTACAAGAACTGGCTGGAGGAACTTGTCACACCAATGACAACAAGGGCTGTTCCTGTGACCTCTCCTCCTTCTCCATCTTCTCTTCCTCCTCCTCCACCCGACTGTAGGACATTTGGGGGCCATAGTAGCCACACCACCTCCACAACATGACTGTGGAAAGATATATGACAAGCGCAAGCTGTGCCGGGAATGTCAACTGGTCCCAGAGAACGAGAAAGTAGGTGGGCCAACAGTCTTTGGATGCAAACAGTGCAAACTACCTCTGCACATTGAGTGCTTTGGCAAGCACTATCGCTGGTATATGTAAGGGATGTAACCTGTTCAGTATGTAGTGCACTTCATCTTACTGCCTTATGGCCTTGGGACACTTTATTTTTTACAGTTTGACCTGAATAAGAGCTGTTCTTTATTTCTTAAAACTTGAAAATATTGTGCACTGTACATGTTGTGACTGTTTTCTTTTATTTTTTCCATATTATTGTGTTTCTGGATTATTTTATATTTTTTTCTTAAGGTGTAGAATAATAAGACACAGTTCTCATGAAACCCACAAGTGTAAGCTTTCAAATACTTTTGGAATTTTGTCTCTGTGCTTCAGAGTCTGAGAAATCACTTATTTAATAGTCGTTGACATTGTTGAATTTCCAGGAAAAACCTCAGGATCTCGCCCTTAAGATTTTCAGGCCTTTTTCCCCAGGCGTTTTAGGTCTAAATGGGTTAATTAATAAAGACAACTTTATCAAACACAACTTTATCAAACGTTCTTGTCTGTTGTATAAATTGTATTAGTGACATTGGCAGAGGTGGAAAAATGCTGAAAAAATGTGATTTAAGTATCTTTACTTGCTTAAAGCCTACTAAATTAAAAGTACCCATCTAAAAATCTACTTGAGTAAAAGTAAAACAGTACTTGTTAATGTATTTTGAGTTAAAAAAAAAAAAAACTTTAAATTGGTTACATTTTTCCATGACCTCTAAAGTTTGTCAGCTGTGTAGACTTAGCTTTTTCAAAGTAATTGTGATGAGTTTTTAGTAATGCTAATCTGTTTGTCATTTTGGTCAATGTCTGTGCTATTTTAAAATAACTAAGGCATATAATTAAAATATTAACTGAGTTACCAGCCGCCTAGTCAGTAGTACACTGTAAAACATTGGTATATAAATGGTATATAAATGTATGAAAATGTTGCCTGGTCATAAGGCTATGGGTTTCACGATACAGTAGCCTATAAATGCTTGAAAAATAAAGCTCCCTAGTGAATGCTAGCTTGAGTATCCTGACATATCCGGAGGTGAGCGCAGTACCAGAACGTGACGTATCCGGAGATATACCAACAGTGAATACGTGAAACACGGACCATATCCAGTAAGTATCCGGAGAACCGGATATGTAGCGTGTCGACACAGTGCCATTCCGGAGTTAGGAAATGCTCCGTATACGAGAACTGACACCAACGTATCCGGAGCGTGTCAATCCGAATATCTACAGATATTGTGAATATCCTGGGATATACGACTACAAACACCCCCGGAAACAATGCCATTTTTCCCAGTGTTCTCTCTCCTCAACAGCTTGGCTCAACCAGACAGGAAGAGGGACAGATTATTACAGTTTATTAAGAGATCAAAGGAGAAGTTCAATTTGTCAACTGGACAAAGTTTGTTTGGTTGAAAACGTTTCGCCGCTCATGCGAGAGGCTTCGACGAAGCCTCTCGGATGAGCGGCGAAATTTCTCCTTTGATCATGGATTCTACCTGGACGACTGAGGGACTTTTCACGCTTTATTAAGAGATAAATAGAAAACCTAAATTAAAAATAAAAATACTGGGAACTACCTGGAAAAACTGTGGGACTATTTAAACCATCAACACATTTAGTATCTTTAGGTTACATTTTTATTTTTTGATAATGATCAGATAAATCTCAAACTAAGGCAGCACGAGGCAAGACAAGATGTCTGAGCGGAAGTAACGATGCTCTCACTTAAGGTCGCTTAAATCGGCCTATTCAGTCTATCATGTGTATGGAATTTGTTGTTTATCAAAAACAATCTGACCAATGTGGATGCCCCCAGTGGAGTCAGTAGTGTGGAAACATTTACATGATTAAAAGGTTTCTTCTTAACCTAAAGTGTATTCTTAGACTTAGACTTAGACAAACTTTATTGATCCACAAGGGAAATTGTTTTGGGTACGGTAGCTCTTTCATCAAATATAATATATGATATATGATATATAACAGAGGGTAAAAGAACAAAAAGAAAAATAGATGGAAAACCAACCAAAGAGCAACAGACCTGTGTCAGATGAGACACAATTATATACATAAAATAATGATGATAAATATATATGTACAATCAGATTTAAATAGAAAAGTAGTAGTCAAATATAAAATACAGTATCAAATATGATGTACACTGTACATGTACACTGTACATATCACTGTATATATCATATTTGATATTTGATATAAAATACAGTAAAATACAGTATCAAATAAAACTTATAAATAAAAATGCAATTTTTTCGGCGAAATTCGCCATTTTCTATCCATGCGGCATGCCTGTCCATCACCTAAAAGTCCCGGTATTATCCTAACATTACTACCTGCTTACCTGCTGTGATACACTTCCCTGGTCAATGTCACTCTGTCCCTCAGGTTCCCTGTACACAGGCTCTGGCTGCTGCTCTCCCTGTCCACCTTCACCCTGGGCTGCAGAGGACGTGGAGGCTCCAGCAGCTCCTCCAGAGAATATGTCTGTTATTTTAGAACATTTTGCTTTCCTTTCTTGCGCTTTTCCATGTTTCCACGCTCATTTGCTCAACAGTATGATTATGAAACTGTTGGGGATCAGTGCAGAGAAAGGGGTGGGACCGCTCTCGTAAGCTTCTATATCCTGATTGGTTTAGTCTACTGTTAATGAAGATGGACCAATGGGACGCCTCCTCTAAATTGTGGGCTGGTGACCGGTCTCTAAGTAAAAAAAAAACAAAAACAAAACAGCATCGGCACCAGCCCCCGAGGACTGTCGGCCCACCGGGAAAATGCCCGGTATGCCAGTTGGCCAGTCCAGGCCTGCGCGTAGCACAGGTGAGTGTTTGCTGGCGTACTCACGCTACCAGCACTTCCACGTTTGCAGTCTTTGACACAGCCCAGCAGCTCCCACGGAGAAATATATTCCAATGCCAAGGGAAACGCGATAATCCGAGCAAGTGATATATATTCCATGGCCTTAGGTTCCACAGCCTCAACAACTCCTGGCATGTGTTGCATTCGGCGTGTGACATCACACCATTCGCCCTCGCGGGTGCGTCCCCAGCTCCATTTAAATCCCCCGTGCCCCTCGAGAGGGTGCCACCCACAGTCTAATAATAGTTCATAAATAGGAAACATAAAGGACCATACACCATTATCCATGTTAACAAATAAGTTTCACCCTGGGTGAGTGAATCGGTAAACTGTGATGACTCCAGTGGTCATTACAGCTTAGAATTGCTGTTAGTGTTGAGGAACCAGGCGACCCGGGATCAATCAGTTTCCTCCTCGTCAGCTGGCGAGGTGTGACGCGATCTCTTAGAAGCAACTTCATCATCACTGTCACCACTGTCCTCTTCCCTTGGTCTCTTCTGGCTCCTTTCTAAATAAATAAAAGTATAAAATATGAATTTATTATTTACCAATACAGTGGTACCTGGAAAATTCCAAGTTACGAAACGCCTTCACGTTAAATTTTACGATACGAAAGAAAATTCAAGTTACGAAACGCGAAATCTCAAAAATTCAAATAATGCGCGCTCAGTCACACACATTATACGCTTTTCTCAGACTGGATTTAAACTTTTCTCACATTTGTCTCTCGTTTAAACACTCAAACTTTCATAGCTTTTCAACAAAATTATTAATAGTGAAATGTGGGGGGAAGGGGGAGGGGGGAGAAGACTGCGCTCTGACACGTGTGTGACCCGGTGTACTCACGAGACCCGTGCTCAAACCGTGCCTCCTCTAGACCAAATCAAATCAAACAATATTTATAAAGCGCTTTTCATACAAAATTGTAGCACAAAGCTACAAGCAGGTCTAAACCACTTCTAAACCAGGATTAAACCAGGATTAAACCACCGCGGCTCTTGCCTGCGTTCGTTCATGCGCTCGGACTGCGTGTGGTCCGGAGGGAGGCACATCTCCTCCCCTCCTCGCTGCTCGCCTCAGCCATGACTCGTGAGGTACACCGGTGCTGCTGCTAATAGCAGAGCTAGCACGAAACCAGGAAATAGACCCGCACGCGGCGCTTTAATCCTGGTGTCCAGTCCTGGTTTAGTCCAGGTTTAGTCCTGGTCCAGTCCAGGTATAGACCTTGTTTAGACCTGGTTTAGTCCACGTTTAGTCCTGGGTCTACAGTCTCTTAGCCAATCAGGATGCAGAACACAGTGTTACACTATAAAAAAAAGTTACACTATAAAAAAAAAAAAACTTGGATCGGGGCCTTGGAACGAATCAGGCTTTTTCCATTGAAATACTTACGAAAAATTCACGTTACGAAACCACTTCTGGAACGAATTAATTTTGTAAGGTGAGGTACCACTATATTTATAATGGTTGGTGTATTCAGATTTGTAGAATTGAGAATAAACCAAACCTTGTGCTGCGAGTGGCTCTGCTGGACCTTCATCAACCAACTCCACAGGATCATTCTCGTCTTCAGTGTCAGATTGATCTTCAGTGTCAGATTGATCACTATACTCCTCTTCCAGCCAATGCTCATCAGCTTCAGAATTGTCAGGGTCTACAGGGTTTGGGCTGGGAGAACCAAACTGGGCAACTGGCATAGGCGGCATTATCACAAAGGCAACAGGATTTGCCCAATCCACAAAGGCAAAGATCTGAAGAGGTAGAACCTGCACAAGTTCTTGGACTGGCTGCTCATCAGCAAAGTCACCTAAGAAGAAACACAACATGCAAAATTACTATCACTGCTACAGTCAGGATAGGGGAAAATGAAATGCATCTATTTTTTTTTGGGTCAAATTGATTTCTTTCACATATTTAACATTGTTCAGTGTTTAGCTGAAGACACAAGCTCAACATAACATAACGTGTCTTCATGTAAACAACTATCATCTGTAATTTTCAGTAAATCCCTTGCATAGGTTTTATTGACAATATCACACACAATCCATTGTAGTCAGTTTGTTCAAATTGGTTGTTCTTTCATTTTCTGCTATAAGTTAATAAATGATAAAAGGAGAAGTTCAATTTGTCAACTGGACAAAGTTTGTTTGGTTGAAAACGTTTCGCTGCTCATCCGAGAGGCTTCGTCAGCTCTGGTTCTAGTGCTGGCTAGACCCTGTTTATATCTAGCTGCAGGGAGGAGCTCACTACACTGAAATAGCTCTGAAACTATCTCAACTAATCTGTCTCTTTGTTTTTCAAATTACTCTGGTGACTTTTCCCTGGCTAAGATCTGAACCTCACTGTCCTCAAAAGAATGACCCGTGGCTTCTAGGTGAAGATGTACGGCAGATGACGGTCCACTCTGGCACGCCCGTCTGTGTTGGTACATCCTCTTGTGAAGTGTCTGTTTGGTTTCTCCAGTGTAGCGCTCACTGCAGTCTTCACTACACTGAATGGAGTAGACCACATTGCTTTGTTTGTGGCTCGGTGTTTTGTCCTTTGGGTGGACGAGTTTTTGTCTTAAAGTGTTTGTGGGTTTGAAATAAACTGGAATTTCATATTGTCTGAATATCCTCTGTAGTTTTTCCGAAACGCCGGCCAGGTACGGAATCGCTACCCCTTTCCTCCTGGGTTCGGATTCTGTGTTGTCTTGTTTCTTGCCCTTGTCTCTCTTGGTTTTGTTGACAGCCCATTTAGGATATCCACAAACAGCCCTCCACGTGTTGTTCTTCTTTCTCCTGACCCTCTGTGCTTGTGGGAACCACTTGGGCCCTGTGTTGTAAAGTCCGAATAACACCCAGTTTGTGCTGCAGTGGGTGGTGTGAATCAAAAAGCAGGTAATAAACTCACAAAAACTTCAGCCAGAAAAGCTTCTGCTGTGCTTTTGTAGAAGCAGTTTGAAGATTTTTCGAGTTTATGAGAGTATCTGAAATTCACGCAGAGAAAGTGTGTGCGGCCTTCTATACGAGTCTCAAGGAACCACAATTTTTTTTTTTTTTTCCAGATTTCCAAACCTTGTGCTGCAAGCGGCTCTGCTGGACCTTCATCATTGAACTCCACAGGACCATTCTCGTCTTCATTGTCTGACTGATCATGGAGATGATTCTCATCATCCAGCCCAGGCTGCCCAGGGGCACCATCAAACTGGGGCATAAGCAGCACTATTCCAATGGGAAGGGCAGGATCTACCCAATCCCCAGCGGGACCATTGTGAGGACGTGGAATCTGCAGAAACCATGGGATTGTCGGCACTGCAGCGGAGTCACCTGAGAGTAAACCGAATATGCAAAATTAGTATCACTGCTACAGTCAGGATGGGGAAAACTTAAATTTATATTTTTTGCAAAACTAATGGCAAATTATTTCCTTCACACATTCAACATGTTCAGTGTCTAGGCCCCAAAGTAACATAACACGACTTGTAACTTCAAGGTAAAATAGAATAATCTGTATTTGTTCAAGTTAAGGTTTGGAATATGGTTAAGTAATTTTTGAGAAATACTTATTTTTTACTTTTTCCATTCATCACCATAATCTATTAAGATAAAAGCAACAAACTAGTTTATACTACAGTAAGACCAGCTAATTACCTCCAGCAAGAAGTGCTCTGATGTGCTCCATCAGATGGTCAAAGTTATTATTTTCCATTTCTACTTTAAACTAAAACCAGCAATGTTCTGGATCTACTAACTCCTGGTTGCCAAGGCACCGGACAGTACGTCACATTCCAGAATTCGATGCAGATTCAAACATCAAGGAGTCGGTACATCAAAGAGTATGTACATCAAAGAGTCACTTGGTAAATTAAAAAATGAATATGTAAGGGTCAAGTTAGCTCTTTTATACATAGACATACGGTACATGGCATTTGAGAGTGAGGTTGCGCTTTTATTTTGGTGACTTCCTGTTTGGGCGGAAGTGACAGAAAAACATTGGCTTGATTAAGCCGTTGCAAGTTGCTGTTTTACTTTTAAATATAAGTACTGGTTTACCTCACCTACAACTGTGCTACATGAAATTGTTCATAAACAGCTTATATTACGGATTACTTTACGGCTATTGTATTAGCGTTTAGTAGCGTAAAAATAAAAAAATAAATAAAATAAAATAAAGTTAAAGAGTTCGGGCTCCATTTTTACCGCTCCTTTAGCTAGGCAAGATACGTAACGTATGTTACGTTACATACGGTACGTTACACAGGGCTCTCAAGTCTCACGCATTGAGAGTGTGACACACGCAATTCGACTCACACGCCACACATGGCATTTCTCACGCTGAATTTTTTGTGCCCAGAAAATCGGTCTGTGTGGCTCAGTTTATGCAGGCACCGCGCGTTTTCAGCGAAAAAAACCTCCCCCCCTCCTCCCCGCCCCGCTCCCCGGAAAAAAATCTCAGTTATCAGGTGCCGCGCCCTTTTCAGCCAATCAGAAAATAGATTGTTCTGTTGTTGGGCAGACTGTAGAGTGTAGTTTCAGCTGCTAAGCGCACACTGCACTGTCAGTGATAAGGACAGCGACT
Source organism: Paratrypauchen microcephalus (assembly GCA_036785185.1). NCBI lineage: Eukaryota > Metazoa > Chordata > Actinopteri > Gobiiformes > Gobiidae > Paratrypauchen > Paratrypauchen microcephalus. The sequence continues at coordinate 131,642 of JAVJIX010000265.1, forward strand.
GAACACAAGGAACGACAAAACGGTGATGATGAAACAAACTGAGAACCATCAGGTAATAACTTCATTTATATAACTCTCATTAATAAAAGGAGAAGTTCAATTTGTCAACTGGACAAAGTTTGTTTGGTTGAAAACGTTTCGCCGCTCATCCGAGAGGCTTCATCAGCTCTGGTTATTGTACTGGTTAGACCCTGCTTATATCTAGCTGCCAGGAGGCGCGTCCTACACTGAAAAAGCTCTGAAAACGATCCCCTCTAATCTGTCTCTTTGTTTTCCAAATTCCTCTGGCGACTAGTTACGACCCCCTATTCAACGTCTAACGACCCTCTCCACCCCTCTGCTCTGGCTCGTCTGCCCTAATGTTTCTTTGTCTGTTTTGACGTGGTTTAAGAATGGAATTATAGATGGGAGACAAGTTATGTCTAACTCCCCCATTTCTGTTTAATGACGGATTCTCTTTTTTGACAAAAATAGCCTCTTTAACCCCCCTCTCAAACCAGAGGCTATTTATGTTATTAGTTATGCTTTTCACGCATAACTCTCATTAGTTGCTTTGTAGTTTAAGTTTGAGAGTGTGACACACGCAATTCGACAATTCTCACACGCGAAAGGAAAGGTTACATAAAAATGGCATCAGTCAACAGAGGAACAAGGTTTGTTTTGGTTGTAAATGTATATTTGAGCTACTTGTAATCTGTGTTAAATTCATGTTAAAATATGGATAATGGTTGATCAATGTATTGGGCTGGAAATGTGTTCATATGGTAATTTCTATTATTTTGTTCTTGTCTAGCTCTTACGTTGGTTATGTGACAAGTCAAGGAAAATAAAAGGTGATTTAACCATCAGTTCTGGCCTTCTAAGTTGACTGGATGCTGCAGTAAGAGCTTGACCACCGCCATTTTGCTGTGAGGGGTCAAGGTTTCACAACAACTCCCAAAATCGCCCAGCAGATGGCAGCAGCTGGTCAGAATATAAAACGGCTAAAGGAAATTAAAGACGAAAATGGAGGATTTACAAGATGAAAATCCAACAGACATTAATGAACAAATATTAAGTGAGCAAAATTAAATTCAAATCACATCAACACCAAGACGTTCTGAAAGAAAAAATGCCAACAGCAAAAATGGCTGCTTATCAAAGGGAAGAAGAAGAAGAAGTGACTTTATTGATCTCACACTGGAGAAATTCTTCTCTGCATTTTAACCCATCCTATATATATATACATATATTAGGAGCAGTGGGCAGCACACATTAGGGCGCCCGGGGACCATCTCCATGATCTTCTTGCTTCGGTTTGGTCAGGACCTAAGCTGGAGGTACCTATGGTGCATGTTTTGGGTTGATGGGAGAAACCGGAGTGCCCGGAGAAAACCCATCCAGACACGGGGAGAAACATGCAAACTCCACACAGAAAGGCCCAGGCGACCCGGGGATTGAACCCAGACCATGCATGCAAACTCCACACAGAACACACACAGAAAGGCCTGGGCAACCCGGGGATCGAACCCGGGACCTTCTTGCTGTGAAGCAAGAGCGCTAACCACTCAGAAAAAAACCAACCCAGAAAAAAAGACTGTTAACTTTGTATGAATGGTGGAAAATGCAGGCCCGCAAAACAAGAGAAAGTTTAAAGCAGGACATCTCAGAAAAGGAAATGTCAGCTCTCGCAGACGTATTAGTAGCCCAGGAGATATGTGAAATATTCTGGTAGTTAGGCCTTTGATGATACAAGCGTAATGTAATTTGGTACACAGATATAGCATATCCCTCAGGAAGCATTTTGGATATAGGGACATTCCGGATAACCCCATAGGGTCAAAATGGTGGCCATTTTACAAAATGGTTGGTACGAATAACAAATTCCGCTACAAGGTCAGCAAAGTCATATGTGTTTGGTGCGAAACACAATGCAGTGAGTACAATATGATTATTATCAACTAGTATGCATTTATCTACTTCATATTTGACTGAAACATGCATCTACGGTGGCCTATGAGGGACACAGAACAGTTTACCATAGCAATAATGCACAGCTGGAACAAGAGCTCTGCAATATGATCATGCATGTGTCTGTTACCTCAATATTGTTTCTGTAAATATAAATAGATCAAAAATCAAATTTGGTGAAAGTAACTTAGACTCATTGAATATTTCCATTATTAATTACATACCGGTAGATAGCAATGTCGCGATTAAATGCAAAAATTTGCGAAACGATATTGATGTACTCACTGTATTATTTTTTATGATTGCTTAATAGAAATGTGCAAACTACAATGCTTTGTTCATATTGATCTGGGTTTAATATGGTCCTGACCGGTGCAAAGAATAATGTATGGTGGCCTATTGGGGACATCGAGTGCCAGTCACCCAAGATCTCCATTGTGTATTTATGCATCTCCTCTGGGCTGGGGTTCATAGTTAAAGATCCCATGACATGGTACTTCTTGATGCTTTTATATGGCTCCTTAATGGTTCCCTAATACTGTAAATGAATCCTTCTTCAAAATCAGTGCCTGAGAAACAGAGATAAGATGAGAAAGAGTAATTTTTGTCACTCTGCACACGCTATAATGGGCGTTGTTGCTTGAATGCAAATGAGGAGAAAAAAAGCTGGCCAATAGTAGAGGGTGGGGGCGTGGCCAAATGCTCCGCTCTCTGCTCTGAGCGCTCTCTGATCCATTTCCTTGTTTTTGCATGGGGGGAGAGATTTGAAGCGTTCCATTGAAAAATAAACACATTTCCACATAAAATAAAATTAAACCACTGCTGTTCAAAGGTCCAGAGGCTCAGATAAAGGACTTCCGAGCCTAGAAAAACTCGGACGTGCCTCCAGGCAAATAAAAAAACGCATTTCGCATTGCCTAGCGCATTCGCAGTCCAAACTCTCTGGGCGTGATTTACAGAGACGCTGAGTTCAGACAGACGGGGGTGGAACTGCATTTGCATTTCTTTTTTCGATCTGACGTCAATAAGGTGCCTTGTTCAAACTCAGATTTTTTGTAACGCAAAAAAGGATCGCAAATGCTCAGTTTAGACATTTTGCAACTTTTAACCATGGGGGGGGGCTAAACAGGGTAGGGGAGCTCACGTTAACGTTCAAAAACCTCAGAAAGTGAAAATTTCATGCCATGGGACCTTTAAAAATATTTTACCTCTGCTATTCTGTTTTCAGGTGATAACTCCACTGTAGTGTACCCATAGACTAATCCCCTGATTGGTGGTTCAAGACAATGGCCAAGCATTTCAAACTATTAGACCCCCAGGAGCTAGGGCCAAGTACATCTGTTACATCAATTAACCAGGCAGCCTGGAACCTCTGTGTGCTGTGTCAGATGGACACCACTGAGCCTCTTCATGGTCCAGCTGACTCCAAGCAAAGTACGCAGGTGTTGCTGGTCTTGCCCCTTGTAGCCATGAGGAGGCTGACACAAGAATGCTACTCCAAGATGCTGTGAGGCAGGGATACAGCAAAGTGTCAATCTGCACAGTAGACACTGATGTTGTGGTCCTTGCGGTGACAGAAGCTGGATGACACTGATGAGCTCTGGGTTGCTTTTGGCACAGGAAAGAACTTCAGGTTCTTGGCAGCTCATGAGATGGCTGTGGCACTGGGACCTAACAAGTGTCGAGGGTTGCCATTCTTCCATGCCTTCACTGGATGCGACACTGTCAAGCTTCGGAGGCAGGGGGAAGAAAACAGCATGGGAAACCTGGGAAGCCTGTGATGAGGTCACTGATGTCACTGCAGCATTCTGTACCTTGGCTGCCACGCCAACTCTTTCAGCCATAGATGACCACATGGATGCACTGGAGCGTTTTGTTGTGCTCTATGATCGCACCAGTAGCCAGGAACATGTCAATGAGTGTCGCAAGCATCTGTTTACCCAGAATGGCAGATCAATAGATGCTCTCCCACCAACTCCAGAAGCCCTGAAACAGCACATCAAGAGAGCTACCTACCAAGCCGGCTACTTTTGGGGCCAGATGATGGTGTCCGCACCAGAGCTCCCATCGCCCATTGACTGGGGGTGGGTTCACACAGATAATGGCTGGGACATATACTGGACAACCCTTCCAGAGGCAACTGAGGCATGTCGGCAACTACTAAAGGTCCCATGGCATGAAATTTTCACTTTCTGAGGTTTTTGAACGTTAATGTGAGCTCTCCTACCCTGTTTAGGCCCCCCCCCCATGGCTAAAAGGTGCGAAATGTGTAAACTGAGCATTTGCGGTCCTTTTCTGCGTTTGAAAAAAACACAGCTCAAACAGGCGATTCTGAACAAGGAAACTTTCTGACGTCATACGGAAAAAGCAGTTCCACCCCCCGTCTGGATGTCTACACACCGTCTCTGTAAATCACTCTCAGAGAGTTTGGACTGCGAATGAGCTATGCAATGCAAAATGCGTTTCTTATTTGCCTGGAGGCACATTAGAGTGTTTCCAGGCTCGGAAGTCCTTTATCTGAGCCCCTGGACCTCTGAAACAGCAGTGGTTTAATTTTATTTTCTGTGAAAATGTGTTTTTTTCATTGAAACGGCTCTCCTTTCTTCCTCCGCGCTTAAAACATGGACGTGGGGCCAGCACACTTTGCATTCAAGCAACAACGCCCAGAATGAGTTGTTCAGAGAGAGATTTTTTGACCATGTCTGTGTTAATGGGTCTTTCTCATGCAGTGAGTGTTGATTTTGAAGAAGGATTCATTTACAGTATTAGGGAACCATTAAGGAGCCATATAAAAGCATCAAGAAGTACCATGTCATGGGATCTTAAGGTGTGGCTGCAAAAAGGGATGCAGAGGACAGTGCAAGTGTGTCAAGGCTGCAATCCAGTGCACAGCTCTATGTCACTGTGTTGGGGAGTGTATAGGGTTGCTTCCTGAAAAATAAATAAGGAACACCTCATTGGCAGGACCGGCCAGCCCAATTGTCTTCACCCTTCATGGTGTAGTGAATCTTTTTAGCCCTTTTATGTATGTGTGAAGTGATTTTTTTAACTATTTGACTCAAACTGGAATTAAATTAGATGCATATTTGAGTGATATGAACACATGGAAAATGAATAATTATCAGCAATTTATTTTTAATACTAAATAACAAAATTAACAGAATAAAATAAATATCTGTCCTGCTTAACTTAAAACTGTATAAATTAATATAAAGAGGGATGAAAGTGACCAGTAATGAAAAAAGCTGAAAGTCACCGAAAAATGGAAAATCTTTGAACTCTAGATGCTCTGAGATGCTCTGGGGTCATTCCAGCCAATAAAAACTAAGATGTCAACCACCCATTTTGGGGGGAAAACTGTCCCTCTTGATGATCCCACTTTGCACGACCTTCTCACAAAATTTGACTTGCACTGGATGGAATCAGTTCAGGATGCGTAGCCCGGACAGTAGCTGCTGACAGCCTCAAGCTCACTTCTAAATGATTATAGTCATGGTGGAACAGTACTTAAAGGGACAGTGTGTAAGATTTTTACCCGTTAATTACCGAAATTGAAGATACCCATTCAAAAATACATTGTTTTCCAAGCCTTTTCACTTCCATCATGAAATCAAAGTATTCTTTTGGACTTAGATATAGTCACATAAAAGGGGGATCTTCCCCATGCAGAGGCAGCCATTTTGAATACGAGAGCCGCAGAAGGACATTTGGGCTCCGCCTTCGGCAAGGCTCGTGGTTTTGGGTAAACAACGACAAGCATGTTGCCGGATCACACGTCGTAATGGATCTAACACGTGTTTTGGACTAAATTGTTTTACTGGATTTTATTCACTGGATCCTTACGGACAGATTTCAGACCAAGCTTAGTTTGACCTGGGCAGAGCCTTCAAAGGTAAGCTTTGTGCTTTTCCATTTTGTGCTTTTCCGTATAAAAGCCCCATTTGCTCGGGGAGAGATTGTTATGCCGGGAAATGAATTGCATAGTCAAAAAGAGGAGACTGTAAGGTTTCATTTGATGTGTCATGATACATGATCGGGAATGTGTGTTTTCATGCGAAAAGAAAAAAAAAAGTGAACGGGGGACCGCGTTTTATGTATACAGTAGTGGCGCGCGGTTCTTGCACCGGTACGCGAGCTGTCGGCGCTACGGCGCGCCCGGGTGACCCTCGAGGTCTGCCGTAGCTAAAACAGGAAGTGCAATAGCACCATCCACCTATGCGCCACGAATCCTACACACTGGGGCTTTAATGATCTTCAGGTTGGAAAAGGCTGACTCACATAAATAAGTTTTCATAAATCTATCTCCATTTTATCTGATAAATTTTAATCTTAAAATTAGCCAAGCAAACTGCACTGCACTTAAACACTCTGTGCCCCATTTTTGGACCTTCACCCACAGTTTGAGGACCCCTTCTTTGATTTTTTATTATTATTATTATTTTTAACCTGTTTTTTCAACTTCCTACCTGGAGTCACATTCTCTTACTGGTTTTGTAGTGGTATTTACCAGCCTCTGCACATTTACCAAACGCATGTCGTGACAAACAGATGGATTTGTGCACTTTTATTAGGCAAAATTCAACCACATGTCACTGTAGACCTGCTCTGTGCGGACGCTGTAACATAAAGATTAGTTTTTGCTTTGTACTTAGTCTTGCACTTCTAGTCAGAGTGCATTGAGGAGGGAGCTTGTGTGCGCTATGAGCAGGGAGGAGAGAGAGACGTGAGGGACGGACAAGTAGGATGTTTTATAAAGTCTAACCTGCTCTGTGATACACGCTGGTACGCAAAGGTACACGCTGTTGTGAACAAGCTGCGTGCGCTGGCGTCGCGCGTCGGTTCCATGTGATGATGGGATGAAAAAAGTGGCAAGTCCACAATATTTATTCACAGGGGGCTTGTCTGACTCTGTAATGGGTGGGTGTTCATTCATTTTTAAACAGAAAAAGAAGCCTAAATTTATGTGTTGAAATTCCCAAAATACTGACTCCAGGAATCATTCAGGGGGCAATTTGGCATTTTAATTGGACATATTATTATAATCGCCTATATAGGCCTAGGCTATAAATTGTGACTACATGTGTCTATATTCTGATATTCTAGGCTTCACAAGAATTTGATTTATCTGTGATTTATCACTTGATGTGCGCAGGACTATTTCAATGTGACTGAATCTCTGGCAGGGGGAAAATGTTAGGGTACTCAGCATTTGAAGCAAACTGTGGATGCTAGCCATAGTCATAGTCATAGTTTGCTTTATTGTCGAAAAACCATATGTACATGTACACAGAGTAATTCGAAATTTAGTTTCCCCACTAACCAGGCAGGACAGTGATAGAGTGGCTAGGGGAGGGGCCGCTGCGCTTGCGCGCGCCGCCAACTGGGAGATGCAGAGTGGAAAAGATGCAGTTACAATCAATGACAATTATACACAACATGTAATGACAGAAAACAATTGGAGAGGTAACATATGGTGTTTTTTTCTTTGGCAACAAGGAGGGAGGGTGTGGGGCAAGGGAGCAGATGAGAAATCAATGAAATTGAAAACTGAAGTAGACGCAGACACCATAAAAAATAGACAGGGCAGTATTACTTAATACATGTGTGTGAGCCGAATGGAATGTCTTGTTTTGTTTTGTAGAGTGCTGTGAGATAAGGCCGCCTCAGCTGGCGGCCTTGGACGTATTTGTGCAGAAGATGCAGTCAAAACAAAGAGTCCGGTCCAGTTTGGATCACATTTTCCAGGAGAATTGATTACCAAGAGGAATTTAACATAATGGATACATTTTAGAACCCAGGCGAACAGACAATTTGCCAGAACCCTGTTTTCTGTCAGGTCCTCACTTCCTGCAGGTCTGTGCATGTATGATAATGAATACGGACTGAGCCGCTGTTCCCCACAGTTCCATATCCATTCATCCGCGATGGTATCTAGCGCCAGGTAGATCCCACAGATGGGATGAAACATTTATCTGTGTTTTTCCTTCTGATGTTGCCCCCCTTCCCCCCCGAGTTCGCAGTTCCCCGTACTGTCCGGCGGATCGGGGCTCTTTTTATCCGCTCGGCTCCAATTAGTGATGGGTCAGAAAACGGCACACGACGCGTCCTTCGTGTATCAGGCAGCATGTTCTCTTAGGACTGGCCGGCTCTCCGGACCGGCGCTCTTCCGTGAAAAAACAAAAAGCGTAGGGACCAGCTTTATCCAATTCATAATTTAGGATTTGAAAAATCTGTTCCAACAGGAGAAAAAAGATGAGACGAGAGAAATAAAACATCACACAGAGCAAAGATAAGGGAGGAAGAGAAAAGTGTGTCCGCTCCTCATGACAGCTAGGAGTGAAGTTCAACAACTAATGGCTTTCAGAATTGTAAGATGAGTTTTGTGATGACTGAATAATGTATTATGCTTGTTAAATTAAACTTAAAACAGTATAGGCTTAGGTGGTCACTGCAATGTAGTAGTGTTATAAAGAGAGGATCTTTCAAGAAGCAGTGGACAACAGGCTCTTTTTCGTCTTCCACATCTAGCCTCACCACAAGCAGATTAAATGGATGACTCAACAGGACAGACTGAAGCCTATAGGAGCTGCTGAGTCTGCCTCACATCCTCTTGCTTTCCTTGTTAGAAGAGTGCAAGATGAAGCATCCTTGTCAAAAGAGTGCAAGAGGACTGTGAACCAATAGATAGATGGGTAAATAGATTGGCACTTTATTGATCCCAAAGGAAATTCAAAACAATTCCAGTGCTGCAAACAGTTAACACAAAACAAATTAAGATGTGTTAGAGCAAGATCCCTATGTTCACAAATAACAGGCAAATAAATAAATTAGGCCATGATGCAGACTGACAGACAATGACAGAACCTCTACTTTACCAAGAGCTGTGAGAAAAGCAATATTGCCTCTTTGTGGACATTCAGAGAACTGCGTAACTGTTTAGTTCTGTTTATTCATTTTTGTTTAATCATGTAATTTATACATAGTGTTGATGCTTGCTCTTGGTTTTAAAATTTAACATCATAACTTTATTTCTCCCTATTTGTTTTTAGTGTTCTGAAACCTATGCCAATTAAATTAAGAAATTAAAATCAATAAAATAAATCATTAGTTTTGCAGTCATTTAACTGTATAGTTTCAAAGTTCAAGTCAGCTTTATTGTGAAAAACCATATGTACAGGTTGCACACACAGGATTTGAAATTGCAGCGCCCCCTAGGCCCACAGTGAACTTCACATAAAATTAACACCATGACTAAAACGTCACATATACCTGTAGCCAAAGTACAGTAAACTTGTGTGTAGCGTAATAAAGCTCAAATGGTGTAATTTAAGCAGCAGTGTCACTGGGGGAGGGAGGGCAGGGCAGGGAGAGAGTTCAGCATCCTGACAGCTTGGTGGATGAAGCTGTCTTTCAGTCTGCTGCCCTGAGGCTCCTCAGTCTCCTTCCTGATGGCAGCAGACTGAAGAGGCAGTTGGATGGGTGGGTGGCATGATGGGAGATGGGGCTCTGGAGCTCTTCAGGTTGATGCAGTGTTCTTTGACCAGGAGAGGTCCTTAGAGATATGCACACCCAGGAACTTGGTGCTGCTTACCCTCTTGACAGCAGCCCCGTTGATGGTGAGGGGGGCGTACTGTGTGTGTGCTCTCCTGAAGTCTACGACAATCTCTTTTGTCTTCTCCACATTCAGGGGGAGGTTGTTGTTATTGCACAACTTGACCAGGCGGCTCACCTTGCTCCTATAGCGAGGTGTATTTTACAAATACAATTACACAGAGGTACAAACAATATACTCAAAACATCTGTGGTCAAATATTTTAAATAAAGAATAGGAAAGTGTGATGTTACAAGAACAAGTGTTGTGCAGTAATAGATTTCAGTGGTCAGGTAGATTGTTAGCATGTGTGTTCAGTGCAGTTTAGACACATTTGCACATTCACTGCTCTAGTGTGTGGATCGGTTTTGGAGTGGTGGGGGTGCCAGGTGTAGTTATTGCAGGAGGCTGAAGATGGGTAATGCTGGCTTTAGTCACGCTGCAATTTCCTGGTTGTCTTTTTATAATGTGTATCCGATAATTTCTCACATTGTATAAAATGCAAAGTCTATTGTGTTTGAGTGAAGAGATATGTACGAGTATTTATGGCATGGCACTTTGAGACTGGAGCGTTAGAGGCGATTCTTGAACATCCAAACTTATATTTCAAAATGTATTTAAACTGTAATAACTCAGGTATTAATACTGACAGGCATCTTTAATGTTTCTTTTAGGACCACTTAAGATCAAAGTTTAAGATTTCTTTTAGTTTAACATTTTACACAACATCCCAGTGTTTCTGGGTTCATGACATCTGCATTGCACTGTGAAAATTTAATAAATAAATTATAAATCATATGAATTTAACACAGATAAATTACAGTAGTTTGCACTGATAAATAGCTTCATACACACCGATACATCTGTGTTGGCCAACTTCATAAGAAAGCACTGCAGTCAAGAATAAAATAAAGACACAGAAGTGTTCAGGTCTGGAACACACTCTGGGGACTATTGAAAAACAATTACAGTATTCCTAGTAACAATAATGTCTACTTAATCAAATCATAAAATTGGCAAAAACAGTCAGTATAATCAGTGGCGGTTCTACATTGAATTACTCCCTGGGCGAGACACCCTCTGAGCCCCCCCCCCCCCAGGAATGAAAAAAAAAAAAAACACAAGCCCCCCCCCCCCCCCCCCAGGAAAAAAAAAAGCCCACAACATTTACCACAAGCATCCATGTTTAATTATCACTATAGAGTGGTTCTCATTATCGCAACTTTCAAAAAAATATAAGTTATCATAACTTAAATAACATAAATAAAAAATAATAAATAAACTCTACACATAAAAGTGACAAAAATATATACAATCAGATATATAAATAGAACCATCGGCTGCTCGATTATGGAAAAAATCATAATCAATTATCTCAGTCAATATTGAAATCACGATTATTCAAACGATTTTTTCAAAATCCCCTACGTACATACAGACACACACACACACACACACACACACACAGACACACACACACACACACACACACACACACACACACACACACACACACACAGTGGGCTACTCTCACCTTAAACATTTATTCTTCTTCTGTCTTATACTACAGATTGCACTGGCACACACACAAACACACACACACACACACAAACACACACACACACACACAAACAAAAAGTGATCACACACAGCTATTCCTCACTTTCCTCACACAGATTTCTCCTCAGTATAATATAATATAATATAATAAATATAATAATATAATATATAATATAACATATATAATTAATATAATATAATATAATATATATAATATATTATATATATATATTAAATGTTGCTTTATGCTAACTTCGTTTACTATTGTCTTCTGTAGTTTCTGTGTTCCCGATGGGAGCGATTCTTGGTAGGAGCTAGTAGGAGTAGTATCATTGGTCAATTCCTCTTAGCAACTAGTGCCGTGACATTGATCAAATCGTGGTAGTGTGAGCTGGACTCGCAGCCGGTGTACTGTCAGATTGAGACGCTTTATCAGTTATCGGCCGCAGAGAGGGAGGGGGTGACTCCTCTCTCTATCTTCTCTTTCTTTCGCTCTTCCTTTCCTCTCGCGCTGCTGTAGGCTCCAGCAGGTCTGCGCTGCGCATTGGCCCGCGTAGAAGGGAATGTATTGCGCGGGCGCTTGCAGCCAGAGGGGGCGCCAATTTGCCAATTTCCTACACAGTGATATGATAGATTTTTTTTTTTTTTTCAAGCGCTCGGCACGGCGCCCCTCACAAAGTTGCGCCCTGGGCAATTGCCCCACTCGCCCCCCCCCAAGAACCGCCTCTGAGTATAATATAAGATGGCAACGGAAATATATTAATACAATATGAAAATTAAATAAATAATATTAATAGCCTCCTGTGTCATGTGTGTGTAAATGACGAGAAGAAACTTCAGTAGTCGGACTTCCACTCATACCTGATTGATACAACTAGCCCCGCCCCCCGGGAGAGCCTGAAATCTGCTGAAATCCTACGAGACACAGACACGATCCCAGACACAGACACGATCCCAGACACAGACACGACACACTGACACTGACACTGACACTGTAAGAGCATGACAGACAGGTGAAGACAGACAGGTGAAGACAGACAGGTGAAGAGACGATGCAACGAGGAAAATGCTCATTTGATTTTGTTTTGAACAGTTATTTTATGCTTCATGCAAACCCTCCTCATGGAAAACACATGAAGAAATGCATATGATGCAGCTTTGAAGTTAAAGACAATCGATCTGCCTGTTGAAGAAGGAAGTAGAGCTGCTGCACGTGAGCTTGGCATCGATGAGTCGATGGGGAGACGCTGGCAATGGCAGCGTTCTTGAAGACATGGACACCTGCAGCTTATAGACAGGTGTGGCCTATACATGTGCAAAAATATAATTCTTTGAAAATTCAGTTGATGCTGCTTATATTCAGGTGCACTCAATAGTCTGGAAATTACGGTATTTAAATCCACAAGCAGTCCATACTCACGTGGAAAGAACTTCAGATGGAAGGTCAGTGATGTAAGAGGGTATTGTTCTGCCTGTCAGGAACTGGGATACTTCATTGGTAAAGGTGTTGCAGTTGTGCTCAAAAAGGTGATATTTGTCACCTCTAAAACACAGATTAGGAGCTAGTCAAACTTAAAATACCAAAAAACACAAGAAAAGTAGATTTATTAAAAGGTCCTATATTATACAAGACTCTTCTGAGCTTTAAGCATGTTTATAATGTTGTTAACTCATCAGAAACATACCTGGAGTTTTGTTTAGTTTCATTCACACAGGTTTGTGTAATCCTTTATTATTAGTCTGTCTACATCTCCAAAGCTCAAAATGCTCTGACCCACCTTGTCATATCATGAAGTGGAGGTTTTCAAGTTAATAGCTACAGTTTACCTTTAGTTCAGTAGAGTTTGGCAAATCCAGAGCTGGAATTATCCAAATGATTCTCGTGAAGGTGTGTGGACTTTAAAAAACACAGAGGAGCACATGTGTTTTCAGTATGAGAGAAGAACATGTGTGAATGAAACAAAACAGAACTCCAGGTATATTTGCGATAAGGAAACAACATTATAACATAGATCATAAAATAATGTGGCATAGCCTTTTTAAAATGATAAAACACCTGTATGTGCTTTCTCCCAATGAGGAAAGATAGTCCATGAAGATTTCCTCTGATACTTCAGTATCTCCTAGCTCCACGACTGTATCCGGAGGACCCAACATGGTCCCACCCTGTACACAGGGTACACATATGTCCATGTGAATGTTACATGGACATAAAAAGTCAAGTAGTCTTTTTATGTGTGATTAATCAAAATTATAATTGAATCGCAAACAAATGGTTTCCAGATTGTGATGAAGAACTAGTCCTATGGCAGTAAAGGAATTTGTCTTGGCCAGAAGTTCAGTTTATGGTGGAATATATTGTGTGCTAAAAGGGACATCAAATAAAAATAAAACGACCATGACCCTTAATAGTAAAGGGTCTATATTACACTATTTTCTGATTTATGTTAAATTTTGTTTCCTCATCAAAATCATACACATGTTTAACACAGAAACGCTGAACATTTAGGCTGAGTTCTTCTCTCAGACTTGTGATGTCATTTGGTTATACAGGAAGTGCTCTATACACTTTCAGTAGATTCATTTGGGTAATTTCAGCCTTGGAATTGCCAATCTCTATAGACCCCTTTACCGTTAGTAAACAAATGTGACGTCACTGGCATGTGCGCACATTGATGACCCAGAATCAACCATGGTGGACCATAGCGGAGTATCTGAACGATAGGGAAAGCTACATTCAAGAGCAACGTTGAGCAACGGGGTTCGACTACCAGATCCTTATGCGATCACGGAGTGGCAGTACGACCGCAGAAAGTGGCCAGGTTTACAGTGGTCAGATATCCACTGTTATTTAGTGGAGAAGCCCAGTGTGTATACAAGAGAGAAAGTGCGCGCATACAAATCCATGGATGCCTACCAGTTTGCCGTGTGTGGCCATGTACAGGAGGTAAAATACCACGATATCGATGGGGAGCTTTGTGTGTTGGCATCTGATGTTCTCCCCAGTCAAAGACAAGGCCACAAGACGACCATGTACAATGCTTGGGCGATCATCAACAAGCGCGAGAACTACGTTCTGACCGCCAACTGCACTTGCGTTGGGGGGTAAGTAACATACTACGACTTAATTCACGAGTCACAGATGTCATCTCAGTCATGTCAAATGCCATTTATGATGGTCATGCGAAAACCTATCATGCATTTTGACTAAGTTATTCGTGTTCGTTTACATGTGTCTGTCGTAGAGGTTACCCGGTTAATATGTCTGTGAGCTTTGCAGTGTCCTGTGCTTGCTAGTTAATCATGCTGCTTGTTTAGGGTCATTTGCCCAGGTGTTCACTTGTGTGTATGTCAGTTGAATGATATGAACTCATTTATCATTTATTCCATCTGTTTCTCTCTATTTCACGTCAAGTTCTTCTCCTTCTTCTATATCTTCGCTGGGGGTTTTATGGCAGCAGTGGCTTTGTTTTGGGTCAACAATGCGCGCACATTCAGTGATGACGTAGCTTTGAAACTGGTCTATATAACTAAAGGTAAAAGGAACTGTTAACTTGAAAACTCCCGCTTCATGGCATCACAAGGTAGAACAGAGCATTTTGAGCTTTAGAGATGTAGACAGACTAATAATAAAGAGAGAATTACTCAAACATGTGTGAATGAAACAAAGCACAACTCCAGGTATGTTTTTGATGAGCTAACAACATTATAACATGATTTAGAGCCAAACAAGATACATTTGGTGTAATATAGGACCTTTAAAGGAAAACAGTATAAATGTGATATATTTTGCTGTATTGAAGCTTCATCAATTATATCCTTATCGGTGAACAGCTAGAAATTTCCTCTCCACCAAAGAAAAACTGATCACCATATGCCACTATAGCTCTGTGCCTGAAAGACAAAAATGTGTAACAATCATAGTCATACAAAAGACTGCAGGTTACAGAGAAAATGTGTAGAAAATGACTCATGTATAATAAATTCAGTCAAATCTAATAGAGAACTACTCACCATACACCACCGAGTTGCTTTCCTGAAATAGAAGATTTGTTATGAAAAGCACCAGAAAACAAAAGGTTGGAGTTGCAGTGAGCTCGGCAGTGCAGTGCTCTCAGACCCATCTCCGTGATCTTGGTGCTGGGCTTGGTCAGGACTACCTTAGCTGAACATCTTACCTGTGGTACATGTTTTGGATTGATGGGGGAAAATGGGAGTGCCCAGAGGAAACCCACCATCCAGTCTGCAACATGCAAACTCTGCACAGAAAGGCGACCCCGGAGGTTCAATCCCGGAACATTCTTGATTTGAAGCATGAGTGCTAGCCAATTAGCCACCATGCCTCCTAAAACCTCTTTTTGTTTTTAATGAAATTAACTTTTGAAATGGAAAAAGCAAATTTGTCTAACAAGCTAATACTCCACTTCAGTGTTGGAGCTAGAGACACTGCTGAGCTAAATCAATTTTACAAAAATATTTCCAAACCAATAATGACAATTATTTTGAGGTTTAGACTAGTAACCACTAACCTTGCACCACAGGAAGTAGTCACAGAATAGTAAAATACAAAGGGCCATTTAAATATTTGACCTCCAAAAAAGTAAGCTCATTAAAAATCATTCTCAAACTTACTATACTTACATGACACTGTCCGTAGTGCTGACCTGGTGAACATACTGTACTGTTATATGTCATGACCTGGTTTATCTAATGCACCAGATTCAGATTTATTTATTTTTTTAATAAAATCAGTTACAGCAGAAAACCCCCATATGCATCTGCAAAGTATCGATAGCAGCAATCAAGTCGGCCTGGGCTATATAAGGACTATTCCAGGTCTAATCTAAACCAGGTCCAAGAGACTACATCATTTCCACTGTAATTCTAGGAGGACCAAAATGTGGATAAAATGAACTCTAAATTAGGCAGATCTACCAACTGTCCAAGAGCTACCACTTGGAGGAGCCACAGTTGGGAAACACTGCTCTGTAGTAATGTTATGTAATGTATACTCAGTACAGTTCTCATGACACTTCCACAAAGCGCTCAAAGATCTACACTCAACTTTGTCATCTCCTCATCTATGAGAGACAAAGCACCATTTGTATAAAAGGGTTACAGGAACTAGACTGAAAACACCGGGGGATGTCCGGAGGGGTTCTTTTGTGACCCAAGTATAATCAGATTAACCCATAGCATGTCTGAGTGTTGTGACAAGGATTTCAACGAGGGGCTTTCAACATGTAAAACAAAGCACTACACTGCATCAATGTGCTTTTACTATTCATTCAACCTATTATTATATTTTCTGATCTCTGTTATCTATGTTAATGCTGTTTCCTCATCACAAACATCTCCGGAGTTGTGTTTTGTTTCATTCACAAATGTTTAACACACAGACCCTGCAGATTTAGGCTGTTCTTCTCTCACAAGGAAATGTTCCAAATGTTCCACCTTGTGATGTCATGCGGTAATACAGGAAGTGTTTTTAAACTTCATAGACCTTCACGAAAATCAGTTGGATGATTTCAGTTCTGGAATTGTCAATCTCAAGATAGCTGTTAACTTGAAAACTACCACTATGTGAAGTGGAACAGAGCATTTTGAGCTTTGAAGAAGCAGACAAACTGATGATAAAGGGTGTGAAAGAAACAAAACACAACTTCAGGTATGTTTTTGAGGAGGTGACAGCTTTACAACAAGGCTTTAAAGGTACACTGTGTAGGATGGTGGCGCATTGGTGGATGGTGGGTATTGCAATTCCCGTTCTAGACTTCGAGGGTCACCTGGGCGCGATGTAACGCGGACAGCTCGGCGTACCCGGAGGTGGGTTCACTGGCAGCCGCGCCCGAACCGCGCACACGCGTGAAGCGCACCCGGTGCTGTGCGTGGGTGGGGGTAATTGGGAACCAGACCGCGGAGGTCTCCGTGTCGAGAGTCCTCCTTCTTTTCCTCTTAGATGAAGGTGCTTGCTCCTGCGATGTATGTGCGGAGTAAGTGTGATCCGCCAACATGCTTGTCGTTGTTTATCCAAATGCGTACTATCTCGTTGTGTGAAATCCACGGGCCAGTACCGACAGCTATAAAGAAAATGGCGAAGGCGGAGCCCAAAATACAGTATGTCCTTCTGCGGCTCTTGTAATTAAAATGGATGCCTCTACATGGGGAAGATCCCCCTTTTATGCAGGTGAAATTGACTATATCTAAGTCCAACAGAATACTTTGATTTCATGATGGAAGTGAAAAGGCTTGGAAAACACTGTATTTTTGAATGGATATCTTCAATTTCGGTAATTAATGGGTAAAAATCTTACACAGTGTACCTTTAAGCTCACAGGAGTCAATTGTGTGTAACATATGATCTGTAAAGCCACAGTATGTATTTCTTTAGTCAAATATAATCACATTTATTTCCCAGTTTGGTTGTGTTTATTGAGTGGGCTTGCCTCTCCACAAACCTGACACTTATTTGGCCTGAAAGAGGGCCAGTGGGTTAAGGGGCACTTTATTGTTACTAATAGTCAAAATTTTATATAGCATTTTTCACCTTCAAGGTTCTCCAAGTGCTTTACAACAAGGAACCTGTGGCAGGATTCTTCAAGAAACTCAGGCTTAGTCGGGATATGTGTTTTTTTGGGTGGTTCATTGTGCTCTCCCACAGTGCAAAAAATGTGTCACACGTGCGTGAAAAAATAGTTACAGTGGTACAGTGAAACGGGTACAGTTTCTGCGTTAAAGTTCAATTTAGAGGGAGGCGAAAAAAAAACAACAAAAATGTTTTTAGCAGACTTCCCCTTTAAAGGGACAGTGTGTACATTGTTCCCTGTTTTTAGAATGACAATTACATCTGTCACAGGACTACAGATGAAAAATAGCCTCCTGGCTAATTCTGGCATATTGACAGAAATGTTTATGAATATGCACTGTCCTGAAATAAATAAATAAATACAGAGTTTGACCTGTGCAAAGCATTCTAAGGTAAGCTAACCTCGTTTTGTGCTTTTCCGTATAAAAGCCCCATGTGCTCAGGGAGTGATTGTTGTGCAGGGAAATGAATTGCATAGTCAAAAAGAGGAGACTGTAAGGTTTCATTTGATGTGTAGATTGTCATGGTACATGATCGGGAATGTGTGTTTTCATGAGAAAAGAAAAAACAAAACAAAAACGGGACCGCGTTTTATTTATACAGTAGCGGCGCGCGGCTCGTGCGCGCTCCCGGGTGACCCTCGAGGTCTGCCGTAACTAAAACAGAAAGTGCAATAGCACCATCCACCTATGCGCCACGAATCCTACACACTGGGGCTTTAAGTCTTTCAGACGCTCTCTTTCTCTCAGCGCAAGTTACCTCCACTGTTACGAGGACAATCCTGATGGCAGAGCTGCGGAACGCACCAATTATCCCCATCCATTGGAAAGCTCATTTACACCATTCCACTATTAAATGGCTAATATGTCAGGTGCCAAACGGTGAGCACGGACAATCAATAAATCATATACACAGCTTTAAATTTACAGAAATTACGAATAATTGCCCATGCAAATTACTCATGGCTCACTTGACCACCGGAACCTGCGCAACTGGAGGATTTAAACTCCCGGCGCAGAGGTGTCCGGTTTTGCCAGAACACACCACGAGAAGAGGGAGAAGACGGCAGTGCGAGGGTGAGTAAATGATCGATTTTAGCGTGATTTGGATGGCAAAACTGGCACTTCTAAGTGTGCATCCTTAGTCGTGGCAGAACACGAAGTTTAATGTATGGTTGGTAATGAAAGAGAAGCATCCAGCGCACGTCTTCACATGCTCTCCCCGGGGATAAAGCTCTTAGGGACGGAACTGCTCTGTCACAGAACCACTCACCCATTCACACACATGCATACACGTACATACACTAGCAGGGAGGTGGGCGATCTGTGGGAGATGGATTTGAACTGCCAACTTTTGGATCAGTGGACAGATACACAAACAACTGAGCTGCTGTCACCACTGCATTTTCCCATTCTTTAAAGGAGAATTAATGTTTTTTACACAAAAGTGGCCTGTAATCCGAGATTTATCCATAATTTACAGCTTTGCGTTTCATGTTTGGGTCCTGGGAGCTGAGAGCGAAATAAACTGTGACTCCGCACATGCGCACTGGCGTCCTCATCTACTCGAAACTATGGCTAAATCTCGGATTACAGGCCACTTTTGACTCAAACGAAAGCGTAGACTAAGACATTGAGCTTCTGTGATTTGAAAAGTGCTAAAGTTTGTGTTATTTGGAGACCGCACAGGGCATATATTACACGCTCGGGGAATATATTATATGCCCCGAGCTACGGCTAGAACTCGCGCTAGGCTATCGCAAATCCAAAACATCTCTGGAAGTGCTCCATATGACACCAAAGTGCTATGGGTGAGTAAAACCACTTGTTTTATTACCGAAATAAGGCTCAGATTGTAAAAAAGGTTAATTCTCCTTTAATTCAGCTGTGATGTTCCAGATTGGCAACCTGATGCAGTTATAATTACAGTTATAGTTATAAATTATAGCCTATATATTTTTAAATTTGTTTTTCTTATAAAAGCTTTTAAACCCTCTAAACTTGGAGTTATGAGGCCAAAGTATAGTACAAAAGACGTTACACATTTTCATTCACGTTTGACACAGGATTATTGGTGACTTTAAAATAGATTCCATATTTAGGAAGCTTGTAAGTGGGAGTGTGTGTATGTGTCAGCATGCTCGGTGAGAACATGGCACTGGATTGAAAACATGTTTTTCAGCATGTTTTAGGCTCAGAGGAGGCCACCAGTGTCTGTTTGAGCTAGTGCTTTCTTTGGCCTCACCGTCTTTCCTTATTAACCCTCCCCACCCCCCTTCCCATCCACTGTGACCCCCTCTGTGCACCATCAAAGCCAAACCCCACCTTGGAATCACATACTCACATCCCAGGAGCACAGGCATTAAGGTTCACCACCACCAACTTCAAGTCCTTTTATTTCTACCGCTTTTAGATTCCTTCACCGTGCACTTAAGATAACTTCTGGCTCCGCGTATGAAAACAAAACCTTCTAGCTAATCAAATTCTTTCCATCTGTTCCCCAAATCCCACCAGACTTCACAAACTCTCTTCAAACATGGACGTACCAGCCCGGAATCACTGGATAACTACAGCGGTGTTTTGATTTGAACAGAAAATCTGAAAGCAAAGCCTGGCATCACGTGTCCGAGAACAGTTCAGAAATACATTAGTACTCTTATGCAACAGCAGAGAGACACGTTTGAATTTTTACTGATCATTTAAAGAGCCTTCAAAAGGTAAAAGGTAACTGTTAACTTGAAAACCACCACATCACAAGGTGGAACAGAGCATTTTGAGCTTTGGAGATGTAGGAAACAAAACACAGGTATGTTTTGATGAGGTGACAGCATTATAAAATGGCTTAATGCTCACTAGAGTAAATTTTGTGTAACATAGGACCTTTAAAGGTCCCATGGCATGAAATTTTCACTTTCTGAGGTTTTTGAACGTTAATGTGAGCTCCCCTACCCTGTTTAGGCCCCCCCATGGTTAAAAGTTGCGAAATGTCTAAACTGAGCATTTGCGATCCTTTTCTGCGTTAGAAAAAATCAGAGCTTAAACGGGCGAGTTTGAACAAGGCACCTTATTGACGTCAGCTCGAAAAAAGAAATGCAAATGCAGTTCCACCCCCGTCTGTCTGAACTCAGCGTCTCTGTAAATCACGCCCAGAGAGTTTGGACTGCGGAGGAGCTACGCAATGCGAAATACGTTTTTTTATTTGCCTGGAGGAACTTCCGAGTGTTTCTAGGCTCGGAAGTCCTTTATCTGAGCCTGTGGATATCTGAAACAGCAGTGGTTTAATTTTATTTTCTGTGGAAATGTGTTTATTTTTCAATGGAAGGCTTCAAATCTCTCCCCCCCGTGCAAAACCACGGAAGTGGGTCACAGAGCGGAGCGGAGAGTTTGGCCACGCCCCCACCCCCTACTATAGGCCATCTCTGTCCTCCTCATTTGCATTAAAGCAACAACGCCCATAATGGAGTGTTCCAGAGTGACATTTATGACTCTTTCTCATCTTATCTCTCTTTCTCATGCACTGAGTGTTGATTTTGAAGGATTCATTTACAGTATTAGGGAACCATTAAGGAGCCATATAAAAGCATCAAGAAGTACCATGTCATGGGATCTTTAAAGGGGCACTATACATCATTTCTAGTGGATAGTCCGTCACCTGCTTGTCTCAATGGAATTGCTTTGCCCATACGCTCCACAGTATAACATTCGACTTACCATGTCTCCATGGAGACAAAATGGTGGAGAAATAAGGTGGATAGATGATTAAAAAACCGAAATACTGTATCGGCATCTCTAATAGTAAGTGTAGACATCCTGACCCAAGAGCTGACACGTGTTTGAAATCTGTAGTCTGTTTTAAATAGGCCCACTGCACTATATTAGAAGTATTATGCATGTATACGTGAGGAGTGTCTGGTTGTGTTGGACAGGCCCATGTTGTACTAGCCTGGCCCCCCAACAGTTTTACGATGCATATCAGTGAGACGCTTCACTCCTCCGTCCAAAAGATCAGAAATAGAGGTGTTGTTTTAGCAAAAGACGAATCAAGTTTCACTGTCTCACGCATTGTACAAACATCTCAGGCATCTCCTACGCACCATTTGGTGATTCTGCCTTTGTTCATTCCTGGGTCCACGTGACCTTTGAACCCGCAGGTCATGTGATTCCCAGAGGATGTACTCAGTGTTTTCCATGAGCGGTTGAAGCTGCAGATGTAATTGCTCTGAACAGGGCTAAGGCGGTTAAAGACAGGTACTCACCAATGTTCTTTAAAAGCAAGATCCTTGGAGGCTTGGGAGATTTGGAGACATAATATATCAGGTTTTATTTCATGCCGTAGGTTGTTTAAAATAAAAAAAACAAAAAAAAAAAAAAAAACAGGAAACACATGGAAATTCATTGTCGTATACTATAGTCTACACAGATCAGCCAAAGCTTTACAACTGCTCCTCTATTCATTTTATGCTTGTCAAAACATCTTTAAATGTTTGTGTTTTTTATTGATTTATTCATTTCATTCATTAGATATTAGGGATGCAAATTATCGATTAGTTCATTAATCTATAGTTGATTGACTTTATTGATCGACTTATGATTAATTGATAAGCGGCGTTTTTCACCTGAATTTGAGTGTTTCAATAGGGTCTTTAAGAATATAAGCTATAGTAACATAACACTGAGTCATAAATATATCATAGTATTATTATATTGTATATTCCTCAATTAATTATTCCTTAGTAAAAAGCAGACAAATGTATTGATGCTGAATAACAAAATACAGTAATCCCTCGCTCTATCGCGGTTCGTGGATTTATTTATTTTTTTCCATTTTTTTTTTTTTATAGTGTACAATTTTTTTATAGTGTAACATTGTGTTCTGCGTCCTGATTGGCTAAGAGACTAGACCAGGACTAAACGTGGAATAAACCAGGTCTAGACCAGAACTAAACCAGGTCTAAACCAATTTTTCCCGAGGAGCAGGGGGGTCGAATTGCGTGTTGAGAGCCCTGTTTGTCTAAAGAGCAAACTTAAACTACAAAGCAACTAATGAGAGTTATATAAATGAAGTTATTACCTGATGGTTCTCAGTTTGTTTTATGATCACCGCACTTTGTCAATGCGCGCTGAGAGGGGCGGGGAGGAGGGACCGGGGCGGGGGGGAGCGGGACATTTTTAACGGATTCATGTAAGAGTCTGGTTAATGCACCGGGCCCGCGTCTCACCGCGTCTCACCGCGGGCAGTTCGGCTCTGGGCCGCGCGTATTCCGCACGTAAGCCGTTGGGGGGGACACGTTAAGCACAGACGGAGACACCGGGACCGGAGTCGGTGCGTCACAGAGGAGACGTGGCACCGGGACTGAGGCTCAGGACGTGCCCGGGGGACGGCGCGTCTGCTCTGGCCTCCGCTCGGACCATGCGCCCGGAGCAGGGGGAGTTTTTTTCGCTGAAAACGCGCGGAGCCTGCATAAACTAAGCCACACAGACCGATTTTCTGGGCACAAAAGAAAAAAGAAAAAAAGAAATCAGGTGAAAAACGCCGCTTATCAGTTAATCGTTAATCGACCGATAAGGTCAATCAACTATCAGTTAATGAATTAACCGATAATTTGCATCCCTAATTGCAATTAATGCATTTTGTTTGACCAACGTCTTGATCGACAATTAATCGTAAGTCGATTAACTGTTGACATCCCTATTAGATATCAAAAGATGATATTCCACATTTTGGCATTTGTCTGTCACCACGGAGACAACAAGCTCCAAGCCAAGTTGCAGGTACAATTTGCGGACAGCCAACTCCACTGCATATTTTTAAGTTTTATGTGTTAATGCCACACTGTGAAACATTAACACAACACTTCCAGCAATAACAATTCCATAGAGACAAGAAGGTGGCGGATATCCCCATTACTTTGCACTGGTTACTGTACATATAAATGGACATAGCTAACCTGCTAATGTCACTCCTCTCTCCATAACTGATACTGTCAGGCTGCTCATTTTGGTCTAAAAAATGTTTGTATTAACCCCCACTACATGATCGTAGTGTTTTTATTTCGCTATTATTCCTAATATGGAACTGGCTCCAAATTCGCCCCTGTCGCTGCTAGCCTCAAGTTGCTTCATTTGGCCGGACCCGAACCAAAGCCGGAAAAATAGATTCAAAACAGCGCCCCTTGTGGTTAGGACATGTGTCTTTACAGATTGGCTATGGCTCAAGCCTAATCTGCATCTAGTATATCCTCCTGGGACCTGAAGAAAAAAAGTGTATCTAAATTATTATTATTATGATTTTAATTTTCTATTTGGATATAAATGAACACCTTAGCGTTTACATTTTGTTCATTTTATTTGTATTCATATTTTTGTAACATCCTCTGTAATGGACTGTAGCGTTAAATCCATGTCAAGTTAACCCAGTGCTTCTCAAATAGTGGGGCGGGCCCCCCTGGGGGGGCGTGGCGTGATGCCAGGGGGGGCGCGTATGACCCTGGGAAACATGTTTTTTTGCTGTACTGTACTAGAACTAAGTGTAATTGCACATCAACAACAGTAGTTGGCAGTGGCGTTCTCACATGCGATTTACGCACAGACTCACCATTAACAGAACATCCTCTGTCACAAAAAAAAAACGTATATTCCACTGAGTCGTGTCCTTTAGTCCGACAGAAGCTGATGCATCAGTGGCACAAGGAGAGAGCGTTTTTTTTCAGTGCTTTTAGCTTATGCAAATGAGGTGGTTTTAAGTTTCATTTCTGTAAAACGTAAACAAATGTGCACAAAGCATTAAAAACACATTAATATTTGAGTCCTCAGTGCAGTCTTTGTTGTAAGTTTCTTTCTTTTTTTGTTTATAATGTTAATAAAAGGATACAATGGTGTTCTCATAACAATTTTCTAGACAAATAATACTATTTATAGTCGCGTGCAGGAAGGGGGGGCGTGAAATTTTTTCTTCTTCCTAGGGGGGGCGTCACAGAAAATAATTGAGAAGCACTGAGTTAACCTAACCTAAACCTAACAAAAACATTTTTTTTTGGTCGGTTTTACAGTCGCCTCAAAAAGTTTTTAGACTCCTTTTTAGAATCCTTTTTAATAATTATTTATTTACGTATTTTTGTGTACAGTGAACCCTCGCTGTATCGCGGTTCACTGTTCGCGGCCTCGCTGTTTCGCGGATTTTTTTTTCCAATTTTTTTTTTTTTTTTTCCAATTTTTTTTATAGTGTAACTTTTTTTTACAGTGTAACATTCTGTCCTGCGCCCTGATTAGCTAAGAGACTAGACCAGGACTAAACCAGGTCTAAAGCAGGTCTAAACCAGGACTAAACCAGGTCTAAACCAGGACTAAACCAGGTCTAGACCAGGGATGGTCACGCAGGGTGGTAGGGACAGAGTCTCAGATGTCCTTCACGAGAGCGCCTGTGTGACAGGAGGTGTGGCCTTTGTTTACTTGCACGAGCCATGGAAGAGAGTGCGAGTCGGACCATGGAAGAGCCAAGAATCAACATGGACGGGCCGGGGGAGCCGCAGCGGGGAGAGCCGCATTCGAGGGAGCCGCAGCGGGGGGAGGACACTCGCGCGCACAGAGGAGACAGTGGCTCTTCCCCGTCACGCCGAGAGGACGAACCCGACCCCGTCCTAGAGAGCTGTGGAGTATTGGCGACGCATTGATAGCGGTCTGATTTTGGAGCCGGGGTGAAATGCAACCAACTCTTGTGAGCGCAGGTTGGTCTTACCTGGTCTTGTGGTGAGGACTGGTGCTCAGAGGCGTCTGTTAGCGGTTTGGCACTGTTAGCAGTGGCTTGAGTCTTGCCCAAAATGATATCCAGGTCGCTTTCCACTCGACTTTCGCACATGGCATGGATATGTGGTACCAAAACAAACACACGTGTCTGCGCGCACGTGTCTGCGCGCACGTGTCTGCGCGCACGTGTCTGCGCGCACGTGTCCGCGCGCACGTGTCCGCGCGCATGTGTCCGCGCGCACGTGTCCGCATGTCACGTGCCCCCCCCTGTCCCCCCCCCCCACTATTAATATATTTTAATGAAAATCTACAAAAGTTTGAGTGTTTAAACAAGAGAAAAATGTGAGAAAATGTTAATACCAGTCTCAGAAAGGTGTATAATGTGTCTGGTGAAGCGTTTTCAGCCTTAAAACATGTAGAATAATTGTAAAATATAAAATTGTCCTACTTCGCGGATTTCACTGATTGCGGGCTATTTCTGGAACCTAACCCCCGCGATAAACAAGGGTTCACTGTATTTTTTATGTTTTATTTAAATTTTTTATGTATTATTTATTTATTTACTTATTTATGTATTTTATTTATATATTTTTGATTTTGTATGTATTTTTTATATATTTTAGATTTTTATGCATTATTATTATTATTATTATTATTATTATTATTATTATTATTATTATTATTATTATTATTTTATTTTATTTTATTTTATTTTATTATTTTAATCGTAGTGCAGCCACAAACTAGAGTCTATCTCAAAACTTAAAGGAAAATTAACGTTTTTTTTACAATCTGAGCCTTCTTTCGGCAATAAAACAAGTAGTTTTACTCACCCATAGCAGTTTGGTGTCAATTGGAGCAGTATCGCAGAACTTATGTTGAGCCGTTCTGTTCTACTAATGATCCCGTATCCGTTAGCGTGAGTGCTCGGGGCACTGATTTGTGCTCTCCAAATAACACAAACTTTAGCACTTTTCAAATCACAGAAGATCGCTGTGTCAGGGTAGACTTTTAGTAGATTCCCAAACGGCCTGAAACCCGATATCGCAACAGAAAAGTAAAGTTCAGAGCGGTGTTAGCTTCTTTCGGACTAGCGGTGTTTACAAAACAGCTGAGTTCACGCATGCGCACTGTCCTCTCTGATGACGTCATCAAATGAAACTATAGCTGCATATCGGGTTTCAGGCCGTTTTGGAATCTACTAAAAGTCTACCCTGACACAGCGATCTTCTGTGATTTGAAAAGTGCTAAAGTTTGTGTTATTTGGACACCGCAAAGTAATGCCCCGAGCACTCACGCTAAAGGATATGGGATCATTAGTAGAACAGAACGGCTCAACATAAGTTCTGCGATACTGCTCCAATTGACACCAAAGTGCTATGGGTGAGTAAAACTACTTGTTTTATTGCCGAAAGAAGGCTCAGATTGTAAAAAAAAACGTTACTTTTCCTTTAATTAGTAATTAGTAAATATAGTATTGCAGTGGTTGTTTTGGTGACATCACAAATGAAAATCAGTATGTAGTCTATAAATTCTATTCTATTTTATTCCGATTAGTACATATACACTTATCTTTTGTATTTTTATAATTATGTCTTATTTGACACCGGTCTATTGCTATCTTTTTTTCTATTCCATCTATTTTTTTGTTACCCTCTGTTATTACTGTATGTATTTAATGAGTGAGCTACTGTAACCAAATAATTTCCCTTGTGGATCAATAAAGTTTGTCCAAGTCTAAATAAAAAGTCTAAGAACAGAGGCAAAAAGAACAGATTGAAATGAAAAATAAAACAAACGTGTGTACTGTAAGCTTGTGATATGTCTGTAATTTTTGTCGTTAACTTTATAGTCCATTCATGCCTTTTTTCTTTTCTTCTTTTCCACCAACACATTTGCAGGACAATTTTTACACAATTACATAAAAACATTGAAAAATAGTCATTGGAATAGTCTCATACCTTTTTCTCATATCACCTTCCTTTAACTACATCTCAATAATTTT
Organism: Paratrypauchen microcephalus; assembly: GCA_036785185.1. Lineage (NCBI taxonomy): Eukaryota > Metazoa > Chordata > Actinopteri > Gobiiformes > Gobiidae > Paratrypauchen > Paratrypauchen microcephalus. The sequence continues at coordinate 159,076 of JAVJIX010000265.1, forward strand.
AAAGTTTCTCTGTCATCTGGTTCTGGTTTAGAAGGAGCACATTTAAAGACATTTACCTCAGGCTGTTTTTACTCTTCAGAGAGAGACCTACCACTCAAAACACACACTAAACTAAAGAGAGATTTCCTGTCGTCTGACCCCATGTCCCAATATGGTAATCATTTCCTGCTGTATAACCCAATAGAACGCTGGGATGGGCTAATGAATTGAATTAAACAGTTCACTTTGGATATTTGGGTAGGAAATGCAAAACAAGTGAAGGCTTATTATCAAGATGGACAAAATACGTATTGACCGAAGAAGAAACTTTTATTTAGATTCATATTACGCTATTTTCTGATCTATGTTATAATGTTGTTTTCTCATCACAATCATACCTGGAGTTGTGTTGTTTCATTCACACACAAACCCTGCATATTTAGGCTGAGTTCTTTTCTCAAACTGAAAACACTCTTTTCCACCTTGTGATGTCATGTGGTAATACAGGAAATGCTCTGCTGTGATTTTAAAGGGATATGCCACCCCCAGATCAAACTTGGGCATCTCCCCACAGTCCAGAGACTAAAATAAGTGGTGGAAAGCGTTTTTCTGGTGACGCAGCCATTGTCCAGGTCTGTCAGCACTGACCGCCGCGGTATCTGCAGCTACTCCGCGTTAGACTGGAGTCTAACGGCGCCAGAGAAAGATTTCGGCCAAAAGGAATGAATTTGCTCAATGCTTTTCCCAATTACTTTCTGTGTAGTGCGCATTCATATCGAGTGCAAATAAATGTACAAATCAACACGGAGAGCTTGCCTTGGTCATTTTGGGTGGGAACTATTTTTCAGTGCAGAAAAACACAGCCGAAGCACACACCACGCTGCGTAACAGGGGAACTCCCTTCCTGGTACGCACCAGTAAGGGAGTTCCCCTGTTACGCAGCGTGGTGTGTGCTTCATCTGTGTTTTTCCGCACTGAAAAATAGTTCCCACCCAAAATGACCAAGTCAAGCTCTCCGTGTTGATTTGCTCATTTATTTGCCCTCGATATGAATGCGCACTACACACAAAGTAATTGGGAAAAGCATTGAGCAAATTCATTCCTTTTGGCTGAAATCTTTCTCTGGCGACGTTAGACTCCAGTCTAACGCGGAGTAGCTGCAGATACCGCGGCGGTCAGTGCTGACAGACCTGGACAATGGCTGCGTCACCTGAAAAACGCTTTCCACCACTTATTTTAGTCTCTGGACTGTGGGGAGATGCCCAAGTTTGACCTGGGGGTGGCATATCCCTTTAAATTCCATACTGTACATCTTCACTAGAATCATTTGGGTAATTTCAGTCCTGGAATCCACCACCTGAAATCTACCACTTCATGACTAGGGGTGGGTATTGGCAAAGAAGTCACGATTCAATTCGAATCACGATTCATATGCCACGATGCGATACTATCACGATGCATCACGATACTTGAATTATTGCGATGCATTGCAAAATATTCGACATACTTTAGTGAAAATGTACCAAAAAAAGAGGATAACTTAAATATCAGTGCCTGTGTATCTGGGTAGTGTCTTCAATTGATACAGAACTCTGAGCAACTCAATTCATAACTGAATTTATTGAATAACAAAAACAAATAAACCAAACCAATAACAAATAAAGTGCACAGGATTTTTTCTAAAACAAAAAATGATGCTCAAACATTTGCCATTTTGGAGGTAGCTACCATCATAACAAACAATACCCTTTCACAAAGAAAAAAGTGCATAGGATTTATAATTTAAAAAAACTAATAATTAATTAATTAATGTATTAATATTAAATATTAAATAATTAAATATTAAATTATTAATGAATAATAATCTATTTTTGGCATCAAGAATCGATGCAGTATATTGTGAAAGTTAGTATCGCGATGCATTGTCATGACGATTATTTTGCACACCACTATTCATGACGGAGTATTTGAGCTTTGAAGATGTAGACAGACTAATAATAAAGGATTTCTCAAACATGTGTGAATGAAACTAAACACGACTCCTAGTATTATGTTTTGATGTTAGTCTCCACCTATTTCTTTATAATACTTTCCAGTTGTGAATTGGTCACTCTTGCTAGTCCACATAGGCCCTAATGTACCTCAATCTTCAAGGCAACTTCAAACAAGTGAGTGTAAATGATGCACCGGTGTGGAACCATCGGGGGACAGAGAAAAGGAAATGAACGGTCTCTCCAGATCAGGTGTAAGTGAAAGGGACAAAATGGCTTCCACATTTTCCAGTGAGTGTAATGAGATACTTGTTTGCATTGCTTCAGTATGACCCTGAGCTGGGTTGGAGATTGAAGGTCCCCTATTATGCTAAACTGATATTTTCGAGCGTTTGACCATGCCATACTATTTTTCCCAACTGAAATCATACCAACACTTGAGTAATTCTGCAATATGCAATACTGGAATAAAAATGTATTCCAATCATGAAGGCTATTTATAGTCTTAAAGGTCCCATGGCATGAAATTTTCACTTTCTGAGGTTTTTGAACGTTAATGTGAGCTCCCCTACCCTGTTTAGGCCCCCCCATGGTTAAAAGTTGTGAAATGTCTAAACTGAGCATTTGCGATCCTTTTCTGCGTTACAAAAAATCGGAGCTCAAATGGGCGATTTTGAACAAGGCACCTTATTGACGTCAGATCGAAAAAAGAAATGCAAATGCAGTTCCACCCCCGTCTGTCTGAACTCAGCGTCTCTGTAAATCACGCCCAGAGAGTTTGGACCGCGAATGCGCTAGGCAATGCGAAATGCCTTTTTTTTATTTGCCTGGAGGCACGTCCGAGTGTTTCTAGGCTCGGAAGTCCTTTATCTGAGGCTCTGGACCTTTGAACAGCAGTGGTTTAATTTTATTTTCTGTGGAAATGTGTTTATTTTTCAATGGAACGCTTCAAATCTCTCCCCCCGTGCAAAAACAAGGAAATAGATCATCTGAGAGCGAGAGCGGAGAGTTTGGCCACGCCCCCACCCTCTACTATAGGCCAGCTCTTTTCTCCTCATTTGCATTCAAGCAACAACGCCCAGAATAAAGTGTTTGAGAGAGATATTTATGACTCTTTCTCATCTTATCTCTGTTTCTCATGCACTGAGTGTTGATTTTGAAGAAGGATTCATTTACAGTATTAGGGAACCATTAAGGAGCCATATAAAAGCATCAAGAAGTACCATGTCATGGGATCTTTAATACATCTGAAAATGTTAAATGCTTTTTAAGTACCCAAACTCTAATGTCTTGGTAAATAAATAATTTCATTAAAATTAAATAGTACATAAAATAATAATAATACAACAAGACAAAACTCATTTTTCATCGTCTTATTTGCCCATGAGACAAGCCAAACCAAATGTATCAAATCTAGACTCATAACTTGAATGAACACTGATCAACTAAATATATGAAAACTGGAAATAAAAGAATATGATTAATAATGAGTATGAAATAAATAAATAAGATTTTCAGTGACACATGCATTTCCAGGTCTCGACAAGGGTGCATATATTCTCCATAATAAATGATACAGACTGGTTTGTCAAAGTCAAAGTGTACTTTATTGTCAATTCACTATGTAACAGGCATTACACAGAGGACTGAAATTGCGTTTCACCAGACACCAAATGTGCAATCTAAACTAAAAACTAAAAACACGCACACACGCGCACAAACACACAGCTACACTCATGGACATGAAGTTGTAGGATCTCATTTTTTAATTTACATGTGTACTTACATATGAACATAACTTTAATCTCTGTGTAAAAGTATACTTATGACTTTTGCCTAGTGTTTCTGCATGTTTTCAACCCAGTGTTCTAAAAGCAACTAAGCGTATCCCAATACTCACATCACCTGTTCCCATCCATCAATACTTTGGCTGGCTCAAACTATTGGGAAACTCTTCTGTAACTGGTCTTATTTTGGTTAAAGCTTGGAAGTCCTCTACAGGGCGTTACACGGTCTGCATAGCTAAGCTTTTCTCCTATAGGTTAGCTGTGGTAGTGATGTCATAAAGCATGCTACAGGTCTGTATTTAAAGACAGCTGCTGTGTGGTCACTCTGAGGGCGGCCAAAGGGACGAGATCACTCTGTGTGTGTGGGAGACACATGTCTGTGTGATGGGGACGCCCAGGGACGACCTGTGTGGCCTAGGAAACAACAAACAATTGGGGATGTGATCAACTGATGTCATCATTGCGTTTGTATTCTACTGAGCTTTGACATTAAAATGCTAATAACCTCAATATCAATCAATGCCTTTCTTCAGACCTCTTTCGACCTAATTTTTCAAAAACTAAGTGTACACAGACATAAACAATAAACAGACATAAGATAGAGAGGTAAACATATACGCTTCCAACAAGAAGGTAAGTTCGAGGTAGAATGAAATGTGCAATATGTAAGATGCAATAAGTGAAGGTGCAATTTATAAAAAGAGTGCTGAAAAGCAGCATGGACATCAGTGTGTCCATCCATCCATCCATCCATCCATTTTCTTCCGCTTATCTGGAGCCGGGTCGCGGCAGCAACAGTCTAAGCAGAGACTCCCAGACTTCCTGCACCCCGGACACTTCCTCCAGCTCCTCCGGGGGGAGCTGTTGAAATCAGAATCACGAGAGGTAGCCAGAGATTTTAGCACACAGGTTTAATAGATTTGAAGTCAATTACATTTGGTTTGCATAGCACTGATCGCACGTACTCACAGATTGCAACAGGGAAAAGCTCTTTCTTATATAGACATAGCACTGATGACCACAGAGTTTTGCTCCATACATGGCATTTAGCTTGCACAGCTCTTGAGGTGAACAGCCACTAAAATAAACCCCATAGTATAGCTTTCCCAGAAACTCATAGAATGACAAATGAGAGACAACTGGCTATAACCACGTAAACAGTTTTGACATGCTTACACAACAACTGAAAAACAAGGTCACTCACTGAGCACACTGGAAAACAAGTTACTGTTATCATAAAATCATAAAATAAAAAGTAATAACTCACAGAGCCCAAGGCGTTCCCAGGCCAGCCGGGACACATAGTCCCTCCAGCGTGTCCTGGGTCTTCCCCGGGGCCTCCTCCTAGTGGGACATGCCCGGGACACCTCCTGAGGGAGGCGACCAGGAGGCATCCGGAACACATCAGTGTGTGTAAGATTGTTTTTTGGATGTCAGTAACATATTCATGGAATGTTCAGGCAATTTGTGTATGTGTTTGTAATCTTAGCTTGGTCTAATTCAAATGCAGTACATTCAGATAAGGCTGCAGGTTCAGTTTTATGTTCGAGAGCACCGGCCCACCATTTCTACACCCACTTACACTCTATCATGAGATTTATGGTTAATACTAAAGCGATCATTGTTTTTCCGTGGGGGTGGTCAGATATATAGGCTCATAAAACATGGTAAATAGACCCCACAGCATCTCTAGAGAAATGCCATTGCTTCATTGGTTGGAATGGAGCTACAGTAGTATTGAATTATACAGGAATTTGGCAAGATTTCATAATATTCCAAAAAGAATTACAAGAACCTCAGTGGCAGCATACCACCACTGGGTATGGAATAAATGAATAATGCAATTAAAGGGCCCATATTCTGACCTCTGTTACAATGTTGTTTCAGTCACACATGTTTAACACACAAACCCTGCATATTTAGGCTGAGTTCTTCTTTCAGAAAACACTCTGTTCCACTTGATGTCACGTGGTTATACATAATCACTAAAATAATTAGATACACTGGAATCGCCAATCTCTACCGAACAAACGTTAAAAGGTAGATAAGGTGGAACTGAGCATTTTGAGCTTTGGAGATTCAGACAAATTATAACTGGTTATTCAAACATGTGTGAATAAAACAACTCCAGGTATGTTAATGAGTTAACAACATCATAGCATGGCTTACGGGAGTCAATTTTATGTAATATAGGACCTTTAAATGATTCCCCTGAAATGCTATTACAATGGTATATGGTTTAGCATTGAGAATTTCCATATTTTGTATTGCATGTGTATTGCATGTGGGGAAACAAAACAGCCACTTCACAAGAGGATGTACCAACACAGGCGGGCGTGCCAGAGTGGACCGGCTTCTGCGGTACATCTTCACCTAGAAGCCACGGGCCATTCTTTTGAGGACAGTGAGGTTCAGATCTTAGCCAGGGAAAAGAACTGGTTTGAGAGGGGAGTTAAAGAGGCTATTTTTGTCAAAAAAGAGAATCCGTCATTAAACAGAAATGGGGGAGTGAGACATAACTTGTCTCCCATTTATAATGCGATTCTTAGACCAGTCAAACAGAGCCAGGGCAGAGGGGTGGAGAGGGTCGTTAGACGTTGAATAGGGGGTCGAAACCAGCCGTCAGAGTAATTTGAAAAACAAAGAGACAGATTAGGGGGGATCGTTTTCAGAGCTTTTGTCATTGTAGGACGCGCCTCCTGGCAGCTAGATATAAGCAGGGTCTAACCAGTACAATAACCAGAGCTGACGAAGCCTCTCGGATGAGCGGCGAAACGTTTTCAACCAAACAAACTTTGTCCAGTTGACAAATTGAACTTCTCCTTTGATTATTGCATGTGTAGTATAAGACAAAGATCGTGACAGTATCCAGTGGGTGGGCTTGGTCTACAGTTTAATCAGAAGAAATGCACGGTTCATACTGAATAAAAACAAAGCTTTGCACTTTGCCTTAAAGGTCCCATGGTTAAAAGTTGCGAAATGTCTAAACTGAGCATTTGCGATCCTTTTCTGCGTTACAAAAAATCGGAGCTCAAACGGGCGATTTTGAACAAGGCACCTTATTGACGTCAGATCGAAAAAAGAAATGCAAATGCAGTTCCACCCCCGTCTGTCTGTACTCAGCGTCTCTGTAAATCACGCCCAGAGAGTTTGGACTGCGAATGCGCTAGGCAATGCGAAATGCGTGTTTTTATTTGCCTGGAGGCACGTCCGAGTGTTTCTAGGCTCGGAAGTCCTTTATCTGAGCCTCTGGACCTTTGAACAGCAGTGGTTTAATTTTATTTTATGTGGAAATGTGTTTATTTTTCAATGGAACGCTTCAAATCTCTCCCCCCTTGCAAAAACACGGAAATTGATCAGCTGAGAGCTGAGAGGGAGAGTGGAGAGTTTGGCCATGCCCCCACCCTCTACTATAGGCCATCTCTTTTCTCCTCATTTGCATTCAAGCAACAACGCCCATTATGGCCTGTTCAGAGAGAAAAAAAAACCTCTTTCTCATCTTATCTCTGTTTCTCATGCACTGAGTGTTGATTTTGAAGAAGGATTCATTTACAGTATTAGGGAACCATTAAGGAGCCATATAAAAGCATCAAGAAGTACCATGTCATGGGATCTTTAAAGACATTAAAAATCATCTTTACAATTGCATGATATAGCATCAACGCCTTGGCAGAAGTCTACGATTTCTTCAAGATATGTTCTACTGCTTATTTTTTCCTTCTGTTTTGTCCTACTTTGTTTTTTCAAATCCATCACTACCACATTAAGAATAGACCTTCTGAGTTATACCCACTAACTTCACGACAGCAGTGTTTAACATAGCCACACTGCGTAAGCTTCCCTGTAACGTTAAATGACAATCCAATTATAATCTCTGTAATTAGTTTGCCAAGTTTATGTGTCCGTGTGTACATGTGTGTGTGTGTGCATTTGTGTGCACATGTGTGTGTGTGTCCAGTCCTCTACCTCATTCATGAGTCACAGCTGGCCCGGGGTGAATTTCATTAACCACCAAAAGCTCCTCATCTTTATCTGCACAATCTGAACACAAGATGAGCCCGCATGCACACACTGCGCTAACAGGCAGGAAATAAGCTAAACTGTGATGTCAAACAATGGCAACGTGGCAACTGAGATGGAAAATATTGATACAAAAGGTAATAAAGATTAGAGAGGGGAGGGCAGGAGCTGGAGGGAGTAGAGCCCCGCCCTCGTGCTCCGGTTGCCATGGTGATGGACATGACTTTATGAATGGAATGAGATGTGTGGAGTTGTAAAGCACAGGATTATATTGAAGAAGCTACTCTGTTTAGCAGTACCTGGAAGATACAATAGGATTTGAGTTACATAATGGAAGAGATCCATGGGAGGTCTTATATAACACAAAATTGACTCTGGTGAGCTTTACCTTATGTTATGAAGCTGTTACGTCCTCAAAAACAACTGGAATTGGGTTTTGTTTCATTCACACATGTTTGAGTAACCTTGCATTATTAGTCTGTCTACATCTCTAAAGCTGAAAATGCTCTGTTGTGAAGAGATAGTTTGAAAATGAACAGCTACTTTTAACCTTTAGTTACATAGAAATCCTCTATTTCAAGGTTGAAATCATCCAAATGATTCTACTGAAGGTGTATGGGGTTTAAAACCACAGTGGAGCGCTTCCTGTATTCCCATATGACATCACCAGGTGGAGGAAACGTTATAATATAGATCAGAAAATCACGTGGACCCTTTAAATGTGCTGTACCTGATTTTTAGTAACAACAACAACAACAACAAACAACAACAACAACATAAACAGACGTAGTTAATTTTAAACTATTTGCAGTTGTTCAAAGTTCTCACTTAAAGGAAAAGTAACGTTTTTTACAATTTGAGCCTTATTTCGGTAATAAAACAAGTTGTTTTACTCACCCATAGCACTTTGGTGTCATATGAAGCATTTCCGGAGATGTTTTAGATTAGCGTTAGGCTAACGCCGTTAGCCTAGCGCGACTTATAGCCATAGCTCAGGGCATTCCCCGAGCATGTAATATGCCCCGTGCGGGCTCCAAATAACACAAACTTTAGCACTTTTCAAATCATAGAAGCTCGATGTCTTTAGTCTACGATTTCGTTTGAATCAAAAGTGGCCTGTAATCTGAGATTTATCCATAGTTTACAGCTTTGCGTTCCATGTTTGGGTCCCGGGAGCTGAGAGCACAGTCCGCGCATGCGCACTGGCGTCCTCATCTACTCGAAACTATGGCTAAATCTCGGATTACAGGCCACTTTTGACCAAACGAAATCGTAGACTAAAGACATCGAGCTTCTATGATTTAAAAAGTGCTAAAGTTTGTGTTATTTGGAGCCCGCACGGGGCATATTACATGCTCTGGGAATGCCCCGAGCTATGGCTATAAGTTGCGCTAGGCTAACGGCGTTAGCCTAACGCTAATCTAAAACATCTCCGGAAATGCTCCATATGACACCAAAGTGATATGGGTGAGTAAAACAACTTGTTTTATTACCGAAATAAGGCTCAAATTGTAAAAAAAAACATTACTTTTCCTTTAACTTATGCGTTCTGAGCATTCTAATTATTCACTGTGATGAATTTATAAGCAGTTTCCCCAACTTTGAAAGAGTTTTGTCTAACAACTAGCATGTTAACACACACTTCCTGATAATCATCTAGTTATAATATGCTTTCTAACTAGATGCTTGCAGCTGACTTATTTTGACGTCTATACTGCAGCTGCTTATACAAATATCTGTGCCAGGACCTTTAACTTTCCCCAAATGGATCCATATTTACTGGATTTGTTTGGATAAGCATTTACACCACAACTACAAGATGCCTCCTCTGTTTTATTTATATTATTTTAAGTAAATAGTGCATGCTAATTGGTCTCCCCATATGCCCTAAAAATGCTCTGGTGCTCCCAGCTTTAATGCCATTCATGAGATAAACAGTGGGTTGTTAATCAGCCCATTAAACAAAACACACACAAATCAAGCTGATGAATCAACAGAAACGAAAGTGAAATAAATAACAGACTTCACCCGGGCGCTTGTGGTGTTGCCGTGGCGATGCGCGGAGTGGTTTTTGATAGTGATAGTCTGTGAGTCCAGCTGTGGTGTGGCTGTTGCTAATGACCAGAGACAGTGGACACCTGTGGGGACATCTAAACAGGATTAAACCAGAGCAGCTCAAAGAGAATGTGGGAACAAGGCTCCCAGCACGGCCAATTACCCAATAAACTCATTATAAGAGCTTAGAGAGTAATACTACTGATCTGTACTTAGTGAATAGTGCAGAAATACAGGCTTGAAATAAAACAGTACTTATTTTTGTATCGCTGTGTTTCAAATGACATAACATTCTGTTGATAATTTGCAGCTGATCATCAACATTACCTGGAGGGGTACGTTAGACTTTAATGTGAGCTTCATTTTAACTGAATCTTTTTCTATTTATCTCGTCTCATCTTGTGGAAACTGTGTCTTGTCCCAACCCTAGTCACCCTGATTACTGCTGAACATTCCAACATACATACAGCTGCAGACCACTGCATTTTGATCTGAAATCAGCATCTCTACATGTATTACAGCCATTCCATTCCAGCGTCTGTTGAATTCCAACACAAACACAAAGCTGAGCTACTTCAGTTCTTGCACCAGGAGTGGAATAAAGTCACCCAAGAACAATGTGAAAGACTTGTGGAGAGCATGCCAAGACGCATGAAAGCTGTGATTAAAAAATAAGAGTTATTGCACCAAATATTGATTTCTAAACTCTTCTTAAAGAAAAAGTAAAGTTTTTTTTTTTTTTTACAATTTGAGCCTTATTTCGGTAATAAAACAAGTTGTTTTACTCACCCATATCACTTTGGTGTCATATGGAGCATTTCCGGAGATGTTTTAGATTAGCGTTAGGCTAACGCCGTTAGCCTAGCGCGACTTATAGCCATAGCTCGGGGCATTCCCCGAGCATGTAATATGCCCCATGCGGGCTCCAAATAACACAAACTTTAGCACTTTTCAAATCATAGAAGCTCGATGTCTTTAGTCTACGATTTCGTGTGGTCAAAAGTGGCCTGTAATCCGAGATTTAGCCATAGTTTCGAGTAGATGAGGACGCCAGTGCGCATGCGCGGACTGTGCTCTCAGCTCCCGGGACCCAAACATGGAACGCAAAGCTGTAAACTATGGCTAAATCTCGGATTACAGGCCACTTTTGATTCAAATGAAATCGTAGACTAAAGACATCGAGCTTCTATGATTTGAAAAGTGCTAAAGTTTGTGTTATTTGGAGCCCGCACGGGGCATATTACATGCTCGGGGAATGCCCCAAGCTATGGCTATAAATCGCGCTAGGCTAACGGCGTTAGCCTAATGCTAATCTAAAACATCTCTGGAAATGCTCCATATGACACCAAAGTGATATGGGTGAGTAAAACAACTTGTTTTATTACCGAAATAAGGCTCAGATTGTAAAAAACGTTACTTTTCCTTTAAGTGTAAACATTAGTATTATTTTGTTTTAAAATGAATTTGGTCTTGTTTCTTTGCATTGTTTGAGGTCTGAAAACATGTATATTTTTTGTTATTTTGACCATTAGTCATTTTCTGCAAATAAATGCTCTAAATGATAATATTTTTATTTGGAATTTGGGGGAAATGTTGTCAGTAGTTTATAGACTCAAACAAAAATGTTCCTTTTGCCCAAACACATACCTATAAGTAGTAAAATCAGAAAAACTGATCATTTTGCAGTGGTCTCTTATTTTTTTCAAGACCTGTACATAAATTTTTTCCAGGTAATGCAAGTGTTAATTATATTTTGTTTCTGTTACAGTTAAGAGACATACATTTCATATGCTCATTTTTTGTCAAATTTATTTTCGTTCATTTTTATTGCATTTATTTAAACATCTTCTCTACACTCATTTGTATTTTTAGCTACACTATTTCTATTTCCACTGATGTATAGTTGATTGACAGGTGAATTATTGCATTATAATTCAGTTCATATCAATCCTTTAAAAAGATCGTTCACTATTCTTATCCTCACCTATATCTACTCTTCCTCAGTGCGCTCGACAGTCAGTCAAACAGGAGCTTGTGAATAATCCATGGACAGAGGAGAGGAGCTGGGGCATCTGACAGAGCTGGAGCAGAATGGGAGTTTTCATAGGGCTTCAATAGATCAGATTAATTAAAGTCAGATATGAGAAGCAGGTTGAGGAGGTGATATTTATATTACAATAACCTGTATTTAGAAAGAAGCTTCTGATGATTCTCAAATTTTGACTGAATTTGGTGGAATAATATTTGGTGTAAACATAAATTGTGATGTACTACATGGTTGCTAATAACAATTATGGAGTTTTAAACCTAAAAAAAGACAATTTTTTTTTTTTTTTTTGTAAAATCTTAAATGTATTTTCTATGTTTTAGTAAAAATTTGTAGTACAACCTGTCTTGGAGAGAAGCCCATAATGTTTGGTTTGTTAGTCAGAGTTGTGAATACATTTTTAAAAATGTGTTTCTTTGGTGCAAAACAGCTCTCACCTACAGATATGATGCATAAATGTTTTTTTTAATACAAAAAGGCAGCAGTAGTTTAGCAGAAGATTTCCCTCTTCATGTCATGTTGATTATTTGAATTGTCAGTTTATACCAGAGGTGGGACAAAGTCATTGCTGGGCAAGTCCCAAGTAAGTCTAAGTCTTTTGCACTCAAGTCCGAGTGAAGTCCCGAGTCAAGAGAATCCAAGTGCCAAGTCAAGTCCGAAGTCAAAGCTCACAAGTCTCAAGTCGAGTCCAAAGTCCTAGCATTTTAGTTTCGAGTCATTTCGAGTCCCCTTTACAAAGAAATAAAATTTCTACAAATCATTTAATGTCTGCAAGATCTGCCTTGGATGCGGTCGAATGAAAGCAATGTAGATCTACTGTGATTGGATGTTGTGCAAGCCACATGCTCTTTGCATACATTTTCGCAGATTCACAAGTACAACAAGTGCGGTCCTTATCAACATACTTTTAGAGTTTTTTTTTTTTCATTGGACGTAGCAAGTCATCACAAGTCAAAAGGCCTAAGTCCAAGTGAAGTCACGAGTTATTGATATTGAAGTCCAAGTCGAGTTGCAAGTGTTTGTACATTTTGTCGAGTCGAGTCTAAAGTTATCAAATTCGTGACTCGAGTCTGACTCGAGTCGAAGTCACATAACTCGAGTCCACACCTCTGGTTTATACTGCTGTTGTGTCCTTGGGCAATGCATCTCACCCACACTGCCTTTACGAATTAATGTCATAGCTTAAAGGAAAAGTAACGTTTTTTTTTACAATCTGAGCCTTCTTTCGGCAATAAAACAAGTAGTTTTACTCACCCATAGCAGTTTGGTGTCAATTGGAGCAGTATCGCAGAACTTATGTTGAGCCGTTCTGTTCTACTAATGATCCCGTATCCGTTAGCGTGAGTGCTCGGGGCATTACTTTGCGGTGTCCAAATAACACAAACTTTAGCACTTTTCAAATCACAGAAGATCGCTGTGTCAGGGTAGACTTTTAGTGGATTCCAACACGGCCTGAAACCCGATATCCAGCTATAGTTTCATTTGATGACGTCATCAGAGAGGACAGTGCGCATGTGTGAACTCAGCTGTTTTGTAAACACCGCTAGTCCGAAAGAAGCTAACACCGCTCTGAACTTTACTTTTCTGTTGCGATATCGGGTTTCAGGCCGTTTTGGAATCCACTAAAAGTCTACCCTGACACAGCGATCTTCTGTGATTTGAAAAGTGCTAAAGTTTGTGTTATTTGGACACCACAAATCAGTGCCCCGAGCACTCACGCTAACGGATACAGGATCATTAGTAGAACAGAACGGCTCAACATAAGTTCTGCGATACTGCTCCAATTGACACCAAACTGCTATGGGTGAGTAAAACTACTTGTTTTATTGCCGAAAGAAGGCTCAGATTGTAAAAAAAAAATGTTACTTTTCCTTTAAGGGCTATTTATTGCATTGAAAAAACATATTAAGATTTACAGGTATTATTAGAGTCTTATATTTCACAGTGATCTCAAAAGTGAACAAATATCAGATTAAAGAGGGGGCGTTGCATTTGACCATATTTTACATATTTAGATCATCATGTTGACTTATATCATTTTGAAAATGTATATTTGCTTAAAACAGCTTATTTTTGATGCCCAGGCAAGTTTTTGAAGAAACAAACAAAATGTTTACATGGTAGAAAGCTCCAAAAAGTGGATTTTGCATAATACCCCTTCTTTAATTTAATTTATTTTGATTAATTCGATTAATTAGAAAACATATTAATTAGTCAATCAAATCACATTTAAAAAGTGAAAACACACACACACATACAATTGTTTATTATAAAATCCTTCAGGTCAGAATATACATGATAAATGAAGTATAATTAAGTATCAGGCCTGGACTGATAATTGGGCATACCGGGCATTTTCCCGGTGGGCTGACAGTCCTAGGGGCCCTTTTTTTTTTTTTTTTTTTTACTTAGAGACCGGCCCACAATTTAGGACTGAACCAGGACTAAACCAGGACTAAATCAGGACTGAACCAGGACTAAATCAGGACTACATCAGGTCTGAACCAGGACTAATCAGGTCTAAATCAGGACTAAATCAGGTGTGAACCAGGACTAAGCCAGGACTAAATCAGGATTGAACCAGGACCAAACCAGGACTAAATCAGGATTGAACCAGGACTAAACCAGGACTAAATCAGGATTGAACCAGGACTAAACCAGGACTAATCAGGTCTAAATCAGGACTAAATCAGGTGTGAACCAGGACTAAGCCAGGACTAAATCAGGTTTGAACCAAGACTAATTAGATCTAAATCAGGACTAAACCAGGTCTAAACCAGGACTAAATCAGGACTGAACCAGGACTAAACCAGGACTAATCAGGTCTAAATCAGGACTAAATCAGGTCTGAACCAGGACTAAACCAGGACTAATTACATCTAAATCAGGACTAATCAGGTCTAAATCAGGACTAAATCAGGTCTGAACCAGGACTAAACCAGGACTAATCAGGTCTAAATCAGGACTAAATCAGGTCTGAACCAGGACTAAACCAGGACTAATTATGAGGGGCCGGTCTAAGCCAAAAATGCCAGGGCCATTTTTTTGTCCCAGTCCAGACCTGTTAAGTATATTCCACTCTCAGAAACAGATAATAAAATAAAGTCCTGTTGTCTGTTATTATCGCACTTTACTCAGAGCTGCAGTCATTTCTGAGGAACTCACACACAGAGCAGTGTGTGGAATTGTTTTCAGAAAGTCTCCAAAGCCCTAAGGTTCAGATGTGTCAGACAGCAAAAGGGTCAGTCCCGCCCCATGGCCTGACCACCTCATCTAACAGTGATGCATTATGGGTAGTGGCACGCAGGTCTCACAGCTGTCTTTGAGCTCGGGGCGGAGTCCTGGTGAATCACCTCACACAGGGCTGTAAGAGGATGACATTTAAACAGAGGAGAGAGGGAGACAGATGAAAAGAGGAAAGGAGAGGGGGAAAGGGAGGTAGAAGAGGAGATGGAGAGAGAGAACATAACAAAAAGAAAGGCTATGGGGTCGTGTCAAACATAATCATATACTGTATACTCGTGTGTTAAAGGTGCAGTACTTTTCTCTTGGACGGTCCTCCACCTTCTTGCCTCCTTTAACATTAAAATTCTTACGTTAAAGTTATTCATTCAAATTTATTGCTCAGAAATAATTTGGGAAACATGCATTCTTGTGTGAGTGGGGTCACCTCTCCACAGATCTGACCTATAACTTGGCATAGTGCTTGTATCCACGGTGATAGACATTGAACTAAAGATAAATATTAAATTAGGATGAGTTTACTAACTTTTGCTAAGATCTCAAAAACATGTATGGCTTTGACTGGGGTTCAGCTTCCTGTTTTTGAAAAAATAAATGACATTTTGTTTTAAATAGTTAATTGCTGTGGCAACAATGCAATTTTGTCTTTCATTCTAAATCCATGGATAGTCTGACCTATGTGATTTTTCAATATAACGACGTATAGTGTGGAACCTTGCCTTTTCTCCTGATTTCCAACTGGTGTGACTGACAGGTGGATTAACCAATCAGACAAATACATGGTCTGAAACAAAACAATGGTAACGGCTTAGGACACAGGACAAAAACAAACAAACAAACAAACAAACAAACAACCCCCCCAAAAAACAAAACAAAACAAAAAGCAAAAGAATGCTGCAAATCAGAATTGTTGAAATTTCTTTTTCCATTTGAGAGACTTCAAAGAAACAGCTGTGATTGGATTGCAACATGTCATTAACAACATCAACATGTGAATAATTGTGAATAATTATATTGATTGTATTGCATCTTTTTCACTCTGCATCTCCCAGTCGGCGGCGGCGGCATAAGCGCAGCGGCCCCTCCCCTAGCCACTCTATCACTGTCCTGCCTGGCTAGCGGGGAAACAAAATTTCGAATTACTCTATGTACACGTACATATGGTTTTTCAACAATAAAGCAAACTAGGACTAACTATGACTATGACTTGACAAAACAAACTATTTTCAACAGTTTCCCACTTCCCATCCATCCATCCATCCATCCATTTTCTTCCGCTTATCCGGGGCCAGGTCGCGGGGGCAACAGTCTAAGCAGAGACGCCCAGACCTCCTTCACCCCGGACACTTCCTCCAGCTCCTCCCACTTCCCCTGCATTCTAACCAGAATAATACATGAGATACTGGCCCACCAAGCTAGAGCTGTTTTGATGAGAAGTAAATAAATGCATGTTGTGTGGTTTATGTCCCTTGTCTATATTATTCCTTATGTGTTGTATTTATTCAGGCTTAAGGCTGTATTTAACATTGATCTAATCCCTGTCCTCACCACTGTACACTGCAGCTGACTTAAGCTCTTTTCCAAATGGCTCCATGCACCACATTCGTATGTTTTAATGTTCAGATACATTCAGAGCCTGTGGGTGCGTAAATAAGTAAACAGCTCTTAATCCTCTCTTTGTCACGTAAATATAAAACTGGACTTCAACCCCCCACTCTCTATTACTCCATAAGTTATAATACTACTGATACTTTGCAGCTGATGTCATCAACATTCCCTGTAGGCACGCTTTGTCTGAGGCTTTGTTAGACTTTCATCTGACCTTTGTTTTAACACAATCTGACCAGAAAGAACTGACTTAGCTGGAGCTGCAGAAGGTGATCTGATATTTACTGTTAAACAAGTTCCTCTCACATAGAATTACAGTCACAAGCCAAATCATGTTATAATTTGTTGTTACATAAAAACAAACAAACAAACAAACAAACAAAAAACACCTGGAATTGTGTTGTTTCTTTCACACATGTTTGCCATCTTGTCTTCCGACAAGATGGCGGATGCTGGCGCACACTGGCTGCCGCTCCGTCCCTGAAAAGGTGTTTTTACTATGGATTTTAATGGATTTTAATGAGCATCCGCTTCTATAATTGCATCCACACAACATATTGCTTGGACACTTTTTATATCTTCTGTAAACATCAACGATCACCTCTTTTCTGGCCCTGTGACTCTGATCGGCGTTTTACCTGTACGGGGGTGTCCTGCTGTTGTGTCCCCGGCGTGCTTGTCTTCTCCAACTTTCCGAGCGGTGTTTTGTCGTTGCCACCTGGATGTGCAGCTGGGGCCCCACGAATTGTCCCTCCAGGATCCAACCGTCCTGGTGTGCTCAGTTCAGACGGGTACTTAGCCTGCGTGCTCTCCGCTGGCCTGCCTGCTAGTGCAGGAGATCTCCGCTCCGGTCCGCTCCTCGGCATTGACAGCACGACTGCGGGACCTTCGGCCTTTCTCCCGGACTTCGGATGTTCGCCCCTCTGTGGATTTTCCTGGGCTCCTCGTGCCTCGTCTCCGGGGCCGCCGGAACTGCTCCACTGCCGTTGCCCGGGGCTGACGCTGGCTTCTCACCGGTCCACCACAGCATGGCTCTCCGGTACTCTGCCTCCGCTCTTCACTGCCTCAACAGTTGCCGCCGCCGCCCGTCCTGCACCGATACTCTCCAACAACTTGGACTATTCCGCAGCTGCCGACCTCCACACAGAGGCTCCGGTCGCACTTTTCACTACAACTTCTCATCTCCCAATGCCATCCCGTCCCTCTGGTCTCACCGCTCACCTGTTTCCTCGTTACGTCACCACAACAAACCCCACGTGAAACCAGCCAATCTCCGCCCTCTCCCTCCGTCCTCACAGCCAGACACCACACAGCGCCACCTAAAGCTGTCTCTCTTCAATACTCGCTCCCTCAACAATAAAAGCCTCATTTTAAACGAATATATTACTGACAATAACCTCGATTTTATCTGCCTAGTTGAAACCTGGCACAAACCCCTGGACTACTTCTCTCTCAACCAAACCACACCTCCCGGATACACTTACATTGAAACTCCACGCACTGAGGGGCGGGGAGGGGGGACCGCAGTCATTTACAGAAAGGACATTAAAATCACTCCCATCACATCCCTACAAAGTAATTCATTTGAACACACTGTTTTTAAATTGTCTGGTCCTACTCCCTTGGTCACTGCTGTCATTTATCGCCCCCCAAGCCCAACCCCTCTTTCCTTTCTGATTTCACAGACTTTCTCACCCAGCTCTCTGCAATCTCATCTTCCCTCCTCATCCTTGGTGACTTCAACCTCCACATCGACAACCCTGATTCAAAACCCGCAGCTGATTTTTTGGACCTCTTAAAATGTTTTAACATAAACCAACATGTCAATTTCCCCACCCATACCCGTGGTCATATCCTGGACCTGGTCTGTACTACCTGTGTCAAAATCCCAAATCTCACCAGCCATAACCTTCATATATCTGACCACCTGGCTATCACCCTAGACATTGACCTGCCTCTTCCCATCCCAAAAACCAAACGTACAATCTCATTCCGGAACCTCAAATCCCTCTCCCCTTCTGCTCTTTCAAAGTCCCTTGCCACAAAACTGTCCACCTGCCCTCCCCCACAGTCTGATGACTCCTCTGAACTTGTTAATCACTACAATAACACACTTTCCTCCTGCCTTGACCAACTTGCTCCCCTAATAACTAAATCTGTTTCTTTCACCCACACAGCACCCTGGTACACTCCTGAACTTCATAAAATGAAATCCCGAAAGCGCCAGCTTGAGAGACTGCTTAGAAAATCTGGTCTAACCATCCATCTCCAAGCCTACACAGATCACCTCCGTCAATATAAAGATGCCCTCAATGCAGCCCGGTCAAATTTCTATTCCAACCTCATTCACTCTGGTTCCAATAACCCCAAAGCTCTGTTCTCCACAATAAACACACTCCTCAAACCCAGTGACAACACCTCTTCATCTTTTACAGTAGACAAATGCAACACTTTCCTATCATATTTCAAATCCAAAATTGACACAATCTATAGCTCCCTCACTCTCTCTCCAGCCCTCCCTTCTGATTCCCCTCCCCCAAACTCGACTCCACAACTTTCCCATTTCTCCTCTATCTGTCCAGATGAACTTTCCAAACTTCTTTCCACCATGAAAACCCCCACCTGTTCACTCGACCCCATCCCCTCTGCACTCATCAAAGACTGCCTTCCAATCATCTCTCCTCTAATAACAACAATCATCAACTCCTCACTTACCACTGGTTCTGTCCCGCAGTCTCTCAAGCTGGCTGCCATCACCCCTATCCTAAAAAACCCGGCCTTGACCCCGACAACTTTGCAAATTTCCGCCCCATTTCAAACCTTCCATATCTGTCCAAAATCCTGGAACAAGTCATAGCCACCCAACTCAAAGCCCATCTCAAATCCAATAGTCTGTTTGAACCATTCCAGTCTGGTTTCCGTCCACAACACAGTACAGAAACAGCCCTTCTCAAAGTCACCAACGATCTCCTCCTCTCCTCTGACTCCGGCAAATTCAGTATCCTCATCCTCCTGGACCTTACAGCAGCATTTGACACTATCAGCCACTCCATCCTCCTCTCCCGTCTCAAGAACCATTTCAACATCACCGGCTCAGCACTATCCTGGATCAACTCCTACCTCACCAACCGTCAACAATTCATCCACATCAACAACTGCTCCTCCGCCACTGCTCCCCTACTGCAAGGCGTCCCCCAAGGTTCGGTGCTTGGTCCCCTCCTGTTCATCCTCTACCTCCTCCCCCTTGGTACCATCATTCGCCGCCACGGCCTCTATTTCCACTGCTATGCTGACGATATTCAACTTTACATAACCACCAAATCCATCAACTCCACAACTCACTCTTCCCTCACCCACTGCCTCTCTGAAATCAAAACTTGGATGCAACACAATTTCCTACAACTAAACTGTGACAAAACCGACTTAATCATTATTGGCCCCAAAAACATCACCAAATCCACTCAAGACTTCAGCCTGACCATAGACAACACAACCCTCACTCCATCCCCACTCATCCGAAACCTTGGCATTCTTTTTGACACCACACTCTCATACCAACAACACATAAACTACATAACCCGGACTGCTTTCTTCCATCTCAAAAACATTGCACGACTCCGCCCATCCCTTTCTTTCTCTGCTGCCGAAACACTCATCCATGCATTCATCACCTCTCGAATCGACTACTGCAATAGCCTTTTCTATGGTCTACCCTCCAAAACTCTCAATAAACTCCAATACATTCAAAACTCTGCTGCCCGCCTCCTCACCCACACCCGCTCCCGAGACCACATCACTCCTGTCCTCCAAAACCTCCACTGGCTCCCCATCCCTCAGCGTATCCAATTCAAAGTCCTCCTCATGACCTACAAAGCCCTCCATAACCTGGCCCCATCATACCTCTCTGACCTTCTGCACCGCCACACCCCATCCCGCTCCCTCCGTTCCTCCGACACCAACCTCCTGTCCCTCCCCTACAGGACCAAGCTCCGAACCTGGGGTGACAGAGCCTTCTCCATTGCTGCCCCCACCCTCTGGAACTCACTCCCACAACCTCTCCGTGACTGCTCTGACCTCCCCACCTTCAAAAAATTGCTCAAGACTCACCTTTTTAAAACTGCTTTTAATGTTTCTTAATGTTTAATGTTTTTCTGATTGTTTATTGTTTTGTTACTTGTTTTATTACTGATTTTACCTCTTGTACAGCGTCTTTGAGTGTCTTGAAAAGCGCTTTATAAATAAAATGTATTATTATTATTATTATTATTATTATTTGAGTAATCCTTTACTGCGTGAAGAGTCCCTCAGTCGACCAGGTAGAATCCATGATAAAAGGAGAAATTCAATTTGTCAACTGGACAAAGTTTGTTTGGTCGAAAACGTTTCGCCGCTCATCCGAGAGGCTTCGTCAGCTCTGGTTCTAGTGCTGGTTAGACCCTGTTTATATCTAGCTGCAGGGAGGACCTCCCTACACTGAAATAGCTCTGAAACTATCTCAACTAATCTGTCTTTGTTTTTCAAATTACTCTGCCGACTAGTTTAGCCTCCCTATTCAAGCCTAAGCCTGTAGTGAAGACTGCAGTGAGCGCTACATTGGGGAAACCAAACCACTTCACAAGAGGATGTACCAACACAGGCGGGCGTGCCAGAGTGGACCGTCATCTGCCGTACATCTCCACCTAGAAGCCACGGGCCATTCTTTTGAGGACAGTGAGGTTCAGATCTTAGCCAGGGAAAAGAACTGGTTTGAGAGGGGGGTTAAAGAGGCTATTTTTGTCAAAAAAGATAATCCGTCGTTAAACAGAAATGGGGGAGTTAGACATAACTTGTCTCCCATTTATAATTCGATTCTCAAACCAAGTCAAAAACAGACAAAGAAACATTAGGGCAGACAATCCAGGGCAGAGGGGTGGAGAGGGTCGTTAGGCTTGAAGAGGGAGGCTAAACTAGTCGCCAGAGTAATTTGAAAAACAAAGAGACAGATTAGTTGAGATAGTTTCAGAGCTATTTCAGTGTAGGGAGGTCCTCCCTGCAGCTAGATATAAACAGGGTCTAACCAGCACTAGAACCAGAGCTGATGAAGCCTCTCGGATGAGCGGCGAAACGTTTTCAACCAAACAAACTTTGTCCAGTTGACAAATTGAATTTCTCCTTTTATCATAATCCTTTATTATTAGTCTGTCTACATCTCCAAACCTCAAAATGCTCTGTTTCACCTTGATTGGCAATTCCAGGAATGAAATTATCCAGATGATTCTAGTGAAGGTGTATGGAGTTTAAAAACACAGTGGAGAACTTACTGTAATAATACATGTCATGACAAGGTGGAACAGAGTGTTTTTCATTCGAGAGAAGAGCTATGCCTAAATATTTGTTAGTGTGTGTTTAGTGTGTGTTAAACATGTGTGAATGAAGGTATGTTTTTGTGTTAATAAGAAAACATTATAACAATATGGGCCCTCTAATGAAAATCTACTCTATCCAACTGCACACAAGCATTTGTTTTCAGATATTGTTAAATAATGCAGGAAGAAAATGCAAATAATGGAGTAAGTATGTATTTTTCCACTAGCTGTGGTCCCTCTTTAATAGGACAATGGCCTAACATGGTTGTGATTTGCTGCTGTGGCTCTGACAGCTTCACAACTATTGATCTATTTTCACTGTAAAGCAGTTACAGAGCAGTTAAGAGAACAGCAGAGCACTTAACTCTCTCTTTAATGTTCTGTCCCAGGTGAGGTTTCACTAAATGAGATCGGACAATGCATTACAGGCATGTGATAATGGGGGATTTGTTATTAATTTAAGTCGTGGTGATATTGTGCACACAACAAAACATCAATACTATTTCAGACAAAGTGTAATTTATTTCAAAACAATATACGAAGAAGAGGAGAACACCAATAGTAATTATAGCAGTTTCTTCAATTAGTGGGCTAAATTGATAATCTTAAAGAAGAATTAACGTTTTTTACAATCTGAGCCTTATTTCGGTAATAAAACAAGTTGTTTTACTCACCCATAGCACTTTGGTGTCATATGGAGCATTTCCAGAGATGTTTTAGATTTGCAATGTCCGTAATGTGAGTTCTCGGGGCAAATGTTTGCGGTCTCCAAATAACACAAACTTTAGCACTTTTCAAATCATAGAAGCTCAATGTCTTAGTCTACACTTTCGATTGAGTCAAAAGTGGCCTGTAATCCGAGATTTAGCCAGAGTTTGGAGTAGATGAGGAGGCCAGTGCGCATGTGCGGAGTCACAGTTTATTTCACTCTCAGCTCTCGGGACTCAATGAAATGCAAAGCTGTAAATTATGGATAAATCTCGGATTACAGGCCACTTTTGCTTCAAATGAAATCGTAGACTAAGACATCGAGCTTCTATGATTTGAAAAGTGCTAAAATTTGTGTTATTTGGAGACTCAGGGAATATATTATATGCCCCGAGCTACGGCTAGAAGTCGCGCTAGGCTAACCGCTAATCCAAAACATCTCCAGAAGTGCTCCATATGACACCAAAGTGCTATGGGTGAGTAAAACAACTTGTTTTATTACCGAAATAAGGCTCAGATTGTAAAAAAAAGTTACTTTTCCTTTAAGCTTTTCTGAATTTTCTAACAGATATCTAAATAATTAAAAAAAACTACACTACAATTATGATTATCAAAGTTTCTTATGCACAAGTTGTAGAGCAAGTAATACACAAACAATGTAAAACAACCAGCCAGCTTATACAGGCTGAATTTCCTCATGTTTCTTCCTGTCATCTGGGGCATTCGCTTTGTTCCCATTGACAGTGGCTTCAGTAAGGCTTATTTGGGTGGGCAGTGTAGCCTATAATTCTGCAATATTTAGTATAACATGTATTTTTTCATAGATCCATCCATGCTATAACAGAGCAGCGCGTAACTGCAAACCGGAAAAACAAAGCTGCGCGTCGCCGGTCACGTGTCCTGCTGCGTCTTTCTGAATGATTTAACGCTTTTGCATCACCACCTCTCTCTCTCTCTCTCTCTCTCTCCCTCTCTCCTCTCCTCCCTCTCTCCTCTCCTCCCTCTCTCCTCTCCTCGCTGCCCTGAGATGCTGCTACTGATGCTGCGATGACCGACCGCTGCGTCCGACGCGGGACCTCTCGAATCTCCCCGTTTGGCCGTGAGTACCGTTTCCCAAACACATCCATCCCGCTGGTGAACTTCACCCCAACTCCATCCGCATCTCTCCATCACTTTCCTTCTCCTCTACTCGGCCCGTTTTCGTGCTCCTTTGTGCGCTTTTGCCGTGCTCTCCGCTATGGCGCAGGAGACGTTGAGCGGGATGGTTACGCGAACCATCTTCTGGCTTTGGCTTTACCTTGAGCCAGGGCGTGATCCAGACTGGAGCAGGAGAGAACGAAAACAAAGCAGGCAGCGGGGAAGGAGAGTTTTTAGGGCGGGTGTTATTGCTGCTCCCTCGGGACCACGGGGCTGCAGTGTGGGGAGCGTTTGGGTAAAGTGTTTTGCAGGTAAGAGCGTAGTAAATAGCTAAGATCTAGTTATGAAATGAAAATATGGGATTGACGCCCAACTAGAGCACGCCTATGTTTAATTGGTTTGAGACTAACAGATTGATCAAGGATCTCATATCAAGTGCAGTGTGGGTTTTGTTTTTATTTGTTCACTAGACTATATGCACATATTTAAAGGAAAAGTAACGTTTTTTACAATCTGAGCCTTATTTCGGTAATAAAACAAGTTGTTTTACTCACCCATAGCACTTTGGTGTCATATGGAGCACTTCCAGAGATGTTTTGGATTTGCGGTTAGCCTAGCGCGACTTCTAGCCATAGCTCGGGGCATATAATATATTCTCCGAGCATGTAATATGCCCCATGCAGGCTCCAAATAACACAAACTTTAGCACTTTTCAAATCATAGAAGCCCGATGTCTTAGTCTATGATTTCGTTTGAGTCAAAAGTGGCCTGTAATCCGAGATTTATCCATAGTTTACAGCTTTGCGTTTCATGTTTGGGTCCCGGGAGCTGAGAGCACAGTCCGCACATGCGCACTGGCGTCCTCATCTACTCGAAACTATGGCTAAATCTCGGATTACAGGCCACTTTTGACCACACGAAATCGTAGGCTAAGACATCGAGCTTCTATGATTTGAAAAGTGCTAAAGTTTGTGTTATTTGGAGACCGCAAATAAGTGCCCCGAGAAGTCACATGATGGAGATCACAAATCTAAAACATCTCTGGAAGTGCTCCATATGACACCAAAGTGCTATGGGTGAGTAAAACAACTTGTTTTATTACCAAAATAAGGCTCAGATTGTAAAAAAATTACTTTTCCTTTATGTAAGCTATGGTAAAAATGGTGAGCAAAATCCAATATCTAATACAACTTGATAAAAATGGAAATTATGTATGAAATTCTTTTGATAAACTAATCGTTTTAAGTCTATCACTGACAATTTTTGCAGAAAACATGCAATATTTGGCCTTTATAGCGCTGAACCTAAATCCATTTTGCCACGTGGACCTGCCTGTGTCTAAAGCCATTTCTGCTTTTCAGTTAGAGAATCCCTTTTCCAAAACTAAAGCTTCAATCATCTTTTAAAACACAAATAAAACGAAACAAAACGGATCCAAATGTGTTATGTAGCCTTTATTCATCTCTCACGTAACTACCGAACAGCTCTGTGTGAATAAAAGTGCAGATATTATGAGACTTTCTGGGCCCTCTGTTTCCAGTAAATAGTCTTATTACATCATTGTTTATGTCCAATCAGGATATATTGAATTAACCGATATTTAGAAGCCGCAAATTGTTCAATATTTGGATCAGATTAGTGCGTTCCACTTTCGTTCTTCAGAGTTTACCTATACTTTGCCATTTGTTTATATATTTCCTCATCTTTATATCAGTCACACATCGCAGTGCACGGATGGTTACTTGTTTCCCTCTCAGACATTTAAAGCTTCTATCTGTGGATCTGGGTTAATCCCTAATGACACGCTCCAATCTCGCCCTCCGCTCACTCGATCGGCCATAAGGTCCTGTCTCCCGGGCGCTACTCGGGGTGTTTTCCTCTTTCATTCACTCCTGTATAGCGAGTAGTAGCGATGACACGCTGGCTCTGTCCGTGGTGCTGAAAACAGTCGTCAGTTTAAACAGGAGCTAATAGCTGGATGGCTGACAAGCGCAACAGGTGCCTATTGTGAGCAGAGTAATTTTATGTCAAGCGACCGCAGCTGTTTTCCATAATAGGCTTTTGTGTGAAATGGTGGATTTGTGATATGCTGTTAAAGAGTATATTACACCATTTTCTGATCTATGTTTTAATGTTGCTTCCTCATCACTAACATACCTGGAGTTGTGCGAAAATGTCTACAAGTTTTATGTTTTTATCTTATCTTTGTCAGTTGTTAGCACTGACATTGTGAATATTAGTACTCCTCTCCCCACCTAAAACAAGGCCATATGTCAAATTGTAGCTTTAAATTTGTATTAGTTTATGAATGACCCTAACTAACTGGTTTTGACAAAGGTTACTCGGGACATAATAATTAGCTATTATAAATAATAGTAATTGAATTCCCTGAGATAAAACACCAGGTAATTACTGGATATCAAAATCTTCCCCATTTGTGCAAAGAAAATGAGTTCATATTTATTGTTAATCCTCCCTATATTAAATGAGGATGTTGTGAGCCCAGTGAACCAAAGATGTGAAGAGAAAATGTTGAAAAAACAGCAGCAGAGTAAGGATTACATAAGAGCTCCAACACTATACTGCAGCCTGTCTCCCTGTATACCCGTCACGCTGTAGTCCCAGCAGAGTCACGAGGAGGGGGACTCCAGCAGGTCACACACACTCAGGGGGACGTGGAGATGGGGTGAGAAGGGTGCTCTAATACTCATGAGTATATAGTGGTAGTGTAGGTTTGGATAGAGGTGGTGAGATGCTTTTCATAATGGTGATAAAGAGTGAATGATCAAGTAAACTGTAAAAAATTGAAAATAAACTCCTCACAATCTTCATCATTACAACAGTACAACAAGCAGTACAGTGAACCCTCGCTCTATCGCGGTTCACTGTTCGCGGCCTCGCTGTTTCGCGGATTTTTTTTCTCCAATTTTTTTTATAGTGTAACATTTTTTAAAAATAGTTTTTATTGTGTTCTGCGTCCTGATTGGCTAAGAGACTAGACCAGGACTAAACGTGGACTAAACCAGGTCTAGACCAGGTCTAAACCTGGACTGGCCCTGGACTAAACCGGGACTAGACCAGAGCTAAACCGGGACTAGACCAAGTCTAAACCGTTTAAACCAGTCTAAACGGGACTAGACCAAGTCTAAACCGGGACTAGACCAAGTCTAGACCAAGACTAGACCAAGTCTAAACCGCGGCGGTTCTATCTCGTGCTCGCAGCCCCGGTGTACGCGCGGCCTCGCGCCGGTCACGTTTCTCTGTCACGGATTTGTCCACGATGAGGGATGCACGTGTGGAGCTTCTCCAAGGGGTTGGTGGCGTCGCATCGCGTCCCAGGACGTGGCAGTGCTCCTCGCGCGTCACTATTAATACATTTTGTTGAAAATCTATGAAAGTTTGAGTGTTTAAACGAGAACAAATGTGAGAAAAGGTTAATTCCAGTCTGAGAAAAGTGTAGAATGTGTGTGGTGAGGCATTTACAGCCTTAAAACATGTAGAATAATTGTAAAATATAAAGTTGTCCTACTTCACGGATTTCTCTTATTGCGGGTTATTTCTGGAACCTAACCCCCGCGATAAACGAGGGATTACTGTACAACAGTACAACAAACAGTACAACAAACATAAAATTGTTCAAAACTGAGATATCTGTTTTTGCGATTGAACTCTTTATTGACCCCATTGGATATTGCCCCGATTACACCATCAAAAACATACATGGAGTATGTGTTTTGTGTTTTGTTTCATTCACACATGTTTAACACACAAATCCTGCATATTTAAGCTGAGTTCTTCTCTCAAACTGAAAACACTCTGTTCCACCTTGTGATGTCATGTGGTAATTAATGCAGGAAGTGTTCCACTGTGTTTTTAAACTCCATACACAGAATCATCTGGTTGATTTAATCCCTGGAACTGCCAATCTCTATTGAACTAAAGGTAAAAGGTATAGCTGTTACTACCACTTCATGACATCACAAGGTGGAGCAGAGAATATTGAGCTTAAGAGATGTAAACACAATAATGATGAAGGGTTACTCAAACATGTGGGAATGAAACAAAACACCCCAGATATGTTTTTGATGAGGTAACTAACATGGCTTAAAGCTCACGAGAGTCAGTTTTGGTGAATATAGACCCTTTAAGCTTGTGATTTAGAGGACTTTGTGACTGCAGATGTAGTCGAGCTGATATTGTTGTGAATTGGCTAGAAGACAGAAGACGTCCAGAAGGTTCTGTCGGCCTGTGACGAAGTTTATTCTAAATTAATAAGTCAAAACGTTGTGTGTCTCGATTCTAAAACGGAGACTCGAGAGAATGACGTCATAGCTCAAAATGTCCGCTCGAAAAGTCCATTCATAAATATTTACGTCACGAGCTGTGTAAATGGGTGACTCACAGCGGTACCACCCACAGGTTCAATAGGCTCTGAGGACAAAGTATCTCATAATGCTCCTAACTGTAATAATGAAACAATGTGAGAAAAACCCTGCAGAGAGAGCTGGAAAGACAAAGCACAGTGCAAGATTCAATTGCTGGAGATTGTATTAAATTTAAAGGAACTGCAGTTATATAACACGCGCTTTCCTCTTCTGAGAATGTCTAAGAATGTACAGAGCATTCATTTCAATAAGAATAGCAACATTTGGTCCATAGATCAATCTAAAAAACGTGCAGTATGTAACTTCTCTGGTGTAAAGTCTGATATGTTCTTGTCTCCATAGAGATGTGATTATTTTGTCAAGAATACTCCACAGCATGAATTCATTTATGCAAATTTTGAGACGTCCAAGAATAAAGTGAGTTCAAATGAAAACAACTGCACTTACTTAGCTTTTTGAGGCCAGTGTTTTGCTATCAACAAGCCCCGAAAGAAGCTATCTGGTTACTGTTTTCACTTGAACTTGTTTATAATATTCCACATTATGGCATTACACTTCATTATCTACATGGAGAGAAACAGGTGGCACCACTAGTCCAAGTTACATGTCAGATCTGTGGAGAGGCAACCTTGCTCACAGTTTAGTAATTGATATCACTGCAATGTTATACTGTGAAAAATTCTGAAACATTCTCTCTTCAAGTGCTATAACATCTCCATGGAGAAAAGCTATTGGCATACACTGCACCAGAAAAGGGCTGCTCACTGCTCCTGAAAAGGATGGGTCAAATGCAGAAGTCAAATTTCTCCCGTGTGTCATGTGTGTCATTGTGTGTGAGACCAATAAAGGCTTAATCTTAATCTTAAAATGTTGTTTAATTAATTACTTTTTCCATTTTAAATTTGAATGATTCAAAAGGTAAAATTAATGCCTTCTTATCTTTTATTTTGTCACTCAAATCTGCTTCGAGTGTGCAGAGATTTGCATGTTGTCAAAATAGTCCAAAATTTTGACCGATACTGATATTGTAAGTGGGAATGCACTGATCCAGTTTTGTTTTGTTCTGATACTGATTTTGATATTTTGGCTTTAAAGGACAATTAACATTTTTACAATCTGGGCCTTATTTCGGTAATAAAACAAATTGTTTTACTCACCCATAGCACTTTGGTGTCATATGGAGCACTTCCAGAGATGTTTTAGATTTGCGATCTCCGTAATGTGAGTTCTCGGGGCACATGTTTGCGGTCTCCAAATAACACAAACTTTAGCACTTTTCAAATCATAGAAGCTCGATGTCTTAGTCTACGCTTTCACTTGAGTCAAAAGTGGCCTGTAATCCGAGATTTATCCATAGTTTCGAGTAGGGATGTCAACAATTAATCGACTTACGATTAATTGTCGATCAAGACGTTGGTCGATTAAAATGCATTAATTGTAACTAATCGCTAGAGGGCGCTACTCTGGAATGTGAACACGAGATGTGAACCCACTCGCGAGAAGGACCATAGCGTTACATCCGTGGCCGATCTAGAAGCAGTGCAAAATGTTCTCCTGCCCACTCAATTTTTGCGGCTTGGTTCACTCCACGTCCCGCTGTCTGCGTGAACACGTGCGCGGCGCGCTGCACATGCTCCTCCACTCCGGGCCTCGTAGCAGGCTCCACATGAAAGCGCAGTGGAAGCAGCCCGCTGTCCGGCCCGTGTGCCGGTGTGTGTGCATGTGTGTGCAACTGTGCGTGTGTGTGAGTGAAATGTTTTCCCCGATCAATTCATGTTTTTATCATTTCATATCACGGAGCTCTGCGTCAAGCCGCATGTACCACGCACCGCGCACACATCCGCCTCCACAATAAAAGCGCGAGTTTCGTTTTTACAAAAAACATCCTCAATTTATTTTCAATAAAGAATTTATTTTGTTATTCAGCATCAATACATTTGTCTGCTTTTTACTAAGGAATAATTAATTGAGGAATATACAATATGATAATACTATGATATATTTATGACTCAGTGTTATGTTACTATAGCTTATATTCTTAAAGACCCTATTGAAACACTAAAATTCAGGTGAAAAACGCCGCTTATCAATTAATCGTAAGTCGATCGATAAGGTCAATCAACTATAGATTAATGAATTAATCGATAATTTGCATCCATAGTTTCGAGTAGATGAGGACACCAGTGCGCATGTGCGGAGTCACAGTTTATTTCACTCTCAGCTCCTGGGACCCAAACATGAAACGCAAAGCTGTAAATTATGGATAAATCTCGGATTACAGGCCACTTTTGACTCAAACGAAAGTGTAGACTAAGACATCGAGCTTCTATGGTTTGAAAAGTGCTAAAGTTTGTGTTATTTGGAGACCGCTCGGGGCATATTACATGCACGGAACACACAGAACTCGCATTACGGATATCGCTAATCTAAAACATCTCTGGAAGTGCTCCATATGACACCAAAGTGCTATGGGTGAGTAAAACAACTTGTTTTATTACCAAAATAAGGCTCCGATTGTAAAAAACATTAATTCTTCTTTAAGTTTCTGTCGATAACTGATATCAACTGATACTATAGGGCAGAGACTGAAATTATAATTTATTTCCTTTAAACACGAAGAGCATATGGTGAACAATTTATCATTTAAAATACGTAACTACAGAACAGCTTTGGAAAAATACAAGTTCAATAGTACCAGGTGTTTTGGGCCTACATTGCCCAGTAAATCATCTTATTACTGTACACCAATTTAAATGGGATACTGTATATGGGATGTCAACTGAACCGATATCTTGATCCATCAAAATGTCCAATACCAGTATCATATCGGTGCAATTGTAAGCCTGAATACATACTAAATACTAAAGTACATTATTAGCATGTGCTTGTATATACAAGCACATAATGGGAAGAAAATAATGGGAAGATCTATTAATCCCATAATTCATGTTTGTACTGTGTGTTTGTATGTTACAGGCTTACAGAATGCTAACAAGGGTTTAGCATGTTCCTATTGTGTGTCATGTCAATAGTGAAATGTAAAACCAAACGAGCACCTCCTCTGCCAATTATTGCAACACAAACATCTGTTGGTGTTTACACAGACTTTAAAGGAAAAGTAACGTTTTTTTTTACAATCTGAGCCTTCTTTCGGCAATAAAACAAGTAGTTTTACTCACCCATAGCAGTTTGGTGTCAATTGGAGCAGTATCACAGAACTTATGTTGAGCCGTTCTGTTCTACTAATGATCCCGTATCCGTTAGCGTGAGTGCTCGGGGCACTGATTTGCGGTGTCCAAATAACACAAACTTTAGCACTTTTCAAATCACAGAAGATCGCTGTGTCAGCGTAGACTTTTAGTAGATTCCAAAACGGCCTGAAACCCGATATCGCAACAGAAAAGTAAAGTTCAGAGCGGTGTTAGCTTCTTTCGGACTAGCGGTGTTTACAAAACAGCTGAGTTCACGCATGCGCACTGTCCTCTCTGATGACGTCATCAAATGAAACTATAGCTGGATATCGGGTTTCAGGCCGTTTTGGAATCTACTAAAAGTCTACCCTGACACAGCGATCTTCTGTGATTTGAAAAGTGCTAAAGTTTGTGTTATTTGGACACCGCAAAGTAATGCCCCGAGCACTCACGCTAACGGATACGGGATCATTGGTAGAACAGAACGGCTCAACATAAGTTCTGCGATACTGCTCCAATTGACACCAAACTGCTATGGGTGAGTAAAACTACTTGTTTTATTGCCGAACGAAGGCTCAGATTGTCAAAAAAAAAAACGTTACTTTTCCTTTAATGGTCCTGTATGACACAAAATTGGCTCTTGTGATTTTTAAGACATGTTATAATGCTGTTACCTCTTCAAAAACATACCTGGAGAAGTGTTATTTTGTTTCATTCACACATGTTTGAGTAACTCTTTATTTTTTGGTCTGTCTGCATCTCCAGAGCTCAAAATGCTCTGTTCCTTGTGATGTTATGAAGCAGTATTTTTCAAGTGAACATTCAGTAAAGATTGACATTTCCTGGGCTGAAATCATCCATCTGATTCTAGTAAAGGTGTATGGAGGTTCAAAACACAGTGGAGCACTTCCTGTATTACCACATGACATCACGAAGTGGAACGAGTGTTTTCGTTTGTGCGTTAAACATGTGCAAATGAAACAAAACACAACTCCAGATATGTTTTTGATGCAGAAACAGCATTATAACAAAGATAAAAACTGTGCGTAATATAGGCCCTTTAAATGCCACTTCCCTTTGGCGCTATGACAGTAATCTACGATTTGCCCTGACAGTTTAAATATGCCTGCTTCCTTTCACTCAGTATTTGTCAGTAGAGCGTTCACACAAACAGACAGTGGTTTGAAATAGGCCTTCACCTTTCCCTGTATCTGATGCGGTTCAGTGCTGACGTCAATGAGGGAGCACAGGCTTAAAGGCTAATATAATCACAACCTCTCATACACTGTAATCTTATTCCATTGTCTTCTCGGTCATTTAGCTTTGATTTCTGTGCATACATGCTAATATCTACATATTTTCAGTGTTATACGTATAAAATAGGTGGATTTGATCTTGTATTCTTTGTTACTTACAGGCAGTGGTGGAAGAAGTACTCGATATTGGTGTTTTTTTTACTGAAGCAATAAATAAATAAATAAATACTTTTACTTTTCAGTCCAGTTCAAAAGTATAGTAGAGTAGAAAGTACAGATACCTGCTCTCAAATAGTGAAGTAAAAGTAAAAAGTATACAGTTTAAAATGTGCTAAAATAAGTACAGATACCTAAAAATGTAAAGTATTCACCATACAACTCCAGGTATGTTTCTGATGAAGTAACAGCGACTTAAAGCTTACATTAGTCAATTTTGTGTAACATAGTCATATAAATGAAAGTTCATAAATACAAAAGACAATAGATAGTAATAGTTGTCTTTTATGGTGGATCAATGCTTGTAGTGATAAATGAGGCGTAGCATTACCAACGTCCTACACTTGTATGTGTGGACAGAAATAGCCGGCGCGTAGGGCTGTATGACTTTATTCCCTTGGTCGGTCGGTCAGTTGTGTTTTAGTCAACCTTACTTCACACAAGCTATGGACTGATGTAACAGTGAAATGTAAAAAAAACTCATGATCTCTGTAAAAGGCTAATGCTGTTGAGATGTATGATTGAAGAAGAAGAAGAGAAGAAGAAGTAACTTTATTGATCTCACACAGGAGAAATTCTTCTCTGCATTTAACCCATCCTGTTATTAGGAGCAGTGGGCAGCACATTACTGCGCCTGGGGACGATTTCCGTGATCTTCTTGCTTCAGTTTGGTCAGGAGGACCTAAGCTGGAGGATTTTACCTATGGTGCATGTTTTGGGTTGGTGGGGGAAACCGCGCTAGCCACTCAGCCACCGTGCCGCCACACACAAACATGTGCGTTTGTGTAAGTGTGTGGGCCAGAAAGTGGACAGTGTGAATTGTTCTTATAGTTGACTGAATGTAATTATATTGTATAATTTATTTCTGTAAATCACCGACTGCAGATGGAAACTATAGCTGCTGTAATCTGGTGCAGCAACTCTGTTTTTATGCATTTAATGTCCCTGTACTTTATTTATTTATTTTATTGGTTGATTTGACAGGGACAGTGTACATTAATTAACATATCTGTAAATGTACCAGAATTAGCCAAAAGGCTATTTTCCATCTGTTTTCCCTGGACAGATGTTAAAATGGTCTCCCTAAAAACAATGATAACAAAATAAAACTACACAGTGAACAATATACAGACCCCCCAGGATTTCGCGGGCATTTTTTGTGATTGTTGCGATTTTGTTGCGGGAGGAAGTGAAAGTTGCGATAAATAGTTGCGATTTTCGCTTTTTGAAATTAAAATTGAGTAATATTTTGAATAGAGTTATTACTAACAAAGAATAATACAAAGACACAGAGATCACAGATATGGTCCTAAAACAACCTTACCAACATCGAAAATAAATGACTACTAGGAGGGGAACTGTTTCGCCCGGTCTTTTGCTGTTATTTTTGTGGGCAAATGGCGCCGCAGACATGTTTCTTTGCCATTAGAAGCCGTGTCCCAATTCCCAGAGCGCGCGGCTCGGAGCGTGGCCCGAAGGGCATGTGCGTCACACATTTCGACAGTACACCGGCGCGATGACTGCTGTCCCAGTTATTTTTGTCCCATGCGCAGTTAACACGCGGTCGTTAAGCGGTCGGCGGACTGCAGTCGGGGCTGAGCAAGTGTGCACTGCCTTGACTGCAGTCTGAGCCCCCTTCGGGCTCCGAGCTGTGCGCTCTGGGAACTGGGACACGGCCGCAGTTTCGTTTTGTCACACGGAACTAAGGCAGAAGGAAGTTGGTCGGCGTTCAATACGTCACCGACGATTGGTCAAAATTAGTAAAAATTGAGGAAAAGTTGCTGTGATTGGTCAAAATTGCAACACCGCCCTGAATTCGCGGAGTTGCAAATCGCAACATCGCGAATTCCTGGAGGGTTTGAATAAAGTGTCCCATTGTTACGACAACACTGCTATAAGTCGCCCAGTAACTCCTTTAGTTGATCACAGCCCTAAAGTGTCAGTGTGTGACCAGAATACATATATGACTTTGACACTGGCAGTCTGGCTCTGTTGTTAGTTCTGCTTGTGGTCCACTGCAGACACTTAGTGGAGATGCAGAGGTACTGTGTGTGTGTTTGTGTGTGTTTGTGTGTAGGGTTTGACGTGACCCTGTTGTAGCTCCAGGCCTCAGGATTGTCATTGATACGGCTGGTTAGACACAGAGACACAGAGAGAGACGTTGCTTTTGTTATTCGTTTAATAGAAATCAGAGGTAAGATTCAGGCTTTGGGATGCAGCAAGCTATAGCTAAGCAGTGGTAAAAGGCTCATATTACGCTTTTTAATGTTGTTTCCTCATCACACGCATACCTGGAGTTGTATTTTGTCGTTTCATTCACACACAAATATATAGACTGAATTCTTCTCTCACACAGAAAACACTCTGTTCCACCTTGTGATGTGCTCCGCTGTTTTTAAACTCCAAACTTATTAGAATCAGTTGGATACTTTCTGTCTTGGAATTGCCAATTTCTACTGAATTAAAAGCAAAAGGCAGCTGTTAACTTGAAAACTACCGCTTCATGACAACTCAAGGTGGAACAGAACATGTGCGAATGAAACAAAACACAACTCCTGGTATGTTTTTGAGGAGGTAACAACATTATAACATGTCTTAAAGCTCACAAGAGTCAATTTTGCATCATAGAGGACCTTTAAACTCTTACGATAACCTTTTCCAGATGAATAAGATGGTCGGATCGGAACCAGTGAGAGTTGGTGCCTGTTTGAAATGTTGGTCTCGGTCTTCCTCTTTGAAGGGACTGTCTGGAGATGAGTCACTGATTGTTAAAGTGTGACTAATGAGCGACCCATAATACAGTATTCCCCTGGAGGCGTTCCTCACTTTCCCATTTTCTGTCATTTTCATCTGTCTGATCGGGGTGAGTGAGAGGTGCATCTGCAGGTAGTCAGGCAACTATTTATACTTTGCAGCTGCTGTCATCAACATTCCCTGGGTGTGCGATGCTAACTGTGGGCACTGCCCTATCTGAGGCTTTGTTAGACTGTAATCTGTGCTTTATTTTCACACAGTCGGACCAGAAAGAGCTGACTTAGCTGAAACTACAGCATGAGATGATTTGTGCTGTTAGACAAGTCTCTCACACATAAAATTACAGTCACAAGTGTCAGTTTCAAAAAATGGGTCAGAAGGAGGTCTGAAGGAAGGCATTAGTCGAAATTGAGGTTATTCAGAATTTTAATGTAAAAATAGCAGAATACAAACAAAATGGTGACATCAGACATCTTCAGCATTCATGTTGTCAGCAGAGAGACGAGACATCGGCCGTGAAGAGGGACATAAAGAGACCTCCCCAGTGGGGGCAGATCACACACACACCACAAGGGACTCTCTTTAAATACAGTACACTGTTGAATATTTATGACATCAGCAACAGCTACCCTATCAGAGAATAGTTTAACTATGCAGAGTGTCCAATAGTGAGGTCAGCCAATCAAAACAGAGGAATTCCCATGACACCCCCTATGGAGGGACCTTGTAAGTTTTTCATGAGGCAAACAACTGTCACAACACAACCCCACAGTAAATGTAGCATTAGCTGTTTACAGCACCCTGTGTATACAACCCACAGGAAGGGTCTCACACCCCAAGTTAGTTTACAGCCTTTTATAACCTATAGCCACAAGTGAAGTATACAACATATGGAGAAACAAATGGTGAGGTGAGACGGTTCCCACAGTAAGACTAGACTAGATATGAAGAACACTTCAAGCATAAAAGAATAGATCTCAGACAAGCTAGCCAACAGTTTTTCAATAACTCGCTTTCACCATTTTTGTAGAAAATCAAACACCTAAAGAGTATTGTGAAAGCTTGTATTGATCAGGTTTCTGAAAATATGCTGTTTAAATTTTGCCATTTTGTATTTTTTTCAAACAATCTTAACACTTTTTTGACAGTGTTTCCCAATGTGTGCATTATATCAACATGGTAACCCCTAAAAATTCTACCATTAGACATATAAAGTATGTATGTAACACCCCCAGCATGATGTCACTGCAAAGTATCAGTTGTTTGTTTCCAGGGTATTTTGCATAATTATGATAAATCTGATCACCGTTTAAGCAGTTAAAACAGATGGCATCTGTTTGGTGTCATTATTTATTTATTTATTTTGGGCCATAAGCAATTTACATTTTTCAAAACAATAAATTATATAAAATTGAACACATGTTTTGTTAATAACATCAGGCTCTGAGGTCATTTGCAGTTGTGTTTTATTTTGAATTCAAATCCACTGCAAAATGACCTGCTATATTTTAATTATATCCTGTTCGTCCTTTGTTGTCTTGTCCCATTATTTTAAAATGAGCTCGTCCCATGTAATGATAAAACAGAAGAGAACTATAATTCATGTTTCTGGGTGTGTACTTTAAAACAGAACTTATCCTAATGTGTTATATAACTCTTACTTATCTCTCAAGTAACTAGAAGACAGCATTACAAGACTTTATGGACCAAGTATGACCATAATTCATGTAATAATAGAATTTCTATTATTACATGAATTATTATGTCAAACTAGGTTATTGGCTGGACCGATATATGGAAGCCAATATTTGATCCAGCTGATTTTTCAGTATCAGCACCACTTTTAGATACACTGGTACCTCACCTTACGAAAGACCCTACATACGAAAAATCCAAGTTTCTAGTGGTCTCTAGATACGAAAGAAAATTCAAGTTACGAAACGCGAAATCTCAAAAATGTGAGTAATGCGCACTCAGATGCACGCCCGCTGTTATCCGCGCTCAAAGAGCACCTTTCTCGGCCTGTTAGTTCACAGTGTCAACCCCCCGGCTCTTGAATCGGA
The DNA here is from genome assembly GCA_036785185.1 of Paratrypauchen microcephalus. Classification (NCBI taxonomy): domain Eukaryota; kingdom Metazoa; phylum Chordata; class Actinopteri; order Gobiiformes; family Gobiidae; genus Paratrypauchen; species Paratrypauchen microcephalus. Next base: position 196,861 of record JAVJIX010000265.1, read on the forward strand.
TAGAACCAGAGCCACCCCCGGGGAAAACCCCGCGATCGTGCCCGCTCAAAGAGCATCTTTCTCGGCCTCTTAGCTCTAGCGCCCAACACGCAAGGTGCGCGGAGACAGGAGCACCGCGAGCACGAGATAGAACCGCGGCGAACACGCAGTGTGACGGAGCGCCTGTAGCGCCGTCATTCCCCGACCGGCGTCTCTCTCTCGCTCTCTGGCCCCAGCGTGCGCCTAGACTGCAGAGCACAGAGCGCTTCTCCTGGTTTGCGTAACCAGACTCTAATTCAGCTGTTCCCTGCCTATAAACTGTTCTCCGTGATCTGGACTCTGTTTCCCTCCCTGGGGCGTACGAGGGTGCACACTTGGACAGTTGAATCAGAGTCTGGTTACGCAAACCAGGAGAAGCGCTCCGTGCTCTGCCGTCTAGGCGCACGCTGGGGCCAGAGAGCGAGAGCCAATCAGGACGCAGAACACAAAGTTACACTATAAAAAAATGTTACACTATAAAAAAACCTTGGAACGAATCAGGCCTTTTCCATTGAAATAGCTACTCAACTTACGGAAAATTCACGTTACGAAACCACTTCTGGAACGAATTAATTTCGTAAGGTGAGGTACCACTGTACCGGTATTGGATCAGTGCATCCCTAACATAAAGGATACCAGTGTAAACTACTGAAGAACTAATTTTGCAGAAATGTTGTTATAAGTCAAGTAGATCATGTTGTGATGTGCTTTGACCTTAAAGGTGCTCTACACGATTCTTAAAAACATGAAAAACGAAACTAGTTAATTTATTAACTAGACCTATTCCTCACTTCCCTTTTGCATTCTGAACACCCTAATTATTCACCACAATGATTTGACCAGTGCAGAGTTTTGCAGTGGCAGCTGTTTATCAGATGATGGAAAACACTTTCTAATGAGATGCAGTTCGGTTTGACATGGTTAAACAATACATCTATACTGAGGCAAGATAGAATTTGCTCAAATACATGGTAAAAAAAAAATATAATCTTTTAATTTTCTCTACAGGTATTTTTTTTTTATATATATATATATAATTCAATTCTTCTTTTTCTTATTCTTCTTATTAGGCCCGAGCGCTAAAGCGTAGGGCCTATTGTTATTGTTCTGGTTTTTCTTCTTCTTCTTCTTATTTCTTCTTATTATTATTATTTTCCTCCCCCCCTTTTTGCAAGGTTCGAGTACTCACGAAATTTTGCACAAAATTCAAGAATGCCAAAAAAGGAATTTACAAATAATCTGTATCATAAAATCTTTAAAAATGTCTCAACAGCGCCCCCTGGAAAATCAAAATACATTGTGCCTATGGCAACAGGCCAAACATCTGTCCTCACCAATGGGATGCCCGGCAAAAGCATTTTTACGGAAACACTAGATGATACAGCACGATTCTGGTGAGTCTGGGTCAAAAACCTGAGGAGGAGTTCGTTATAATACGAGGACCAGGTCATGTGCTCGGTCCAATATGGCTGACTTCCTGTTGGTCGCCTAGCAACGGTGTTTCTGTGTACCAAATTTGGTTTGGCTACGACAAAGTTTTTGCCGGGCTTGTGAGTGCAAGCGAGGGCCGATCATCGCCGTTTGCGGCTATATTTCTTCTTATTCTTATTCTTATTCTTCTTATTCCTCTTCTTAGTATTCTTCTTAGTATTCTTTTTATTATTAGTATTATTAGTATAAATATAAATGGTAGTAACAATCATTATGGCTGCAGTGCCTTGGTCCTGTGTTTTCAGTCTGAGGGGAGGCCATTCATCTGTATTAAGTCGTTTTGCTTTAATGTACAATGTATTTTTCCCATCCATCCATCCATCCATCACCAAATGGACACTCTCGCCTGCCTTGTCATGAGAACAGATCGCCTTTCTATGGCCAGGCTCTGTGCTCCAGGCTCGGCTTCTTCATAATCACAATGACGGAGGATTTCACTATTGATCGTGTGCATGAGCCCGCTGACAGAACACAGAGTTTGTTTACAAAGATGAATTTTGGGAAAAGGATTATAATTCACACACGCGGCTCAGGGAGAGATAACGATGTAACGCTGAATCATTTTTTCTCCAAATAGTCTCATTTTTCTCATTTATTCAAGACAGAGCGTTTGGTAATATCATATTTCAAACCTGCATTTCTCTAATACTGAATAATTGAAGAAGTCTGGAAGAATGGCGTAGGAGAGATCTGCAGAGGTAGAACACTGCAGTCATTGGGAGATTTACTTCATTACTCAACCTGTGATTTTGCCCCACGCTGTTTCCAACACGACACAAAACGAAGGGAAGGATGTGGAAACTTACCAGAATCAAATAATGTCTAAAAAGGATAAAAGATAGAATAGAAGAATAGACTCCCTCATTGTATCGGGAAGTCACATTGTCAAATCTGATGATTGATTATCATGATTATAGACATGCTTTTACTTTCATTCTTGTGCATTATATCATTTTGTATAATTCTATTTTATGTGTAATTGTATATTAAATGAAGGACAGTAAAATATAAGTACTTTAAACAGACCCCCCAGGATTTCGCGGGCATTTTTTGTGATTGTTGCAGGCTAAAATGCCTGAATTTGCGGGAGCTTTTCCAAAAAGTCGCGATGAAAGTTGCGGTGCTTTTAAGGTTTTTGTTGCGATTTTGTTGCGGGAGGAAGTGAAAGTTGCGATAAATAGTTGCAATTTTCGCTCCGTTCCACCTTGTGATGGTCAAGAGGTTTTTAAACTCCATACACCTTCACTAGAATCATTTTAGATAAATCTGTCTAAATCTCTCTACTGAACTAAAGGTAAAAGTAGCTGTTAAAAGTAGTTGTCACTTTCATGACATCACAAGGTGGAACAGAGCATATTGTTAGTCAAACATGTGAGAATGAAACAAAACACAACTCCATGTATGTTTTTGAGGAGGTAACAACATTTTAACATGGCTTAAAGGAAAAGTAACGTTTTTTACAATCTGAGCCTTATTTCGGTAATAAAACAAGTTGTTTTACTCACCCATATCACTTTGGTGTCATATGGAGCATTTCCGGAGATGTTTTAGATTAGCGTTAGGCTAACGCCATTAGCCTAGCGCGACTTATAGCCATAGCTCGGGGCATTCCCCGAGCATGTAATATGCCCCGTGCGGGCTCCAAATAACACAAACTTTAGCACTTTTCAAATCATAGAAGCTTGATGTCTTTAGTCTACGATTTCGTTTGGTCAAAAGTGGCCTGTAATCCGAGATTTAGCCATAGTTTCGAGTAGATGAGGACGCCAGTGCACATGTGCGGAGTGTGCTCTCAGCTCCCGGGACCCAAACATGGAACGCAAAGCTGTAAACTATGGATAAATCTCGGATTACAGGCCACTTTTGACCAAACGAAATCATAGACTAAAGACATCGAGCTTCTATGATTTGAAAAGTGCTAAAGTTTGTGTTATTTGGAGCCCGCACGGGGCATATTACATGCTCGGGGAATGCCCCGAGCTATGGCTATAAGTTGCGCTAGGCTAACGGCGTTAGCCTAACGCTAATCTAAAACATCTCCGGAAATCTCCATATGACACCAAAGTGCTATGGGTGAGTAAAACAACTTGTTTTATTACCGAAATAAGGCTCAAATTGTAAAAAACGTTACTTTTCCTTTAACGCTCACAAGAGTCAAATTTGTACACTATAGAACCTTTAAATTGTCATAAGTATCCCCTAAATCTCTTATGTTTTTTATTATTAGTGCCATAATTACACTAAAAAATGTTACAGAATGAAAAGAGTTGAAAAAAACAAACAAACTGATACTGGATATTTCAAATGATGGATCTTGTATACAGAAACAAGAACCCATGAAATCCTTACCTGACCTGTACCACAAAATACATTCATATATTATGTTAATGTTTATATAGTCTGCCGTATCGCTTTACATAAGTGCACATAAACCAAAGAGAATAGTCCAGTGTGTCCAAGTCCAAGTGTGCAAGCAGCATGTGCACCTGCTCCTGCCATTGTGTCTCTATCTTGTGTTGATCTAACACTGTTTAAACTGGCAGGGCGGGTGCTGGTTACTGTCAATACAACTCGAGCATATTCAAATGTAACAGATGTTTGGATCAGGTTTGGGTCATTTTTAGAAACCATAAAACAGACAATAAATCTCTGACCAGTGCCAAGCTGATTGGACTAGCAGATGAATCAATGTTGGTGAAATACATTCATAGCAACACAGTGGATGCTCTAGTTTTATTGTGTATTTATTAACCAATCATTTATTTAAGCCAGCCTTTATTTGTCATTTCAGATATAACATTTTAATGATTATATATAGTACCCCGATAGTATACTGAATTATGAATGACCTCTCAATCTCAGAATTTCATACTATTTAATTGTATATTAGTATATGTCAAAATATATAGTATGTGTCAATCTAATGAAGCCCAAGAGCAGCCTAATGCACTGCTGTCTGTGTCAAACAGGCTACATAAACAGTGGAGTAGAGTGGACCCAGATCAGGCCCTGATAGCTGCACTGCATCTCTCCACCTCTGAGAATAAAAGAGTTTAAAGAGAGCATGTATGGAGGGGGAATTCTCCACTTTCATTTCGCTCCATCAAGCCGAGAGCCCTCTTCGAAGTAACTGCTCCTCCAGGGAACCTGTCATTATAATCACTCCAGGCCATTCACACAAGCAGCCAGTGCAGGAGCCAGAGCAGTGTGTCAGTTTGGTATTTCCTCACATTTCATTTGTGATGAAAACATGACAAGTCCTATCACAAAGATGGAGAACCTTAAACTTAGGGTGACAAGATATTCAAATTCACATTTTGAATGGTTAAAAGCACGTTTTTAATGGTGCACAGTGCTCTATGTAATGTTTCACCAAACTGCTTGTCTCCATGGAGATGTTATTACCTTTCCAGTTCAGTGCAATTCTGTATAATTGTACTTATGTAATTTTAATTTTTAATTAATCTGGCCTTGTATAGTCTCTATGAAGACAGATCCATTCAATGTTATTGTAGGTAGACATCTGAAGTCTTGTAATATACAAATGTCCTTTCTTTTCTAAAATGTCTCTGTTCCTGAATGTGAACATAATCCTACTATGAAAAATATAAATTGCAAATCTGACTAAAAATCATTTAAATATTTTTCCTCTTTTCAGTCGACCCCATAAATAAATGTAAAATAGTATCTTGTCTCGCAACAGTACAAAATATTGAATACAGAAAATCCATATCTGTTCTTCTAAGGTATTTACTCTGCTTAAAGGTTAAGAAGAAGAAGAAGAAGTGAACTTTATTGATCTCACACTGGAGAAATTCTTCTCTGCATTTTAACCCATCCTATATATATATATATATATATATATTAGGGCTGTCAAACGATTAATTTTCTTGATCGCAACTAATCTCAGAAATTTCATAGTTAATCGCGATTAATCGTGATTTATTTTGCATGTTTAAAATTGATATCTTGCAGTAAGACCGTTCGAATCTAAAGTTAAACTCACAATGCAAAGTATTTCTCACCATTTTTTTTTATTTCAAAAAAGTGCAGAGAAAGGAAAAAGTAACAATGAACCAGTAATAGTGCTTACTTTGAGAAATTGTAAATAAATGATTGAAGCCCGCTCGAGCTGCCTACGGATGCGTAGAAGGAACAAAATACTAGCAAACTCAAAATAGCGCGTTTAACCGACAATGAGTTTAATTAATACAACCAAATGAGCTGCATATGGATGGTAGAATTGCGGAAAATGCTGGCAAACTCTGATCGCGATTAAAAATTGCTCGCGATTAATGCGTTAATATTCCCAGCCCTAATATATATATATATATATATATATATATATATATATATATATATATATATTAGGAGCAGTGGGCGACACATTCCTGCACCCGGGGACCATCTCCATGATGGTCTCCGGGCGCAGGTTTGGTCAGGACCTAAGCTGGAGGATTTTACCTATGGTGCATGTTTTGGGTTGGTGGGGGAAACCGGAGTGCCCGGAGGAAACCCACCCAGACACGGGGAGAACATGCAAACTCCACACAGAAAGGCCCAGGCGACCCGGGGATCGAACCCGGAACCTTCTTGCTGTGAAGCAAGAGCGCTACCCACTCAGCCACCGTGCCGCCAATTAAATAAATTTGCAAATCTTTTTATTGGGGAACATTTCAGACTCAAGTTTCCTGTGCACCAAGGACACGCTGCTTTCCGTTAATAGGTTAAAAATCAATACCACTTTCATGATGGTGCTTTTCAATTATATGTCTCCTTCTGTGCTCTGTCGTATAGCAGCTAAATGCACAATAATGCATCTGTTTTAATTGGTTTATGTAACCACATGGACCATGAGGAGCATTTTAATCATCTGACTAACATTACTTTGAACTTTCTATCACAGTCAGAACCAAAATTAACTACATTATTTTATATGTTGTATTACTGCGTTTACATCCTAGGACCATAATGTTTTATTTCTGTAGCGTACTAGTATATTGCATTAGTCTGGTTAACACCTGACCATATCACAAGTGAGATATGGGTCTGGAAACTCGCTTCGAAAAATCCCGTAGCGGAGGTGTGGTTAGCGATTGCCAACGGCCGTTTATTGGGCGTTATGAATGTCTATCATTGAGCGTATACGTAAGTCCATAGCCAATCATGTCAGTTGTCAGTTCAAACTACAAGCTTCCGTTTGTCATGTAGTACGCGTCACCGTCTTGCCACACCTCCCCCGCTCTCTGATTGGGGCCCTAAATCTGGGACTCTCGCTTGGACGAGTTTCCAGGCCGCCTTCCAGTTCGAAACGAACGGAAGCGGCCTGGGAATTCCCAGGCTAATATTGCATTACATTATAAAACTTTTTACCAACTGCAAACCTGGAAGAAAGAGTCCCATTATGTTGTTATTTTACATGTCCATGCTATGGTTGTCAAAAGTATTGAAAATCTGATACTACAAATTGATGCTAAAACTAGTATCAAAACTAGATACTCATTTGAGCAGGTATCGATACTGAAAAAGTCATAAATGAACCTTTCCTGAATGTCTTTAGAATAATCTTGAGCTGTATCAGAACAAGTATAAGAGCACATAGTCTAGTATACACCCATGGAGCACTATGGACCTGGACGACTGAGGGAAGTTTAAATTTCAGTGTACTGCTTATTTCTTTGGCTATACTTAACTAGAAATTAGACATTTTTGGACATAAATGGAGTAAATACAGGTCTCATCTGTTGCTTTAGATTTAAAACAGATTTCATATTTCATACTGATCACTGCAAAGTCAAAACACCCCACAACAGCTGCAGATTTGAAAATGCTAAGCACTCATAAAGCTATACTAAAATGTGCATAAAATAACTATCTTTCTTTGTTACCGATACCACATTTGCACATTTGCATGCACAGCTGGCGAAGACCATCCATTCTAGACAAGCACTGTTTACAAACTGAGCTGTTTCCATTTGGTCTGAGTGGTTGAAAAAAGCAGCCATCTTTAGAATAGATCTGTGTTTGATCAGATATCAAATAGACACTCAGAGCATCCATTGTGCAGAACAGAGCTGCTACAATAAGACTAGAATAGCTCTCCACTTAACTGTCCCTCTCCCAGCAGAATAATATGTCTAAAGTGGACATGACTCTAATTATGCTATGCTTTTATTTCATTTCATTCTCTTTTTTATATTTTCCAGGACTAGGAGGAGTTATGGCTATTATGAATTACATTTAAAGGCCATGGGTCAAGAAAGTGTCATGTTTATATATATATCCATAACTGTGATACTCATGGATGACAAATGAGCACTGCTGCCATTGCAATTAAGATAAAAAATCCAATAGTGAAATGTCTTCAAAATGTCAGAAGTTAAAATAGAAAAAGTAACAGTATTTATTCTGCATATTAGCTACTGTTTCACGGTCAGTTTCATATTTTCTTTTGGCTAAGCTTAGTTAATTAAAGCCCCAGTGTGTAGGATTCGTGGCGCATAGGTGGATGGTGCTATTGCACTTTCTGTTTTAGCTACGACAGACCTCAAGGGTCACCCGGGCGCGGTCCCGTTGTTTGTTTTTTTTTCTCATGAAAACACACATTCCCGATCATGTACCATGACACTCTACACATCAAATGAAACCTTACAGTCTCCTCTTTTTGACTATGCAATTCATTTCCCTGCACAACAAACACTCCCTGAGCACATGGGGCTTTTATACGGAAAAGCACAAAACGAGGTTAGCTTACCTTAGAATGCTTTGCACAGGTCAAACTCTGTATTTCACCATAAACTTGCTCTCAATTTGTCCGTAAGGATCCAGCGAATAAAATCCAGTAAAACAATTTAGTCCAAAACACGTGTTAGATCCATTACGACGTCTGATCCGGCAGCATGCTTGTGTTGTTTACCCAAAACCACGAGCCTTGCCGAAGGCGAAGGCGGAGCCCAAATGTCCTTCTGCGGCTCTCGTATTCAAAATGGCTGCCTCTGCATGGGGAAGATCCCCCTTTTATGTGACTATATCTAAGTCCAAAAGAATACTTTGATTTCATGATGGAAGTGAAAAGGCTTGGAAAACAATGTATTTTTGAATGGGTATCTTCAATTTCTGTAATTAGCAGGTAAAAATCTTACACACTGTCCCTTTAATGGTTGTCATGTTAAAAGTATTGTGTGAGTTGATTTGCCAGGTTTATACCAGATGCCCTACCCGGCTAGCAGTCTCGCCTCACAGGAAGAAGGTTCTAGTTTCAATCCCCTTCACTGATGAATGGTTACAGGGTCAGCAGGATTTATATGTCTTATGAGCCTAAGGTGTGAGATGTTTTGATTTATACAGGGACAATGTACAATAAAAATGGACCAAAAGGAAAGATGCATTATATCAGTTTAGAGCAGGAAATGCATTTCCACCTGGAGGGGAGAGGGGGGGCAACAACCTGCCACCTTGGGCAGGTTGTTGCTATAGAGATAAGTAGGCCTGTCACGATACCATATCAACTTATTGTTCAATATATGAAACCTGGAACAATACAGTATTTTTGGGCTCAGTATTTATTGTGTGTACATTTGTTCGTTACAATAATAGGGAGATTTTTGTTATTTTAGTTGTAATACTATGGGATTTGAGATGTAAAGGGCTGAATAAGTAACCTTTATAACTTCAGTCTGCGATTTATTTATTGCGGCTCATGCCTGAATGATACTGTTTATGCTAACAATGTGTTTACTGGGATTATCCTGCTTTATTGTTCCTGTATCTATGTCATAAAATAGTTTCAGTATTATTGTTTATTGTAATATTTCTCTGTAACAATATCATGCTTCAAAGACCTAGAGACAAGATACTATGTTGTTTACAGAGGACTCTATAGTATCCAAATAAGTGCAGTCTGGTAATATCCCCGTTACAGCCATTGAAATTGTGGTTTTGATGAGATTTCGTTTCGTCTCACAACCCACATCTCCGAATCAATAGTTTCTCACACCTTCGTATTTAATTAGAGCTGGAGGTAGGACATACGCAGAGCTGGAGAATCCCATGATGCACTGGGGAGTCTCTGCGCCTCTACCACTCGCCCTCACACAGAGACGAATAATACAGCGGCATCCTTGGACAGTTCTAATGACTTTGGCTGCCATGGAAACGCCGGTAATTAGGTGCTTCCTCTTTGGAGTATAGTCCCATTGTGGTTCATTGTGTCATGCATCTTCACTGCTGGGCTCTGGATCAAATATGAATGAAGTTTAACACTGGCTATATAGGATTATTTCATATAGTTTATGCGTATGCAAAATCAAAATATCATGTATAGAGGAGGGCATATATTGGGAATGCTGTTTTAAAGATCCCATGACATGGTACTTCTTGATGCTTTTATATGGCTCCTTAATGGTTCCCTAATACTGTAAATGAATCCTTCTTCAAAATCAACACTCAGTGCATGAGAAACAGAGATAAGATGAGAAAGAGTCATAAATATCTCTCTCAAACTCTTTATTCTGGGCGTTGTTGCTTGAATGCAAATGAGGAGAAAAGAGCTGGCCAATAGTAGAGGGTGGGGGCGTGGCCTAACTCTCCGCTCAGAGCTCAGAGCCCACAGCTGATCCATTTCCTTGTTATTGCACGGGGGGAGAGATTTGAAGCGTTCCATTGAAAAAAACAACAACATTTCCACAGAAAATACAATTAAACCACTGCTGTTCAAAGGTCCAGAGGCTCAGATAAAGGACTTCTGAGCCTAGAAACACTCGGACGTGCCTCCAGGCAAATAAAAAAAAACGCATTTCGCATTGCCTAGCGCATTCGCAGTCCAAACTCTCTGGGCGTGATTTACAGAGACGCTGAGTACAGACAGACGGGGGTGGAACTGCATTTGCATTTCTTTTTTCGATCTGACGTCAATAAGGTGCCTTGTTCAAACTCGCCCGTTTGAGCTCGGATTTTTTGTAACGCAGAAAAGGATCGCAAATGCTCAGTTTAGACATTTCGCAACTTTTAACCATGGGGGGGGGGGGCTAAACAGGGTAGGGGAGCTCACATTAACGTTCAAAAACCTCAGAAAGTGAAAATTTCATGCCATGGGACCTTTAACATGACATGTACAATTTGTATATCTGCTATAGCTGTACTGTACTCTATAAACAAAAAATATCAAAAAACTTTATGTTGTCATTTTCAAATATTTAGTTTAGGCATTTTTCAATCCTTTTCCATTTGTACTTAAACCTCACCTACCATTAAAGATATGTTGCACATTTATATTGAAGTTTTCCATTTTTCTCAATATCGTTAACCCATAATCGAGTACAGTGGAACCTCACCTTACGAAAGACCCTACAAACGAATAATCCAAGTTACGAAACGCCTTCACTTAAAATGTTCGTCTCTAAATACGAAAGAAAATTCAAGTTACGAAACGTGAAATCTCAAAAATTCAAATACCTAATGCGTGCTCAGTCATGCTCTGCTGCTGCGAAGCCGAGCACGCAACTGGGAGGAGCAGCCCGAATCCCCCGAAACGTAAATACTGTATTTTGTAAATTCTGTATTTTGTTCATCTCCATGATACCCATGATGCTTTTCGTGTGCCTTTGACCCTCGTTCGTCATGGAGTTCTAACACGTAACAGAGTTACTGTTGTTTTGTGAGTTTTTCGAGTGTGCTCAATGCAACTTTATTCTTCGTTATTCCAATCCAATCCAACTTTATTTATAAAGCACTTTAAAAACAACACAGTCGACCAAAGTGCTGTACACAGTTTAAAACACAAAACGTGAGGCACAGTAACATCAAAAACAGCATGATAAATAACAACTACTCACACTGCGAGCGAAACCCATCGCCGATGCCAACCAAAGGCACCAAATGGAGCCTGATCGGGTCCAAAGAACGCCACGGAAAGGAGCAGTGATAATCCGAGAATATCCCAGGAGATGTCCGTGCAGAAAGTGCCAGCCAAGCCTTCAGCTTCACCTGCCTACCACTGCGCTGTCCCGGCGTCTGCGGCGCGCTCTGCACGCAGGAGGAGCTAGCACACGGAGCTAGCACAGGCCTGCCGGTGTGTGTGGCCAATTCCATAAGCATTTTCGTCAGACAGCGCAAGAAAGTGATTCCCAGTGCGAGTGAAAAGAAGAAGCGGGCTCTGTTATCAATAGAAGTAAAATAGGAGATGATTAGAAAAATATGAAAGCGGCATGCGGTTGAGTGATATCGAACAGACAAACGGGGCCTTGGAACGAATCAGGCCTTTTACATTTACATAGCTACTCAACTTACGAAAAATTCACGTTACGAAACCACTTCTGGAACGAATTAATTTCGTAAGGTGAGGTTCCACTGTATATATATTCTACTCTATAATAAGAAACTGTCATAAAATTCCATCAAAGCAGACCTATATGCAAGATTGACTTTTTAATCATGTTATAGTTGTTTCCACACACCATTTGCTCATCCAGAGTTGTATTTGGAGTGATTCTTTGCATCTTTGAGTAATCTTTAATCACTTACTTTCAAGGATCTTATTTGTAGATCAACTCCCATTTTCACTTACTTTGTTCACCAGTTTGATTTTCGTTATCTGATTTGGCACTGTCGTGTAGCCATATTGGTACAAATATGACTTGCTTGATCTGCAGCTGCCCATCGGAGGTGCCGACAGCTACACAACTCTTTGCAATTATGTTTACGGTGATTTCTGCTCCCATTGTCACGGAGATTTCTGCTTCCATCTCACAAAGATGTCAGCGGACGTGTGTCTTTTATTATTCAATCATTCATTCATCTTCTTCCGCTTTTTCCATTCTCTGGGTCGCGGGGGCAGCAGTCCAAGCAGTGTTCCACTGCCCAGAACACAATGCACCAGCCCTCATGAATCCTTCCGCAGGTGGTGGGTCCACAGGAGGACGGCTCACGTCACAACAGGCCTTGATGTATCTTCTGCCATGGGGGCTACCAGTGTCCGCATATCTCACTTGTGATATGGTCGAGGTGGGGTTAAGTGTCTTGCCCAAGGACTACAACGGCAGCGCTCATCTGTGGGAGCTATCACACTGCTTTGCAATTATCCGTCCGGTGATTTCTGAACCGCCAATTGTCACTAGGCATGCGCTCATCTCAACAAAGATGCTACTGCCGTGTGTCTTTTATTAAGTTGTTTTAAATGAATATTGCAATTTAAAATGTGCAAATTATAACAATGATCCACGGGCGTTATAGATTCTTCTTTAAGTAAGAATTTGTTTGCATGTTTGTGTCTAATATTACTGTCACATTTGAACCTCAAGGCAAGTTTCAGCTGGTTTCTAGTAAGATTAAGTATTGCTGGTATTACCCCTAATGGAGTTTCTATAACATCATATCTCTTTATATTTGTTTTACAGATGACATTCTTCTTCCCTGTGTCTGGAAAAAGTGAGAGCACATCCCACTGAAAACGGATGCAGACGTAGTGACGTAGTGAATTCGATCTTCTGTTTGGATAATATTTTTTCCCAGCCTCTAAGGAAACCCCATATCACCTTATACTATCTGTGGAGGCCTATTCTGTTATTACATACTTAGACATTTTTCCAACATGAGTGGTCTGGCCAGAAAACTGGATCCGAGGAGAATACAATGGCGGTCGACCTGGAACACTTTCACTTCGCGGATTCTGCGGACCAAACCGGTGGAGTCCATGTTGGATTCGGCCATGTCTGGCACAGGCCCCCATGGGACCAAGCTGGCCAGGGTGCTGTCAACTGTGGACCTGGTGTCTCTGGGCGTGGGCAGCTGCGTGGGCACGGGCATGTATGTGGTGTCCGGGCTGGTTGCCAAGGAGATGGCCGGGCCTGGGGTCATAGTGTCCTTTATAATCGCAGCTGTGGCCTCCATACTGTCTGGTGAGGATCAGTCACAATATGTAACATGTCCTCTGTGTATTTTCAACAAGTTAAAACAATTCAAGCCTTATTTAATACAACCTCTGTCCAATCTCATTTAGCCATGTATTAAGTGTGCTATCATCAGAGTGAACTTACATTATACACACAGTTGTATTTGATAAAGCACTCATGGGACATCTGGGCTAATGCCTCGGTCAATACAAAAACGAATCCTAAAGTACAGCACTATACTGCAGTGCAAAAAGCTACACCTAGGTTAAGGTAAAATGACTTAAATTAAGAACATTTTATTTTGAGTAGATTCAACAATGGAATAAGTGTGTTTTTCATAGTTCAAGCAACATTCAATTTAGTTTCTGTGCAACTAGTGCAAAGAGTTGTTTTTCTTAAAGGGATATGCCACCCCCAGGTCAAACTTGGGCATCTCCCCACAGTCCAGAGACTAAAATAAGTGGTGGAAAGCGTTTTCCTGCTCACCCAGCCATTGTCCAGGTCTGTCAGCACTGACCGCCGCGGTATCTGCAGCTACTCCGCCTTAGACTGGAGTCTAACGTCGCCAGAGAAAGATTTCGGCCAAAAGGAATTAATTTGCTTGATGCGTTTCCCAATTACTTTATGTGTAGTGTGCATTCATATCGAGTGCAAATAAATGTGCAAATCAACACGGAGAGCTTGACTTGGTCATTTTGGGTGGGAACTATTTTTCAGTGCGGAAAAAGACAGACGAAGCACACACCACGCTGCGTAACAGGGGAACTCCCTTCCTGGTGCGTAACAGGGATTCCCCTGTCAGCGTGGTGTGTGCTTCGGCTGTGTTTTTCCGCACTGAAAAATAGTTCCCACCCAAAATGACCAAGTCAAGCTCTCCGTGTTGATTTGCACATTTATTTGCACTCGATATGAATGCGCACTACACAGAAAGTAATTGGGAAACGCATCGAGCAAATTAATTCCTTTTGGCCGAAATCCTTCTCTGGCGACGTTAGACTCCAGTCTAACGCGGAGTAGCTGCAGATACCGCGGCGGTCAGTGCTGACAGACCTGGACAATGGCTGCGTCACCAGAAAAACGCTTTCCACCACTTATTTTAGTCTCTGGACTGTGGGGAGATGCCCAAATTTGACCTGGGGGTGGCATATCCCTTTAAGTGTAGCACGATGCACTTTCATATTTTCAGTACAAAAAGTCTATAATTTGTCTATGAAGTACATATTTTTACTTGTGAAATTGACTCAAATCATGATAAAACTCTCTTTATTCAAGTAATTTTAACTTGGCTAGATTTTAGATTTAGCAGTGTGCGGAGTATAAGAAAATATCATACAATGTATCTGTAATGTCATGTTTTTAAGTAAAGTGCACTATGTAACTTTTCTGCTGTGGAGATGTTATTCCTTTGCTTGGAATGTCACAGTATGGTGTTAAACAAATATCTTGCATTTATTATATCATGGATATGTGTATTGCCTTGAAATACACACTTTCTTAGGGTAAGCGGAGTCTCCTCTGCACAGACCTGTAACTTGGGTCTGTATGCATTTTCTGTTTGTTTCCACAGACATAGATACAGTACATTTAATAATATATTGTGGAACATTTTAGGCAAAGCAATATGATCTCCATAGAAACAAAAGACATGTTGCAAACTCTCCAACAGAAAAGTTACATAGTGCACCATTAAGGTATATTTACATGTAAAAAAAAGCCCCTAATTTCACATAATGAGACATACACCTGACAAATTCTTATACTAGTTTTATTTTAAAGGTGCATTGTGTAACCTTTCTGGTAGAGCGTCCGTCAAACACTTAATTCCATGGAGATGTTATTCCTTCGTCAGAAATGTTTCACAGCATGGCACTAAACCTTTCTAGCTTCATGGAGACCAAACCAGACCAAGTTACAGGTCAGATCTGTGGAGAGGCGACCCCGCTCACAGTCAGAAGGCCTTTTTTTTCTAGATATTTTTGAGCTGTAAAACTGCCTATAATTTAATGAATGTAAGGCAGAGCTGTTTAATGTCACACTGTGGAACATTCCAGGGTGAGCAATGACATATTCATAGAAACAAGCAGGTGACAGATCCCTAACCAAAAAGTTACACAATGCACCTTTAAAGACTGTATTTTGGATACTTTATTTATTATTTTAGTAAACTTATTATTATTTCAATTCTGTGTCTCAATTCTCTTTTCTCGCTTCCTTCTCCTTGATTTAGTTTAGATCCTCTCTCCTCCCCGTGTCTCCTCTGTGAGTGGGACTTCCTCACCCATTTCCTGCAGAATCGAGGAGAGGAATCAAGGAGGAGGAAGCGAGGAAAAACAAACGGGACTTGGCCAGTATCTCCCCTTGCTAATGAATACCTCTGTGTGTCTTCTATAGGAGTTTGTTATGCAGAGTTTGGGGTCCGCGTGCCTAAGACCACCGGGTCAGCCTACACTTACAGTTACGTGACGGTGGGCGAGTGTGTGGCCTTCTTCATCGGCTGGAACCTGATCCTGGAGTATCTGATCGGCACGGCGGCGGGGGCGTCGGCTCTCAGCAGCATGGCCGATTCGCTCGCCAACCACAGCATCAGTAACTTCATGATCTCACACGTCGGGGCGCTGCACGGACTGGGTGAGTGAGAACGAGAGAATGGAGGGTGGGGGAGTAAGAAGGAGGAGGGTAGGTGAGTGGGGAGGAGAGGGAACGAGTGAGTAAGAGGGAGGAGGGAAAGGGGCACATTTTAGAATAGAACAGAAAAGCGCAGAGCACTAGATAATGGTTCTACTGTGTGTTTCTTTTACAAAATTTGCTGGCTTATATGGGTACAAACATACAACAATAAAAAGTGTATGTTTGCTCGCAAACCCATGACCCTGTTGTCACTGAGGGCAGACCAATAGAGCAGGTTGCATCTTTTAAATATTTGGGTGTGTACATTGACAGTCTGTTTAAAGGGGATGTACATGTTGATTTTCTTTGTTCCAAGCTGTCCCAGAGGCTCCACTTTTTAAGGAGACTGAGGCTGTTTGGTCTGAGCACAAAAATCATGACTTGTTTTTATAATGCTGTTTTGGAGAAACTGGTAAATAAGGCCATGAAGGTGATTGGCAGGAAAAAGTTACCTTCTCTGCGGGATATTTTTCAAGACTCTGTGCTCACTCAGGCCAGACGGATTGTCAGGAACCCCCCCCCCCCCCCCCCCACCTGTTGCATGGGGAATTTGAAATGCTCCCATCAGGCAGACGCTATCGAGCGCATAACTTTAAGAGTAACAGATATAAACTCTCATTTGTGCCCACTTCTGTTGCACTCTTGAACAAATTTGCACAAAAAATGAGCACTTAGTCATAGTCACTTTATATTGAATGCTGCAATAACTATTGTGCAATAACAGTTTGTGTAATAGGGCTTGTGCATTAATTATCTGTGCAATAATTACTTGTGCAATAGAGCTGATGCAATAAGTAGAACACTGTAAGGTTGTGCAGTGCACAAATGGACAATGGACATCAAAGACTGACAAATGTCTCTGGCAATGAGCCGCGACTGTTTTCTGTTTGTCTGTACTGTATGTGTGAGTGGAACTGTGTTTTTAAGCTGCAGCAGTGAGCCCAAGACAAATTTCCCCTTGGGGACAATAAAGTTTATCTTATCTTATCTTAAAAGTCGCATATACAACTAATATTTTAGAGAAACCAAACAGCCACTTCACAAGAGGATGTACCAACACAGGCGGGCGTGCCAGAGTGGACCGTCTTCTGCCGTATATCTTCACCTAGAAGCCACGGGTCATTCATTTGAGGACAGTGAGGTTCAGATCTTAGCCAGGGAAAAGAATTGGTTTGAGAGGGGAGTTAAAGAGGCTATTTTTGTCAAAAAAGAGAATCCTTCTCTGAACAGAAATGGTGGAGTAAGACATAATTTGCATCCCATCTACAATTCCATTATTAAGCCTAGATCAAACAAACAGGGAAACAATAGGGCTAGCCAGGTCAGGGCCAGAGGTGTGAAAAACAGGCGTGTAGGGATGAATAGAGATCGTCAGCTAGACGCCAGAGAAACAAAAGACGGAAACCAATGAGATAGTTCCGGAAAGTAGTTAGCTAGGTAGCTCCTCCCTACAGCAAGATATAAGCAAGTGTCTTACCAGTATTCTTATTAGAGCTGACGAAGCCTCTCGGATGAGCGGCGAAACGTTTTCAACCAAACAAACTTTGTCCAGTTGACAAATTGAACTTCTCCCGTTATCAACTAATATTTTAAACTTTTTTATAGATAATAAATTGTTCATATTTCTGTAATATTTGGACCATCAATAAACCTTACTAAACTTTCTTTTGATACATTATCCGGCTCACTCACACAGTTTAGACACTCAAAATTGCTACAGTGTAAATAGCTAGTTTGGCAAAGCTGGAGATCTGGCAACATTTTGAATACTAGAAAGCCTGTCTTAATTATGATGCTTATTAGTATGAACCATTTGCAGTTTGAGGTTGTTCATCCCTGGCTGTTTGGATGATCTCCTAAATTATGGATCACCAAATGAAATAAAAGACTTGATAAGGCTGTAAAAATGGGACTGTTTCATTACTGACAAGATGTTGTGGAAGGCTCTGCTGTAGTCGATGTGTATTGCAGACGTTTGCATCTGATAACTCCCTTCTTGCTCTTTCCTGTCGGCCTCACAGTGATCACATACACTCCACCACCGCCACATGTGGTCACTGCACAAATGGAAACTCTGACTTTTTCCTATGGCACAAAGACATAGCTCATATACAGTATTACATAGTGCACTTTGTTGGTATTGTTACCCACGCAGCACTCTCACCTCACAGCAAGAAGGTTCTGGGTTCGACTCATTCACTCATCCACTGCATTCAGCCCTGAAATTGCCAATTTTTACTAAACTAAAGGACGCTGTTAAAGGAAAAGTAAAGTTTTTTACAATCTGAGCCTTATTTCGGTAATAAAACAAGTTGTTTTACTCACCCATAGCACTTTGGTGTCATATGGAGCATTTCCGGAGATGTTTTAGATTAGCGTTAGGCTAACGCCGTTAGCCTAGCGTGACTTATAGCCATAGCTCGGGGCATTCCCCGAGCATGTAATATGCCCCGTGCGGGCTCCAAATAACACAAACTTTAGCACTTTTCATAGAAGCTCGATGTCTTTAGTCTACGATTTCGTTTGAGTCAAAAGTGGCCTGTAATCTGAGATTTAGCCATAGTTTAGAGTAGATGAGGAGGCCAGTGCGCATGCGCGGAGTGTGCTCTCAGCTCCCGGGACCCAAACATGGAACGCAAAGCTGTAAACTATGGATAAATCTCGGATTACAGGCCACTTTTGACTCAAACGAAATCGTAGACTAAAGACATCGAGCTTCTATGATTTGAAAAGTGCTAAAGTTTGTGTTATTTGGAGCCCGCACGGGGCATATTACATGCTCGGGGAATGCCCCGAGCTATGGCTATAAGTCGTGCTAGGCTAACGGCGTTAGCCTATCGCTAATCTAAAACATCTCCGGAAATGCTCCATATGACACCAAAGTGCTATGGGTGAGTAAAACAACTTGTTTTATTACCGAAATAAGGCTCAAATTGTAAAAAAAATGTTACTTTTCCTTTAACTTGAAAACTACCACTTCATGACATCACAAGGTGGAACACAGCATTTTGAGCTTTGGAGATGTAGACAGACTGTAAAATGTGCTATTGAAATAAAGAGGACGGGGTTGGAAGTGGGTCTGCATGTTAGCCCAGAGAAGTTAGAAGAATTGTATTTCTATGTACAGTATAACATATTTTGTCTTTGCAGGTAAAGGTGAGCAGTCGTACCCGGATGTGATCGCGCTCCTCATCGCTCTCCTCGTCACTGTCATCGTTGCTCTGGGGGTGAAGAACTCTGTGGGCTTCAACAATGCTCTGAACGTCATCAACCTGGTGGTGTGGGTCTTCATGATGATCGCCGGCCTCTTCTTCGTCAACGGAGAGAACTGGGAAGAGGGGCGCTTCCTGCCTTTTGGGTGGTCCGGGGTGAGTAACAGTAACATCCAATTTGCACCAAAGAATAACACTGCGTTACTGCAGCAGCACAGCACATGAGCAGCACACAAGCAGCACATGCTCAGGTATTGCTTTCTATTTTAACCGGTCGGACAATTTACACCAGCAGTGTAATACGTCCGTCATTACGCTCCGCTCTGCTCAAGATAGGTTAGAGTTCTAATTTAGTCTCTTCTCTTGTCTCTTTGTCTCTCCTTATATTGTGATTTAAAACATAATTCATCCAATCAACAATGAATACATAACCTGCGTAATTTCCGGGTAACGGGGGGGCAAATGCAATGTCAGTGTGTTTTGGTTTAAATAATTGTTTATCTGTTTTTTGCCTGCAGGTGATGCAAGGGGCAGCCACCTGTTTTTATGCTTTTATTGGGTTTGACATCATCGCCACAACAGGAGAAGAAGCCAAGAGTCCCAACACTTCTATCCCCTACGCCATCACAGCATCACTCATCACCTGCCTCACCGCCTATGTGTCTGTAAGTTACTTCAAGATGAATTACTTAACATTTCTTACTTTTCTTGTATAAACTGGTACTTTGACTAGTTTCTTTTCCCCCAACTAAAAGTGTATTTAATTGTAAAATATTTTATATGCATTTATATCACAAACTTGTGATATAAAGAGCCACATATGATGCTTTGGGAAGAGAGCTGATTGGCTGTGCAAGGGTTGTCCACCTTGATTCACTTCTCTATCTGAAAAAAGATTCGGTCCAAATATGAAAAAGGGGTTGTTAGAGCTTGGAGCAAGTTAAATTGATTTAAATACCTACTTTCTCCTTGAATAGCCAGGTGCCCCAGCTTTAAAGGCCTATATTATGCTCTGACAAAGCCAAACTCAACATTCCTGTATCCTGCAAGAACCAAGATCCACTGCTCTATCAAATTTATTAGCAGTGATTTTTGGGTTTAAACACATGGGCTCTATATTCAGTTTAAATACTGCAAAAATGTTTGTAGTCTAAAATAAGTTGGAATCAGAATATTAATACTGCTAGTAGTTTCGGACTGGTTTCATAATTATTTAGCAAGAAAATAGCAAGATTCTGTACAACTGAGTACAGTTACCTTGTCCTGTTTGAAAATCATTTGACTTGAAATGAGAAATCATGTATTCTAACTAGGGATGCAAATTATCGATTAATTCATTAATTGATAGTTGATTGACCTTATCGATCGATTAAGGATTAACTGATAAGCGGCGTTTTTCACCTGAATTTGAGTGTTTCAATAGGGTCTTTAAGAATATAAGCTATAGTAACATAACACTGAGTCATAAATATATCATAGTATTATTATATTGTATATTCCTCAATTAATTATTCCTTAGTAAAAAGCAGACAAATGTATTGATGCTGAATAACAAAATACAGTAATCCCTCGCTCTATCGCGGTTCGCGGTTTTTTTATTATTATTTTTTTTATTATTTTTATAGTGTACATTTTTTTTATAGTGTAACATTGTGTTCTGCGTCCTGATTGGCTAAGAGACTAGACCAGGACTAAACGTGGACTAAACCAGGTCTAGACCAGAACTAAACCAGGTCTAGACCAGGTCTAAACCTGGACTGGGCCTGGACTAAACCAGGACTCGACCAGGTCTAGACCTGGACTAAACCAGGATTAAACCACCACGTGCCGCTGCTGGTTTCGTGCGGCTGGTTTGTGGCTAGGGCTGAGACTACGCTTTCCGGGCGCCGCGGTTCGATCTCGTGCTCAGCAGCCCCGGTGTACGCGCGTACACCGGGGCTGCTGAGCACGAGTGAGTGCCGTTGAGTGAGCGCGGTGCGCGGTTGCCTTGTTTCGTGACCACGCGGTTCGCGTGTCCGCGATTAGCGATTAATTACAATGAATGCATTTTGTTCGACCAACGTCTTGATCGACAATTAATCGTAAGTCGATTAATTGTTGACATCCCTAATTGTAACAAATCAGAAAGACCCCTAAAATAAATTCCATCCAGTAAATTCATCTAAAGTAGTCTAAATATGATTAAGATTCAAGTAATTTTAACCAATCTAGACACTTTTTTTTTTTTTTTTTAACAATGTGTTCAGATGCAAAATACGTTTGGTAACCCTTCGCCTGTCACCTTGCTTGGAGCGTCTGTGTAGTTTAAGTGCTTTTTGTTGCATTGTAAAATCATAAAAAACATATGTATCTATAACAAGATTCACAGGCTGAGTACCTCTGGAGTGTGGGTGTCTCCCAGCTCTGATCTTCACTTATTCCACTCACACTTTTTATCCAGAAGGTTGTTGCCAAGGCTACTGTTCAAAACTGACCAATAAGAATAGAGCAATTTTGGCACCTCCCAAAGAGAACAAAGATTGCGTCAACTTTTCTTTGAAACTCATCCCACTTATTCCCACTCTTTCTAACGGTGTATCAAACTCTGTACGCACCAGAAATGACCCAATTCTGCAGCTTTGTACAAACTCTTTGAGAACAGAAGTAGAAACTGGGATTCAGTTGTTTAAGGAAAGAAATAATAATCAACATCAAGGCATGTTCAAGGCCTGTATTATGCTATTTTCAGATCTATGTTATAATGTTGTGTACCTTTAGTTGTATTTTGTTTCATTCACACATATTTAACACAAATCCTGCATATCTAGGGTGAATTAAAAACACTCTGTTCCACCTTGTGATGTCATGTGGTAATACAGAAAGGGCTCTATGTGTTTTTAAATCCCATACACTTTCACTACAATCATTTGGATAATTTCAGCCCTGGATTTCAATTAAGCAAAATGTGAAAAAGTAGCTAAGTTGGAAACTAGCTTCATGACATCACAAGGTGAAACAGAGCATTTTTACTATTTGAAATGTACATGTATGAATGAAATAAAACACATCTCCAGGTATGTTTTTGATGAAGAAACCACATTATAACATGGTTTAAAACTCACAGGAGTCAATTTTGCGTATTACAGGACCTTTAATGAAATGCTTTGAAGCATTTTAATATATATCAAGTATATATCAAGTGTTGCAAGTTATAACTGTCTAGTACATTATGTAGATCTATCTAGTAAGATAAGATAAGATAAGACTTTACTGATCTCACGCAGGAAAATTTACTTGTCACAGTAGCTCCAGGTAGGGACAGTTTGAACAAGAAAGAAAAGTGCATGCAGGCAGGAATGGAATAAAATAAGTAATAATAATAATAATAAAATAAGTAATAATCGAATAAGTAATAATAATAAAACAGTGACAAGGAGAGTATTGAAAAAATGATATTGCACGTTGGAAAAACGATATTGCACGTTAGGACTATACAGTGGAGTTATACAAGTAATAATAATAAGAAACAGTAACTAGGAGAGTATTGAAAAACGATATTGCATGTTTGGACTATACAGTGGAGTTGTACAGTCTGATGGCGGTGGGGATGAAGGATCTGCGGTAGCGCTCCTTCTTGCAGTGGGGGTGCCTCAGTCGGCTGCTGAAGGAGCTGCTCAGCTCCTCTACAGTCCGGTGCAGAGGGTGAGAGGTGTCGTCCATGATGGATGTGAATTTGGCCAGTACCCTCCTCTCGGCCACCTCCTCTACAGAGTCCAGAGGACAGCCCAGGACAGAGCTGGCCCTCCTGACCAGCTTGTTGAGTCTTTTTCTGTCCCGTTCTGTGCTGCAGTAGACGACAGCGTAGAGGAGAGCAGAGGCCACCACAGAGTCAAAAAAAAGTCTTGAGCAGAGGCCTGCACACTCCAAAGGACCTCAGTCTCCTCAGGAGGTGGAGGCGACTCTGGCCCTTCTTGTACAGGGTGTCGGTGTTGTGGGACCAGTCCAGTTTATTGTTGAGGTGAACACCCAGGTACTTGAAACTGTCCACAGTCTCTATGTCCTGCCCCTGGATGTTCAGCGGTGAGTGAGGTAGTGGTCTCCTCCTGAAGTCGATCACCAGCTCCTTTGTCTTACTGGTGTTAAGGCTCAGGTGGTTGCGCCCACACCAGTCCAAAAAGTCACTGATGACCGAGCGGTACTCCAGCTCGTTCCCCTCAGACACACAGCCCACAATGGCCGAGTCGTCGGAGAACTTCTGGAGATGGCAGCTGTTCGTGTTATATGTGAAGTCCGAGGTATACATGGTGAAGAGGAAGGGTGAGAGGACAGTTCCCTGGGGGCCCCCAGTGCTGCAGACTACCACCTCTGACTCACAGCCACGCAGCCGCACGTACTGTGGACAGTCAGTGAGGTAGTCGATGGTCCAGGCAGCGAGATGTCCATCAACTCCCGCATCCTCCAGCTTCCAGCTGTTGAAGGCGCTGGAGAAGTCAAAGAACATGACCCTCACAGCACTCCCAACGGTCTCTAGGTGGGTGAGCACCCGCTGCAGCAAGTAGATGACGGCGTCCTCTACTCCTGCGTTTGGCTTGTAGGCAAACTGCAGCGGGTCCAGGGTGGGGCTCAACACAGAGCGGAGGTGACTGAGGATCACCCTCTCCATGGTCTTCATGAGGTGGGAGGTCAAGGCGACTGGTCTGTAGTGGGCCGGTTCCCTGGCGTTTGTTGTTTTGGGAACCGGGACCACACAGGAGGTCTTCCACAGGACGGGGACCTTCTCCAGGCTGAGGCTCAGGTTGAATATGTTGCAGAGAACCTCACAGAGCTGGTCTGCACAAGTGGTGCTGGGTTGGGTCCGTGTGAAGGGATGTGGTTACAGGCCCGGGGAGGTGTGAAGAGGAGGAGGAGGGGGGGGTCGGCAGAGGGGCAGTGGGGGTGGGGGGCGAGTCATACCTGTTGAAGTAACAGTTCAATTCGTCCGGCCAGCACTGATCACCATCAGCTGTCCCTCTGCCACTCTGTCCAAATAGTACACTTATCTAGTGTCTCCACGTGACAGGTAAGATCTGTGGAGAGGCATGCATCTGTTGTGAGGCAGAGAACCTCTGTTATGTAGCAGAGGTACATAACAGTGGAGGAGTTCAAGTTCAAGTATAAAGCATTGTATAAGCATTTATTCAATATTGTAATTTAATAAATGCAAGATTACACAGGTTTAATGCAATACTTTGAAACATTCAAAGAGAGATGCAGCACATATCAAAAAAGTTACAGTGTACCTTAAAGGTCCCATGGCATGAAATTTTCACTTTCTGAGGTTTTTGAACGTTAATGTGAGCTCCCCTACCCTGTTTAACCCCCCCATGGTTAAAAGTTGCGAAATGTCTAAACTGAGCATTTGCGATCCTTTTCTGCGTTACAAAAAATCGGAGCTCAAGCGGGCGATTTTGAACAAGGCACCTTATTGACATCAGATCAAAAAAAGAAATGCAAATGCAGTTCCACCCCCGTCTGTCTGTACTCAGCGTCTCTGTAAATCACGCCCAGAGAGTTTGGACTGCGAATGCGCAAGGCAATGCGAAATGCGTTTTTTTATTTGCCTGGAGGCACGTCCGAGTGTTTCTAGGCTCGGAAGTCCTTTATCTGAGCCTCTGGTACTTTGAACAGCAGTGGTTTAATTTTATTTTCTGTGGAAATGTGTTTATTTTTCAATGGAACGCTTCAAATCTCTCTCCCCGTGCAAAAACACGGAAATGGATCAGCTGAGGGCTGACAGCGGAGAGCGGAGAGTTTGGCCACGCCCCCACCCTCTACTATAGGCCAGCAACAACGCCCAGAATAAAGTGTTTGAGAGAGATATTTATGACTCTTTCTCATCTTATCTCTGTTTCTCATGCACTGAGTGTTGATTTTGAAGAAGGATTCATTTACAGTATTAGGGAACCATTAAGGAGCCATATAAAAGCATCAAGAAGTACCATGTCATGGGATCTTTAAATATATTTTGACAGTGGACCTACTGTATTTCTATTATCATGTTGTTTTATATCAACATTTCTTTTTTTTTAAATCACTAAATTGCAATTATTTCAATGCCTTTATGATAGAGAAATCATTATAAATCGTAAATATTATTCACAGTAAACTAGCATTTTCCATACCGCCTAAAGGTCAAAGTTCACCAGGATACAGTCGCTTCTATAGGTTGGTCTTTTCTCATGCTTTTCTGTGGCTATAATCAGTCCAGGCAAATCCTCCCTCTGTATCCGCGGGTCAGTCTGTGTGACAGATGGCCCTGCATGAATTTACATGTCAGCTTCACAACACACATACACCCACACACACACACACACGCACGCACGCACACACACACACACACACACCCACACACATACAAATACACAAACACCCAAATACACAGCTATGCATACAGTGATAGGGAAATATGACTAGATACAGTATAATAAATAATGAAATGTTTTAAATGGTACAAAAATCAGGGGTTAATGGTGAAATTTCTGCATTTATGTGATAAATCTACAGCTCATTTTTGTGCAGTAGCTGAGATATTTACTGGAATATTTCTGATGGATTGGAAAAACATTATCTCATTATTTTTGCTGTAATTGTAAAGTATCAAGGAAACTGAACAGGAACTGGGATGTGAAAAAATGCTATACCTGTAGATTAGACCTTTACAAAAACGATTGTTGTATTAGTGAATAGGTTTTATTTCAGTGATCTGTCAGAGATTAGAACAGTGGTCCCCCAACCTGAAAGTCAGAGCATCTATTCCTGCTCGGACCAAATTCTGTCGTTGTGTCCTTAGGGAAGACACGTCACCCTCATTGCCTGGTGTGAAAGTGGTGTGTGAATTTAATTTAACAGTTACAATGCTTGCCAGAAAAAAACAACAAAACAAATGCATTTAGACTTTTTGACCCCCAAATAATGAACCAGCCCTTCTAAACCTTTATTGCGCCCCAGGTGTCTGTGATCCTGACCCTGATGGTGCCGTACAGTGAGATCGACGCAGATGCCCCGCTCATGGAGATGTTTGCGCTGCACGGTTGTATGTTCGCTAAATACACCGTAGCAGTGGGTTCCATCGCTGGGCTCACCGTGTCTCTGCTTGGCTCTCTGTTCCCCATGCCCAGAGTTATCTACGCCATGGCCGGGGACGGGCTGCTCTTCAAGTAAGGCCGATTTAATGTAATACTTTTTCTTGTACACACACTATGTAGAAGTAAAGAAGATTATGTTGTTTAGAGACAGAATAATCACAGTATTTCTCTATGTCTATGCTCTAACTGTGTACTTTTGTGTGCAGGTTCCTGGCTAACGTGTCTTCGTACACAGAGACCCCCGCTGTGGCCTGTGTGGTCTCTGGGTTCCTGGCCGCTCTGCTCTCTCTCCTGGTCAGCCTCAGAGACCTGATAGAGATGATGTCCATAGGAACGCTTCTGGCCTACACGCTCGTAAGTCCTGTATAATGCATAGCGCAGTTATAGAACTCGTATACTCACATGCCATAGAACTTGCTTGGTATCGGATCTAAACAAAACTCACTGGTACCTCTCAACATTGTAGTACAGTGGTCCCTCGCTCTATTGCGGTTCACTGTTCGCGGCCTCGCTGTTTCGCAGATTTTTTTAAATTTTATTTTTTATAGTGTAACATCTTTTTTATAGTGTAACATTGTGTTCTGTGTCCTGATTGGTTAAGAGACTGTAGACCTTTGCCGATTGATAAATGGGGGATGCAGGGGGGACCGGGACTAGACCAGGACTAAACGTGGACTAAACCAGGTCTAAACCTGGACTGGTCCTGGACTAAACCAGGACTGGACCAGGTCTAGACCTGGACTAAACCGGGACTAGGCCAGGTCTAAACCAGGATTAAATGACCCCGTGCGGCTCTTTGCTGGTTTCGTGTGGCTCTTGCGTTCGTTTGTGCGTGTTCGGTTTGTGGCTCGGGCTGTGAGGACGCGGTCCTGAGGGGGGAGGCATGGTCCGGGCGCGGTTTGATCTCGTGCTCGCAGCCCCGGCTTTGCGCCAGTCGGGCTGTTCTGTCACGGATTTGACCACGCGCACTTCTCCAAGGGGTTGGTGCGCGTCGCGTCCCGGGACATGGCAGTGCCGTTGGATGAGCCGCTCCCCTTGTGCGTCCGGTGGGGCTCCCGGCGGAGCCCCCACGCTTCACTATTAATATATTTTGTTGAAAATCTACGAAAGTTTAAGTGTTTAAACGAGAGAGAAATGTGACGAAACTTTAATTCCAGTGTTTTAAGGCGTTAAAAAGCCTTAAAACATGTATAATAATTGTAAAATATAAAGTTACTTCGCGGATTTCACTCATTACGGGTTATTTCTGGAACCTAACCCCCGCGATAAACGAGGGACCACTGTAATGGATTTTGTTTTTTACTCTACAACAGTTTCTCAGTTTGAGTCTAGTTCACTTGGTAAACAGATCAAAATTCATTGCTAAAATAGTTTATACACAACAATAGACAATAGATTCACATGAGATGTATTCGTCATATAAAGTCATAAATGAAATGTGTTTGGATAAGAAGAACCCATCATCTCACTCAAAACCTCACTATGTCACTATGTCAAAAATATTCCTGCAGTTGTGTTTTGTTTCATTCACACAGATTTAACACAAAAATCCTGCAAATTACACTCTGCTCCATTGTGTTTTTAAACTCCATACACCTTCACTAGGATAATTTGGATAACTTTGGATAATCTTCTACTGAACAAAAAGGAAAAGGTAGTTCTTAAATTCAAAACTACCACTATGACATCAGAAGGTGGGTCAGAGCATTTTGATCTTTAGACTGACTAATAATGCAGGATTACTCAAACGTGTGAATGAAACAAAAACCCAGGTATGTTTTTGAGGAGGTAACAACATTATAACATGACTTAAAGCCCCAGTGTGTAGGATTCGTGGCGCATAGGTGGATGGTGCTATTGCACTTTCTGTTTTAGTTACGGCAGACCTCGAGGGTCACCCGGGCGGGGTCCCGTTTTTTTTTTTTTTTCTCATGAAAACACACATTCCCGATCATGTACCATGACACTCTACACATCAAATTAAACCTTACAGTCTCCTCTTTTTGACTATGCAATTCATTTCCCTGCAAAACAAACACTCCCCGAGCACATGGGGCTTTTATACGGAAAAGCACAAAACGAGGTTAGCTTACCTTAGAATGCTTTGCACAGGTCAAACTCTGTATTTCACCATAAACTTGCGCTCAATTTGTCCGTAAGGATCCAGCGAATAAAATCCAGTAAAACAATTTAGTCCAAAACACGTGTGAGATCCATTACGAGTCTGATCCGGCAGCATGCTTGTGTTGTTTACCCAAAACCACGAGCCTTGCCGAAGGCGAAGGCGGAGCCCAAATGTCCTTCTGCGGCTCTCGTATTCAAAATGGCTGCCTCTGCATGGGGAAGATCCCCCTTTTATGTGACTATATCTAAGTCCAAAAGAATACTTTGATTTCATGATGGAAGTGAAAAGGCTTGGAAAACAATGTATTTTTGAATGGGTATCTTCAATTTCAGTAATTAACGGGTAAAAATCTTACACACTGTCCCTTTAAAGCCCAAAAGAGTCAGTTATGCGTAATATAGGACCCTTAAAAATAAAAGTACACAGTTTCACATACATACTTTCATTCACACATTTGTTATGTGAATTGGAAGAAGTATTACATTCACATTGACCTTTTTGTCAGTGAAAGAGCATAACAAAATGAACTCTTTCTTTTCTATCCTCCAGGTGAGCCTCTGTGTTCTACTGTTGCGTTACCAACCCGAGAGCGACATCCACGGCTTTGTCAACTTCTTGTCCGAAGAACAGAGCAAAAAACGCAAGGAGGGAGTTTTGGCCGAATGCGAAAAAGACGCATGCTCCCCCACCTCCGAAGCCGACGAGTACGGCGGCCCGCCCACCAACACGTGCGGCGCCAAAAACCTCCCTTCCCTGGGTGACAACGAAATGCTCATCGGAAAACCGGATAAAAACGCGTACAATGCTAGCCACCCCAACTACGGCACGGTTGACTTGACGACAGGGATCGAGTCGGAGGAGACGGAGGAGGGGATGTCCAGGAGGTTGAAGAAGCTGATTGGTCCACGATACTACACTTTAAGGATCAGGCTGGGTCTACCGGGGAAAATGGACCGGCCAACTCCAAGCACCGGAAAGACTGTTACGATCTGTGTGCTGCTGCTTTTTGTCTTCATATTCGCTTTCTGCTCGTTCATCATTTTTGGTAACTCTTTTACTCTTATGTTATGAATCCTGTTGTAATGTTGTTACCTCCTCAAAAGTATACCTGCACTTGTTTTTCATTCACAAATGTTTCAGCAATCCTTTATTATTAGTCTGTCTACAACTCGAATGCTCAAAATGCTCTCTACCACCTTTTGATGCCATGAAGTTAACAGCTACCTTTTACTTTTTGTTCAGGAAAGATTGCCAATTCCAGGGCTGAAATCATCCAAATGATTCTAGTGAAGGTGCATGGAGTTTCAAAACACAATGGAGCACTTCCTGTATTACGACATGACATCACAATGTGGAACAGTGTTTTGTTTTTTTTTGTTTGAGAGAAGAACTCAAGCTCCCTGAGACAACAGATTTTGGCATTAAACTAGTTTTTATTGTATTGTGAAAAGGATTCACCTCCAATATTCCAAAATTTCGAGACTTCTAAATTTGATTTTTGAATATTACATGATGATTTGTTTTTATTTGTTGATTCCTTCTATCTCTACCTGTTTGAAAACAAAACAGAGCACTAAATCTCTCTAAAGTTCTTCTTTTATCTTTGAACAAGGATCCAGCTGTATTGGCGAGGGGCGCTGGTGGGCGTTGCTGCTTCTGACCTTCTTCGTCTTGGTCTTGGCCATCCTCATCATCATCATCCTCCAGCAGCCGGAGAACCCCAAACGCCTGCCGTACATGGCCCCCTGCGTGCCCTTCGTCCCTGCGTCGGCGATGCTGGTCAACATCTACCTCATGCTCAAGCTCTCCGCCATCACCTGGATCCGCTTCTCCGTCTGGTGTCTCGTGGGTAAGAAAGTAGGATTCAACAATTTTGGAAGAATATTTAGCTGTTTTTCTGACAAGTATTGCAATTTCGATTAGATTTGCAATTGTTTTAGTAGTATATGATTCTGTAGGATTCTCCTGGATTATTTTCAGACTGCACGTTTTAAACATTTCCAGGAAGGTTTTGCCATCTGTGGACCTTAAGCAGCGTACCCAGTTAGTTAGTATATACAGGCAATGATTCGTTGCATTTTGGAATTTCCTGGTTGATTTATACACATTTTATGGGCAAAACATGGATACAGTAAATCAGGGGTCTTCAACGTTTTTCAGGCCAGGGACCCCCAAACAGATGGCGAACTGGGCCAGGGACCCCCTACTATATATACGGCATAGAATTGTGTTTTATATGAAATTGAGCTTAGTGTCATGTATAAACATTGCTACTCTGTTATGGTACATCCAATACAAGGAAATAATACACAGGTTAATACTGTATTTTACACTATAAAATATAAAATTATATTATTTTAAAGTGAAATCAAAAGATTTCGCGACCCCCCCTGCAGTACCTCCGCGACCCCCCTAGGGGTCACGACCCCCCTGTTGAAGACCTCTGGAGTAAATTAAAACAAAGACCATTTTCTTTGGGTTTTTTCCACCACATTTTTAAGATTTCAAAACAGAGCAGAAACAGGCTCAAAATCAGAATCAAGGGTTGGAAGGCCAATATGACTCCGGTGTTATGTCAGTTATGCCAAGGGAAAATGATAATGCAAATAATGGCTCCTGTGAGGCAATGTTAAACAGATAAATGAAGTGAAGGATACATTATCTAAATTTTCTCACAAGTAAAGTAACATCTGGGACAAGATTTTCACAGGGTTGACAGCTTTTATTAGATTAAACTAGACTGAAAGGAGGCAGTGCAAGTTCATAAAGATATTAGTAAACTAGAATTAGCCAACTTTAGCTACTAGGCCCTAAAACAGGCATGGGCAAACTACGGCCCGGGGGCCATATGCGGCCCTTTAAGCTTTTTAATCCGGCCCGCCAAACTTGAAGAAATTATATTAATAAACATTGTTAATGTTTTAATGTTTTAATTTCCCTGCAATTCTGGCATTTTCCAATAACTGGCGCACTAGTTACACCGGCTGGTTAGCTCAACTCGACGTTCCCCCTGGGGGTTGTGGGTTCAAATCCCCCCCGGCAATGAGCTAACCAGTGTGGGTCCTTGGGCAAGACCCTTCACGGTACTGCCCCCCGGGCTGCTCACTGCTCCTGAAAAGGATGGGTCAAATGCAGAAGTCAAATTTCTCCTGTGTGTCACTGTGTGTCATGTGTGTGAGATCAATAAAGGCTTAATCTTAATAATCTTAATCTTAATTGACCTTTGTTGAGGTGCGGCGTATTGCTCCAACCCTCAGCCCTCCTGTAAAGATGAGCAGAGCTAAGAAAAGAAAAGTGGACAAAGAATGTCGAGTGTTTAACAAATAGTCGTATTTTTTTTCAGGTAAATATTTTTTCACCAAATACTTATCAGCTGCTGTATGCCTGATATGCCAAGAGACTGTAGCGGTTTTTAAAGAATATCAGACATCACTTTGCCACAAAACAGTCAACGAAAGAACGAAAGAACCTGAAGGAGAACAGAACTTTCAGTGCTTTAAAATAGTAACTGTTAGCAATAAAAAAAGCTGTATTTTATTAGAGTAATTTTAATAAATAGCTAAATACTGTGGAACTTGAAAGATGGACATTTTGTTGTAATGCTTTTGTTCATTTTTAATTGAAATAAAGCACATGTTTTCTACATATCCCATGTTATTTTTAGTGTTTTTACCAAAACACTAAATCCAGCTGCTCCTGATCCGGCCCTTCTGTCAAATTTTAGAACCCTTTGTGGCCCACGAGTCAAAAAGTTTGCCCACCCCTGCCCTAAAACCATGGTGTTAAGGCGTAATAGCAATAGATACAATAGATAACAAGTCAAACATGAATAATATTAACATAATCATGACACCAAAACAGTGAAAAAACTATTTAAAAAAAACATCAAGGCATAAGACATGAGATTATGAGGCATGTGACAAATTATTGCAGTTATTGTAATGATTGAAACTGCAATTTTGTGATAGAAGATGAACGTAACATGGTAGTGACTAATAGTAAATGATATGATAATTACTCACAGAACCAGGAAACATCAGTCAGTACTTTATTTCATGCTAAAATGACTGTACATAACCAGGCCATAGTTTGGATAGTGCGACCGGCCCCTCCTTAACATTCATGCAAAAACCATTACCCTTAAGCTGTTTACATTGATAATGAAGTTCAATCATTTTAAAATTCACATTAACATGCAGCAACACAGAACTAATTCCCATAAACCCCATGACATGCTGTGTACTTAATATGTATTTTATTTTCTCATTAATCATTTCAGAAAGGTCAACACTATTACATGAAATTAACTGTCCAGTGCGTGTTGTGTTTACCAATGTGAAGGAGTTGTTTTGCATATTTCCACTTCAATAATAGATGAAGGTCGGCTAAATACAGCTGATCATCAACATTCTCTGCAGGTGTGAAGTTAACTGTAAGCACTACTCTGTCTGAAGCTCTGCTACTCAAGTTAGACTTTAATCTGAGCTTTATTTTTAACACAATCTGAACAGAAGGAACTGATTTGGTTGGAACTACAGTTTTAGACAAACTTTTTTGTCTGTATTTGCTAATGTTGCATCACCATGAAAATGCATTATAAAACACTGTAAAGCATCAATTATTATTATGGTTATTATTATTATTATTATTATAGATTTATACAATGTTGAGTGACAAAGCAGGATTTTATTCTTAGATGGGGCAAGAGACATTTTTGTTTCTTCCTTTTCCATAATTAAAGGAAAATTAACGTTGTTTTTACAATCTGAGCCTTCTTTCGGCAATAAAACAAGTAGTTTTACTCACCCATAGCACTTTGGTGTCAATTGGAGCGGTATCGCAGAACTTATGTTGAGCCGTTCTGTTCTGCTAATGATCCCGTATCCGTTAGCGTGAGTGCTCGGGGCACTGATTTGCGGTGTCCAAATAACACAAACTTTAGCACTTTTCAAATCACAGAAGATCGCTGTGTCAGGGTAGACTTTTAGTGGATTCCAAAACGGGCTGAAACCCGATATCCAGCTATAGTTTCATTTGATGACGTCATCAGAGAGGACAGTGCGCATGCGTGAACTCAGCTGTTTTGTAAACACAGCTAGTCCGAAAGAAGCTAACACCGCTCTGAACTTTACTTTTCTGTTGCGATATCGGGTTTCAGGCCGTTTTGGAATCTACTAAAAGTCTACGCTGACACAGCGATCTTCTGTGATTTGAAAAGTGCTAAAGTTTGTGTTATTTGGACACCGCAAAGTAATGCCCCGAGCACTCACGCTAACAGATACAGGATCATTAGTAGAACAGAACGGCTCAACATAAGTTCTGCGATACTGCTCCAATTGACACCAAACTGCTATGGGTGAGTAAAACTACTTGTTTTATTGCCGAAAGAAAGCTCAGATAGTAAAAAAAACCCGTTAATTTTCCTTTAATATGCAAAAGGAAAATCTACAAATGTTGAACCCAGTAATTTCTATTAATGAAATCATAAATCTATATATTAACTATTAACGATACATTTCATTATCAGCCTATAAAATATTGGGATGTCATCTGAAACACAGAAATATGCAAGTTGAAACAGAATCAAAAACACATGTCATTATTTGGGGGGTTGCCCCCAAAAATTACATGTTTTACAGATTTTCTTGAGAAAGAAGCATCAAAAGAGAGGCCCTTTTCCAAAGCAGTCCCCCTCCCTCTTCCAGCCCTTCACACACAATACAGAGAGGAACCCTTGAACAATGAGGCACACACAACTGTATCCAATATTAATGCTTTTATAATCACTCCTTTTAATGCTTTATGAGAGAGAGAGATACTTTATTTATCCTGAGGGATATTCATGTTTTGTTTTATGAAGATGCTTGATGAGTGTTCATGGTACAGACCCAGATGAGCCTTATTTCATCAACTTACAAAGGAGTAAAAACATGTCAAATGTTTTTTATCTTGCTTCAAAACTTTACCTCAACAACATTTTATCTTCAATTTATAAATGCTTAGGTGATCTTACTAATGACATTTCTACCTAAACCTGAGGAAATGTGGAGCTAAACTTCTTCCTCTGGGGTTGATCATTTTGTATGGCACTCCCCTTTACGAGAACACATTTTACAGTGTAGGGAAGGGGGGAGGGAGCTGTCTGGAAAAGACCCAGATAATTCTTAGGAAGAGGCTTAAACTGTGTAACTTTTTGGTAGGGGGTCCGTCATCTTTTTGTTTCAGCTCTGCCTTACATTTATTCCATTACAGGTGGTATTAGCTCAAAAATATCTACAAAAACAGGCATTCTGACTGTGAGCTGTGTTGCCCCTCCACAGATCTGACCTGTAACTTGGCCTGATTTGGTCTCCATGAAGATAGAATTTTAGTCAGTTAATAGTTTAATGCCATACTGTGAAACATTCCACACAAAGCAATAACATCTCCACAACGCATCTTTAAAGCTACCATTATTTGTTCATCAACAGAGGGCACACGTGAAACCTGTTCCCCCTCACCTCACCTGCTAATCTAATTATAGACGGTACAGTGCAAAAAGTATAATCTTAGTTAAAATTACTTGGATTAAGAAAATGTTATTTTGATTTGACTAAATTCCACATGAAAAGTAAAACTACCGGCCAATGGAACAGGCCAATAAGAAAATACATTGTTACACTAAAAATGAGGAAAAAAAACAAACAAACAAAAACAACTCTTAATTAAAATAAATAATGCACTTGAAATAAAAATAAATAAATAAATAAACAAAATCATATGTTGTTTGAATCAAGAAAGGAAGATTAATGAAGTTAAATATTCTTAAATTGAGTAATCTGAATTTACATTACTTTACTTATATACTTACATTACTTTACTTTTTGCAGTGTCGCTTTATTCACTCATTTAGCAGGACATGTACAATTGACAATTTGTTTGTAGGTTCATTCACATTTGATTGACAAAACATGTTAAGCTAAAACTCCTTTGGGTTGCCATGTCTGACACTTTCCACCGCAAAATAATTGGATTTCCTGTCTGTAACTGATCCTGGTTTTCTTAAAGCCCCAGTGTGTAGGATTCGTGGCGCATAGGTGGATGGTGCTATTGCACTTTCTCTTTTAGCTACGGCAGACCTCGAGGGTCACCCAGGCACGAGCCGCGCGCCGCTACTGTATAAATAAAACGCGGTCCCGTTTTTTTAATTTTTTTTCTCATGAAAACACACATTCCCGATCATGTACCATGACACTCTACACATCAAATGAAACCTTACAGTCTCCTCTTTTTGACTATGCAATTCATTTCCCTGCAAAACAATCACTCCCCGAGCACATGGTGCTTTTATACGGAAAAGCACAAAACAAGGTTAGCTTACCTTAGAATGCTTTGCACAGGTCAAACTCTGTATTTCACCATAAACTTGCTCTCAATTTGTCCGTAAGGATCCAGCGAATAAAATCCAGTAAAACAATTTAGTCCAAAACACGTGTTAGATCCATTACGACGTCTGATCCGGCAGCATGCTTGTGTTGTTTACCCAAAACCACGAGCCTTGCCGAAGGTGAAGGCGGAGCCCAAATGTCCTTCTGCGGCTCTCGTATTCAAAATGGCTGCCTCTGCATGGGGAAGATCCCCCTTTTATGTGACTATATCTAAGTCCAAAAGAATACTTTGATTTCATGATGGAAGTGAAAAGGCTTGGAAAACAATGTATTTTTGAATGGGTATCTTCAATTTCAGTAATTAACGGGTAAAAATCTTACACACTGCCCCTTTAAAGGTGCATTGTGTAACTTTCTGGCGGAGGGTCCGTCATATGGAGGTGATGGACCCTCAACCGAAATGTTACACAGAGCACTAAGAAGCCCATAAGACCATTGAGCTCATTTCTTTGCATAACCACTGTATAAAATGTATAGTTTTTAATCAGCAAAACCAAAATAACTTGCCACATAAATAGCTTTTGAGGTATTTCCACAGAAGTGAGTCAGATTTAGGCTGAGCACGCACCGTTACATAAGGTGGATAGCACAGAGTTGATCAGCTGCAGATGTGTGATGTTGTGACTGTAAATAATGAGTCTGCTTCTTCATTCTGCGACTATGGGTGCGCTGTGTTTGAACCAGCGTGGCTCTTTGTACGTTTGTTTTTAAGAGGAAGGAAAGAGCTAGTCTCATGTGCTTTCATTTCCTGTAGAAGATGTTTACTGTATGTGTGTGTGTGTGTGTGTGTGTGTGTGTGTGTGTGTATTTTGGACCTGTTTCTTTTAAAGGTGCATCATGCGTTTGCTGTACAGCTGAGAGTTCAATGAATCACTATAGATCACTGACATTATCAGTTAAGTGTGGATATTGAAAAGCTCTCAGGCTTTTTTTTTCTTCAAACTGTAATTCTATAATACATGTCATTCTCAGATTTCTTAAAGGGGCCATATTACACTTTTTTCTGATCTATATTATATTGTTGTTTCCTCATCACAAACATACCTGGAGTTGAACATGTTTAAAGATCCCATGACATGGTACTTCTTGATGCTTTTATATGGCTCCTTAATGGTTCCCTAATACTGTAAATGAATCCTTCTTCAAAATCAACACTCAGTGCATGAGAAACAGAGATAAGATTGAGTATCTTTTCTCTCTCTGAACACCCCATAATGGGCGTTGTTGCTTGAATGCAAATGAGGAGAAAAGAGATGGCCAATAGTAGAGGATGGGGGCGTGGCCAAACTCTCCGCTCTGAGCTGTCAGCTGTGCCCTCTGATCCATTTCCGTGTTTTTGCACGGGGGGAGAGATTTGAAGCGTTCCATTGAAAAATAAACACATTTCCACAGAAAATAAAATCAAACCACTGCTGTTCAAAGGTCCAGAGGCTCAGATAAAGGACTTCCGAGCCTAGAAACACTCGGACGTGCCTCCAGGCAAATAAAAAAACGCATTTCGCATTGCCTAGCGCATTCGCAGTCCAAACTCTCTGGGCGTGATTTACAGAGACGCTGAGTTCAGACAGACGGGGGTGGAACTGCATTTGCATTTCTTTTTTTGATCTGACGTCAATAAGGTGCCTTGTTCAAAATCGCCCGTTTGAGCTCCGTTTTTTTCTAACGCAGAAAAGGATCGCAAATGCTCAGTTTAGACATTTCACAACTTTTAACCATGGGGGGGCTAAACAGGGTAGGGGAGCTCACATTAACGTTCAAAAACCTCAGAAAGTGAAAATTTCATGCCATGGGACCTTTAACACACAAACCCTGCAGATTTAGGCTGAGTTATTCTCACAAATGGAAAATACTGTTATATGACACAAGGTTGAACAGAGCATTTTGAGCTTTGGTGCTGTAGACAGTCTAATAATAAAGGGTTACTGAAATATGTGTGGATGAAACAAAACTTTGGGTATGTTTTTTTGATGAGATAACAACATTATGACATAGTTTAAAGCTCACAAGAATCCAAAAATCTCCCCAGACTAATATCATACAATATAGGATAGTTTCAGGGAAGTATAGGAAATTAATAATATTTTTTATCCATATCTATTTTTATATAAAGACCACAAAGCTCCAGGGACCTAAGAGCACTAAACAATGAATGGTAAAAATAGACAATAAAAACATTTTCTATCAGGCATAATTATCGTGCAAATACAAACTCTTGACTTGTTCTGGCTACTTCAATGGCTACTTTATATTGTAACGTGTAATCCCACCACCAGATGTCACTCCAAACCAAACAGTGCATTATCACGTCTAATTAACGACCTCATATCTGTTTTGTTTAAAGGGATCCTCATCTACTTTGGCTATGGCATGTGGAACAGCACTCTAGAGATCACAGCCCGGGAAAACGAAGCCCATGCCTCCACGTACCAGCGCTACGACCAGGGCGTGGACGAGGGCTTCTGCGGCTTCGACGATGACTTCTACCCCCCCACCACGGGAGACACGTGGGACGCCCAGCAGGAGGGGACGGAGAGCGACACCAAACCCCAGAGCGATGGGACAAAAGCTGGAGGGAGGACCATAGCAAATCATGGACTCGCTGAAGAAGATTTCTGATTGGACTGTGTCTCTATGAATGTACTGCCTCGTCTGCTGCCTGTGGGATCATGGGGGAAGGGGAGGGGTGTGTGTGTGTGTGTGTGTGAGTGTGTGTGAATGAGTGAATAGTGTAAGCATGCATGCATGTGTGTTGTTCGTTGTGTGTTAACGAGCTATGGAGGACCAAAAATGATTCAAATAATTCATTAAAACATGTAACACAAAACATTATGACCACAGGTGACAACATTTTCAATATCAAATATTATCTTGGTAGGATATTGCCAAAGTGGGTATGCAAACTGCCTGTCTCCATGGAAATGCTTTCGCTTTGCCTGGAATGTTCCACAGCATGGCATTAAACATTTATAACTGGTGTTTGTCCTGTTCACAATACCTTACATTCTACTGTGAGTGGGGTCACGTGGAGATGCACAAGTTTGATACCGTACATTCTAGGCAATTTTGTAACTATGGAGACAAGCAAGTGGCGTACCATCCTCCAGAAAAGTTACACGGTGCACCTTTAAGTTGGATATCATCAGGAATGCCCATAAAACTGCTCGTGCTGTGACGCAGTCTATTTTTTTTTAGGTACTTGCAGTTCAAAGTTGGTAAAATTCACAATTCATTAATCTATGTTTTATATGTATTACATTGATAATCGATAAACCTGAATTCAGACTAGTTCTCTAATTCTGTTCTGTAGCTTACACTAGCAAAGATCGGTTTTATTATTGATAACTTCCAAATTCAAATACTTAAAAAAAAAAAAATAGCACATAACTTATATATGAGATGTTTTGTCCTTGATTTTGAACAAGACGTCCAATACAACACAATGGTTCCTCTTCATATTTGGTCCTCCATATTACAGGGTTAGATGGTTTCCCAGCAGTTGGTTTCCAGCTCGTGTGAAAAAGTCAAGGCCACATTTTTGTCACTTGTTATTCACTTTCGGGCATCCCACACAACACAGCAGCCTCACCAGATAGCCCCAGATAAAAGTATACTTTCCTGGAAGCACAGATTAGAGGAATACAGGTCGTCTCCAAGTGTTGAGTGGGACAAATTATGAATCAACATTTAATATCCTGTAACACCTAGAATATTTCCTTTACAGTCTGTTAAAGGCGCTGTACTTGATTTATACTCTCATGGAAAAAAAAAGTTCATTTTAAAAGCTTTGCAGTGGTCCAAAGGTCCAAAATTCCCCATATTCCTCACTTACAGTACCTTACGCATGAGTTAATAAGTGCTTTTCAACTTTCAGAGCATGCTAACCGTGCACTTCCTGATAACTTGACAATAAAAACGCTTTAGAATTAGATGCAGCACACAGCTGACTTATTTTTCAAGAGCTGTTTATACAACATATACTACCTGTCACAAGTTTGGACACACTTTTGTATTTATTTTTCCATGATTATTTAGATCTACATGATAGATTCTCATCAAAACTATGAACAAACACATAAAGAAAGAGAAAATTTGCCCAAATACCTGGGAAAGTCATCTACAGGGCCTTTAACAATATATATTTTCTTTATATCATAACTTTTCTGCTGACCATCTAGCCCTTTTGGATCAGGAATGAAAAAGCAGTGTTATGTGTTACAAATAGTACACGGACTTTGCTTGCAATAGTGCCTTCATCCACTGTTGAGTCAATGTTTTTCTATGTAAGAATGTACTCGCCATTACCACACACTGGATCTTGGTCTGGGGTCTGTATTTGTTATATCGCCCTGTTTTCCCAGCATGCAATTCACATCAACCAACCACGGCACATACCAAATCTTGATATATTATAAGATATATTTTTTTCTTCAACCTTTGTCCCTGTTAGTTTTATTGCTCTAAGTCACCAGCAGTGGCGCTATAGGGTTCAATTTCTCTTTATAACGAGCCTCGCTTTTTAATGCACAGTAACATCACATTGTGACCACTGATAGATCATATATTAATTATGATACTCGTTAGTTGGTGCAATATTAGGTAGAAAATTAAATATCTAACTTTTCTGATAGAG
Organism: Paratrypauchen microcephalus; assembly: GCA_036785185.1. Lineage (NCBI taxonomy): Eukaryota > Metazoa > Chordata > Actinopteri > Gobiiformes > Gobiidae > Paratrypauchen > Paratrypauchen microcephalus. The sequence continues at coordinate 237,422 of JAVJIX010000265.1, forward strand.
GATCTGGAATGTTCCACAGTATGGCATTAAATGTATATATCTGTCATGCATTCAATTACTACAAACAAATACCTTGAAAAACATGCATTCTTAACTGTGAGGAAGCACTACTCGACATTCATCTGACGTACGTTAACAGTGCACTGTGCAGGGCTCTCAAGTTTTGAGCGGGATCGTGCGTGAGACTGTGTAATTTCCAAGGAGCGGGGGCAGGGGGGGTGCGAGTGAACAATTTTTCTTGAATTGCGTGTGGAAACCAAAGCGTTTTGTCTGCAATGAATATGGGGAAATGTGGCGGTGACCACTGCACGTGTCGGGCTAACTCTACGTATTAATCTTACTTTTCGGGCTCAGTGGGTGAGGAGGGGAGCTGGCGCTGTCTCACATCCCTGAATCTGAACTGTGGCGTGGAGGGAGGCAGGGCGGGAGAGTGGGGAGGAAATGAAGCGCTCTGATTGGCTGAAAGTTCTCTGTTTACATGCAGATCTGTGGATCTGTGTCTCAGCCGCAGAGTCAGTGAAAGTCAATGAAAACTTGAGTGAAACGGACGAAATGTGAGATCCATATGCGTAATTTAGAACAACAAAGCCATACAAGCGAACAAGGAGGTCAAAGTTGCGTGCCCGCTACGCAAAATGCGTACATGTTGGCAGGTCTGACTGCATCGGCAACATCTCTTTGGCTATGAATCTGGTGATGGCATTGGTTATGTTTTGCCATCGTCGACTTTTTCTGTCATACGGAAAATTCTTTTTGACAAAAGCAAAAGGGGGGGGGCGCTTGAATTGCGTGCGGGAGTTTTTTTTCGCTGAAAACACGAAAACTGAGCCACACAGACCGATTTTCTGGGCACAAAAAAAAAAAAAATCAGTGTGAGAAATACCATGTGTGGCGTGTGAGCGTGTGAACACGTCGAATTGCGTGTGTCACACTCTCAATGCGTGAGACTTGAGAGCCCTGACTGTGTAAGTGTACTAGTGGCGAGTCTGCGACATTCTGGGTTCCATGGAGACCATGGAGACCATGGAACCCAGAATGTCCCACAGTATGGCATTAAATTATTATCTATCATACATTTATTCAACTGCAGGCATTTTATTGCTTTTTATTTTTTATTGCTTATTTATTTATTTATTTAAATATCTTGAAAAACTTTTTAGGTCTCACTCATATCATAGCCTGTCTCCATGGATTTAGATAAGTTTAATGCCATACTGTGGAACATTCCAGGCAAATGGTAAAGACAGTCAGATGGCAGACCCCTCCACCAGAAAAGTTACAAATTGCACCTTTAATATGGACTGCTTGTTTCCACGGATTTAGTTAAGTTTAATGCCATACTGTGGCACATTCTCAGCAAAGTACACATTGAGAAAAGCCAAAGGATGAGAAACAAACTGTCTTAACTTAAACTACTAGATTATGGAGGTGGTCACGATGTTTTGCCTGATTAGTGTATCTTGTTTTAAACCCGTCCTCGCTTCTTGATTTAAGCGCATGCATGTAGCTTTTGTCCGTATGCTGCCAAGTGCTCTATCGCTATGAGGTATTGTGAAAGTCAATCAATCCACCATGTAAACTGCCAAGGTTTTTGTGTCCATATAAAGAATGTATGGCACTGTGAGATTCGGTGACCACCAGATAAGCAGAAATACAAACTGGGAAGGCTACATTTCGTATTGGCTGTACATATGTGTGTTACTGTAGATCTTGACCCCTGTTGCTGCATTGGTCTCTGCCAGGGAAGCCTTATTTGTCAAATGCACTAACCTAAAAATGCCACGCTATAGCCCTGCCCTACCTCTGCTTTGACACGCTCTCCAACCACACCTAGAATAGGACCATTCTGTTGCCCGGTGAAATGACATTGTATTATTATAAAACTGCCCAGTGTCCCTAAAGACGAAAGTGATTCTGCTCAAAAATAAATGTTTGGCAGCTAAAATGTAAAAAGAAAAATACATTACATTACATAATGTTGCAAGAACAGTACCAAAGGTTTTCAACTTATGCAATCACATAATTATTATAATGAATTCATAATTGGCTAAAGGTGCACTATGCTGCTTGTCTCCATGGAGATGTTATTACTTTTGGCTGGAATGTTCCACAGTATGCCATTCCAGGTATTTTTTTTATTGTGAAAATACCCCAGTAGGGCCATCACCAGTGGTATCACCTGCTTGTCTCCATAGTGATAGATAAGTTTAATGTCATATTATGGAACATTCAATGATATGCTGAATCATCCTTTGGCAGTATTGTAAGGAACACATAATTTCTCCTCTACACACTCCATTGCTCTACTTCAGCCAAAATACTTCTACTTCTTCTGGTACTACTACTACTACTACTTCTGCTGCTGCTTCGTTTCCATAGCTCAGCCAAATCCGGGGGGCACGGAAAGCCACCGTCGCCCCCGACAACCATGTACAGACAGACTTGTTGTCGTGTTGAGTGTTGTTTCCGTGGAAGAGTGAATGCATGAGTGTTTATGGTGTAGCCTCGATGTGACGTGTGTAGCATGCTCTGTGTTAGCATGAGGTGATTGACTGCATTCACACTGAACGCATTCACGATAAAGGCACAGATAGTCCTTACAGCTGGGGGTAAGATGACGTTACATCATCTATTCTCTGGTTTCAATCACAAAATGTTTTTATATGGGCACCATTTTGAAGACCTTTAACCCAAATTGGTGATTGCTACTGGAGAAGACTGATTTCACATCACTTGAAACCCATGAATATACAGTAGCTGTCTTGGGATTTGGATGTGGCAGGTAAAATTTAAGTAATATTCTAGTGGAGGTTCTGCCAGATTCTTGTCATATATCCAAATTCAAATGTCTTTGCTCAAAAACATGCATTCTTACTGTAAGCAGGCTTGCCTCCCACAGATCTGACCTGCGATTTGGCCTCCTTGTTTCCATGGAGATAGATGTATGTTCCCTTGTATGTACCATAGACTGTATATATATATATATATATAGGCTCCATCGATTCCAGCTCCAATTGGCATGACATTGAAAAAACGTCATCACTCTCTTTGTAACTGCTGCTGTCAGGCTCCTCATTTTGTATTTACAAAACCCACTCTACATGATCCTGGTGTTTTTATTTAGCTTTTTTCTCCATAAATCAATTCCTATTCCTAATATGGAAGTCGACTCCAAGTTCAACACATAACCGCTAGCCTCGTGAGCTTCATTTGACTGGAAACGAATGCAATGGGTGATGTCACACTCCTTCAAGGAAAAGTAACGTTTTTTTTACAATCTGAGCCTTCTTTCGGCAATAAAACAAGTAGTTTTACTCACCCATAGCAGTTTGGTGTCAATTGGAGCAGTATCGCAGAACTTATGTTGAGCCGTTCTGTTCTACTAATGATCCCGTATCCGTTAGCGTGAGTGCTCGGGGCACTGATTTGCGGTGTCCAAATAACACAAACTTTAGCACTTTTCAAATCACAGAAGATCGCTGTGTCAGGGTAGACTTTTAGTAGATTCCAAAACGGCCTGAAACCCGATATCGCAACAGAAAAGTAAAGTTCAGAGCGGTGTTAGCTTCTTTCGGACTAGCGGTGTTTACAAAACAGCTGAGTTCACGCATGCGCACTGTCCTCTCTGATGACGTCATCAAATAAAACTATAGCTGGATATCGGGTTTCAGGACGTTTTGGAATCCACTAAAAGTCTACCCTGACACAGCGATCTTCTGTGATTTGAAAAGTGCTAAAGTTTGTGTTATTTGGAGAGCGCAAAGTAATGCCCCGAGCATATGATACGAGCACCATGTTAACGAATACAGGATCATTAGTAGAACAGAACGGCTCCAACATAAGTTCTGCGATACTGCTCCAATTGACACCAAACTGCTATGGGTGAGTAAAACTACTTGTTTTATTGCTGAAAGAAGGCTCAGATTGTAAAAAAAACGTTACTTTTCCTTTCAGTCCACTTCTTTACAGTCTATGATGTGTACGTGGATACTAGCTTTAAAATTACATTTAATAATTAAATGTATTCAATTACAGCCACTTCACCCACTCTCCTCAGGTACATTTTACATAATGATTGAAAAGAAGGTAAAGCAATTCAAGTAAAGTAAAGTTTAAATAACAAAAATACGCATACAGTTTACAAAGCATGAATCATTTTGCTAACTTGACCCAGCTCTAAGGACTAACCCTGCGTTATCTTACTGTATGTAGCAGCACACTGGAGACCCCCACACCGGACAGTACACCACCAACACAAAGCCCACCACCTCTGTAAGCCAAAGCCGCCATCTTTGTTTACTGTTTCTGAGTGGACAGTTCACAGTGACAACATCCCAGTAGATTTAAGCTACTACTAGAATTACGTTGCTTTTAACAATGTTTTTCAGTAGTATATGATTTAAGTATTGTTACAGAAATTACTATAGGCAGGCACAATGAAGTAAAATAAAATAAAATAAAATGTAAGATATTTTTCTACAAGCTAAAGTAATTGGTTGGGAATAACATTTTGACCACCTGCTGTTGAAATTTTGTATTAGAAAACTGGAAAGTATTTGATATTAAAGGAGTCTATTCAAATGACCAATCACTATATGAAATACTGGTGGTCGTAATGTTATGGCTGATCAAAGCATGGAGTTGGTATGCACAGATAGAACTGGATTAAAGTGCGTATGATGGTTCTGATGATTCTCAAATTTGGACTGAATCTGGAGAAATAATGTTGTAAATATAAATTCTAATTTGAAACAAATCAAGAAGCAGCTTGCAAAGAAAAGTTGAAAAATATGTTGAAAACTACAGGAAGTAGAGAGTTCTATTTTAGAGAGTGCCATATTGATGACTTCACACAAGTTTTTCACAATTTACACAAACTAAAAGCTTTTTTTCAGATTCTAAATGAAGGTGTTTTTGTGTATTTTTATTTGTCAAATAATAATCTCCAGATAATCTCCAGATTCCCTAGCATGATGTCATGATTTCCAACCAGGAAGTAACATTTTAAAGGAAAAGTAACATTTTTTACAATCTGAGCCTTATTTCGGTAATAAAACAAGTTGTTTTACTCACCCATAGCACTTTGGTGTCATATGGAGCATTTCCAGAGATGTTTTAGATTAGCGTTAGGCTAACGCCGTTAGGCTAACGCCGTTAGCCTAGCGCGACTTATAGCCATAGCTCGGGGCATTCCCCGAGCATGTAATATGCCCCATGCGGGCTCCAAATAACACAAACTTTAGCACTTTTCAAATCATAGAAGCCCGATGTCTTTAGTCTACGATTTCGTTTGGTCAAAAGTGGCCTGTAATCCGAGATTTATCCATAGTTTCGAGTAGATGAGGACGCCAGTGCGCATGCGTGGAGTGTGCTCTCAGCTCCCGGGACCCAAACATGGAACGCATAGCTGTAAACTATGGATAAATCTCGGATTACAGGCCACTTTTGATTCAAACGAAATCGTAGACTAAGACATCGAGCTTCTATGATTTGAAAAGTGCTAAAGTTTGTGTTATTTGGAGCCCGCACGGGACATATTACATGCTCGGGGAATGCCCCGAGCTATGGCTATAAATCGCGCTAGGCTAACGGCGTTAGCCTAACGCTAATCTAAAACATCTCTGGAAGTGCTCCATATGACACCAAAGTGCTATGGGTGAGTAAAACAACTTGTTTTATTACCGAAATAAGGCTCAAATTGTAAAAAACTTTACTTTTCCTTTAAACCTAAAAAAAGCTAAACTGGGAATGAAACTGTAAAACTGAAATAGTAAAATCTTAAAGGTACACTAACTAATCTTAAAGGTACACTAACCTCTAAGATGAAGGGTCCAGAGGGCATTAAACATATCTCCCTTCCATTTGTTCAAATATAGGTGTTTTATAGCTCAAGAATACCTTTAAAAACATGAATTCTTGCCATCTGCAGGCTTGCTTTTCCATAGATCTGACTATTAACCTGTCTCCATTGTGATTACCAAGTTTATTTCCATAGTGTAGAATAATCAAAGCAAAACAGTAATATCATGGAGAGCACAGGTGGCGGCCCCTGTACCAGAAAAGTTACACAATGCACCTTTAATGATCTTAACTGTGCTTTAGTCAAATGAGTCTAACTGTCATACGCGCTTTAAGTCTTCACACAGGCCCTTGAAGAAATTATATTTTTTAACAAACTACCTATAATCACTCATTTGTAATCCTTAACCCTTTTTCTTTGAGGGATTAGAAAATTAGGACAATGTTATAGATCTATAGTGTACACAATCTTTTCTATATAAAGCAGAATACGACTATTGCTTTTAAAGTCAGTTAGTGTTTGCGTGCCATGTTCCTCTATTTGCTTAATGTTCTGTGTTGTCGTTGTCATTGGTGGGACCGGCTTTGGTATTTCTTCTGTATATTTTTGGCACAAATGTGAGTAAATTGTAATAGTCTTTTCTATTTGTATAAGTTGGATTTTGTAATGGGTTTCTTCCACATGTGTTGGTTGCACTGTTTTACTTTTGGCTAAGATGTTGATATTGCTTCCATGGAAAAAGTGATTTATTGCAAATACCAAAAAGTGACTCTTGTCTTTATTTTTTGCTGAAGTTATGGTAAACTCCAACCGCTTTCACTTATTCAGGAACTTGCTGGAAGTACAAAATGATCCAGGGATATCCAGGGACACTGAGTAGCAATTTTTATTTTTTTTGTGTGCTGTGCATCAGAAATAATACAAAGCTTACTCAAGAGTTAAAGTAAACATAGAAAAAGGTAGAATGTAATATTTTTGTCACTAGAACACAGAACCATGAATCTCTCTCCCAGGCACATCAATTACTGGAACTTTTTTTTTTTCTACCACTTCACATGTAGTCTACTAAAATGTATGTACTTTTGTTAGCCTGCTACTATTACTGCATCTTAAAGGAGAATTTACTTTTTTTTTTTCAATCTATGCCTTATTTTGGTAATAAAACAAGTTGTTTTACTCACCCATAGCACTTTGGTGTCATATGGAGCACTTCCAGAGATGTTTTAGATTAGCGATATCAGTAACACGAGTTCTCGGGGGATATAATATATGCCCCGAGCGGTCTCCAAATAACACAAGCTTTAGCACTTTTCAAATCATAGAAGCTCAATGTCTTAGTCTTGTAGAATTTGACGTATTCTCAATATGTAAAACAATAAACAATTCAATTATTAATTATGTGTTTCTGGTCTCACTTCGTCAAATTCTCTCTTAGCGTATTCAAACTGGAATAAGGGGAAATACAAACATTCTACTTTCCTGAGAATAACAAGATCTACGCTAACATAGCATTTAGCACATACCAGTTTAAAAAGTACCAAGATTCGTTAACTTCAGTTAAGCCAAATTTATTTACCTAACAAGATTTCTAAAACAGATGCATCTGGATCGTCCCTGTCCCTGAGAACAGTCTAATGTGCGTTCCACACGAGGCACCGAGGGAACGACACAAATTCTTCGGGGCGTCCAGTAATAAACATTACACTCATGAATATGCAAATTTCAAATGTACATAGTGCTGCTGGCTCCTCCCAGATGTTAGTCGTTGTTTTTCCCTTTTAGGGGGTTTTTGTCATTTGATATCTCCTCCACACACATTAGTCATAACTTCTTTATAACTGTGTGTTTCTTCCTAAAAAGAGAAGTGAGACAAAAACCCAGACATACCGGAAACGTTGTCTACGTTGCTATGGTAATGGGGAGCTGATTCAGCTTCTGTTTTTACAAGAAGCTGTTATGGTGTCTTAGACAGGAAACCACAAGCAGATTGCAAAACAAGCGCACGAAATGTTAAAGCACCGTTAGCAATTAATTTCTTAGAAGTATCAGCTGAAATTATCACAATTACAACAAAACAATTACAACAGTCTACACTTTCGTTTGAGTCAAAAGTGGCCTGTACTCCGAGATTTATCCATAATTTACAGCTTTGCGTTTCATGTTTGGGTCCCGGGAGCTGAGAGTGAAATAAGCTGTGACTCCGCACATGCGCACTGCGTCCTCATCTACTCGAAACTATGGATAAATCTCGGATTACAGCCCACTTTTGACTCAAATGAAAGCGTAGACTAAGACATTGAGCTTCTATGATTTGAAAAGTGCTAAAGTTTGTGTTATTTGGAGACCGCAAACATGTGCCCCGAGAACTCACATTATGGAGATCGCAAATCTAAAACATCTCTAGAAGTGTTCCGTATGACACCAAAGTGCTATGGGTAAGTAAAACAACTTGTTTTATTACCGAAATAAGGCTCAGATTGTAGTTGCAAGTTGCACTATGTAACATTTCTGCTATTGCTTTGCCTGGCATCTTGCACCGTATGGCAATAGACTTCTTAGATCTGGCATTTATTCACATACAAGTGTCTCCATTCTTACTGTGACAGGGGGGGCTGCCTCTCCACAGATTTGACACTTGGCCTATAGAGTCGCCTGCTTTTCTCACAGAACACAGAAAAGATTGTTCTGGAATGTTAATGTGGGGAAGCTGGCCAATATGGTCTAAGTAGGAGGCAATATTTCTTTTATCCTATAGATTTATTTCCAAAATTTCACCGTGGCATTTGTGGCAATCAAAAATAATACAAATTTACAAAAAATAACTGTGCTCAAACAGGCATAAGCAACATAAATTAAAGAAACAAAGGAACAATAAAAAAAAAAACATACCTGGAGTTGTGTTTTGTTTCATTCACACATGTTTGAGTTGAGTAATCTGTTATTATTACTCTGTCTTCATCTCCAAAGCTCAAAATGCTCTGTTCCACCTTGTGATGTCATTTAGTGGCAGGTAACAGCTGTCTTTTACCTTTAGTTCAGTAGCGATTGGCAATTCCAGGACTGAAATTATCCAAAAGATTCTAATGAACTAGTATGGAGTTTAAAAACACATGTAGGGGAGCACTTCCTGTATTACCACATGACATCACAAGGTGGAACGGAGTGCTTTTTACTTCACAGAACCTAAATATGCAGGATTTGTGTGTTAAACTTGTGTGAATGAAACAAAACACAACTCCAGGTGTGTTTTTGATGAGGAAACAACATTATAACATAGATCAGAAAATAACGTAATATTGGACCTTTAAGCAGGTTACTTGCCCTTTGACAGTATCCAACACTACGCACCTCTACAACAGTATTTATAACATGTACTTTGCACTAAAAGTAACAGTTCCTGTAAAACATTGCCACAAAAGAAGAGATTCCCAAACAGCTTTCACGTTTTTTACAGGAAGTCAGACATCATTTTGAGTTTACTATCTGTGGTAGACAAGTTATCTGTGAGTAAAACTTCCAGTCCTTCATTACTGTAACAAACAGATCTGTATGAGTAATCAGATATAATCCCACATATTACATCAAGTCGACAAGGACCATTACTTTGTACAATATTAACTTCATTACGAATGGCTCACACTGTCACTGAGATGCCAGGATGAAGCAGACATCTGTGCCCGCTCATGTTTTGGTCTGGAAAGGTTTAATGAGTTTGGGGCAGAGGAGACGTGAGATCAGCGAAAATACAGTACAGTGAATCATAACTGCAAAATATTCAAGTGAAAGACGGCGTGATTATGTGTGTGAGAGGTCAGGTCCAGTTGTCGAAATAAGGTGTTTCATATTTTAAATAAGAGAGATGGTAGACAAACACCTTCCTTTTACACATCACAACATTTACACAATTCAGCGCTCTCAAGTCTCACGCATTGAGAGTGTGACACACGCAATTCGACGTGCTCACACGCTCACACGCCACACATGGCATCTCTCATGCTGATTTCTTTTTGTTTTGTTTTTTTTGTGCCCAGAAAATCGGTCTGTGTGGCTTAGTTTATGCAGGCTCAGCGCGTTTTCAGCGAAAAAAAAACTCCCCCTGCTCCGGGCGCACGGTCCTGAGCCTCAGTCCCGGTGCCACGTCTCCTCTGAGACGCACCGACTCCGGTCCCAGTGTCTCCGTCTGTGCGTAACGGGTCCCCCCCGACGGCTTACGCGCGGAATACGCGCGGCCCAGAGCCGAACTGCCCATGGTGAGCCGCGGTGAGACGCGGGCCCGGTGCATTAACCAGACTCTTACATGAATCCGTTAAAAATGTCCCGCTCCCCCCCGCCCCGCTCCCTCCTCCCCGCCCCTCTCAGCGCACACTGACAAAGTGCGGTGATGATAAAACAAACTGAGAACCATCAGGTAATAACTTCATTTAAATAACTCTCAGTAGTTGCTTTGTAGTTTAAGTTTGCTCTTTAGACAAACATTTACAGCAGGGCTCTCAAGTCTCATGCATTGAGAGAGACAATTTGACGCGTTCACACGCAATTCAAGCCCTGCTTTAACCTGAGCTTTATTTGAACACATTTTGACTAGAAAAAGCTGCTCAAAACAGTTTTTCGGTCGCTCTTATCAATCAATCAATCAAACATTTATAAGGCGCTTTTCATACAAAATTGTAGCACAAAGCGCCTTACAGTGGTCAAGGATTAGAAGATTGACCTTTATTGATCTCGCACAGGAGAAGTTGTTTCTATATTTGACCCGGGGACCATCCCCATGATTTTGTTTTGTTATTTATGCTTTGGTCAGGCCCTAAGCTGGAGGATTTTACCTATGGCGCATGTTTAGGTTCTTACCTTTTGTTGAAAACCAAACACCTAAACAGAACCACGAACGCTTGTATTAATCACAGACTCCTGAAAATGTGTTGCTTTAAATCCAATTTGTATTATTTTCTTGAGTTTCCAGATAGTTCCAGCATTCTGTGGGCTCATATCTCTGTGGTCGTGAGTGTGGATCATGTTTTTGGCTCATGCTGCACTTCAGACCTCAAGGAGAACCACAGTGATGGAGAGGATAAGCAGCAGATTTGTCCAGGACTAACAAGCATCCATTTGGAAATAAGGGCCAAAACCCACTCAAGATGAAGGGACAGAGGGGGGCTTATTCAGGATAGCGATGATCTGGTAACAAATATTCAGAGAATTCATCTTGCTGGCCAAATAAAATAATAATAATATCAGTTTTTTATGTATTTATCTCTTATTTAATATTATTTTTTCACATTGGGACTATTTGTTATGAAACAGCAACACAGATCTTCAAAGTGTTCTCAGTTTATTTATTTTTCTATAGCTCAGTATATAGTAGTAATAATATTGTAGTACTTGTAAAGGATGTGTTTAAATTTTTCAACGTAGTCTCCCAGCACTGTCACACACTTTCCCCATCTGTGCACAAGCTTCCGTATTCCCTCAGCGTAAAAATCTTTGGACTGATGTCTCAGCCAGTCGCTCACAACCCTTTTGACTTCATCGTCACTTTCAAACCAACAGATAAGCTCAAAGTCCTGGCAATGTCATCCACTGTCACCCTTCTGTCAGACTGAATGAGGTCATTGACTGATTCGATCACCTCAGGAGACCTCACTTCTGTAGGCCTCCCAGGCCGGTCTTCATCCTCAACACTGCTCCGTCCTTCTTTAAACGATTTAGCCCACTTGTAGACATTTTTTTTGGCTGAAACATGTGGCCCCATACACAGTTGACATTCTCCTATGAATTTCAACGGGTTTGCACCCTTCAGCAACCAAAAACTTGATACCTCACCGCCAGGGCTCTCAAGTTTTGAAGATTGCTAGGAGTGAGATTTCTGAGGAGCGCGGGGGGGCATTTTTTCCTGAGGAGCGGGGGGAGGAACCAGGGGGGATGGTGGAAGGGCAGGGCAGAATTAGAAGGTACTTTGTTAATATGGAAATGCTTTTATAACTAAAAGTCCATATTATCATTCTGGTTTAGTCCTGGTTTAGTTCTAGTTTAGTCCTGGTTTAGTTCTGGTTTAGTCCTGGTTTAGTTCTGGTTTAGTCCTGGTTTAGTCCTGGTTTAGTCCTGGTTTAGTCCTGGTTTAGTCCTGGTTTAGTCCTGGTTTAGTGCCGAAATAGATGCAGAAATAATCTGATATGACTTCACCCATAAGAGCGCGGTCACTCCCGAAAGTTTGCGTATCCATGTATGCACGTGTCACGGTCTTTAATAATCCGGAGCTCTGGAGAAAAGGACATATCCCGAACTTATCCCGTGTCCCGAGACGAGAGTTCCTTCTTACGTAGCATTAACGTAGCAAGTTAAGGATTCTTCTTCTCTTGGAAATGCCGCGTAAATATCACACGGCTCACTCACAGCTGATCGGTGAACAGGCCGATCAGCTGTGAGCGATCGGCCTCACAGCTGATGGCTCAACTCCAGTACTGGTGTGCGAGTGACTTTTTTTCGCTGAAAACGCGTGGTGCCTGCATTAACTTACCGATTTTCTGGGCACAGAAGCGCTGTGAACAGTGGCTACAGTTTTGAATTGCTTTAAAAAATTTCAGCGTGAGAAATACCATGTGTGGTGTGTGAGCGCGTGAACACGTCGAATTGCGTGTGTCACACTCTCAAAGCGTGAGACTTGAGAGCCCTGCTGACCGCTGTTCAATCCTGGAGCATGCTTCTTGGTCGGCCATGTTTGTTAATCGCCAAAACTCTCAAAGTTTTTTTTAATCTGCAAAAGAAATTAAATCCATGTGAAAAAGAAGTAAAACAAAACATTTTTTAAAAAAAAGTAAGCTTCTATCTGTATTAGCAGTCCTTATACCGAAAAATTCACCTTATTTATTGAATGACCCTCGTATCACCATGAATACAATGCAAAAAAACAAAACAAAAACAAAAAAACAAACGTGTAACTTGTAGAGGAATGTACTCAGATCTATTTGTCTGGGGAAGAGGCACTGAAAACACAGCTACATTCAAGAAATAATACTCACACAGCATTATTTGTGCTTATGGATTTGAAAATAAAAGCTTTGTTTAGTTTTTCAGCTCATTCTGAAGAAGAATAATGTTGGATACTTTTACTATCATTTCAAATGGGTACTTTAATGAACATTTCCCAAATCCACAGCTCCAGAAGCAGACTCTGATCTTGCATCGTTGACGGTGACATAAACAAAACACAATCTGATAGTACAATATGTATTTGTGCGTATCATGTAGATATTACTCACTGTTATTCCCAGATGAGTTAACAGTTATCGGAACATGTTATTTACCCTCTGCCTCTCCCTCTCTCTCTCTCACCCCTTTCTCCCTCCACCTCCCCCTTTCCTCCTCTCTCTCTCTCACTCACTCACTCACTCACTCACCCTTTTTGCTTTTCCTCTCTCTTTCATGTTCTCTTTCACTCCTCTCTCCTTCTCTCCCTCTCTTCATTCCCTCCCTAGCTCTCTCCTCCTTTCTCTTTCATAACTTGTTTCTCTCTCTGTCTCTTTACCTCCCTCCCTTCCTTTCCTCTTCTTCCTCCCTCTCTTTCTGCTTGTTCAGAGAAAGGGAGGTAGAGCATGTGGCTTTTCTGGGACACATTCTTCTGTTTTTGTCTCTCAAGGTCACACAGATCTGATAGGCTGTAAAAAACACACACCGACCTGCTTTTCTTTTTGCCCACTACAGACTGTTCCCTTAAAGCAGTGGAAAAGCAAACATTAATTTTGTCATACAGTAAGTCCGTAAAGCCACGCACAAAAAAACAACAAAAACAAACAGTTAAGAAAATATGTATTCCTGTGTTTTTTTTTTAAATCATGTTTTTAATATGGAAAAATATATGAAAAAGTAAAAAATGAATGTGTAAAAATGCTAAAACTGCCTATTTATTGAAAATTTCAAAATAAATGTATTATGTTGACTAATAATAGAAATGTTTAAGAAGTTTAAGATACAGTGTTTTAGGATTTGGCCACAATGCTCTTATTTGGCCTATTTTATTTATTTTACTTAAAGGAAAATTAACGTTTTTTTACAATCTGAGCCTTCTTTCGGCAATAAAACAAGTAGTTTTACTCACCCATAGCAGTTTGGTGTCAATTGGAGCAGTATCACAGAACTTATGTTGAGCCGTTCTGTTCTACTAATGATCCCGTATCCGTTAGCGTGAGTGCTCGGGGCACTGATTTGCGGTGTCCAAATAACACAAACTTTAGCACTTTCAAATCACAGAAGATCGCTGTGTCAGGGTAGACTTTTAGTGGATTCCAAAACGGCCTGAAACCCGATATCGCAACAGAAAAGTAAAGTTCAGAGCGGTGTTAGCTTCTTTCGGACTAGCGGTGTTTACAAAACAGCTGAGTTCACGCATGCGCACTGTCCTCTCTGATGACGTCATCAAATGAAACTATAGCTGGATATCGGGTTTCAGGCCGTTTTGGAATCCACTAAAAGTCTACCCTGACACAGCGATCTTCTGTGATTTGAAAAGTGCTAAAGTTTGTGTTATTTGGACACCGCAAATCAGTGCCCCGAGCACTCACGCTAACGGATACGGGATCATTGGTAGAACAGAACGGCTCAACATAAGTTCTGCGATACTGCTCCAATTGACACCAAAGTGCTATGGGTGAGTAAAACTACTTGTTTTATTGCCGAAAGAAGGCTCAGATTGTAAAAAAAAACGTTAATTTTCCTTTAACAGATAAGTTGGTATCTTCATTCTATATTTTGAAATGATACAGAATACAATAAATTGTACTAAAGATTCACTAATGTTTGTGGGATTTCCTGAAAAAATAAAAATAAAATCAAAATTATAATAGCAAACAATATGTGTTCATTGTAATTGTTTATTGTAGAAAATCAACAGTACAATAAATAATAGAGATAAGACAGTCGTGGGTGACTCAGGACTATATCAGCTTTCAGAGGAGATGATGTAATGCGCAGATACTATTTATCCAAACACAGACTGACTCATGACTCAGAAATGCACAATATTGATTACAGTTTTTATCAGTTCAGTGAACAGAGAAGGATTTATCATTATACAATAGTGTTTTTAGCAATCACAATACAAAATAACACTTGATATATTTCATTTTGAATCTGCACTCGCAAAAACTGCTGTCTTATGAGAAGGTACTGCATATTTACAAAGAGGTTAGAACCAAAACAGCTAAAATCTGAACATGTAAACTGCTTTTATTAAAAGACTCTTGCTTATAGTTTGAAAATTATAGGAAATTATGTAGTATATCTGATATTGTAAACCCCCACAAACCAGTTTAACAAAGAAAAATAATGAAGCCAAAAACAATAAACATTAAACAGACAGTACAAACTGATCTTAAATACATATATTTGGCACATATTACACAGCTGGGAGGGAGGGACGGCGAGACGGCGGAAGAGAGGGAGAGATGGGGATGAAATAGATAGAGGGGGGTAAAGAGACAGAGAACAGACTTATAGTAAAGCTGTTTTAACCATGAACTGAAGATAAGCATTTTACATCTAATGATACAGTACTATAGGTCAGTGCGTGGCCTAGGCTCCATTCTATTACATTACACCCTGTACATATATCGCAGAAAGACTTTTATTTTGAAATCTGGTTGTCTCATCTCAAAGAAAAACAGTGCAACGCCTTTAATGAAGCCTATTATTCAAAAAGACTCGGAGGATTCTTCATTGCAATAAAACAAACAGCAAAATATATCAAAAAGTAATCGCAAAACGTAAGAAAATATCATAAAAAAACGTTTAACAGCAGACGGTTTTCCCAAGACCTACATGTCCGAGAGGGGAGTCTATCAAAGAAGAAAGAGTCTTGAAATGAAATTGTTCTGTTGTTAAAAAAAAAAAAAAAAAAAGAGAGAAAAAATGTATTTGGTAATAAAAAAGTATTTTTTTTAATGGGCTTCTTCAGTGCTTTAGTTGGGACAAGACCGTGTTTAGTCCTGGGTTCAGTCCTTGTTTCAGTCCTGGTTTAGTCTTGGTCTGGATCTGATTTCATCTCATTTGGTGCTGGTTTATATTGGGTTAAGTCCAGCTGGTTCAGACCTGGTTTAGATCTGGTTTAATCCTGCTATTTGTGTGTTTCAGATTCCTGATTCCTGTTACATGCGACATTTTAAAACCTTCCCATTGAAAAGATATAATATTTTGTTTCAAATTGTTATCAGTTACGGCAACAGTCCAGCTTTTTCATCATCCTGAAACCCATGGACAGTCCCAAGTGAATCATGTGGCAGAAAGTCCATGTTTTTGCTTTCATTTTTGTTCTTTGAAATGCCAAATATAATATCTTCTGAACTAGTGAAAAGTTGTAAACACAGCACATACAGTAGTAGTCCAACCAGAATTGAGTTGTATTTTGAATCTTCTGGTAGCTGGTGGTGTGGTTACCTTGGCGAAGTCCCTCTGCTGTTAATGGACTTGATAAACGGGGCAGTCGTCCAACGTTTTGTCTATCATTATTTTTATTGTTGATTCAGATTTTTATATAAAAGTCATAAAATCCACAAGAATGGTCTGGTCTAAGTCCAAGTTTTTTTGCTTTGGTTCTTGTATTTTAAAAGATCAAATACATCTTCTGAACAGGTGAAAAGTTGTAGAAATCATTTTAATTTAGTCTTGGTCTGGATCTGATGTAGGAACAGGGTTTCTTCTCATTTGGTGCTGGTTTACACTGGGTTTAGTCCAGTTGGTTCAGACCTTGTTTAGACCTGGTTTAATCCTGCTATTCGTGGGTCTCAGCTCTTTCTCCATTGAAAAGCTATAATTAGTAGTTTTAAAATGATATTCGCTATGGCAACAGTCCAAATTTTTCATCATCCTGAAACTCATGGATAGTCCCAAGTGGAGTCATGTTTTGTACTGTACTAGCATAGCATGATTTATTTAGTGTTGAATAAATCCAGTGGTAAAAGTCCAAGTTTTCTGCTGGTTCTTGTACTTTGAAATACCAAATACATCTTCTGAACAAGAAAGTTGGAGAAAATATTTCTGAATCACAACTCAGTACTTAAAGTCCAATTAGACATGTGCACTCTTGGCGTGATTGGCGGATGGGGCTGCTGGGATGGTGCTGTTTCCGTTTTTGGAGTAGTAGAATCTGTTGTTGTCCTGGTAGGCACGTGGGTGGGACTCGGAGGAACAGCAGGCCAGCATGCACCCCCCTATCAGGACAAAGATGGTCCCAATCCAGCCCGTGTACAGGGAAAAGCCGAACGCCATCAGAGCCTGCTCCTGGTACGCTCCGATGGGGAACCAGACTGTGGAGATCAGCCCACAAACACCTGTAGAGCAAAGGAGGGTTAATAGAATATGTAGGAACATTAAAGGCCCAATATGACACAAAATTGACTCTTGTGAGCTTTAAGCCATGTTAAAATGTGTCAAAAATATGCAGAGTTGTGTTTTGTTTCACTCACACGTTTGAGAAACCCTTTATTAGCCTGTCCACATCTCCCAAGCTCAAAATGCTCAGTTCCACCTTATGATGTCATGTAGTATTAGTTTTAACATAACTTTTTATTTTTTGTTCAGTAGAAATCCAGACGAATCCAGGGATGAAATCATCCATATAATTTTAGTGAGGGTGTATGGAGTTTAAAGATCCCATGACATGGTACTTCTTGATGCTTTTATATGGCTCCTTAATGGTTCCCTAATACTGTAAATGAATCCTTCTTCAAAATCAACACTCAGTGCATGAGAAACAGAGATAAGATGAGAAAGAGTAATTTTTCTCTCTCTGAACAGGCCATAATGGGCGTTGTTGCTTGAATGCAAATGAGGAGAAAAGAGCTGGCCAATAGTAGAGGGTGGGGGCGTGGCCAAACTCTCCGCTCTCTGCTCTGAGCTCTCAGCTGATCCATTTCCGTGTTTTTGCACGAGGGGAGAGATTTGAAGCGTTCCATTGAAAAATAAACACATTTCCACAGAAAATAAAATTAAACCACTGCTGTTCAAAGGTCCAGAGGCTCAGATAAAGGACTTCCGAGCCTAGAAACACTCGGACGTGCCTCCAGGCAAATAAAAAAACGCATTTCGCATTGCCTAGCGCATTCGCAGTCCAAGCTCTCTGGGCGTGATTTACAGAGACGCTGAGTTCAGACAGACGGGGGTGGAACTGCATTTGCATTTCTTTTTTCGATCTGACGTCAATAAGGTGCCTTGTTCAAAATCGCCCGTTTGAGCTCTGATTTTTTGTAACGCAGAAAAGGATCGCAAATGCTCAGTTTAGACATTTTGCAACTTTTAACCATGGGGGGGGGGGGGCTAAACAGGGTAGGGGAGCTCACATTAACATTCAAAAACCTCAGAAAGTGAAAATTTCATGCCATGGGACCTTTAAAAACGCAGTAGAACACTTCCTGTATTAGTACGTGACATCACAAAGTGGAACAAAGTGTTTTCTGTTTGAGTGAAGAATATGATATGGAATGTAGTAGGGTATCGGTATCAGAAGCGTTTTCTGTTCTGATTTTAATATTTATTATTATGACACTAATGAGCCAGTACATCCAGTAAATTACACCAATATGTAGTCCAAAATGGATTATCATCTGTACTGATATCTTGGAAATGATATCTGATCCACCAAAAATGTTCAATATCAGCACCAATATTCAATACCAATATCATATCAGTGCATCTTTAGTATGTAGTGGAAACTAAGATTGAAAATGTATAAGAAAGTTGCTCACGGAAAGGCAGAGAGAGAGATTTTCAATATCCATTCTTCCATTCCATTTTACAGTCAGTCTATTGCTGTTGTTCACACTAGACAGAGAGCAATTCCCTGTTTGAATTGGAAAGATCTGTGATTTTAAAGTCAACAGCAGCTCGTGGAAAAATACAGAACTGGACACAGGTGTTTGGTTTTTCATTAGACAAAAACAGTGGAAAAAGCGGCATTTATAACACAGCAAAGGGGTCAGCTGAGTGAGTTTCCATGCCGACGGGCTTGACCACTAGGGTGTGGACGGTTTAGGAGGGGGTAGGAATGTGTGAGGGTTTCCGTGTCAGTGCATCTTTGTGAGGGAAGGAAGGCGGCCATTTTGGACATCCTCACCCGTCAGCTGCTTCTCATTTGGGGTCACCAGGGGTCAGTGTCATGGGGATCAGTTTGGGGCATAAAATAACAACACCTGTGCTAACACTGTCTACCACTACTACCGGTCTGAAATCGAATATGTCTCAAAGTACACACTTTTTGAGGGACTTAGGAGTAGTAGTAGTAGTAGTAGTAGTAGTAGTAGTAGTTTAGTAGTAGTAATAGGAGGAGGACTAATGCTGAATCTGAATAAGGACTAGAACAGAACCAAAGTCCACATCAAGACACTTCTGGGTCTTTGTTTGAGCCCGGTTTAGTCCAGATTTAGCCTTAGTTTGATCCTGTTCTAGTCCTGATTTAACACATGTTCTAGTCCATTTTTAAAGGTCCCATGGCATGATTCATGATTCACTTTCTGAGGTTTTTGAACGTTAATGTGAGCTCCCCTACCCTGTTTAGGCCCCCCCCCCATGGTTAAAAGTTGTGAAATGTCTAAACTGAGCATTTGCGATCCTTTTCTGCGTTACAAAAAATCGGAGCTCAAACGGGCGATTCTGAACAAGGCACCTGATTGACGTCAGATCGAAAAAAGAAATGCAAATGCAGTTCCACCCCCGTCTGTCTGTACTCAGCGTCTCTGTAAATCACGCCCAGAGAGTTTGGACTGCGAATGCGCTAGGCAATGCGAAATGCGTTTTTTTATTTGCTTGGAGGCACGTCCGAGTGTTTCTAGTCTCGGAAGTCCTTTATCTGAGCCTCTGGACCTTTGAACAGCAGTGGTTTAATTTTATTTTCTGTGGAAATGTGTTTATTTTTCAATGGAACGCTTCAAATCTCTCCCCCTGTGCAAAAACACGGAAATGGATCAGCTGAGAGCTGACAGCGGAGAGCTGAGAGTTTGGCCACGCCCCCACCCTCTACTATAGGCCAGCTCTTTTCTCCTCATTTGCATTCAAGCAACAACGCCCATTATGGAGTGTTCAGAGAGAGAAAAATTACTCTTTCTCATCTTATCTCTGTTTCTCATGCACTGAGTGTTGATTTTGAAGAAGGATTCATTTACAGTATTAGGGAACCATTAAGGAGCCATATAAAAGCATCAAGAAGTACCATGTCATGGGATCTTTAAAACATAACATATTTAGATTACCATGTTACCTTTTATTCACTGAAGACACCACATTAAAATGTTTAATTCGATTTTTCAGTTTCGTTTTTACGCTCTGAGTCCCTCTCCCTTTGCTCACTCCAATTAGTTTACAATCCGCTAATGAAACTACAGCACCTCGCATCTGGTTTGTGAAGTTGTAGTGTATTGTTTTGTATCCTGATTTGTATATTTATAAAAAATGGCCATGTAGGAGCATGAGATACACTCGTGGGTTGAGCCTTGGACAGGTTCATACTGCTAAGTGCTAGATTATTCAGATATGCATGGAAAATGTCTAACAAACACTTCAGGCATGTTCTTGATGAGGGAACAGCATTATAACATGGTAGGAAGTTCCAAAAAGTTGCATAAAACTTACTCTTTAACCATTCAGTGATAGTCATAGGTGAGTAAAGTAGTTGTAGTAGGAATAGTAGTAGTAGTAGTAGTACTGACCGACTATCAGAATGATGACTCCTCCGATGACGGCACGCTGGTTCTTGGAGCTCTGGGCTTCAGTGCCAATTTTGATGCAGGGCAGAGACATGAGGATGATCCCCACGGCGGGCAGACCCAGGATGGACCCTGTGATCATGAGGGCGCGTGTGGTCTGGATGTACGCTAAAAAACACAAATAAGAACAAAATGAACCCAAATACTTAATACTTCATTTGAATCTAACTATTGGTAGGGCTGCAAGATCAATCATAATCAAAACGCAATTTGAATGGCCGCAATCGGAGTGCAATAATTTCCAAAAACAACAAAGAAAATACTTATTCTTGGTAGAAACATGTTCTGAAATACATGTTGCATTAGTTTGTGAGTCCATAAACCAATTTAAGTCTTTAAGGGTTTAAATTGTGAACAGAATCCTATTCATAAAACATAAATCGCAAAGCTCGTCAGAAAAATATTAGAATTAGTCTTAGATATTGCAATGTATATCCTCCTGGGACCTGAAGAAAAAAAGTATCTATATTATTATTATGATTATTTTATTTTTCTATTTGGAGGTAAATGAACACCTTAGCATTTACATTTTGTAAATTTTATTTTTATTCATAATGTCATAACATGTCCTCTGTAATGGACGTCGGGGACATTTAGGTGTTAAATCCATGTGAAGTTAACAACCTAACAAAAACATTTTTTTTTTGATGACCAACATCTCTGACAAGCTTCTACAGTTGCCTCAAAAAGTTCTTAGACTCCCTTTTAATTTCTTATTTATTTATTTTTTAAAATATATTATGTATTATTTATTTTTTTATTTGAGTATTTATTTACATATTTATTTTTTATGTATATTTTATTTATTTATTTATTATTTATATATTTTTTACATTTTTAGATTTTTATTTTTTATTTTTTATTTAAATTGTATTTTTTTAATCATAGTGCAGCCACAAACTACAATCTCAAAACACTTAAAAGACAGACTGGTTAACTTGATGTCCACTATAAAGGACACAAATGAATGGGCTCAGGAGGATATGATATGATATGATATGATTGATATGATATGATATGATATATGATATTATATTATATTATATTATATTACATTATATTATTACTACCTTTCTTAAAAGATAATACTGATAAAATTATTTATTATGAGCGGAAAACACGTACTGCTGTGATGTGGCATTTG
This sequence comes from Paratrypauchen microcephalus, assembly GCA_036785185.1. Taxonomy (NCBI): domain Eukaryota; kingdom Metazoa; phylum Chordata; class Actinopteri; order Gobiiformes; family Gobiidae; genus Paratrypauchen; species Paratrypauchen microcephalus. The sequence goes on from JAVJIX010000265.1 coordinate 259,110, forward strand.
GGCTTAAATGAAAGTACTTTACATTTATATAATCATACATTATATCAACCATTGTAACCTTTAATAAATGATCATATTTCGATCTCAGGTGCACATCTGATATTGGTAGTGGAGTGGTTAAAGCAATAGTAGTAGTAGTAGTAGTAAACATTTTATTAGTAGAAAAGTATTTGGAGAATCCTACTTTTATTTATTAAAGGAAAAGTAACGTTTTTTACAATTTGAGCCTTATATCGGTAATAAAACAAGTTGTTTTACTCACCCATATCACTTTGGTGTCATATGGAGCATTTCCGGAGATGTTTTAGATTAGCGTTAGGCTAACGCCGTTAGGCTAACGCCGTTAGCCTAGCGCGACTTATAGCCATAGCTCGGGGCATTCCCCGAGCATGTAATATGCCCCGTGCGGGCTCCAAATAACACAAACTTTAGCACTTTTCAAATCATAGAAGCTCGAGGTCTTTAGTCTACGATTTCTTTTGGTCAAAAGTGGCCTGTAATCCGAGATTTAGCCATAGTTTCGAGTAGATGAGGACGCCAGTGCGCATGCGCGTTGTGTGCTCTCAGCTCCCGGGACCCAAACATGGAACGCAAAGCTGTAAACTATGGATACATCTTGGATTACAGGCCACTTTTGATTCAAACGAAATCGTAGACTAAAGACATCGAGCTTCTATGATTTGAAAAGTGCTAAAGTTTGTGTGTCTCGGAATGCCCCAAGCTATGGCTATAAGTCGCGCTAGGCTAACGGCGTTAGCCTAACGCTAATCTAAAACATCTCCGGAAATGCTCCATATGACACCAAAGTGATATGGGTGAGTAAAACAATTTGTTTTATTACCGAAATAAGGCTCAGATTGTAAAAAACGTTACTTTTCCTTTAAGTAAGTATGTAATTTGCCTTCATTACACTTTCACACTAATAAGATTTGGTCAGAACTTCCATACACCGTGTCCAGCTCACTGTCCAGCTCACTGTCCAGCTCACTGTCCAGCTCACTGTCCAGCTCACTGTCCAGCTCACTGTCCAGCTCACTGTCCAGCTCAGTGCACCAGCTCAGTGGGCGCGCGTACCTGGCAGGTCCAGGAGCTGCGTAAGAAAGACGCAGTGGTTGATCCCGGTGGAGATTACGCAGTCTGCCCACGGCCCTTTGGCGCCCAGCTCGTCCATCTTCTTACACGTGTTAAGTCCATATTTACAATTAATCACCCAATCGTTCGTGGCTGTGGCTATAACGATGCCCAACCAGCCCACAAAACTCAGGACAAACCCGGTCAGATGGACACAGGAGTGAGCCATTGCGCGTAAAGTAAAAATCAAATCAAATCAAATAAAAATCGTATAGTAAAGATATAAAAAAACTAATTTCCAGCTCTTTTATCGTTCCTTGGGTAAGTGTGCACGTTTGTAAGTCCTTTGTGCCTTCTCCTAAGCTGCTGTTAAAAGAATTCAACTTTCTCATCATCCCAGCGTTTATAAGGGAAAGGCTGCTACTAAAAAAAAGTGCCCAGATTTGACTTTCAGCCAATCAGAAGCGTTTCTCAAAAGGGACAGGGTGATGTAGGAAAAAAAAAAAAAAATCTGTGTGGTAATGTTTTAATCAGTTACAAAAGCACTGCCTCTTTCATCCATGGAACAAAGTGGATCAGCAAAAGAAGAAGACAAGAGAAATGCTGCTCTCTGCTGGAATAGGACGAGTAAAGCAAAAGAAACAGTGAGTGAGGGAAAACAGCATCATCCAAGCAGGAGAAAGTAAAATCATTCATTTTAAAGGAAAAGTAACGTTTTTTGTTTTTGTTTTTTTTTTTACAATCTGAGCCTTCTTTCGGCAATAAAACAATGAGTTTTACTCACCCATAGCACTTTGGTGTCATTTGGAGGAGTTTCGTAGAAGATGTTGTAGCCGTTCTGTTCTACTAATGATCCCGTATCCGTTAGCGTGAGTGCTCGGGGCACTGATTTGCGCTCTCCAAATAACACAAACTTTAGCACTTTTCAAATCACAGAAGATCTCTGTGTCAGGGTAGACTTTTAGTGGATTCCAAAACGGCCTGAAACCCGATATCGCAACAGAAAAGTAAAGTTCAGAGCGGTGTTAGCTTCTTTCGGACTAGCGGTGTTTACAAAACAGCTGAGTTCACGCATGCGCACTGTCCTCTCTGATGACATCATCAAATGAAACTATAGCTGGATATCGGGTTTCAGGCCGTTTTGGAATCCACTAAAAGTCTACCCTGACACAGCGATCCTCTGTGATTTGAAAAGTGCTAAAGTTTGTGTTATTTGGACACCGCAAAGAAATGCCCCGAGCACTCACGCTAACGGATACGGGATCATTAGTAGAACAGAACGGCTACAACATCTTCTACGAAACTCCTCCAAATGACACCAAAGTGCTATGGGTGAGTAAAACTAATTGTTTTCACCCTGCACTTCGACAACACCACACTCTCTCCATCCCCACTCATCCGTAACCTCGGTGTGCTCCTCGACCCCACTCTCTCATTTGAACCCCACGTCAAATTCATAACCCGGACTGCATTCTTTCACCTCAAAAACATAGCCCGTCTCCGCCCATCACTCACCTTCTCTGCCGCTGAAACTCTCATACACGCATTTATCACATCCAGAATCGACTACTGCAATAGCATCCTCTACGGTACACCATCCAAAACCCTCAACAGACTACAGTACATTCAGAACTCCGCTGCCCGACTCCTCGCCCACACCCGTTCACGTGAACACATCACCCCTGTCCTCCACACGCTCCACTGGCTCCCCGTCCCTCAGCGCATCCACTTCAAAATTCTTCTCATCACTTTCAAAGCACTTCACAACCTGGCCCCTCCTTACCTCACAGACCTGCTCCACCACCACACTCCATCTCGCTCCCTCCGCTCCTCCAGCTCCAACCTCCTGTCCCTGCCCTGTAGGACCAAGCTCCGAACCTGGGGGGACAGAGCCTTCTCCATCGCTGCCCCCACCCTCTGGAACTCACTGCCCAAACCCCTCCGTGACTGCTCTGATCTCCCCACCTTCAAAAAAGAACTCAAAACACACCTGTTTAAAATTGCTTTTAATGTTTGATTTTATATTGTAAATTTTGTGATATTTTAAATGTTTGATTTTATGTTGTAAATTCTGTGATATTTTATTCTTTTATGATTTGTGAAGCGTCTTTGAGTGTCTTGAAATGCGCTATATAAATAAAATGTATTATTATTATTATTATTATTGCCGAAAGAAGGCTCAGATTGTAAAAAAAAAACGTTACTTTTCCTTTAAGTAGGAATCATAAACACAAAAATAATGATAGAAATAAAATGATCTTGCTAAAATGTAACAGCTAATCTGCTTGTCCTTTAGACTTAGATTTTAAAATAAGTAGCAGAGTCTGGGGGCAAATAAGGCATAATTATATAAATGTAGAAGTTAAAACTAAATATAAAAATAAAGTAATACAAAATATGTCAAAAAATGTGTATATGCTATAAAGAGGAGCTGGGTAAGTGGTTGACATGACATAGGGTTATTTGTTACATAAGAATATTGAATGGCTATTGACCAGTGACTGTTTAACTGTATTTCACGGTTTGATTTTTTCACTTTCTGTTCGTTAAAATCAAATAAAAATAAAATGGTCATGAGCTCTGGGCAATGACCGAAAGGACGAGATCGTGGATACAAGCGGCCGAAATGAGTTTCCTCCGTAGAGTGGCTGGGCGCACCCTTAGAGATAGGGTGAGGAGCTCAGTCACACGGGAGGAGCTCGGAGTAGAGCCGCTGCTTCTCCACGTTGAGAGGAGCCAGCTGAGGTGGCTCGGGCATCTGTTTCGGATGCCTCCTGGACGCCTCCCTCGGGAGGTGATCCGGGCATGTCCCACCGGGAGGAGGCCCCGGGGAAGACCCAGGACACGCTGGAGGGACTATGTGTCCCGGCTGGCCTGGGAACGCCTTGGGTTCCCCCCGGAGGAGCTGGAGGAAGTGTCCGGGGTGAAGGAGGTCTGGGTGTCCCTGCTTAGACTGTTGCCCCCGCGACCTGGCCCGGATAAGCGGAAGAAAATGGATGGATGGATGGAAGTAATACAAAATATGTCAAAAAATGTGTATATGCTATAAAGAGGAGCTGGGTAAGTGATTGACATGACATAGGGTTATTTGTTACATAAGAATATTGAATGGCTATTGACCAGTGACTGTTTAACTGTATTTCACGGTTTGATTTTTTCACTTTCTGTTCGTTAAAATCAACTGTTTTGCTATATAGTTTTGGGCTAAACAAAATAAATGGAATCGAACTGAATTGAGTACAACTTTCTTTTTGACTTGCTATAGCCTTGAAAATACCCATAAATGAACATTAGGATGATATAAAATTAGCTTGTATAGAAAACATAACTATAGTAGCAGCAGTGTAGTTGCAATTTTCAAAGTTGTAATTGAAAAAGTCTCCAAAGTGCTTGTTCAGTGCTTTCCTACAAATATAAAAGCAAAGCAGAAGTCCCCCCATCTTGTTCAGGGCGTCCCTCAGGGTTCCTCCCACACCAGCTCCCTAAAATGTTTTATTTTTAAATTATGCACGTACTCAACAACTGTGCATTTGTACAACTATGCAATACTTATGACTCAATGCACTCAGTGGCAACGTGAGGTGGGAGTGATATTGAAACTGATAATGCCAGAGATATGCACAATATGATTATTATAGAGTAATAAATAGACCAGTTTCAAAGCTACGTCATCACTGAATGCGCGCGCAGTGTTGACTCAAAACAAAGCCACTGCTGCCATAAAACCCCCAGCGAAGATATAGAAGAGAAGAGAAGAACTCAACGTGAAATAAAGAGAAACAGATGGAATAAATGATAGTTCATATCATTCAACTGACATACACACAAGTGAACACCTGCTGCATGTTTAGGGTAATTTGCCCAGGTGTTCAATGGTGTTTAAATCATGCTGATTAACGAGCAAGCACAGGACACCGCAAAGCTCACAGACATATTAACCGGGTAACCTCTACGACAGACACATGTAAACGAACACGAATAACTTTGTTAAAATGCATGATAAGTTTTCGCATGACCATCATAAATGGCATTTGACATGACTGAGATCACATCTGTGACTCGTGAATTAAGTCGTAGTATGTTACTTACCCCGCAATGCAAGTGCAGTTGGCGGTCAGAACGTAGTTCTCGCGCTTGTTGATGATAGCCCAAGCATTGTACATGGTCGTCTTGTGGCCTTGTCTTTGACTGGGGAGAACATCAGATTCCAACACACAAAACTCCCCATCGATATCGTGGTATTTTACCTCCTGTACATGGCCACACACGGCAAACTGGTAGGCATCCATGGATTTGTATGTGCGCACTTTCTCTCTTGTATACACACTGGGCTTCTCCACTAAATAACTGTGGATATCTGGCCACTGTAAATCTGGCCACTTTCTGCGGTTGTACTGCCACTCCGTGATCGCATAAGGATCTGGTAGTCGAACCACGTTGCTCAACGTGAGCTCTTGAATGTAGCTCTCCCTATCGTTCAGATACTCCGCTATGGTCCGCGATGGTTGCTTCTGAGTCAGACATGCGTGCGCATGCCAGTGACGTCACATTTGTTTACTAACAGTAAAGGGGTCTATAAGGCTATTAAGGATATTTCTGTTGTTTTGTGTTCACTTGGTCATTCACATTTTCTACTGTTCATATTTGAACCTCAACCATGACATTTGCTGACAACTTTCAAATTTCATACATAAAACAAATGTAAAATACACAGTGACGGAGTGGCTAGCACTCACACTGCACAGCAGGGTTTCAGGTTCGATCCCCAGGTTGCCCGCGGTGTTCTGTGCTCTACGGGGGTAATAAAGTGCGCCGTCCTACCCAGTTGGCCTTGATAGAAGTCCGATCACAGTTGTCCCTCTGATTGCCACGTCCCCATTCATACATGCAAAAAGTGTCTCGCCCAAGAAGGTCCAGTGATTAATTATAACACAACAATAATAGCAAAATAATAATAATAATAACAACAAAGATAATGCTCACTGTGAAAATAATGCTCAAAGTTCACTGCGTAACTTTTCAGCTATAACTGCTTGTCCCCATGGGGATGTTAGCTTTGCATGGAATGTTCTGTTGCACAGCCTCATCTGGTTTCCTTCCTGGCGATAGATACGTTTTAATGCCATACTGTGGAACATCTCAAATGAAAAAAGCAGCATTGTTACACAGTGCTTTAATAACTGTAATATCTATTCAATATAGTCTTATTATATCGCTATAAAGTTAAACAAGCCCCATGTTTGATTTGTTTGCTAGAGGCCATTTGCTTGTGGTGTGGGAGCTGTGATTTCCCTGATTGACTAAAGTGCATGGTTGATTTGTATTTTCCTTGTGTCTGCACAGGCACAAAGCGAGCCCATTAAAAAGTGCTGATTGTTTTGTGTGAGTACAGAGCCCAGTGGAGCACAACCACTGCTCAGAGACAGCCAATGGATTCCCTTTTATTGAACTGAGTAATTTTCTATCACGCATTGGCATCTCTCTATCAAGCAAAAACAATGTACTTTTGTTACAAGATGATCCCACTGTTTATTTATGCAGTTCAATCTTTCTGAAGACGCTTTTCACGTTCTCATCAAGACAGTTTAGGTGGGAGATCTTATACTTTTGGTCTATTGGGGGATTTTAAATGTGCGGATTATGGGAATAAGGGTTAGGGAGCTGAAGCTGACTATTAGGAACGAGAGAGGAAGAGAAACAGAGAGAGGAGACAGAAAGGGAGAGAAAGAGAGCCTCACCACAGCCACTCATCATCATTAGCAGCCAGACTTTAGAGACAGTGGACACTTTCAAATATGTCGGGGTCACAAGAGACAATGCACTTACATTTGATCACATATCATGGACATTTACAAAAGAAGCCCTCAACAATTGTCATTAATCAGAAAACTCAAAGGACTCTATGTTTCTCCATATCTATTATTAGTGTTGTGCCAATCCATCATCCAGTCCATCATGTTTTTTGTATCATTCCACATGCTTTTTCAATATTCTCACTGTTAAAAACTGGTCTAAACTCACAAAGGAAACACATACAGCTGCTAAAACCAAAGACTCCCCACACCCAACCTTGCAGATCTTAACGACAGGGCCATTGGATGCATTGCACTCTCCATAGAACAGGACCCCATTCACCCACTACAGGAGCACCTCACCCCTCTGCCCTCAGGACGGAGGTACGGGACACTCAGGTGCAGAAGCCTGATCCCCTCGGCCATCACATTTTTTAACTACAGGCCCCGCTGAGTGTGCTGTAATGTCTGTTGTAATGTGAATATGTTTGTTGTGTTGCGTTTGTCACTGTACTGTATGTCAAACAAGCTCTGTGTGCGTGAAAATGATTTTACCTTTGGGGACAATAAAAGTCTAAAGTCTAAAAAGTCTAAAGAGGGAGGAAAAGACAGAGAGAGGGAGACAGAGGAGAGGGAGAGACACAGAGGGAGGATGAGAGAGGGAGAGGGTTAGCATGCTAGTTGTTTTTGCTTTACAGTGATGGCAGACTCCACTCTGGCCTCTGACAGTAGGTGAAAAGCACTTCTAAACTCATCGCAGTGAATAATTAGGATGTTTTGAGTGCATAACTAAGTGAGGAATGCGTGAAGAATCCCTCAGTCGTCCAGGTAGAATCCATGGCAAAAGGAGACATTTAATTTGTCAACTGGACAAAGTCTGTTTGGTTGAAAACGTTTCGCCGCTCATCCGAGAGGCTTCGTCAGTTCCGGTTAGAGTGCTGAAGGACACTGCTTATATCTCGCTGCAGGGAGGAGCTAACTGCAATGAAATTATTCTGGAACTATCTCACGTCTTGGTTTTGAGTTTCTGTCTTTTGTTTTTTCCAGTTTCTCTGGAAAGTGAGGAATAACTTTGAAACAAAGTGAAATAAACCTTGTAATGGTAGTGTAAAGTAGAGGTCTGCAACAATGTCATATTAAATGGCACAATATTGCAAATAGAAGCACAGATATAGTTTTAGAAAAAACTTAAATAAAATAATGACGAAGCCTCTCGGATGAGCGGCGAAACGTTTTCGACCAAACAAACTTTGTCCAGTTGACAAATTGAATTTCTCCTTTTATCTTAAATAAAATAAACTAAACTAAAATACTCCTCAAATCCCTTGTAAAAGTCACAGTACTAACTTAAAATCTGTTTATACATTTACGTTACGTGGCCATACCTGCCTCAGAAGCTCAGCAAGGCAGGGCCTGGTTAGTACTCGGATGGGAGACCGCTGGGAATTCCAGGTGCCACAGGGGGGCGCCAGTCACAAAAACTGTCGTTGTGTCCTTAGGCAAGACACTTCACCCACATTGCCTAGTATGAAAGTGGAGTGTGCGTGAGTGTTGGAGGTGGTCGGAGGGGCCGATGGCGCAGATTGGCAGCCTCGCTTCTGTCAATCTGCCCCAGGGCAGCTGTGGCTACAGAAAGTAGCTTACCACCAACAAGTGTGGAGTGAATGAACAATGAACTGTAAAGCGCTTTGGGTGTCATGAAAGGCGCTATATAAATGCTATGAATTATGTCATTTTCTGAAGAATAGTAGACCATACTTTTCCTTCTACTTTTGAGCAGCACTCTTTACTTACTTGAGTAAAATTATTTTAAATTAAAGGTCTCCACTTCAGAACATTTTTAGTATAGCAACTCTTATTTGAGTAGATTATTATTTAGAGCTTTAGAAATAGACCTATTCTTGTTGCTAATATTTGAACGTGTGTGTCCCAGTAATTTCCCTTGTAGACATTTTGTTTAAAGCAACACTATGTAACTTTCTGGAGGTGATAGGCCAAATAAGAGTCTGTTTTGTGGAGATGCAAGCCCACTCTCAGTAATAGTAATATATTTTTCTATATGTTTCAGCACAATCAAAACAGTGAAAAAAAATGACATAATACAGTACATTTTGGTGCTCTATCCAACATACTGAGGACCTCTCTATGTTGCAGTTCTAGTGTGGCCAAGAGGTGGCGGTGTTGCACAGCTCAGCCCTTGCATAGGCGTTCAGCTGCGGCTCCACAGGACACAGGGAGCCCTTCTTGTCGTCCTTGCTGAATAGAGTTAAGTAAGTCCCCCATCACTCCCAACCGGTCCGGCAACACAGCAGCAGCATAGCAATCAGTATACGCACACAGCCCCGTGTATCCCAATGGACGGAGGTATGTGAGTGACCCCAAATTATTCACACCATGTATTAACATCATGGACTGACCATGCTGATGAGTGGAGCCTGAGTGACTGTATATTGTCCAGTTCTCAGTGGTGGAAGAAGTACTCAAATTTTGATACTAGTAAGTTAAAAAGCAAAAACATTCTCAAGTAAAAGTATCACATGAAAAAAATCTTCTTATAGGTGCACTGTGTCAGTTGCCGGTTGGGGGTTCGTCACGTGCTTGTTTCTATGGATCAGTGCCCTGCCTGGAATGTCCCACAGTGTGACATTAAACAGCTCTACCTTGCATTTTGTAAATTACAGCTGGTTTTATAGCTCTAAAATATGTAGAAAAACAGGGATTGACTGTGAGCGGGGTCGCCTCTCCACAAATTCGACCTGTAACTTGGTCTGGTTTGGTCTCCATGAAGATAGAAAGGTTTAATGCCATACTGTGAAACATTCCAGACAAAGCAAAAACATCTCCATGGAGAAAAGCACTGACCTCCACTAGAAAAGTTAAACAATGCACCCAGGCCTGGACTGGTAATTGGGCATACCGGGCATTTTCCAGGTGGGCTGACAGTCCTAGGGGCCGATGCCCTTCTTTTCTTTTTTTTTACTTAAGAGACCGGCCCACAATTTAGGTCTGAACCAGGACTAAACCAGGACTACATCAGGTCTGAACCAGGACTAAACCAGGACTAATCAGGTCTAAATCAGGACTAAAACAGGATTGAACCAGGACTGAACCAGGTCTGAACCAGGACTAAACCAGGACTAAACCAGGACTAAATCAGGATTGAACCAGGACTAAACCAGGACTAAATCAGGTCTGAACCAGGACTAAACCAGGACTAATCAGGTCTAAATCAGGACTAAAACAGGAATGAACCAGGACTGAACCAGGTCTGAACCAGGACTAAACCAGGACTAAACCAGGACTAAATCAGGATTGAACCAGGACTAAACCAGGACTAATCAGGTCTAAATCAGGACTAAAACAGGATTGAACCAGGACTGAACCAGGTCTGAACCAGGACTAAACCAGGACTAAACCAGGACTAAATCAGGATTGAACCAGGACTAAACCAGGACTAATCAGGTCTAAATCAGGACTAAAACAGGATTGAACCAGGACTGAACCAGGACTAAACCAGGACTAAACCAGGACTAATTAGGTCTAAATCAGGACTAAATCAAGTCTGAACGAGGACTAAACCAGGACTAATTATGAGGGGCCGAGGGAGCCAAAAATGCCAGGGCCATTTTTTTGTCCCAGTCCAGACCTGAATGCACCTTTATTAAGTAAAGTACAGATACCTAAAATTTATACTTAAGTACAGTACTTATGTTAAAGGTGCATTGTGTAATTTTTTTCTAGGTATTTTTCAGTGATAAAACCACCTATAACTGAATAAATGTAAGGTAGATCTGTTAAATGTCGTACTGTGGAACATTCCAGGCTGAGCAATGACACATGGAATAAATGAAAACCTTATAATCGCAAAACTAGCCCACTCCCACCATATTGTCATGCATTTCAAAACAGGAACGCTTTATCTGATGCGTCGTGTTTCTACTTTGTTTTGCTACAAGAAAATCTATATGAGGATCTGGGTGCGATACTCATCTCGGCAATACCTCTCTTTTTTCCAATTCAGGATAGCGATAATTTGCTTGGAGAGGTGGCTATTTTTCACTGTAGAGACAACTCCTAAAATCATTACTTTAAAACACTACAGTGTACATTTTGGGGTGTAAAAATAAAATAAAATGTTTCAGTGGTTAGTAGGGATGTAATAACGGAAATATAGTGAAATTGATTACAACTCTCTTTGCTTAAATTAATGGTTTTAGTGATTTTAATGTATTTCTTTGTGATTTTAAAGCACTTTGACTTACTTTGAGTGTGAATTGTTCTATACAAATACAAAAAAAGGAAACTACATAGACCATGATCCTTTGTTGTTGTCAGTGCAGACTACATGAAGAAATAACTGTTATTAAGCACTTTAAAATCTTAATTCTTCATGTTATAACAGTACCAAAGGCTTTTCAAGACTTTTCAAAGGCTTTAAAAGGAAAAAGGCATATTCACCGTTTTGTTATTCATAAAATATTGTAGTAAATATTGAACCGTGAGATGCATATCGTGAAAATATCATATCGACGGATTTTGATATAGTTAATATCCTAATGGTTAGAGAGAAGTTTGCTGGAAAACAAAAGTTACATTGAGTTGCTGTGTATCTTTCACAATTTGCTGAGTATTTTTTTGAGGATAAACTCATCAGAGTGAAGTCCGTCCACTGAAGTTAATCAATGTTGGTTTCAAACATGAATTCCCAGCAGGAGATATCGAACTGTGCTCAGTGAGTTTGATGAGGGAAGTTTTGAAAAGTTCTTCTGAATCAATTTTTTGTAGTAGAGTTTAGGAGACAAAAGTGAAATTGAAAGCAACAATGGAGATACTGTCTGTACATTTATTGCTTAAGGGTCATTGCAGAATTGGAGGACATTTTACGTCCCACCCATCAAATATTAAATAATCCACACAAAAAATACTAAAACATACAGTTTCTGAGTGAATTTACTTGTCCAAATCTAGAGACCAAATCTAAAAAACTCAGAGAAAAGAATGCTTGAAAATAGTTTTTATAATACCAAATAAGTCTGGAGTTCCCCCCAAAATGCCATTTTCCTCTTGTCCCACCCCTCTAATGACCAAATTGAATCTCAAATAAAACAGTTAAAATTGAATTGAAATTTCTTGTTTTTTCTATAATTTGTTTCATTGCCGTCTCTTGTAACTGTGGGAACATTTGTTTTAATAGACATAATATTTCAAATAATAATTATTATTCATGGAACATGTGTCCCACAACCTGCACCAAACCTGTTACCAGAACATTTTTAGTCTGGTAGAAGAAGAAGAAAGCAGTAAACCACATGATCCCCTGGACTTGACATCATCAAACAGTTTTCCAAAAGAATGGGTAGAGCAAAGGTTTATCTTCTCTTCTATTTTTCATATTTTTATAAGTTAGCCTTGATTGAATGTCTCACTCTGCCTCATGCAACCCTGTTATGCAAATGATCAGAATAAGACAATTATTATTATTTTTTTCCTTTACATATTTGCATAAATAAGTTTTTCCTCTTGATTAGTAATAACAGCTAGCTAAACAGCTAGCTTCTATTCCTGAGATAAAGCGAACATTAGCGCGATTTTGCAACCCTGTTACCTGCAACCCTGTTACTGTGATTAGAGTAAATAAATAAATAAACCAAATAAATCATCCATCCATCCAACCATCCAACCATTTTCTTCCGCTTATCCGGGGCCGGATCGCGGGGGCAACAGTCTAAGCAGGGACTCCCAGACTTCCTTCACCCCGGACACTTCCTCCAGCTCCTCCGGGGGGACCCCAAGGTGTTCCCAGGCCAGCCGGGACACATAGTCCCTCCAGCGTCTCCTGAGGGAGGCGTCCAGGAGGCATCCGGAACAGATGCCCGAGCCACCTCAGCTGGCTCCTCTCAATGTGGAGAAGCAGCGGCTCTACTCCGAGCTCCTCCCGTGTGACTGAGCTCCTCACCCTATCTCTAAGGGTGCGCCCAGCCACTCTGCGGAGGAAACTCATTTCAGCCGCTTGTATCCGCGATCCGAGATCCACAAAGCACATGTGGACTGGTTGGGCAAACTCCCATGCACCCTCGAGCACCCGATGGAGAGTATAGAGCTGGTCCAGTGTTCCCCGGCCGGGACGAAAACCACACTGCTCCTCCTGAATCCGAGGTTCGACTATCGGTCGAATTCTCCTCTCCAGCACCCTGAAATAGACCTTACCGGGAAGGCTGAGGAGTGTGATTCCCCGATAGTTGGAACACACCCTCCGGTCCCCCTTCTTAAACAGAGGGACCACCACCCCGGTCTGCCAGTCCAGAGGTACTGTCCCCGACCGCCACGCGATGTTGCAGAGACGTGTCAGCCAATACAGCCCTACAACATCCAGAGACCTGAGATACTCAGGACGGATCTCATCCACCCCCGGGGCCTTGCCGCCGAGGAGCTTTCCAACCACCCCAGTGACTTCAGCCAGGGTGATGAGTGAGTCCGCCTCCGAGTCTCCAGCCTCTGCTTCCTCCTCAGAAGACGTGACAGCGGGATTGAGGAGATCCTCAAAGTATTCCTTCCACCGTCCGATAACATCCCCAGTCGAGGTCAACAGTTCCCCACCCGCACTGTAAACAGTGTTGGTGAAGCACTGCTTCCCCCTCCTGAGGCGCCGGACGGTTTGCCAGAATTTCTTTGAGGCCGTCCGATAGTCCTCCTCCAAATAAATCATATAATACAAATTTTACCATTGACCGTCAGCTGAGCTAATCAAGCATTTGATAGTTTATTACCTATTATTGATGAATATGTAGCAGAAAATCAGAAAAGTTAAGGTTTATTTTTCAAGAATTTTAAAGCCAAAATGTCCTCCAATTCTGGAATGACCCTTAAGCAGATTATTTTGACATTTTCTTGTTATTTTGAGAATTTTATTACATTTATTTAAAGGTGCATTGTGTAATTTTCCTGGTGGAGAGTCCATCTGCTTGTCTCCATGGAGACGCTATTGTTTTACCTCTAATATTCCAAAGTGTGGGTTTTCAATTTTTTCAATTTTGGCACAATATTCAATCACGCCTTAGTCATATTAAAGGTGGACTATGTGGTGTTCTATAGTGAACCTTTGCAGTTATTTACACTGACAAATATATTTTATTTAGGATATTAATGGTTACTTTTCAGGCAGATTTGAAGTTCCAGTAAGAAAAGTGAGATGTAATTGATGTGAGCTATTGTGGCTGGTACGACGCCTTCAGACCAAAATGAATTTTAATAAATCTCCTGGAATTTCCTGATCTTTTCATAGAACCATTATGAATTTCCAGCGGCGTAGTCCATAAATTGTACAATAAAATGTCCAAAAATGAAAGCTGCTCAGACAAAGACCCAGTGAGAGAAACAGAGCGGAGAGAGGAAAGTGACGACAAAAAGACTTCCAAATGGAGCTCCGGTCTGACAAACCTGCACATTTCAGGTAAGTGCACATGATTGCTCTCCTGTGATTAGGCCCAAAACAAAGTTCATGTTTGAGGCTGTCGAGACTTCCTGCCACAGTAAATGGTCCTTTCATTGGAACATCATCTAAAGTGATTGGAAATGTCTGAAGTTGCACAATTTGAATATGTGTGAATTAATGTTGTCTTTGTAAATGAGCTACTGCAGCAATTTCCTGAAAATTATTAATAAAGTCTATCTATCTATATATCTATCTATCTATGATTTCTAGTAGAGGGTCTGTCACCGATTTGCCTCCATGGAGATTTTGCTGCTTTACTTGGAATGTTCCACAGTATGTAGAAGAAATAAGCCTGGAAATAAGAAATAAGCCTGGCCCATGACTTCATCCTGCAGCACCTGGACTTGGGAACCTTCTCCAGGACTTCAACTCTATATCACTACACTGTAGGCGTGTCCTGTAGGCGTGGTGAGCCTGATGGACCTGGCTGGTCACTCAGACTGACCACACTTCCTGTCGCCCAGTGCTCTCTGGAGGAGGGTGTCCCAGGTGTGTGAACGGAGCAACGTTCCTCGTTTCCTGATTTCAGTGGCCTCCCTGATCCAGTGTTTGAACTTGTCCCAATCCATAATGTGGTTATTTCTTTTACAGTGATCTGATATGGCGGATTTTAGGTTTTAAGATAAGATAAGATAAGATAAGACATTATTGATCTCACACAGGAGAAATTCACTTGCCACATTATCTCCAGGCAGTTTAGTGTAAAAGAAAGTCTGAACAAAAAAGTGCATATAGACAAGGTAAGTAATAAAAAAAGCATCTATATAAAAGGAAAAAGAGGAAAAAAAGGGAAAGAAGGGTTGGAGCCTCCCAGCGCGGTCTTGGAACGATATCATTTTTCTGCTCTGCTTTGTCTTTTTGTGTTCTGGTGAGTCTCCCTGATGTTTCCTTTTCACATTCCTTTTGGTGTTCCCTTTTTCAGATGTGAAATGCCCGGCCCATTTCCCTTATTTCTACTTTTGTTTGCATGATAGCGTTGCATTTGGTTCTTTGGGGATTTTGTCTTTGGGGTGTACTAGCTGTTGGCGAAGTTTTGTGTATGGTTTGACTACAGTGCTTATGTTGCGTTTTTTCATGATTCTCTGGATGGGTTCAATTTTCCTCTAGCATATAGGTGACCTCCACCCTTCTGCACTCACCATCTTCTACAGGGGTACGAGAGCATCCTCACCAGCAGCTTCTCAGTCTGGTACGACAGCTGTTCGGCTGTGGACAAAAAGGCCTTAGAGAGGGTGATGAAGACCGCAGAAAAGACCACCCCAACCACCCATTCAGGACTTGGACACATCCCGTTATCCCCCCATATCATCAAGGACACCACCCACCCAGCACACAAACTGTTCTCCCTCCCTCCTACCATCTGGTTAACGTTACTGCAGCATGGTGTTCAACACGACTAGACTAAGCAACAGCTTCTTCCCACAGGCCATCAGGCTAATCAATGCACTAATTCTATGAACATGATAACCAATACATCCAACAACTATTCCTATATCAATGTGTATGTTCCTTGTCTGTCTGCCTGTATATTTTGTGTTATTTTATTTATTATTGATGTCTGTGTACATTTTATATTCTATGTGGGTGTGTTTTTAATGATAAATTGCACATTTGAAGCTTGGGGAAGCGCAATTTCGATCCCCCTGTGTAATGGTTGTTACATGGTGTGATTGACAATAAAGTTCACTTTGATTTTGACTTTGACTTAGTGTGACTGCGTTCTTGTGATTCTGCTGCCCTCTATTGGTTTGTTGTGTTTTTTTCCCCCCTGGGTTTGTTGGTTTTATTATTGACTTGTTGTCCGCCTTTGTTTATGGCCCAGTGGGATATTGACATTGTTTGAGTGCTTGTATGATGTGTCGTTCCTCCTCTTCCCTCTCGGTGTGTTCTGTTAGGAGTGTGGCCCATTCGGATAGTGTCCTCACTACTGAAAGTTTATGTGCAGTGGGATGTTCAGATGTCTAGAGTAGATATAGGTCGGTGTGCGTGGGTTTTCTGTATACAGTGGTCCCTCGTTTATCGTTAGGTTCCAGAAATAACCCGTAATGAGTGAAATCCGCGAAGTAAGACAACTTTATATTTTACGATTATTATACATGTTTTAAGGCTGTAAACACCTTAAAACACTAGAATTAATGTTTCATCACATTTCTCTCTCGTTTTAACTCAAACTTTCGTAGATTTTCAACAATCCGGACGCACGAGGGGAGCGGCTCATCCAACGGCACTGCCATGTCCCGGAATGCGACGCACACTAACCCCTTGGAGAAGCGCGTGTGGTCAAATCCGTGACAGAGCAGCACGACTGGCGCAAGGCCGGGGCTGCGAGCACAAGATCGAACCGCGGCGCCCGGACCATGCCTCCCCCTCAGGACCACGTCCTCACAGCCCGAGCCACAAACCGAACACGCACAAACGAACGCAAGAGCCACACGAAACCAGCAAAGAGCCGCACGGGGTGATTTAATCCTGGTTTAGACCTGGTCCAGTCCTGGTTTAGTCCGGGACCAGTCCAGGTTTAGACCTGGTTTAGACCTGGTCTAGACCTGGTTTAGTTCTGGTCTAAACCTGGTTTAGTCCACGTTTAGTCCTGGTCTAGTCCTGGTCTATTCCCTGTCCCCCCTGCGTCCCCCATCTATCAATCGGCAAAGGTCTACAGTCTCTTAGCCAATCAGGACGCAGAACACAATGTTACACGAAACAGCGAGGCCGCGAACAGTGAACCGCGATAGAGCGAGGGACCACTGTACTATTATTTTGATGCTGCCGCCTGCGCAAAAATGATATTACTCCATCTTTCTCCTCCTCATGTGTGAATTGAATGTCGCTGGTGCTGTCCTGTCTGTTGAGTTGATCCGTGAGTTCTTGGGTGCGTCTTTGCTGTATTTTTTTCCAGGATGTCATCTACGTAGCATTGTGGGGGTGCTGTGTTGAATGCTTTTTGTTCCAAGTCCTCCATGAAAAAAAACCCCTCATTATTGGAGATAGTGAATCTTCCATTGCAAACCCCTCTTTTAGTCACAAAGCGTAATAGTTGTCTTCAACAATTAAGTTTGTGCATTTTTTGAGTGTTTTGTCCTTTCTGAGTTTACCCTGTAGTATGATAAAAAGTGAGACGACATCGTGTGATATGAATATTTTGTCTGGTGCTACTGTAATGTTTTTTAGGTCCAATTGTTTTGTGTTCCGTTTGTGGAATTCCGTTTGACTGGTGAGTGGTTTTCTTATTTCAACCAGGGCTTTTGACAGATTGTACGTGCCTGAACCTATGCTATCTGCTATCGGCCGGAGTGGCGTGTCTTTTTTGTGAATTTTCAGGGTTCCGTAAATGCGAGGGGTGATGTACGACACG
Source organism: Paratrypauchen microcephalus (assembly GCA_036785185.1). Taxonomy (NCBI): domain Eukaryota; kingdom Metazoa; phylum Chordata; class Actinopteri; order Gobiiformes; family Gobiidae; genus Paratrypauchen; species Paratrypauchen microcephalus. The sequence goes on from JAVJIX010000265.1 coordinate 276,817, forward strand.
TCACCACCAACAACGGTGACAGTTTTCAAGGTTGCTTGCAGCTAGCAGCCGAAAAATGGCAACAAGGCAAATAAGGCAAGAAGTTAAATGAAAAACTACGAAAATACAGTTACTCAAAATTTGTATTCAGACTGCGTATGTATGTTAAATTGTTATATACTCTACCAGGCATATTTGAAAATCTAACATTCAAGACATCCCTCCTCTCCGCTGCTAGTCACCGCCATGCTGAACTGTAACAGAGTAATGCTAAAACTTCAAAACACAAATTCATCTTCCAAATTCATACAACTCCACCAAGCAGCTCCCAAATGATCAAATACACACATATACATTCAGTTTAGTGAACACACTGAAATGGTCTGGTTCGCGTAAACAGGCCGTCTCCTTCTTGTTCTTCTTCTTCTTCTCTCGTGCTGGGCCTGAGATGGAGCTTTACAGTGATTGTCAGTCATATGTCAACCTCCTCATAGACGCTCCCTGTAATCCATAGTCCTCTATAGATGCCCTGTCACTCGGAGCCATATACACAAGCTGCTCTGCGAAGTAGAAGAAGAAGAAGAGGAGGGAGCCAGGACTTGAAACCAGTACGTGCAGTGAGGAGGGGATATGGGAATATTATGTTAATGGGGTTAGGATTTCAGTAGCGACTCTGACAGAGAGGGCTGATGGGATTTCAAACCCCCCGAGAATGCAAAATGTACCAAGGAATATGCGTATATGTTATAAGGTAAGTACATGGGAGAGTAGTATATAAAGTATACCTCGGAGTCAGAATGAGTGAGCTGTCTATTACCTGCATGATTAAAGGGCCCATGTTACGCTATTTTCTGATCTATATTATGTCTATATATTATGTTGGAGTTGTGTTTTGTTTCATTTATGTTTAACACACAAATTCTGCACATTTACATTGAGTTCTTCTCTCAAACTTAAAGGAAAATTAACGTTTTTTTTTACAATCTGAGCCTTCTTTCGGCAATAAAACAAGTAGTTTTACTCACCCATAGCAGTTTGGTGTCAATTGGAGCAGTATCGCAGAACTTACGTTGTAGCCGTTCTGTTCTACTAATGATCCCGTATCCGTTAGCATGAGTGCTCGGGGCATTACTTTGCGGTGTCCAAATAACACAAACTTTAGCACTTTTCAAATTACAGAAGATCGCTGTGTCAGGGTAGACTTTTAGTGGATTCCAAAACGGCCTGAAACCCGATATCCAGCTATAGTTTCATTTGATGACGTCATCAGAGAGGACAGTGCGCATGCGTGAACTCAGCTGTTTTGTAAACACCGCTAGTCCGAAAGAAGCTAACACCGCTCTGAACTTTACTTTTCTGTTGCGATATCGGGTTTCAGGCCGTTTTGGAATCTACTAAAAGTCTACCCTGACACAGCGATCTTCTGTGATTTGAAAAGTGCTAAAGTTTGTGTTATTTGGAGAGCGCAAATCAGTGCCCCGAGCACTCACGCTAACGGATACGGGATCATTAGTAGAACAGAACGGCTCAACATAAGTTCTGCGATACTGCTCCAATTGACACCAAACTGCTATGGGTGAGTAAAACTACTTGTTTTATTGCCGAAAGAAGGCTCAGATTGTAAAAAAAAACGTTACTTTTCCTTTAAAACACTTTCCACCTTATGATGTCATGTGGTAATACAGAAAGAGCTCCACTGTGTTTGTATCTGTTTGTTTATCTGTGCTTATCTGTTTTTTGCTTATATATCAAAACGGAGGGTCTACGGATGAGTGAGTTGTGTACTACCTGAGCAAAGCTGACAGTCTAACAAAGACTGAATGATTATACTGGAGGAGCATCTATGTTGCGTTGATAGACATAATTATTAGTGACAGAGAACACAAAGCTTATATAATGGGGTTTATGATACAGTAAATTAACTGTTTGCTGTCTTTTTGATGAGAGGGTTTGCTGTTGTTTTTTTTTAAATTGATGAGAGGAAGTACAAAAAAGGAAAAGTCTCAAATTTACTTAATTCTTTGTTGTTTCGAGTATCAAAAAAAAAAAAAGAAAGAAAGAAAATCAAGTTAAATGTGCATTGTGTTCAGCTTATGGTGCGGAGCATGATATAAAATATAATGCAACCAAGAGTATGGCCATGATCTGTAGGACCAGAGAAGACAAGCACATGAGATATTCTGACTTTTGCCTGTGGAATGTTGTGCTAACTGTTACAACAAAAATTAAATATCTTGGGCATGTCGTCACTGAAGACATGGCAGATGATGATGATATGATGCTCAGGCAAATACTCTTATGCGTACGCTTGGCTCTTGTGCAAATGATGTAAAGTTGTTATTGTTTAAATCATATTGTACACCACTGTACACCGCCCACCTTTGTATTAATTGCAAAAAAGCCAGTTTGCAAAGACTGCAGGTGGCCTACAATGCCGCTTTGCGGGTGCTTTTGAGGAGGCCACGATACATGAGTGCGACTGAGATGTTTGTTCCTGCACGACTGAACACTCTGCAAGCTGTACTAAGAACTTTAATGTACAGTTTTATCTGCAGACTGAACAAATCAGACAATGGAATAATAATGGCACTTACAAATTTGAGACAATAATGAGTGCAATACGATGTCAGTCAAATATGTGGAGATACTGGTATGGCTCTTTTAAAAACATAAATGTTTATTGTTTTGTATTGTTGATGTCCTTGTCTGTTTAAAAAATGGACCATGAGTCCGGAATAAACATTTCTGTTGGAGGGTCTGTCAAATGTTTTTCTCTGTGAAGATGTTATTGCTTTGTCTGACATGTTTCACAGTACGGTATTAATTATCACCATGGAGACCAACCAGGCCAAGTTACAGGTCAGATATGTGGAGAGACCCTCCCTCTCATAGTCAAGTGTGCTTGTTTTTCTAGGTATTTTGAGTTATAAAACCAACTGTAATTGAATAAATGTAAGGAAGAGCTGTTTAATGTCATATTGTGGAATATTCCAAGCAGAGCAACAACATATCCATAGAAACAAGCAGGTGATGTACCCCCAACCAAAAAGTTAAATAGTGCACCTTTAAGACTGTTTTAGTATTTTGGAGGAACAATATACAAATAGCATAGAAAGGTACAGGTGCTACAGTTTTTGTTTTTTGTTTTTGTAATAATGTGAACTTTGTCTTCAGTATTGTCCTCAGTATTTTGTAAATTCAGCTTTACTACTGTGTGCTGCCTGCAGTTTATGATCTGAAAACCTGGACATAAGTGATTGCATTTTTGTGATGTCAAAACTGAACTCTAAAAGTGAAAAGTGCTCATAAACTACGATAAGCTTGGAGCTCAGCAAAAATATTTAAAATCAACCAGTTCTGTTTTCCATGTTTTTAAAACCGTGAAAGTCAGGTACAGTGCCTTTAAAGGTGCACTATGTAACCAGGGCTCTCAAGGCTCACGCTTGAGAGTGTGACACACGCAATTCGACGTATTCACACGCTCACACGCCACACATGGCATTTCTCACGCTGATTTGTGTTTTTTTTTTTTTTTTTTTTTTTTTGTGCCCAGAAAATCGGTCTGTGTGGCTTAGTTTATGCAGGCTCCGCGCGTTTTCAGCGCCGCCCCCTCTCCCTGCTTCCCCGGAGCAGGGGGGGCAGGGGGAGCAGGGGGAGGGGGGGACGGTGCGTCTGCTCCCGACCGTGCGGTCCGAGCGGAGGCCGGAGCAGACGCGCCGTCCCCCGGGCACGTCCTGAGCCTCAGTCCCGGTGCCACGTCTCCTCTGAGACGCACCGACTCCGGTCCCGGTGTCTCTGTCTGTGCGTAACGTGTCCCCCCCGACGGCTTACGCGCGGAATACGCGCGGCCCAGAGCCAGGAACTGCCCGTGGTGAGCCGCGGTGAGCCGCGGTGAGCCGCGGGCCCGGTGCATTAACCAGACTCTTACATGAATCCGTTAAAAATGTCCCGCTCCCCCCGGCCCCGCTCCCTCCTCCCCGCCCCTCTCAGCGCGCACTGACAAAGTGCGGTGATGATAAAACAAACTGATGAGAACCATCAGGTAATAACTTCATTTATATAACTCTCATTAGTTGGTTTGTAGTGTAAGTTTGCTCTTTAGACAAACAGGGCTCTCACACGACATTTCTCACGCAATTCAAGCGCCCCCCCCGTCCTCGGGAAAAATTGTTCACTCGCACCCCCCCCGTCCTCGGAAATTACAGTCACACGCACGACCCCGCTCAAAACTTGAGAGCCCTGGTAACTTTGTGGTTGGTGGTCAATCACCTACTTGTTTCTATGGATATGTCATTGCTCTGCCTGGAATGTTCCACAACATGACATTAAACAGCTCTGCCTTATATTTATTCAATTACAGGTGGTTTTATAGCTCCAAAATACCTTCAAAAACAGGCTTCTAACTGTGAGCGGGGTTGCCTCTCCACAGATCATGTAACTTGGTCTGATTTGGCTTCTATAACGATAGAATATCTAACCATACTGTGAAACATTCTAGACAAAGCAATAACATCCATGGAGAAAAGCTTTTGAAGGACCCTCCACCCGAAAAGATTTAAACTTATAAACAATTGCACCAGATTGTCTTAATAGTTTCCGTCAGCATCTCCGAATTCAGAGGATTAAATTAGACATTACAGTTATGTCACTGCGCCTGTTTAGGGAATATTACTGTCATAACATGTTAGATTATGGCAACCAATATAAGGCAGACTGTATAGTCTGATGATTGACTTGTGCTCTGTATTTGTTTGACCCAAAGAACTGAGAAAGAAAGTATTCACTGATTTTTTATTGAACAGTGTTTTTTGTTTCTTTGGCTCACATAGAGGAAACTGTGCCAGACCCAAAGAGCGTAGTACCAGCTGCTTAGACTTTTAATCATTCATAGATAGGGATGGACCAAGATCTCATGCTAAAAGATCTTTCAGGATGGAAGTGCCACAACTTGCCCTAACAAAATATTATGGTTAAGTGCTGGTGTGTTCTTGAGCTGCCTTAGTGAATAAAGGCAATGCTACAAAGTCACCAGAAATAAATATATAAAATAAATAATAATAATAATAATAATAATAATAATACTAATACTATAATAATAATAATAATTATTATTATTATTATTATCCTCACAATTTCTTCATTTCAAATCTCTCCTTTCACAGGCCTGTTCACACACATACACATTGACATATACATATACATATACATATACATATCTCAAACAGAAAACACTCGTCATGTGGTATTACAGGAAGTGATTCCATTGTGTTTTCAAACTCCACACACCTTCACTAGAATCATGTGGATGTTTTCGGCCCTAGAATTGCCAATCCCTCCTAAAGGTAAAATCTAGATTCAAGATTCAAAGCTTTTATTGTCATATGTACAGTAAAGAAACACGTTTCCCTGTACAATGAAATTCTTACTTTGCTGCCCACACTGGATGCCAAGAGCATGCAAAAAAATTTAAATAGCTCTTCTACCAAAATATACACTATGAAAAATATAGGCTAGGTGCTATGTACATATTTACAGATAATGTGCAACATTGGTATTATGTGCTACTGTTGGTAGTAAAACGGTGTGCAAACATGGTTGATATAGTGCAAACAGGAAGTGCAAACATGGTTAATATAGTGCAAACAGGAAGTGCAAACATGGTTAATATAGTGCAAACAGGAAGTGCAAACATGGTTAATATAGTGCAAACAGGAAGTGCAAACATGGTTGATATAGTGCAAACAGGAAGTGCAAACATGGTTGATATAGTGCAAACAGGAAGTGCAAACATGGTTAATATAGTGCAAACAGGAAGTGCAAACATGGTTGATATAGTGCAAACAGGAAGTGCAAACATGGTTGATATAGTGCAAACAGGAAGTGCAAACATGGTTAATATAGTGCAAACAGGAAGTGCAAACATGGTTAATATAGTGCAAACAGGAAGTGCAAACATGGTTGATATAGTGCAAACAGGAAGTGCAAACATGGTTAATATAGTGCAAACAGGAAGTGCAAACATGGTTGATATAGTGCAAACAGGAAGTGTAAACATGGTTGATATAGTGCAAACAGGAAGTGTAAACATGGTTGATATAGTGCAAACAGGAAGTGTAAACATGGTTAATACAGTGCAAACAGGAAGTGCAAACATGGTTGATATAGTGCAAACAGGAAGTGCAAACATGGTTGATATAGTGCAAACAGGAAGTGCAAACATGGTTGATATAGTGCAAACAGGAAGTGTAAACATGGTTCATAAAGTGCAAATAGGAAGTGTAAACATGGTTGATATAGTGCAAACAGGAAGTGTAAACATGGTTAATATAGTGCAAACAGGAAGTGCAAACATGGTTGATATAGTGCAAACAGGAAGTGTAAACATGGTTGATATAGTGCAAACAGGAACTGCAAACATGGTTGATATAGTGCAAACAGGAAGTGTAAACATGGTTAATATAGTGCAAACAGGAAGTGCAAACATGGTTAATATAGTGCAAACAGGAAGTGCAAACATGGTTAATATAGTGCAAACAGGAAGTGCAAACATGGTTGATATAGTGCAAACAGGAAGTGCAAACATGGTTGATATAGTGCAAACAGGAAGTGCAAGCATGGTTGATATAGTGCAAACAGGAAGTGTAAACATGGTTGATATAGTGTAAACAGGAAGTGCAAACATGGTTAATATAGTGCAAACAGGAAGTGTAAACATGGTTAATATAGTGCAAACAGGAAGTGTAAACATGGTTAATATAGTGCAAACAGGAAGTGTAAACATGGTTAATACAGTGCAAACAGGAAGTGCAAACATGGTTGATATAGTGCAAACAGGAAGTGCAAACATGGTTGATATAGTGCAAACAGGAAGTGCAAACATGGTTGATATAGTGCAAACAGGAAGTGTAAACATGGTTAATATAGTGCAAACAGGAAGTGTAAACATGGTTGATATAGTGCAAACAGGAAGTGTAAACATGGTTGATATAGTGCAAACAGGAAGTGTAAACATTCAAGCAGTTACATGTGCAGCTGTATTCTGGCAGATTAGTTTAACAGTTGGTCAATAAATGTGCAAATTACTCATGTGCAAAGTATAGGTCAATCAATGGGGGGGGGGGGGTAGGAGTGTGAATAGTCCATGTTGGGGGTGGGTGGGGTCTTTGATGATAGAGGCAGCTCTGTTGCGGACTCTGCGGTGGTAGATGCTTTGCAGAGATGGTTGAAGAGTCCTGGTGATCATTCTGGCAGTCTTAACCACACTCTGCAGGGGTTTGCGGTCCTTCACAGTAGTACTGCCATACCACAGTAGTGATGCAGCTGGTCAGGATGGATTCAGTGATGCAGCTGTAGAGGTTGATGAGGATTTTGGGTGGCATGCCAAATTTCCTCAGCCTCCTCAGGAAGTACAGCCGCTGTTGAGTCTTCTTCCCCACCTGTGTAGTGTTGAGTGTCCAGGTGAGGTCATCTGTTAACTTGAAAACTACCACTTTCTTTGGAGATGTAGACTAATAAAGCAGGATTACTCAAACAAGACTGAAACAAAACAAAACTCCAGGTGCATTTTGAAGAGGTAACAAGATTATAACATCACTAAAAGCTCACGAGTAACAGAAAATTTGACCAGAAAATTGAACAGAAAATTTGAACAGAATTTATTCTTTGAAGCAAAAGAGTATGATTCCACCAACCTGAACACTGAACATTTTAAAACTAGAAAGTATTGGAGCATCTTCTGTGTGTACAGAGGGAGGGATGGGGTGCGCCGATGTCCCACTAAAAGAGTTACGATCGTGGGGGTGAAGAGGTACAATGATGGAGAGACTGGAAGACGGAGGGAACCCTTGCAGTTGGCCCGATTTGATGGATGAGTCGTTGCGGCCAGAGGGAGGGGCTGTGGCTACTCCTTCAAACGCTTGTCAAGTCCCTTTTTGTGCTTAAAAGGGAGGACCTGAGGACAGGACCCACATCTGAGCGTCTGTAGGCAAAAACATGATGAGAATTCTGACAAAAAGCTTCAGAATAAATCTTTGCAATAAAAATAGGGCATCAGTCATACTGTAGCTTCACTTGAATACCTGTCACATTAGCTGATTTTTTCGGCTATTTTGCACGAGAATAAAGACATGCCATCAATAATTCTTCAGTTCAAATTCCCACATGCGCAAAGAAAAGACATAACAAGACAAATTTCATAGATCTACAAAGAAAAAATAGGGTAGAATGTCTTTTTTATTGGTATTATGGGATTTGTTGACTATAACCCTCAGATCTGTTCTTGTCATGTTCACTATCTGCTGTAGAAATGGATTTACTGTTTATTTGTAGTGACGGATAAGCTGAAATTCAAACATGACACTTTTGTAATAAGTTTTCGGGAAAATACTTGTATTGAATGAATTACTGCATAAATCAGAGTACTTTGATATCAGAACTGTAGAGCTGCATTCTGCCAAATGAAAGTGTAACTGTACAGAGATACCGATACCAGATAAGTATATAGTATAATATAATAGTAGAGTAAATACTGTATTTTCTTACTTCACACCTTTCATATGTACTTAAAATAAATAAATATCACCTGTAGTTTAGAATAAATGCAAGACGGATTAGTGTAATACCATACTATGAACAAGTTAAACTAAAGCATTAACATCTCCATGGAGACAAACAGTTTGCGGACCCCCTCCAGAAATGTTACAAAGTGCACCTTTAAGCTAACCCTGTTTATTACACTCAACAAAAATATAAACACAACACTTTTGTTTTTGCTCCCATTTTTCCTGAGATGGACCCAAAGATCCAAAATTCACTCCAGATACACAACACTACCATTTCTCTCAAACATTGTTCACAAATCTGTCCAAATGTGTGACAGCGAGCACCTCTGCCCCGCTGAGACAATCCACCCCACCTCACAGGTGCGCCACATCAAGATGCTGATCCGACATCATGACCAGTGCACAGGTGCACCCCAGACTGCCCACAATAAAAGGCCACCCCGAAATGTGCATTTTTTTTGCTTTATTGAGGGTCTGGGGACTCAGAACCAGTCAGTATCTGGTGTGACCACCATTTGCCTCATGCAGTGCAACACATCTTCTTCGCATAGAGTTTATCAGATTGTCAATTGTGGCCTGTGGAATGTTGGTCCACTCCTCTTCAGAGGCTGTTATGGACAAAGAACACAGGTGCATTTTATTGATGGCATTTTGAATGCACAGAGATACCGTGATGAGATCCTGAGGCCCATTGTTGTGCCATACATCCATGAACATCACCTCATGTTTCAGCAAGATAATGCACGGCCCCATGTTGCGAGGATCTGTACACAATTCTTGGAAGCAGAAAATGTCCCAGTTCTTGCATGGCCAGCATACTCACCGGACATGTCACCCATTGAGCATGTTTGGGATGTGCTTGACCGGCGTATACGACAGCGTGTACCAGCTCCCACTAATATCCAGCAACTTCGCACAGCCTTTGAAGAGGAGTGGACCAACATTCCACAGGCCACAATTGACAATCTGATAAACTCTATGCGAAGAAGATGTGTTGCACTGCATGAGGCAAATGGTGGTCACACCAGATACTGACTGGTTCTGAGTCCCCAGACCCCCAAAAAAGCAAAATAAATGCACATTTCGGGGTGGCCTTTTATTGTGGGCAGTCTGGGGTGCACCTGTGCACTGGTCATGATGTCGGATCGGCATCTTGATGTGGCACACCTGTGAGGTGGGGTGGATTGTCTCGGCGGGGCAGAGGTGCTCGCTGTCACACATTTGGACAGATTTGTGAACAATGTTTGAGAGAAATGGTAGTGTTGTGTATCTGGAGTGAATTTTGGATCTTTGGGTCCATCTCAGGAAAAATGGGAGCAAAAACAAAAGTGTTGCATTTATATTTTTGTTGAGTATATATCCAAAACTCTGTGCTGTATACAGACATATTCTTAAATGCAAGTATTCAATATTTATTTCGTGGATGTGTTTTGAATAAAAGTAAAATTGCAATTACTTATTTTTTCAAAGTTATTCAGACTTTCAGAAACTCTACACAGGTTTAGTGGATTTTTTTTGTCAGTTATTAAAGCAACCTTGATTATTCAGAATTTGCAATATTTTGTGGCCTCTGTAAATTAATTTTCATCAACGGAAATGTTGTGTATGTATTGCACCACTCTGCACAACCTGACCTAACCTGTCTTATGTCTTATGTGAATGTTTACTAAACCCCTTTTAATGCTCCCTATGTTGGAAATGTATTTATCATAAGCAGGTTACAGCGCTAGGCAACATTACAATTCAGATCTGTGGAGATTGGCCCCTGTTCAAGAGAATTCCCCAAGAGAATTACCTAATTTTTGAGTAATAGACACCCATCCATCCATCCATTTTCTTCCGCTTATCCGGGGCCGGGTCGCGGGGGCAACAGTCTAAGCAGGGACCTCCAGACTTCCTTCACCCCGGACACTTCCTCCAGCTCCTCCGGGGGGACCCCAAGGCGTTCCCAGGCCAGCCGGGACACATAGTCCCTCCAGCGTGTCCTGGGTCTTCCCCGGGGCCTCCTCCCGGTGGGACATGCCCGGAACACCTCCCGAGGGAGGCGTCCAGGAGGCATCCGGAACAGATGCCCGAGCCACCTCAGCTGGCTCCTCTCCACGTGGAGAAGCAGCGGCTCTACTCCGAGCTCCTCCCGTGTGACCAAGCTCCTCACCCTATCTCTAAGGGTGCGCCCAGCCACTCTGCGGAGGAAACTCATTTCGGCCGCTTGTATCCGCGATCTCGTCCTTTCGGTCATTACCCAAAGCTCATGGCCATAGGTGAGGGTAGGAACGTAGATTGACCGGTAAATTGAGAGCTTCGCCTTTTGGCTCAGCTCCCTCTTCACCACAACGGTCCGGTACAACGACCGCATCACTGCCGACGCTGCACCAATCCGCCTGTCAATCTCACGCTCCATCCTCCCCTCACTCGTGAACAAGACCCCGAGATACTTGAACTCCTCCACTTGCCTCAAGTGGAGGAGTAATAGACACCCGTAATGAGTAAATGCTAGATGGAAATGTTTAAAGTAATACCATGTAATACACATCTCCATGGAGACAAGACAAGTAGTTGCGCAGTGCACCTTTAAATAAATAAATAAAGGAATAAAAACCCATCAACCCTCTCCCCAGATCTGACATGTAACTTAACTTAGTTGCATTAGCTTCTTGTCTCTGTGGAGATAGTAATGTGTGGAACATGCCAGGCAAAGCATGTTCATGTTCTAGTCTTCAACATGGGCTAGTTGAAGACTAAACCAGGACTAAACAATGACTAGACACGGACTAAACCAGGACTAGACCAGAACTAGATCAGGACTAAACCAAGACTAAAATAGGACTAAACCAGGACTGGATTAAACCATGACTAAACCAGGACTAGATAAGGACTAAGCCAGGACTAAGATAGGACTAAACCAAGACTAGACAAGGACTACATCAGGACTAAACCATGACTAGACAGGACTAAATCAGGACTAAACCAGAACTAGACAAGGACTAAACCAGGACTAAAACAGGACTAAACCAGAATCAAACCAGGATTGAACCAGTACTAAACCAGAACTAAAGATGGACTAGTTGAGGACTAAACCAAGTCTAAGACAGGACTAAACCAGGACTAAACCAGTACTGGACTAAACCATGACTAAGCCAGGACTAAGATAGGACTAAACCAGGACTAAACCAGGACTAGACAAGGACTAAACCAGGACTAAAACAGGACTAGACAAGGACTACACCGGGACTAAAACAGGACTAAACCCAAACTAGACAAGGACTAAACTAGGACTAAACCAAGACTAACGCATGACTATATAAGGATATACTAAACCAGGCCTAAACTAGACTAGACCAGACCAGGACTAGATCAGGAGTAAACCAAGACTAAGATAGGACTAAACCATGACTAAACCAGGACTAGATAAGGACTAAGCCAGGACTAACATAGGACTAAACCAGGACTAAACCAGGACTAAACCAGTACTGGACTAAACCATGACTAAGCCAGGACTAAGATAGGACTAAACCAGGACTAAACCAGGACTAGACAAGGACTAAATCAGGACTAAACCAGGACTAGACAAGGACTAAACCAGGACTAAAACAGGACTAGACAAGGACTACACTGGGACTAAAAGAGGACTAAACCCAAACTAGACAAGGGCTAAACTAGGACTAAACCAAGACTAATGCATGACTATATAAGGACATACTAAACCAGGCCTAAACTAGACTAGACCAGACCAGGACTAGATCAGGAGTAAACCAAGACTAAGATAGGACTAAACCAGGACTAAACCAGGACTAGATAAGGACTAAGCCAGGACTAAACCAGGACTAAACCAGGACTAAACCAGGACTAAACCAGGACTAAACCAGTACTGGACTAAACCATAACTAAACAAACCCCAGGCAAAGCAGTGATATCCATCTTCATGTGGGATTAAGACATTTTGTGTTTCTCTGAATGGATAAAGCAATACAATAATATGAATAAAATGAATAATATGAAAAGCGGAGCATGTCGCTATTTACTGCATACCTGTGTCTCCGCGTCCCTGGCAGTACGCCTGTGTTAACCTGCTCCCCTCTGGGCCTGAATACATTAGCAGAGATTGAATTCAGGCCTGTGCATATTCATCACTCCCATCTTAGTGTCAGAAGAGCTTCTATATGAACTGCCTGACATCTGTTTAACTCTACAGTGTGTTAGGGCTGGATCAAAGCACGTGAGAAGGTCTTTGGTATTACTTTCAATGTTATATAAAGGCAACTATAGACTGTATGATATGGACATAGATAACCCGCCTGCTGCCTCGTTCCAAACAGGAAGTGAGCATAAGGGCGCTTTGGCTCCAGTTGAGTTTATGTTGAAAAATTCTCAACCCTCTCTCTGTTATTTCTGCTGTGAGTCTTGCCATTCTGGTCTTAAAATGTTCTTATTACCCCGCTCTACATGATCTATTTTGTTCGTGAATAAATTCCTATAACTAATATGGAACTCCAGATTTTCTTCTATAACAGCCTCGTGAGCGTCATGTGACTGGAGCTGAACACTACGAGTGACGCCACACTCACTTTGTACACTATACAGTCTATGGTAATGAGAAATATGAGCTGAAAATAGGGCTGGGTGATATAAAGGTGCACACCGAATACCGGTGTTTTTTTTTTTTTACGGTAAGATTTTTTCATTTACCGCAGTACCGGTGAGTGTGTCCGTACAGAACGTCGGGAACGCGGAACGTCGAGAACGCAGAACGTTGCGCAGCGAGATATTGTTTGAGGAGGGACTGTTTCGCAGTGGTACCAAACAAACTGCATGTGGCTGCATGAGAGCGGTGAAAGCAGTGTGTGTTGAGCATTGACCATGCATGTTACACAATCAGAGGAACTTGTACCGAAAAGAGGAGCCATGTCCATTGTTTGGAGGTACTTCGGGTTTAAAATATCTGACGCCGATCAAACAACAATATTCTGTAAGAGTTGTCGGGCTAAAGTTGTAGCCGCAGGAGGCAACACGAGCAATTTGCTTCACCACCTCCGTCACAATCATTTACTCGAATATGAAGAATGCATGAAACTAAGACCTGCTGCCTCTTCCACGTCTGCGGGTAGTATTAAAGTTGGCACTGCAGCACAAAACACGAATCAGCTGGCACTCAAAGACGCGTTTGCTAAGGGTAGCGCCTACGACAATAAAAGCAAACGGTGGATTGATATTACAAATGCTATTAGTGTTCACATAGCCAAAGACATGGTACCACTTAGTACTGTTGAGAAAAGTGGCTTCAAGCAGATGATTAAAGCTCTGGATCCCAGATATACATTACCAAGTCAAAATTACTTCAGCCGAACAGCAATCCCTAACTTGTACCGAAAGCACAGAGCCAAGATAGAAGCAGACTTGGCTACCGTTCGCCACTTCTCAGCAACAACTGATTTATGGACTAGTCGCAGCATGGAGCCATACCTAAGCCTCACTGTTCACTTTACAAGTGACGACTGGGTGTTACAAAGTCATTGTCTGCAAACAAGCTTTTTCCCCGATGATCACACTGGCGAGTTTCTAGCAGCAGGCTTGCAAGAGGCACTTGATTCCTGGGGGCTATCGGAGCACAGACTAGTGGCCATCACAACAGACAGTGGAGCCAACATCATTAAGGCTGTCGAGCTGAATAACTGGACAAGACTCCAGTGCTTCGGTCACAGGCTTCACATTGGTAAGCACTAGTTGTTGTTTTTTTACATTGTAGCCAACTTAATGTTTTAAAGTTGCAAAACTTGCACAATAAAGCTTTCCATATTTTGATTGCAACAGTCATGCAGTCTGATTTCTTCTCATAACAGTTATGAGTGCCACACTCATGTGTGAACAGCAGAATTTTGTGGGACCATTTAAAACTTGGGTTAATACAGTGCTTCTCAAATAGTGGGGCGGGCCCCCCTGGGGGGGGCGTGGCGTGATGCCAGGGGGGGGCGCGTATGACCCTGGGAAACATGTTTTTTTGCTGTACTGTACTAGAACTAAGTGTAATTGCACATCAACAACAGTAGTTGGCAGTGGCGTTCTCACATGCGATTTACGCACAGTCTCACCATTAACAGAACATCCCCTGTCACAGAAAAAACACGTATATTCCACGTATAGTCGTGTCCTTTAGTCCGACAGAAGCTGACGCATCAGTGGCACAAGGAGAGAGCGTTTTTTTTCAGTGCTTTTAGCTTATGCAAATGAGGTGGTTTTAAGTTTCATTTCTGTAAAACGTAAACAAATGTGCGCAAAGCTGCATTAAAAACACATTAATATTTGAGTCCTCAGTGCAGTCTTTGTTGTAAGTTTCTTTCTTTTTTTTGTGTTTAATGTTAATAAAAGGATACAATGGTGTTCTAATAACAATTTTCTAGACAAATAATACTATTTATAGTCGCGCGCAGGAAGGGGGGCATGACATTTTTTCTTCTTCCTAGGGGGGGCGTCACAGAAAATAATTGAGAAGCACTGGGTTAATACAAGTCTGGTCATTCTAAGCCAATTTACTGCAGTAATTATTCTCAAAATTATTAGGAAATGGGGTTAACACCTATTCATGCATGAAAAAAAAAATACCGTCAAATACCGTGATACCGATAAAATGTTGAAAAATACCGTGATATGAATTTTTGGTCATACCGCCCAGCTCTAGCTGAAAAAGTAAATGATTTTGGTTAATATTATTTTTGTTTTAGACAAATTTATCTTCTGCTGTTGACCAAAACATTGTACAACCCTTTACATCAATTAATTTATTTTTGCAAAACTCAGAATCACAAACGCAGCAGTCGGGTTTCATCATTTGTTGATTTAGAAACAGAAAATAAAACAAAGAGAAAGTCGTTAGTCAATAACAGACCAGCAGATGGACCAATATTCATAGAAAGGAAGCAAATTGATAAGATAAGATAAGCCTTTATTGATCTCACACAGGAGAAATTTACTCGCCACAGTAGCTCCAGGACATTTGGACAAGAGGGAAAAAAGTGCATGCAGGCAGGGAGGGGATAAAGTAAGTAATAAATAGTACAAATAGTAATACGTAATAATAATGATAATGGAAAATAGTAATAATGATAATAGTAACAACAAGCATCAACATGAAAAGGAGGATATTGCACGTCTGCACGTTAGAATTATACAGTCTGATGGTGGTGGGGATGAAGGATCTGCGGTAGCGCTCCTTCTTGCACTGGGGGTGCCTCAGTCGGCTACTGAAGGAGCTGCTCAGCTCCTCTACAGTCCGGTGCAGAGGGTGAGAGGTGCCGTCCTTAATGGACATGAATTTGGCCAGTACCCTCCTCTCAGCCACCTCCTCTACAGAGTCCAGAGGACAGCCCAGGACAGAGCTGGCCCTCTTAACCAGCTTATTCAGTCTTTTTCTGTCCCGTTCTGTGCTGCTCGGGGCCCAGCAGACGACAGCGTAGAGGAGAGCAGAGGCCACCACAGAGTCATAAAAAGTCTTGAGCAGAGGCCTGCTCACTCCAAAGGACCTCAGTCTCCTCAGGAGGTGGAGGCGACTTTGGCCCTTCTTGTACAGGGCGTCAGTGTTGTGGGACCAGTCCAGTTTATTGTTGAGGTGAACACCCAGGTACTTGAAACTGTCCACAGTCTCTATGTCCTGCCCCTGGATGTTCACCGGTGAGTGAGGTAGTGGTCTCCTCCTGAAGTCGATCACCAGCTCCTTTGTCTTACTGGTGTTAAGGCACAGGTGGTTGCGCCCACACCAGTCTACAAAGTCACTGATGACCGAGCGGTACTCCAGCTCGTTCCCCTCTGACACACAGCCCACAATGGCCGAGTCGTCGGAGAACTTCTGGAGATGGCAGCTGTTCGTGTTGTATATGAAGTCCGAGGTGTAGATGGTGAAGAGAATGGGTGAGAGGACAGTTCCCTGGGGGGCCCCAGTGCTGCAGACTACCACCTCTGACTCACAGCTGCGCAGCCGCACGTACTGTGAACGGTCAGTGAGGTAGTCGATGGTCCAGGCAGCGAGATGTCCATCCACTCCCGCGTCCTCCAGCTTCCCCCGCAGCAGCGCTGGCCTGATGGTGTTGAAGGCGCTGGAGAAGTCAAAGAACATGACTCTCACAGCACTCCCGGCGGTCTCAAGGTGGGTAACTGTCCTTAGATGCTCCTTCTTGGGAAGGTAAACTCCAAAACCCCAGTGGGAAGAACATAAACCTTGAGGAAAATTACAGAGAGAGATCTACGCATAGACCTAACCAGGACTAAACCTGGGCTAAACCAGGACAAAATCCTGAACTAAACCAGGACTAGACCAGAACAAACCAAACCAGGAAAAAACCCTGGACTAAACCCGGTCTAGACCAGGACTAAACAAGCACCTTAATGGCCAAAAATGCAAAATAGAAAATACAGTATCAACCATGATTTAAAGGGCCTGAGCCAGATTCCCTCCATGTATTTGGGCAAGATTTGTGTCAGGGCAGATATATTGTACAGTAATCCCTCGCTCTATCGCGGTTCACTGTTCGTGGCCTCGCTGTTTCGCGTATTTTTTATTTTCATTTTTTTTTATAGTGTAATATTTTTTTTATAGTGTAACATTGTGTTCTGATTGGTTTGCTGATTGCCGATTGATAGATGGGGGACGCGGGGGGGACCGGGACCAGATTGGAACTAGACCAGGACCAGAGCGGGACTAGACCGGGACTAGACCAGGACTAGACCAGGATTAAACGTGTACTAAACCAGGTCTAGACCAGAACTAAACCAGGTCTAGACCAGGTCTAAACCAGGTCTAAACCTGGACTGGACCTGGACTAAACCAGGACTGGACCAGGTCTAAACCAGGATTAAACCACCACGTGCCGCTCTTTGCTGGTTTCGTGCGGCTGGTTTGTGGCTCGGGCTGAGAGGACGCGGTCCGGGCGCCGCGGTTCGATCTCGTGCTCGCAGCCCCGGTGTACACGCGGCCTCACGCCGGTCGTGCTGCTCTGTCACGGATTTGACCACGATGAGGGGTGCACGTGTCGCGCACTTCTCCAAGGGGTTGCTGCGCCTCGCGTCCCGGGACGTGGCAGTGCCGTTGGATGAGCGCGGTGCTTCCTGCAGATCCAGTGACTCATGTCTCCGCGCTACTCGCGCGTCCGGCGGGGCTTCCGGAGGCGTGTCCCCCCCCCACATCTATGAAAGTTTGAGTGTTTAAACGAGAGAAAAATGTGAAAAAAGGTTAATTCCAGTCTGACAAAAGCGTATAATTTGTGTGGTGAGGCGTTTACAGCCTTAAACATGTAGAATAATTGTAAAATATAAAGTTGTCCTACTTCACGGATTTCTCTTATTGCGGGTTATTTCTGGAGCCTAACCCCCGCGATAAACGAGGGATTACTGTATAAAATTGAGGGCAAAATAAGCAATTAAATGCACTGTTATCTAATTAGAATGCATTTTATTTTCTGTGAATCAGGAAGTGTGCAGTTGGCATAATAGTTGTTCTCTGAAAGTTTTGAAAAATAAATAATTAGGGTGCTCAGAATTCAAAAAGGTAAATGAGGAATAACTTTGGACCACTGCAAACCATTTAAAATAAACTACAAATCAGCCTAAATATGCAGGATTTGTGTGTTAAACATGTGTGAATGAAACAAAACACAACTCCAGGTGTGTTTGTGATAAGGAAACAACATTATAACATAGATCATAGAATAGTTTTATATAGAACCATTAAAGCAGAAGATTTGCTATCACTGGACTGACATTTGACTTTCTTTTTACAGTCGCACAATCAATTTTAACGTGATAAAAATATTAATTCATTGCTGCTTTATCAAGTCCACTGATACTAACCACTAAATTATTATAACAAAACTGAAATTATTCTGGGGGAAATTAACTACACTACACTAATAAAGGCTCTTATCACTTGTGGAGAATTAGTATTTGGGACTAAAAGATCACTGCCGATCTGTTCAAGGAATAAGTGAATAAAGACTATCAAAGATTTTTCACATTCTCAAAAGCACAAAATGTCTGCGAAAGACCCTGAAAATCACTATGTAACTAAATCATGTTTGTAAAATTATAAATGCTTTTGAAATTTCTGAAATAAATTGAAATTAAGGTATCATATTTTAGTCTCCAGCAGGGGTCATAGTGTTTTGCCAGTTGAGCTATAATGCTATTACTGATCTACTCTATTCATACATACCAGTGACGTGCAGTGAGGGTCATGGCTGGTGAGGCACTGACGTCATCATAGTCAGATTTACATTATGTAAACCAGGGCCAGTTTCTCTCCCTGTAAGTGACTGGGAGCTCGTATTGCTCAAGTTTAACAAGGTTTCTTTGCAAATTTTTCAAGTCACAATATCCCATCTGAGTCCAGACATTGTCACAGCAGGTTGAGAAAAGAAGGCAGGAAAAGCCAGCCTTTTCCTGTGTACCATGCTGTCTTTCATCCCGTAGTCTGGAGCAAACCCTTAAAGGAGAATGAATGTTTTTTACAATCTGAGCCTTATTTCGGTAATAAAACAAGTTGTTTTACTCACCCATAGCACTTTGGTGTCATTTGGAGCACTTTCGGAGATGTTTTAGATTAGCGATATCCGTAACGCGAGTTCTCGGGGCATATATTATATGCCCCGAGAACTCGCGTTCTCCAAATAACACAAACTTTAGCACTTTTCAAATCATAGAAGCTCACTGTCTTAGTCTACGCTTTCGTTTGACTCAAAAGTGGTCTGTAATCTGAGATTTAGCCATAGTTTCAAGTAGATGAGGACGCAAGTGCGCATGGGTGAAGTCACAGCTTATTTCACTCTCAGCTCTCGGGACCCAAACATGAAACGCAAAGCTGTAAATTATGGATAAATCTCAGTTTACAGGCCACTTTTGACTCAAACGAAAGTGTAGACTAAGACATTGAGCTTCTATGATTTGAAAAGTGCTAAAGTTTGTGTTATTTGGAGACCGCTCAGGGCATATATTATATGCTCGGGGCATATAATATATACTCGCGTTACGGCTATCGCTAATCTAAAACATCTCCGAAAGTGCTCCATATGACACCAAAGCGCTATGGGTGAGTAAAACAACTTGTTTTATTACCGAAATAAGGCTCAGATTGTAAAAAACGTCAATTCTCCTTTAAGCTCTGGCATTGGTCTTCCTTTAATTATAACCTCCTGCTTCAACTGAAAGTCCAGTTAGAGAAAACTGCTTGAGCTTTAATATGAACTCTTCCTCCTTTTAAAAAGTAGGGCCACACAAGAAGGAAACAAATGAACAGATTGCTAAACTTGGCTTGCAAACTCTAAATTATATCTTGCTGTCACTTATTCTAACCCTCTGCCCCAGGAGTTGCTGGGTTCACAACTGCCCCTACCATGAGGACAGGTAACTACTGTACATGCCTCACCCGGCGCCTTTTCACAGCAGAATCTGTCACTGCTGAGCTACAGCACAGTCAGTCCATGTGAGGCATGAACAGCTCTCCGCACATCTCTCCTCAGTATTTGAGCGGTAAAAGAGAAAATTCAGCGATTTTGAATAAAAAAATTATTAAAATGGTGAAGTTAAATAGAAAATAACTATATTACAAATCATTGGATAAATATAACCATTTATTTTTTCATTTTACTTTTTTTTTTCTCTGTGATGATTGCCTCCCCTGACTGCACGTCACTGATACATTGAACTTTAAAGGAGAATTAACGTTTTTTACAATCTGAGCCTTATTTTGGTAACAAAACAGGTTGTTTTACTCACCCATAGCACTTTGGTGTGACATGGAGCACTTCCGGAGATGTTTTAGATTAGCGATATCCGTAACGCGAGTTCTCGGGGCATGTAATATATGCCCCGAGCGATCTCCAAATAACACAAACTTTAGCACTTTTCAAATCATTGAAGCTCAATGTCTTGGTCTACACTTTTGTTTGAGTCAAAAGTGACCTGTAATCCGAGATTTATCCATAATTTACAGCTTTGCGTTTCATGTTTGGGTCCCGTTAGCTGAGAGCGAAATAAACTGTGACTCCGCACATGCGCACTGGCCTCCTCATCTACTCAAAACTATGGCTAAATCTCGGAAAATCAAACGAAAGTGTAGACTAAGACATCGAGCTTCTATGATTTGAAAAGTGCTAAAGTTTGTGTTATTTGGAGACCGCAAACATGTGCCCCGAGAACTCACATTACGGAGATCACTAATCTAAAACATCTCTGGAAGTGCTCCATGTCACACCAAAGTGCTATGGGCGAGTAAAACAACTTGTTTTATTACCGAAATAAGGCTCAGATTGTAAAAAACGTTAATTCTCCTTTAAGTGGATTCTAGTAAATACCTTGAAATATCTACAGCAAAATCTGAATTGGATTTTTTTGTGTGGCTATGTCCAATTTTTGTCATTTTTGTGCATGTAGTTGAGCACGTCTCTTTGCCCCAGTACAGATGCAGCAGCTGTTATCATCAAAATGAGACTGCTGTGTGATAATCATGAAGGCTTTTATTTCCAAGAACCAGCATGCTAGTTACTGTTAGCCAGTGACAATATAAACTCACAAACTCATCAGTGAATCATTAAAGGTTCCATATTACATAAAATGGATTCTTGTGAGCTTTAAAGCCATGTTATAATGAAGTTTTATTCACACATTTGAGTAATCCTTGTATGTTGTCTACATCTCCAAAGCTCAAAATGCTCCATCCCACCTTGTGATGTCATGAAGCGGCAGTTTTCAAGTTAACAGCTCCTTTCACCTTTTGTTCAGTAAAGATAAGCAATTCCACATCTGAAATAATCCAAATGTTTCCAGTGAAGGTGTCTGGAGTTTTACCTGTATTACCAGATGACATCTCAAGGAGGAACAGGAGTGTTTTCTGTTTGAGAAAAGAACTGAGCCCTAAATATGCAGACATGTTAAACAAACACAACTGCATGTATGTTTTTGATGAGGAAACAACATTACAACATTCAGTGGGTACGGAAAGTATTCACACTTTGTTATTGCAGCCATTTGCTAAAGTCATTTAAAGCCCCAATGTGTAGGATTCATGGCGCATAGGTGGATGGTGCTATTGCATTTTCTGTTTTATCTACGGCAGACCTCGAGGGTCACCCGGGCACGGTCCTGTTTTTTTATTTTTTCTCATGAAAACACACATTCCCGATCATGTACCATGACACTCTACACATCAAATGAAACCTTACAGTCTCCTCTTTTTGACTATGCAATTCATTTCCCTGCAAAACAATCACTCCCCGAGCACATGGGGCTTTTATACGGAAAAGCACAAAACGAGGTTAGCTTACCTTAGAAACCACGAGCCTTGCCGAAGGCGAAGGCGGAGCCCAAATGTCCTTCTGCGGCTCTCGTATTCAAAATGGCTGCCTCTGCATGGGGAAGATCCCCCTTTTATGTGACTATATCTAAGTCCAAAAGAATACTTTGATTTCATGATGGAAGTGAAAAGGCTTGGAAAACAATATATTTTTGAATGGGTATCTTCAATTTCAGTTATTAACGGGTAAAAATCTTACACACTGTCCCTTTAATGACATTTTTTTCTTTTAATATACACGCAGCACCCCATCTTGACAGAAAAACACAGAACTGTTGACATTTTTGCAGATTTATTAAAAAAGAAAAACTGAAAAACATTAATAAGAAAAAAATGAACTTAAATGATTTTGCAAATGGCTGCAATATAACAAAGTGTGAAAAAATTTAAGGAGTCTGAATACTTTCCGTGCCATATCCGAAATTTGCTTAATATGGATCTTGTAACTAGCTCTAACAAAAAAAAAATGTAAAAGGGCATAAAATATGGCATTAAACATATCTTAATGGAAACAAGCAGGCCATCATAGTTAGGTCAAGCTAACAATGATGAGACAACCCCCCCTCAAGATTGCTTGTTTTTTCAATCGTATTAAAAATAATAATAATAATAAAAATCAGAAAAGTTATGTAGTGTACCTTTTAGTTGCTGAAAGTTAGAAATGTGTAATCCTTGTAATTTGTCACACTAGACTGGGGCCTGCATTTTCTAAAACAATCAGACACATTGTTGTTGTGCCTGGTAAAACCCAGTTCAGTTTACAGTTATTTTTCAGCTGGCAGGGCCTGAGTTCTGCTTTATTTGTGTTTTGCCACTAAAACAAAGCAATGCCAACAGTTTAACCAGCCTTTCTCTGAACCGGCTCCAGTTGACAAATACGAGTCTTTACAAATATCACATAGGCAGGTCTGATTACGCTGGGAGAGCAAGAAGAAGTGTCTGGGGAGGGGGAAGTACATCATCTGCTTATGCTGGCCCTCTGAACAATTTATACAACCCAGACAAAGCTACGGAATATGGAGACTGAAAGAATGGTGCAAAGTTACCCAATAACTTTTGAAGTAAGAAAAAGAAAGATAAGAACAAAAGAAATAGTTGCTCAGCTCTTGTTTGTCCCCATCCAGTTTTAAAAACAAGTTGGAAAAAATGTTACTACTACTACTGTTACCTCCTCAGAAACATACCTGGAGTTGTGTTTTGTTTCATACACACATATTTGAGTAATTCTGCATTGTCTGTAGTCTGTCTACATCTCCAAACCTCAAAATGCTCTCTTCCACCTTGTGATGTCATAAAACAGTAGTGTTTTTTTTAACCTGTAGTTCATTAGAGATTGTCAATTCCAGGGCTGAAATTATATAAATTATTTTGTTGAAGCTGTATGGAGTTTAAAAACACAGCAAGTGTTTTCTGTTTGAGAGAAGAACTGAGCCTGAGTATGCAGGTTTGTGTGTTAAACATGTGTGAATGAAACAAAACACAACTCTGGGTATGTTTGTGATGAGGAAACATTAAAACATAGATCAGAAAATAGCATAATATGGGCCCTTTAAGTTGTACAAGACTAACTCATCAGTATTATATCAAGTAACTAACTCATCTCCATGTAGCATTCAGAAGCATAGATCAAATCTTATAGTATAAAGCAGAGGTCTTCAACAGGGGGGTCGCGGAGGTACTGCAGGGGGGTCGCGAAATCTTTTGATTTCACTTTAAAGATCCCATGACATGGTACTTCTTGATGCTTTTATATGGCTCCTTAATGGTTCCCTAATACTGTAAATGAATCCTTCTTCAAAATCAACACTCAGTGCATGAGAAACAGAGATAAGATGAGAAAGAGTCATAAATATCTCTCTCAAACACTTTATTCTGGGTGTTGTTGCTTGAATGCAAATGAGGAGAAAAGAGCTGGCCTATAGTAGAGGGTGGGGGCGTGGCCAAACTCTCCGCTCTCCGCCGTCAGCTCTCTTTTCTGTGTTTTTGCATGGGGGGAGAGATTTGAAGCGTTCCATTGAAAAATAAACACATTTCCACAGAAAATAAAATTAAACCACTGCTGTTCAAAGGTCCAGAGGCTCAGATAAAGGACTTCCGAGCCTAGAAACACTCGGACGTGCCTCCAGGCAAATAAAAAAACGCATTTCGCATTGCCTAGCGCATTCGCGGTCCAAACTCTCTGGGCGTGATTTACAGAGACGCTGAGTACAGACAGACGGGGGTGGAACTGCATTTGCATTTCTTTTTTCGATCTGACGTCAATAAGGTGCCTTGTTCAAAGTTGCCCGTTTGAGCTCCGATTTTTTTGTAACGCAGAAAAGGATCGCAAATGCTCAGTTTAGACATTTCACAACTTTTAACCATTTAACATTTAAACATTAACGTTCAAAAACCTCAGAAAGTGAAAATTTCATGCCATGGGACCTTTAAAATAATATAATTTTATATTTTATAGTGTAAAATACAGTATTAACCTGTGTATTATTTCCTTGTATTGGATGTACCATAACAGAGTAGCAATGTTTATACATGACACTAAGCTCAATTTAATATAAAACACAATTCTATGCCGTATATATAGTAGGGGGTCCCTGGCTCTGTTTGGGGGTCCCTGGCCTGAAAAACGTTGAAGACCCCTGGTATAAAGTGTCTGTATTTGGCAAAAGGAGAAATTCAGTTTGTCAACTGGACAAAAGTTTATTTGGTCGAATACGTTTCACAGCTGCTTCTTCAGTTCTGAAGAAGCAGCTTGGATCAGAGCTGAAGAAGCAGCTTGGATGAGCTGCGAAACGTATTCGACCAAATAAACTTTTGTCCAGTTGACAAATTGAATTTCTCCTTTTGTCATAGAATCTACCTGAACGACTGAGGAATTCTATACACGTCTGTATTTGAGAAAGTGAAAATGTTGCTTGACAATGTCCTCAAGGTCACTGACGAAGCTTTTATAAATGGTGACACTTGTGTGAAAGTCATTGTAGAACACTTACAGGCTCAAGGTTTATTTGAGTTTTTCAAACTTTTTTAGTCTGTAAGGTCATTTTAATTAGAAAAAGTGAACATAAATTAAAGATGCATTGCAAAACTTTTCTGGCGGAGGCTCTGTCACCTGCTTGGAGATGTTATTGCTTTCCCATGGTAGGACATTAACACATCTATGTAGCATTTATTCATTACAGATGATTTTATTGCTCAAAAACACAAGAATTCTCTGAATGGGGTTGCCTCTCTACAGACCTGACCTGTAATCTAGCCTATAGTTGTCTCCCTTGAGATGGATCTAGACCTTAATCTCTACTATGGAACTTTCTATACAAAGCAACTAACATCTCCATGGAGACAAGCAGGTGGCGGACTCTTCACTAGAAGTTACGCAGTAGCCTACAATTAACAAAACATGACGGTGTTCATTTATTGTGAAACACAAACTTGTTCCTCAAATGTGACAGCAGTGTCCATAACAATTACTGCTTCATGGAGCAAGGTGCCGAGAGCAAAAACAATAATTAGGAACTGGATTTAGTCAAACACAACTTTGTGAAGAAGGCAATTATGTTTTTGTAAATATTGTATTGTATGTAACCTAAAAAAGCAATTAGTCACAGTTGTCCTTTCAGCTTTAACTATTGGACATGTGTATTGGACAGACTTCAGACATTGCAGCTTAACACAAATACTGTTCAGTTATTGAATAAGTTTAAGAAGAAAAAAAAAGAAAAAAGAAAAAGGAAAACAAAGGACCAAATCTAGGAAAGTATGTACCTGAATATATGTAACTTAACTAACAAATCAACAAAAACATGACATAACTTTGACAAAAGGTTGATAAAATTTGACCCCCAGAAATCTAGAATCAAGTGTTAGTAAGTCAGAGATTTATTTACAGCTTTATCTTATTTCATTGGCTGAATATATATGATCACTGACAAGTAAAAAAAAGGAAAAGGAATCTCTTAATTTGGTGAACTAAGAGCCCCCATTTCATCTCGCACAGGCCCCCAACAGATACAGCCCTGTCACTCTGCCCCAGGGCTGCTGTGGCTACAATAGTAGCTTACCACCAATGAGTGTGGAGTGAATGAATAATGCTCCGTAAAGCGTCTTTGAGTGCTCCCCCCCCTTTGCAGAAAAGTTAACAAGTGATAATTCTCACAAACTTTGGTTGATTTCACTCAAATTTTAATCAATGGTGGACAGCAACAGACCAAAAATCTGCCACTGCCAATATGACATCCTGACAAAAACTTTGGCATAACCAAATTTGGTACACAGATGCATTATGCGAAAAGTAACAAAAATACTGTGACTATGGCCCCTCCCAAACCAAAATTCTATTATGTGACTAATGTCATAATGTAATCCTATGTAGACATCTAATTATGCCACATTCACTTTTATGAAACTTTTAAAGCAGCCACAACCTCAAATGTGGGCACACCTTCAAAGAGGCGTGTTAAAATGATAATGGACAAAATAATGCTGCCCAAAAAGAGAACAGTCCAACTGGCCTAGAATAAAAGGGAGGAATATGGCGCATCAGTGCTCCCCTGCGAGTGCAAGCGAGGGCCGATCATTGCTGCTTGTGGCTATTATTATTTTTATTATTAACATTAATATTATTATTAACATTAACATTATTATTATGATTATTATTATTATTATTATTATTATTATTAATAATAATAATAATAATAATAATAATAATAATAATAATAATAATAATAATAATAATAATAATAAAAACAAAACTAGACTAAAGCACTGTTCTGGAGATGCAGCACTGTTAATATGTTAGCCAGTGTTCTCCAGTGCACGTTCAGACTCAACTCTGCATGTACCACATAATACACGCCTGTCTTTGGACAGTAGAAGAAACCTATCACTAATGACTCTGCCACAGGGCCCCCTCTATCTGAGCAGAGGAGCCAAATTGCAGGTTCATAAAATCCATTTATGAGATTGCAGTGAAGCAGACCAAACAGACGGACAGACTCTGCAGTGGGCCCAGTGGAAACTTGATTTGTGTGTGGCTCTCCAGTGCTTGTGCAGAGGAGCAGCCATCATTCAGCACTAACTGTGTTAGCCATTAGTATCAATTAATCTCAACAAATGCTGTTAGCTATTACACTCCATACATCAGCAGTCCTCTGCTAACTACAGCACAGCAGGGAGAGGTGCAGACCCTGCTCTGTGGGGGGAAGGGGGGGACATGAGTCTGTCCCATATGTGGAGGGAGGAGGGGCCAGTACAGAGGACATCTGAGGACAGTCATCCAAACTATTTTAAAGAGGAGTCTCCATCCATCTGAAGGTTGGTAATGTGTCCAAGCTCCATGACAGAATTAGCCCTAACCTGTCCTCTGTGTCTTACAGTACTTGTGCCATAGATTGTGAACCTCTTCATATGAGTCAGAAGCACTAGAGAGAGTGAGCAGGTGATGGATTCCAGGTGTTGGACTGATAGTACGAAGAGCATAGCCTCTGTCAACATCATAAACACACAGTAACATTAGTCATAATAGTTCACTAGAGCTGCTCTTAGATTTATGCCTTCACTGGGCCAGGAGAGTGAATTAGCTCGCTGCCATTTTTTTTTTATTTTTATTTTTTTCCAAACGTGAGCACATCCCAACGTATTTCAAAAGTCCTCGACAGTTGGCTGATCAACACCCAAACTCTCCTCTCATTTGTGCATTTGCTGAAATTAGCCCTTCCTTCCCCTTCTCCTTTGCCTCTCTGTTGTCACCAGGAATAGAATAACATATAGCTCTTTACATGGCTGCCTATGCATTATCTAATATCTGGATGGGGTTGTGTGTTGGCTAGTGGGACAGAGAGACAGAGAGGGGAGGGGTTGGAACTGTCACCAAGCATATATCATGGAGATGGGAGCCTCTGCAGTCTCTAGTCGGGTTGAAGTTAGGCCATACGCAGTTGTATAATCTACTCCCTAAAGCTACAGCACTTTGTTATTATTCAGAGCTCAAAACAAGAAAGAATTGCCAAAAAAACTAAAGCGTGAAAGAATGAAAAGCCTATTTAGTCATAATACGCTGCAAAAATGTGAGGAGGAAGAACAAAATGACAGTGTTTTTTTTTTTGTCATTTCAGTAGTTTGAATGTATTTGTAAGTCTAAAGCGAACGGAAAGGTCTTGTCAAAACAACAAAAGGAGCATCTTTCCATTATATTCTGGCAGAAAATATCAGAAAAAGTAGATGTTTGTTCTTCTTCTTCTTCTTCTTCTTCTTCTTCTTCTTCTTCTTCTAGAGCCCTTTACACAAGGTGACCAATGTACTCTACATGAAAATCAACACAATATAAAACATGGAAAAACAATAAACAAAATAAAAAATGTAATTGCACAATGTGTCACTGCATATATATAAGCCAATAAATACGAATAAATACATTTTGATCCTGGATTTAAAGGTCCCATGGCATGAAATTTTCACTTTCTGAGGTTTTTGAACATTAATGTGAGCTCCCCTACCCTGTTGGGTGGGGGGTTAAAAGTTGCGAAATGTCTAAACTGAGCATTTGCGATCCTTTTCTGCGTTAGAAAAAATTGGAGCTCAAATGGGCGATTTTGAACAAGGCACCTTATTGACGTCAGATCGAAAAAAGAAATGCAAATGCAGTTCCACCCCCGTCTGTCTGTACTCAGCGTCTCTGTAAATCACGCCCAGAGAGTTTGGACTGCGAATGCGCTAGGCAATGTGAAATGCGTTTTTTTTATTTGCCTGGAGGCACGTCCGAGTGTTTCTAGGCTCGGAAGTCCTTTATCTGAGCCTCTGGACCTTTGAACAGCAGTGGTTTAATTTTATTTTCTGTGGAAATGTGTTTATTTTTCAATGGAACGCTTCAAATCTCTCCCCCCCGTGCAAAAACACGGAAATGGATCAGCTGAGAGCGAGAGCGGAGAGTTTGGCCACGCCCCCACCCTCTACTATAGGCCAGCTCTTTTCTCCTCATTTGCATTCAAGCAACAACGCCCATTATGGCCTGTTCAGAGAGAGAAAAATTACTCTTTCTCATCTTATCTCTGTTTCTCATGCACTGAGTGTTGATTTTGAAGAAGGATTCATTTACAGTATTAGGGAACCATTAAGGAGCCATATAAAAGCATCAAGAAGTACCATGTCATGGGATCTTTAAAAGCCAATAAATACGAATAAATACATTTTGATCCTGGATTCAAACAGACCAAAGTCTGTTATAGTAGTGCCCATATCGTTTGTTCTTAAGTCTGGGGCCAGCCAACATGTTAAAATCAATTCTAAAAGAAATTGGAATCCAATGGAGAGATGCAGGGACTAGGGTGGCGTGCTGATATTTGGGTGTGTTATAATTATAATGACCCACAGAAAAAACTGCACTGTATACGCTTACAAATACCAAATAAATTACATTAGACAATCTTTTATTTAAAGGGATATGCCACCCCCAGGTCAAACTTGGGCATCTCCCCACAGTCCAGAGACTAAAATAAGTGGTGGAAAGCGTTTTCCTGCTCACCCAGCCATTGTCCAAGTCTGTCAGCACTGACCGCCGCGCGCAGCTGCAGCTACTCCGCATTAGACTGGAGTCTAACGTCGCCAGAGAAAGATTTGCTCGATGCTTTTCTCAATTACTTTCTGTGTAGTGCGGATTCATATCGAGTGCAAATAAATGTGCAAATCAACATGGAGAGCTTGACTTAGTCATTTTGGGGTGGGAACTATTTTACAGTGTGGAAAAACACAGCCGAAGCACACACCACGCTGACAGGGGAATCCCTGTTACGCACCACGTTGGGAGTTCCCCTGTTACGCAGCGTGGTGTGTGCTGTCAGCACACTGTCAGCGCGGCGGTCAGTGCTGACAGACTCGGACAATGGCTGGGTGAGCAGGAAAACGCTTTCCACCACTTATTTTAGTCTCTGGACTGTGGGGAGATGCCCAAGTTTGACCTGGAGGTGGCATATCCCTTTAAGAGTTAAATGATTCTACTCTACAGAGTCGTGATCTATGGATATTAACAACCCTGCCCACTTTGAAATCAGCTCAGGTTCTGGAAGTAAATTTCTCCCAAAATTATCTATCAAGAGATTTAAGGCTAACCTGCTATGTGGTAACTGATATCCATAACACAGTGGTTTTAAGTCGATTTGAAAGTCAGATTTGAAATGAAATTGTGCTCATTAGTTATGACTGCACAAGTAAGCCATCAAACATTCAATATTATTATTATTTTTTTTCCCTTCAAAATCTATGGGGAAATGTATAGGAGATATACTTATGATACTAAGAAGTGGTATCAAGTGGTAACTCTTCAGCTCCACTGGACTGTACATTGTATTGGATTCAGTTATTGATATTTACAAGACACGGATCTACTAAAATTGTGGATAGTTTTGTAACTTTAAACTTTTCAAAAAGCAAAAGGAAGAACCATTATGAATATATGGCAGGAAGAGTTGGAACAAACTCAGGTTTCTGAAGTGCTAAAGTAGGCGTCATTTGTCCATTTTAGTCTCTTTATATCCCTCCGCCGGTATTTTCTGCCATCAAAAAGAGCACATTTAAGGTAGTTATCGCCAATTTGGGGAGATTTTCTGTCCTCTTTTGGAATAATATTAGTCCAGTAGTTATTCTTACAAAGAGGAGATTTTTTTCCCAGCAGTTCCAGGAAATGTTGAGTGCTTTGAAAATGTGCAATAATCTCATTATAATTTTGTACCTGATTTTTACTGTCTTGTATGTGTAAAACAGAACTAGTTCATTGTGGTGGTTACTTTGCTTCCTGGCTTAGAGTTTATGAAACATTTTTCACAACAAGAACAATGCAAAGTGTTGCCATGACAATAAAGTTTATTGGATGTTCTACATGCATATCTATTGCCGGAATGTGCAAATTACCATCATGATATAATCCACACAAAGTATATCAATAATTACTGTAGATACAGGCAGACACCTCAGTTGTGCTTGTATATATATATATATATATATATATATATATATATATATATATATATATATATATATATATATATATATATATATATATATATATATATATATATATATATATGTACTGGGACAAGACAATGAAATACAGGGGGACAAGACCGGACTCAGGCTTTTTAAAACTGTAATTTCTCTCACTTTGATGCACCAGCATTGGTCTCAATTAAAATAAATCTGCAAACTGGCATTCCACACTGAGTGCTCTTGCCGCGGAAGATGCCTGGAGAGAGAATGCTTTATTGGCTGCGTCCGTGTGTCAAAACCAGGCTGATGTTAAACGTGTGAGAGGAAAAGTCATTAGGATTAAACAGACTATCACATCTGAGCCATCTGATCTGCAGTACGCCGGGTTTTATGATACAGTTTGGGTTAAGGATTAATGAGACAAAGAGAACAATCCAAAGACATTAAGTGAGCACTCTTATGAAAATACTGACAATTATTAAAACCATTACTAACCATATTATCCTTTTTGTATTGCTATGACATATGCCATCACTGACACGTTCAAAAGGTCCTGCGTAATTAACAAAGCATGTTGCAAATCTGTAGATCTAGCAGTTTGTACCATCCCCTTTTACAGCATGGTGATTTGAATAAATTAGCCAGCACAGGCCAGTATGAAGGTATAAGCACACTGACATTATGCCCTTGTTACTCAGATGTGTTGATGCTCATCCATAACATGTAATATTGATTATCTTTTAAGATTTAGAAAATGTTTAAATTAATATACATTTTTAAAGGTACTATATTACGCAAAATTCCAGTAATAATGATGTTACCGCCTCAAACATACCTGGAGTTGTGTTTTGTTTCATTCACACATGTTTGAGTATCTCTTTATTATCAGTCTGTCTATATCTCCTAAGCTCAAAATGGTCTGTTCCACCTTGCGAGGTCACAAAGTGGCAGTTTTCATGTTAAATTACCCTTTACCGTTAGTTCGTCAGAGATGCAATTCCAGAGCTGAAATCAATCAAATGATTTTAGTGAAAATGTATGGAGCTAAAAAAGAGCACTTCCTGTATTGCCACATTACATCAAAGGAGTGTTTTCAGTTTGAAAGAAGAACTGATAATTATAAAATAAGATAAGATAAGACTTTATTGATCTCACACAGGAGAAATTTACTTGCCACAGTAGCTCCAGGACAGTTTGAACAAGAAAGAAAAGTGCATGCAGGCAAGAATGGAATAAAATAATAATAATAATAATAATAATAATAATAATAATAATAATAATAATAATAATAATAATAACAATATAAGCATCAACAATATCCCAATATTAAAAGCGCAAAAAGAAAGTCCTTTCCTAGAACAAAGAAACAACCTCAAATACAGCCTCTTAAAGGTCCCATGACATGGTACTTCTTGATGCTTTTATATGGCTCCTTAATGGTTCCCTAATACTGTAAATGAATCCTTTTTCAAAATCAACACTCAGTGCATGAGAAACAGAGATAAGATGAGAAATAAATGTCATAAATGTCACTCTGGAACACTCCATTCTGGGCGTTGATGCTTTAATGCAAATGAGGAGGACAGAGGTGGCCTATAGTAGGGGGTGGGGGCGTGGCCAAGCTCTCCGCTCCGCTCTGTGACCCACTTCCGTGTTTTTGCACGGGGGGAGAGATGAGAAGCCTTCCATTGAAAAATAAACACATTTCCACAGAAAATAAAATTAAACCACTGCTGTTTCAGATATCCACAGGCTCAGATAAAGGACTTCCGAGCCTAGAAACACTCGCAAGTTCCTCCAGGCAAATAAAAAAACGTATTTCGCATTGCGTAGCTCCTCCGCAGTCCAAACTCTCTGGGCGTGATTTACAGAGACGCTGACGCTGAGTACAGACAGACGGGGGTGGAACTGCATTTGCATTTCTTTTTTCGATCTGACGTCAATAAGGTGCCTTGTTCAAAATCGCAAATGCTCAGTTTAGACATTTCACAACTAGGGTAGGGGAGCTCACATTAACGTTCAAATACCTCAGAAAGTGAAAATTTCATGCCATGGGACCTTTAAATTGAACACATAATCGGTGCTTTAGTATGTTTCTCCACATGTGTACTTTAATAGAGCTCATATCAGACATGTGTGGAGACTCAGCTCTTATGGCTCAGTGCCTTCCTGACTGACAAGGTCGACCTGATTTCAGATCAGTTTGTTGGGCATCGCTGAACCAAACACAAAAGAGAAGAGACAAGAGGCTCCATGCATACACACACATGCTTCACTGCTGGAACACCCCCCCCCCTCTCTCGCTCTCTCTCTCACTCTATCTCTCTTTCTCTCTCTTCTCTCCTCTCTGTTTTTCTCTCTCTCTCTCTTCTCTGTCTCGCTCTCTTCCTTCTCTCTTCTTTCTCTCCCACTTCTCCCTCCCTCTCTTCCCTCTCTCTTCTCTTTTCTTTCTCCCTGTCCTCTCTCTCCTCCTGAAGTCTTCACCAGAAAACAAGTGAACAGCACCGGTGCACCACGGCGAGGAGGCTGCCATGATTAGATTGATTTATCTAAAGGGTTAAGCAGCGTTGGCATGTTGGAGGCAGAAAGGACGTGTAAAACCACTTGTTCAGGCTACAAACATTGAAAAGGCTTTAAACTATTGTGCTTGGTAATTAAAAGAAATAGTCTTTCCTTTTCATTTAAGCACAATTTACCTTGGTAACCATCAAATTCATTCCACTCAAATGTCATTTAAGAACATTTTTTCACCATTTTCATTTGAACTGCTTACTTCTTTTTACCCTGAAACCTTTAGACACATGATAGACACACATTTGTGATATTAAATTACTCTGTGGAGTCTGACAATTTAAAAAAAGTATAATAACTCTTTACTGTTTCAAAGCAGGACCACACAGTGAGACAAAAAATACAAGAATGTTTCTCACAAAGGCACATGTCTCACTAAGCCTATACAGTATCCACTCTTCCACAGTTGTGCTAAAGGCAAGACTGTTTTTTTTGTTTTGTTTTTTTTCATTTTTCAACATGTGGTTTATACATTTTAAAGGCTGATAAGAGTTATGCTGGTGAAACTCAGAAAAGTCTATCACACCAAAATCTAAAGCCTCCATAATGAACTTAAAAAAATCACTGATATCGCTCAAGGATTTTGGGGTCGGTCTCATGGACTACACTGCCAAGACTAGCCAAGTTAAGATGAATGAATTTTTGAAGTTTTATCATGATTTGAGTAAATTCCACTTGTATTGTAAACAGAGCTACCAATGGAACAAGACTTTTTGTACTTATATGAAAGTACATCCTGCTACACTTAAGAAAAACAACTCTTCACTTCACTTAAAACAAGGCTCACGCATTGAGAGTGTGACACACGCAATTCGACGTGTTCACACACTCACACGCCACACATGGCATTTCTCACGCTGATTTTTTTGTTGTTGTTTTTTGTTTTTGTGCCCAGAAATTGGTCTGTGTGGCTCAGTTTATGCAGGCACAGCGCGTTTTCAGCGAAAAAAACTCCCCCCCTCCTCCCCTCCTCCTCGCCCCAATCCCCGGAAATAAATCTCAGTTAGCGGGTGTCCCTGTGTCTCCTCCTCTGTCTCCCCCGCTGTCTCCTCCTCTCCCCCGGTCTGTCAGCGGACCCTCAGCCCGCGGTGAGCCGGGAAAGGCGCTCGGAGCCCGGTGTACTGTACCGGCTGTGCTGCGGACACACGGAGCGACCTGCAGCTCTGAACAGGTGAGTCACTCTCCGGACCGGTCCTGGTTTGGTCCTGATCTTGTTTAGTCCTGGTTTAGTCTTGGTCTAGTCCTGGTTTAGTCTTGGTATTGTATGTAGATGAATTTTTGTAATCAATAGGTATCCGATATTTGGCCTACAGCTGTAGCCAATAACGGACAAACTTGAGAGCCCTGAAATAAGGAAAAAAAATCTAATAATGCTTGAATTGAGAAAAACACACTTATTCCAGTGATAGACATTTACTTGTCAAGTTGAATCTACTCCAATAAAAATGTTCTTAATTTAAGTCATTTCAGCTTTCTGCAGTGTATGAGCCAGGCAAGTGCTAGACCCTCCTCTATTTTCTCTGGATTTTGACTTTTTCACCGTTGCTATGTGCGTTGCTATGTGCGCTGCGCGGCGCAGTTGTGTGCGCCGGAGGAGCTGCTACGAAGGACGCGCAGAGGCGGACGTTACTTTTTTGTGCTGTGCAACACTGGAATTTCCCCACTGAGGGACTAATAAAGGCATATCTTATCTTATCTTATCTTATCTTAAAAGTGATACAGTGCACTTTAACTCACACTACACTTTGTGCAGTGTAAGAATCTGACATTCAAACAACCAACAAATCCAAGCTCGGAGACAAAGCTACAAACCAAATAACCATAAAGTCAGACTAAGCTTCATTTTCCCTTTCACAACAGAGCGCTATAGCCCATTAGCTTCAACTTTAGCAGCCACACGAGCTGCAGTGACAAGCCCGTGCTGAGACCTGATCTCCCAGTAGCCTCTTTGACGGCCAGCTAAAGCGCATTAGCCGAAACAATGGAGCACTCAATCTCCCGTTGGCGTCTCCGGAGAGCACTGGAGCAGGGCGGTGAGCCGGGGAGAGGTTAGCAGGGTGAGCTTCGCCTAATATACACCAGGAGGCCATGACAGAACCAGGGACGCCTGCCTGTCAGTGTAATGGAGGAAGAGCGAGGTGTAACACACTCAACGTTGACCCCCATGTCCAGGGTGATTAATCTCATTTGTAATAAATAATCAGATTCACCGATCAGAGAACAGTGCCACCGTGTCACGCCTCATATTAGCAAGTGCTGATTTGAAGTGGTGGGAAGTAAAAGTAGTATAGTAGTAAGTACTTTACTTTACTTGAATGCTGTTGTTGTGTTGTTGGGCAAGACTCTCAACCCACCTCGCCCCCAGTGTCTCCGTACACTGGTGTATGAATGTGTGTGTGAATGGGTGAATGGTTCCTTGTTGTAAAGTGCTTTGAGTGCCTTGAAAATGGAAAAGCAGTATAAAAATATATTTGAGCATTTACCATTTACTTAAAGGGACAGTGTGTAAGATTTTTACCTGTTAATTACTGAAATTGAAGATACCCATTCAAAAATACATTGTTTTCCAAGCCTTTTCACTTCCATCATGAAATCAAAGTATTCTTTTGGACTTAGATATAGTCACATAAAAGGGGGATCTTCCCCATATAGAGGCAGCCATTTTGAATACGAGAGCCGCAGAAGGACATTTGGGCTCATCCTTTGCCTCGGCTCCGGCTAACAGCTGCTTAGCCGCGCTGCAGATGGCTCCCCCCTTCCCCCCTCCCCTTCCCCTTCTCTCCTTCGTTCCTCTGCTCCCATATGCAGCCAGGAGCGAAGGAGAGAAGGGGAAGGGGAAGGGGAGGGGGAGCATGCTGCCGGATCACACATCGTAATGGATATAACACGTATTTTGGACTAAATTGTTTTACTGGATTTTATTCGCTGGATCCTTATGGACAGATTGAGACCAAGTTTATGATGAAATACAGAGTTTGACCTGTGCAAAGCCTTCAAAGGTAAGCTAAGTAAGCTAAGTTTTGTGCTTTTCTGTATAAAAGCCCCATGTGCTCGGGGAGTGATTGTTTTGCAGGGAAATGAATTGCATAGTCAAAAAGAGGAGACTGTAAGGTTTCATTTGATGTGTAGATTGTCATGAATCATGATCGGGATTGTGTGTTTTCATGCGAAAAGAAAAAAAAAAAGTGAACGGGGGACCGTTTTATGTATACAGCGGTGCGCGGTTCGTGCGCGGGCACGCGCGATGTCGGCGGTACGTCGCGTCCGGGTGACCCTCGAGGTCTGCCGTAGCCAAAAGAGGAAGTGGAATAGCTAGTAACCACCTATGCGCCACGAATCCTACACACTGTCCCTTTAAAGGTGCATTGTGTAACATTCTGGAGGTGGGTCCATCACCTGCTTGTCTCCATGGATGTGTAATTTCTCTGCCTGGAAAGTTCCATACTATGACAACAGTGTGACTCTTACCTTACATTTATTCAATTACAAGTGGTTTTACAGCTCAAAAATACCAATACCACACTGCAAGAAATGATTTTCAAGAAAGTTAAATTGTCTTGTTTGGGGGAAACTGATCTAGTGTTTTTCTAGTTTTTAGTACAACTAGAAAAAATATCTTGGTAGAGCCAGAAACGCAGCCTTGTTTTTAGAAGCTCAATCTACCTTTATCTAATTGAGATATTGCAACTTATTTTGAGCTGAATTGATCCAGAAATTAGCTGCTGCATTGTTCTGCACATGAGCAACCCATCTTTGCTCCTTATTTTAAGACAGAAATGTATTCTTAAAGGAAAAGTAACGTTATTTTACAATCTGAGCCTTCTTTCGGTAATAAAACAAGTCGTTTGACTCACCCATATCACGTTCGTGTCATTTGGAGCTGTTTGAAGAAAGTTATGTTGTAGCGTATCCGTTAGCATTTGTATTCGGGGCATTACTTTGCGGTCTCCAAATAACACAAACTTTAGCACTTTTCAAATCATAGAAGCCCGATGTCTTAATGTAAGATTTCGCTTGAAGCAAAAGTGGCCTGTAGTCCGAGATTTATCCATAGTTTTCAGCTTTGCGTTTCATGTTTGGGTCCCGGGAGCAGTCCGCACATGCGCACTGCGTCCTCATCTACTCGAAACTATGGCTAAATCTCGGATTACAGGCCACTTTTCCTTCAAACGAAATCTTACATTAAGACATCGGGCTTCTATGATTTGAAAAGTGCTAAAGTTTGTGTTATTTGGACACCGCAAAGTAATGCCCCGAGCATATGATACAGCACCATGTTAACGGATACGGGATCATTAGTAGAACAGAACGGCTCAACATAAGTTCTGCGATACTGCTCCAATTGACAGAAAAATGCTATGGGTGAGTAAAACTACTTGTTTTATTGCCGAAAGAAGGCTCAGATTGTAAAAAAAATGTTAATTTGCCTTTAATTCAAGAACAGTGACATGCGGTGTCAAACTTCTTTAATGCAAATCATTCATCTGCATCAAAACTTTTGGTCTTTCAATAACATATCCAAAATAATATTAGACAGTCACATAACGCAGTGGAGTTTTTGTGCAACAATATGGTGTGAAATCCACCTCACTATCAACTTGCAAGAGGATTTGTATTTTGAAATGTCCCCATTTCAAAATACATTCTTAATTACACAGTGACATGCAATAATTTTCATAGCATTGATCTACACGGCAGCACGGTGGCTGAGTGGCTAGCACTCATACTTCACAGCAAGAAGGTTCTGGGTTTGATCCCCGGGTCGCCCGAGCTGCTAAATGGCATCCAAGGTGTAATATCTCATTTTAGGATAGTTTGACTATTTAGTTTACCCTTTATTTAAGAAAAACATTCTAATTTCAAGCATTTTTTTTCTCATTCTAACAGACTACTATAAGGCACAAAATGCTTGTTTTAAGATTTTGTTTCAAGACTTATTTTCTCAATCAAAGCAGATTTCTCCAATTTGAGTTACTTAAATCAAGATATATTTGCTTATTTTGAGCAAAAGTTCTACCTAGTTTTAAGCAATTTGGGGACTAGAAAATCATGCTACTTTCAAGAATTCTTACCAAGAAAAAAATGCTTGCCCCATTGGCAGTTTTTTTTCCCTTGAAATGTTTGACTTTTGCCTCATTTTAAGATTTTTGTACTTGTTTTGAGAAGGGCATTTCTTGCAGTACACTACCAATACTGGTTATTGCTTTGTTTGGAATGTTTCACAATATGGCTTTAAACCTTTCCATCTTCACGGAGACCAAACCAGCCCAACTTACAGGTCAGCTCTGTGGACAGAGAACCCTGCTCACAGTCAGAATGCCTGTTTTTCGAGGTATTTTGAGCTATAAAACCACCTGTAGATGAATAAATGTAAGCTAGAGCTGGTTAATGTATTAGTGTGGAACATTTCCAGCCAGAGCAGTGGAAACAAGCAAACAAAAACATCACACAGTGCACCTTTAAAGGAAAAGTAACGTCTTTTTACAATCTGAGCCTTCTTTCGGCAATAAAACAAGTAGTTTTACTCACCCATAGCAGTTTGGTGTCAATTGGAGCAGTATCGCAGAACTTATGTTGGAGCCGTTCTGTTCTACTAATGATCCCGTATCCGTTAGCGTGAGTGCTCGGGGCACTGATTTGCGCTCTCCAAATAACACAAACTTTAGCACTTTTCAAATCACA
Source organism: Paratrypauchen microcephalus (assembly GCA_036785185.1). Lineage (NCBI taxonomy): Eukaryota > Metazoa > Chordata > Actinopteri > Gobiiformes > Gobiidae > Paratrypauchen > Paratrypauchen microcephalus. Next base: position 315,913 of record JAVJIX010000265.1, read on the forward strand.
GAAGATCGCTGTGTCAGGGTAGACTTTTAGTGGATTCCAAAACGGCCTGAAACCCGATATCGCAACAGAAAAGTAAAGTTCAGAGCGGTGTTAGCTTCTTTCGGACTAGCGGTGTTTACAAAACAGCTGAGTTCACGCATGCGCACTGTCCTCTCTGATGACATCATCAAATGAAACTATAGCTGGATATCGGGTTTCAGGCCGTTTTGGAATCCACTAAAAGTCTACCCTGACACAGCGATCTTCTGTGATTTGAAAAGTGCTAAAGTTTGTGTTATTTGGACACCGCAAAGTAATGCCCCGAGCACTCACGCTAACGGATACGGGATCATTAGTAGAACAGAACGGCTCAACATAAGTTCTGCGATACTGCTCCAATTGACACCAAACTGCTATGGGTGAGTAAAACTACTTGTTTTATTGCCGAAAGAAGGCTCAGATTGTAAAAAAAACCGTTACTTTTCCTTTAAGTAGATTCTTTTTCCTTTGACTTTGCCTTGAGTATTTCTTTACTCTGGCATCTGTATTTTTCTTTAAGTATCACTTCTTCCACCACATTTGATCGGGGGAAAGCTAAGACATCCCCATCCATTGTTTAAAGTGGGTGAATGAACAAAGCACTTTATAGATGAGTACGGCTACATTGCGGTGCAGTCAGCAGATCTCTGGGTTTTAAAGGATGCATTAAACATTTTATGAAATACGTCTGTCTTCTTGTTAAAAGAGATGAGCAATTTGATGGGACGATTTAAAAACAACAACGCCGAGGTTTCTGATGCAGATAACTTTGACGGAGTGCAGTGTAAGGACCATAATGGGATTTTAAATAAGAACAATGTTTCTCAGTGTCTGCTTCAGGTAACGATGATGCAGGCTTCTTCTCGATTCAGTTCCATTCAAGTTTGTGTATATGGCACATTTAAAACTGCTTCAAAAACAAAAAGCAGATATACAGATAACACAAAGTACAATACAATTCTGTTGTAAGCCTATGCTGTTGTGTTTTTTTATGTTTTATTCTTGGTTTAATCCTTTTTTTAGCTTGAACAGTGCACTTTGAACTTTGATGTATCGCCTTAAAGATCCCATGACATGGTACTTCTTGATGCTTTTATATGGCTCCTTAATGGTTCCCTAATACTGTAAATGAATCCTTCTTCAAAATCAACACTCAGTGCATGAGAAACAGAGATAAGATGAGAAAGAGTCATAAATATCTCTCTCAAACACTTTATTCTGGGCGTTGTTGCTTGAATGCAAATGAGGAGAAAAGAGATGGCCAATAGTAGAGGGTGGGGGCGTGGCCAAACTCTCCGCTCAGAGCTCAGAGCCCACAGCTGATCCATTTCCTTGTTTTTGCACGGGTGAGAGATTTGAAGCGTTCCATTGAAAAATAAACACATTTCCACATAAAATAAAATTAAACCACTGCTGTTCAAAGGTCCAGAGGCTCAGATAAAGGACTTCCGAGCCTAAAAAGACTCGGACGTGCCTCCAGGCAAATAAAAAAACGCATTTCGCATTGCCTAGCGCATTCGCAGTCCAAACTCTCTGGGCGTGATTTACAGAGACGCTGAGTACAGACAGACGGGGGTGGAACTGCATTTGCATTTATTTTTTCGATCTGACGTCAATAAGGTGCCTTGTTCAAAATCGCCTGTTTGAGCTCCGATTTTTTGTAACACAGAAAAGGATCGCAAATGCTCAGTTTAGACATTTTGCAACTTTTAACCATGGGGGGGCCTAAACAGGGTAGGGGAGCTCACATTAACGTTCAAAAACCTCAGAAAGTGAAAATTTCATGCCATGGGACCTTTAAGAGGCGTAAAATGGTGAATGCGATATTCTGTAGTATAATATTCACGTTTACATTTCTACGTGGCGTTTGGTCAAGTTATAGGTCGGATCTGTGGATCTGCAGTCTCACTAGTTTGTTTTTCCTTCCTCTTTGTAATTGAACCAATGCAAGATAAGGTTAATGCCATAATATGGAAAGTTCAAGGAAATGCAATGACAATGATCTCGAGGAAGATAAGCAGTTGGTGTACCCCAGAAAAGTGACATAGTGCACCTTTAAAGGAAAAGTAACGTTTTTTTTTTACAATTTGAGCCTTATTTCGGTAATAAAACAAGTTGTTTTACTCACCCATATCACTTTGGTGTCATATGGAGCATTTCCAGAGATGTTTTAGATTAGCGTTAGGCTAACGCCGTTAGCCTAGCGCAACTTATAGCCATAGCTCGGGGCATTCCCCGAGCATGTAATATGCCCCGTGCGGTCTCCAAATAACACAAACTTTAGCACTTTTCAAATCATAGAAGCTCGATGTCTTTAGTCTACGATTTTGTTTGGTCAAAAGTGGCCTGTAATCCAAGATTTATCCATAGTTTCGAGTAGATGAGGACGCCAGTGCGCATGTGCGGACTGTGCTCTCAGCTCCCGGGACCCAAACATGGAACGCAAAGCTGTAAACTATGGATAAATCTCGGATTACAGGCCACTTTTGATTCAAACGAAATCGTAGACTAAAGACATCGAGCTTCTATGATTTGAAAAGTGCTAAAGTTTGTGTTATTTGGAGCCCGCACGGGGCATATTACATGCTCTGGGAATGCCCCGAGCTATGGCTATAAGCGCTAGGCTAACGGGGTTAGCCTAACGCTAATCTAAAACATCTCCGGAAATGCTCCATATGACACCAAAGTGCTATGGGTGAGTAAAACAACTTGTTTTATTACCGAAATAAGGCTCAAATTGTAAAAAAGTTACTTTTCCTTTAATGATATAGAAGCCGGGACACTTTAACTGTACTAATATAACTCAAGTGGTCATAATATTATGCCTGTTTACAGTATATGTCAGTAGTAAATGTTCCTAGAAATACTTTCGTCTGGCTATTCACTGTATGTGACTATATGAGTATATGAGTACAGTATAGAAGTATATAAGAGGTGAAGCAAAAATAACAGTGCTGAGCAAACCTTGTGAGGATAAATGAAGATTACAAACACACAGGGGCCCTTCTGTGCATTAGAGTCTGGGCAGAAAATACATAATGTAACTACTGTAATATCACTGCTCCACCATATATGAGTCCATTAAAGTTTTAGGCACGTGTGAAATATGCAGTTTATTTTGTTTTTGTGTTTCAGGATGAATTTATCAAGATATTTCATTAATCAAAGTGGAAGTGTACACTGGTGTACAGGATCATATTTTTCATGATGTATTTTGAACAGTGAAGGTTTGCAAGTTGAGTAAACTGTTGAAACACTTATCTGTTAATATTAGGCTGCTTGAATGGGCAGTTAAAGGCCCTATTTTACACAAACTTAACTCTTATGGATTTTAAGCCATGTTATAATGCCGTTACCTCCTCAAAAACATACCTAGAGTTGTGTTTTGTTTCATTCACACAAGTTTGAGTAATCTGTTATTCTTAGTCTGTACATCTCCAAAGCTAAAAATGCATTTTCTGTATCACCGCATGACATCACAGGTGTTTTCCATTTGAGACAAGAACAAGAACTCAGCCTAAAATATGCAGGGTTTGTGTGTTAAACATGTACGAATGAAACAAAACACAACTACAGGTCTGTTTGTGATGAGGAAATAACATTATAGCCCTTTAAAGGGATATGCCACCCCCAGGTCAAATTTGGGCATCTCCCCACAGTCCAGAGACTAAAATAAGTGGTGGAAAGCGTTTTCCTGCTCACCCAGCCATTGTCCGAGTCTGTCGCCACTGACCGCCGCGGTATCTGGTGCTCCTCCGCCTTAGACTGGAGTCTAACGTCGCCAGAGAAAGATTTTGGCCAAAAGGAATTAATTTGCTCGATGCGTTTCCCAATTACTTTGTGTGTAGTGCGCATTCATATCGAGTGCAAATAAATGTGCAAATCAACACGGAGAGCTTGCCTTGGTCATTTTGGGTGGGAACTATTTTCCAGTGCGTAAGAATACAGCCGTATCACGCAGCACGCTGCCAGGGGAATCCCAGTTACGCACCGGGAAGGGAGTTCCCCTGTTGCACAACGTGGTGCGTGATACGGCTGTATTCTTACGCACTGGAAAATAGTTCCCACCCAAAATGACCAAGGCAAGCTCTCCGTGTTGATTTGCACATTTATTTGCACTCGATATGAATGCGCACTACACACAAAGTAATTGGGAAACGCATCGAGCAAATTAATTCCTTTTGGCCGAAATCTTTCTCTGGCGACGTTAGACTCCAGTCTAAGGCGGAGGAGCACCAGATACCGCGGCGGTCAGTGGCGACAGACTCGGACAATGGCTGGGTGAGCAGGAAAACGCTTTCCACCACTTATTTTAGTCTCTGGACTGTGGGGAGATGCCCAAATTTGACCTGGGGGTGGCATATCCCTTTAATGCGTTTGTCTTTTTTTTTTTTTTTTTATCTTTTATTATTACAAGGTACATATTTTGACATCACAATAACATTTGCAAAACACTTAACACCACAAGACAAGTTACCAGAAAAGATACAAAATGCACCTTTATAGGAAGTTATAGGAATATGATCATTTTGGACCAATGTAATATTTGTGGTCCATGCTTACACTATTTTTAGGAAACCATTTTTGTGATGTTTTCCACCTCAAACCTAAGCTTTGTCCTGTAAATTTACACAAGAATATCAGTTGTCCATATACTCTTGTACTAGTATTTGACCAACAGCACAGCACCAGCTTCTTGTGTATGTGCAGACTTCTCATATAGTGGTCCTCCTGCAGGCCTCTGCAGTGCTTTGTCATCCTCATATTAAAATGGCCCTGCTCTCCCCTATGCTCCACTTTGTTTGCACTAGAATGGCTCCCGAGTCATTCGTCACCAAAACACTGCGTAGTTGGGCGAGCTACAGCACCAGTAGACAGGGGCACTCTTGTACAGTCCAAGCACAGGCTGTCAGCGTGTGGGGCAGAAGAGGGATGAGTGAGAGTCAGGTCCAGAGGCTCAGGGATAGTCCATAACCAGAGCAGATTGCAACATAGACTTTTGGTAAACACAAGTGCAGTCTGGGTCAACACTGTCAGAGGAAATGAGAAACAGGAGGGGAGTGGACATGCAGGTATTTTTTCCGAAAGAATGATTTATATGAAAAGGATAAGTGAAGTCTCAATCATTGGATTTGTAAAAGAAGTCCCGATCTGCCCCACGGGAGGGGCCGGGTAGGGGCAGATTGGCAGTCTCGCTTCCATCAGTCTGCCCCAGTGCAGCTGTGGATACTTAGTCTTAGACTTAGACAAACTTTATTGATCCACAAGGGAAATTGTTTTACAATAGTAGTTTACCACCACAGAGTGTGGAGTGAATGAATAATGCTCTGTAAAGTGGTTTGGGAGTCTTGAAAGGCGCTATAGAAATCTGGTGATTAGGTAATTAGAATATGAAAATGAAATAATTAAAGATGCACTCTCTAACTTTTCCACTTGTTGAGATATAATTTGTTTGCCTTAAAAGCATGACATTAAACTTGTCTACTTCCATGGAGATGAGCGAATGACACCTCTAGGCCAAATACAGGTCAAATTTGTTTTCCCTCTTGAAATTTTCTCTGATTCACTCTAAAGTCTGCTTTCATTGACAGACAAATTAGCAACCCATCCATGCCTCTTACGTACTAAGTCAATATGCTGACAACAGAGCTATCCTTAAAGGTCCCATGGCATGAAATTTTCACTTTCTGAGGTTTTTGAACGTTAATGTGAGCTCCCCTACCCTGTTTAGCCCCCCCCATGGTTAAAAGTTGCGAAATGTCTAAACTGAGCATTTGCGATCCTTTTCTGCGTTACAAAAAATCGGAGCTCAAACGGGCGATTTTGAACAAGGAAACTTATTGACGTCAGATCGAAAAAAGAAATGCAAATGCAGTTCCACCCCCGTCTGTCTGTACTCAGCGTCTCTGTAAATCACGCCCAGAGAGTTTGGACTGCGAATGCGCTAGGCAATGCGAAATGCGTTTTTTTATTTGCCTGGAGGCACATCCGAGTGTTTCTAGGCTCGGAAGTCCTTTATCTGAGCCTCTGGACCTTTGAACAGCAGTGGTTTAATTTTATTTTCTGTGGAAATGTGTTTATTTTTCAATGGAACGCTTCAAATCTCTCCCCCCGTGCAAAAACACGGAAATGGATCAGCTGAGAGCCGAGAGCGGAGAGTTTGGCCCCGCCCCCACCCTCTACTATAGGCCAGCTCTTTTCTCCTCATTTGCATTCAAGCAACAACGCCCATTATGACCTGTTCTGAGGGAGAAAAAATACTCTTTCTCATCTTATCTCTGTTTCTCATGCACTGAGTGTTGATTTTGAAGAAGGATTCATTTACAGTATTAGGGAACCATTAAGGAGCCATATAAAAGCATCAAGAAGTACCATGTCATGGGATCTTTAAACAGGTGTCAGTGCCTGTTGCATTCTGGGATGCCATGGTGACAGGATCACAGGTATTACACATTATCAGCAATCCGAACTCTGAACTTTTAAACAGACTTCTTATACTTTTCACTTACGGAGAGCGGCACTAGACTTGATTTGAGTCTAACCCACTCCGTTGTAAGTTTAACCACATAATTCACTCGAGCACTTTGGTAAATAAGCAGAACACATTGCAGGCCAATCAATAAGACGTCATTGTCCCTGAATTGCACGTCCCATTCATCCAGGCGCTGACATTTCCAACCCTCTCACAGCTCTCGAACGCACCAGTGGGTCAGCCAGTGTTCAATCATCTGGTCAGTGTTGAGGCTGCAAAGTGGCCGATAGCACACCATTCTCCTTTTATCTGTGACTCTTCATTTAAATAAAACAAATGAGAATTAAGTCCAACACTTCTTTTGATGGTGATTTTCAGATTGTGTTTGTTTAGTTCCCATGATCTGGTTTTAAAAAGTCACAACAGTGGGTCAACAAATCATGGTTAATTATAGGAAGGACATCACATCACATTAAAATGATTGGGATGGAAGGTCCTATATTATGCGAAATTGACTCTATGTTATAACAGACATGTTATAAGTTAAGTTAAAAACATTATAACATGTTTTTACCTTATAAAAAAAAAACGTTTCTTTCATACATGTTTGAGTAACCTTTTATTATTAGTCAGTCTATCTGTATATATCTATAAAGCTCAAAATGCTCTTAGACTTAGACAAACTTTATTGATCCACAAGGGAAATTATTTTTGTTCTACCTTGTGATGTTGTGAAGTGGTAGTTTTCAAGTTAACAGCTACCTTTTACTTTTAGTTCAGCAGCTCATCTCGTCACAGATCTGACTTGCAAATTGGCCCAGTGGCATCATGTGCTTGTCTCCATGAAGTTTAAAGGTCCCATGGCATGAAATTTTCACTTTCTGAGGTTTTTGAACGTTAATGTGAGCTCCCCTACCCTGTTTAGGCCCCCCCCATGGTTAAAAGTTGCGAAATGTCTAAAACTGAGCATTTGCGATCCTTTTCTGCGTTAGAAAAAATCGGAGCTCAAACGGGCGATTTTGAACAAGGAAACTTATTGACGTCAGATCGAAAAAAGAAATGCAAATGCAGTTCCTCCCCCGTCTGTCTGTACTCAGCGTCTCTGTAAATCACGCCCAGAGAGTTTGGACTGCGGAGGAGCTACACAATGCGAAATACGTTTTTTTATTTGCCTGGAGGAACTTGCAAGTGTTTCTAGGCTCGGAAGTCCTTTATCTGAGCCTGTGGAGATCTGAAACAGCAGTGGTTTAATTTTATTTTCTGTGGAAATGTGTTTATTTTTCAATGGAAGGCTTCTCATCTCTCCCCCCGTGCAAAAACACAGAAGTGGGTCACAGAACGGAGCGGAGAGCTTGGCCACGCCCCCACCCCCTACTATAGACCACCTCTGTCCTCCTCATTTGCATTCAAGCAACAACGCCCATAATGGAGTGTTCCAGAGTGACATTTATGACTCTTTCTCATCTCATGAGTGTTAATTTTGAAGAAGGATTCATTTACAGTATTAGGGAACCATTAAGGAGCCATATAAAAGCATCAAGAAGTACCATGTCATGGGATCTTTAACCCTCAATCACACCTTAAAAAAAAAAATCACTCTGAGGGTATTAAAGCAAATTTTTCTGTATTGAATTTCATTTGGCTATTAAAAATAATAATAATAATTTTAAAAAAATAGGATTAATATATATATTTTTAAACTTTTTGTTTTATTTGCTCAACCAACATCTGACCTTTTGGTCCATATTTTAAAATATGTATTTAAATATTTATTTTCAAATATCTGTAATCCTTTAACTGCTGACTTTCTTTCATAAAGTCAGTACATTTCACACACAAAAATCACAAAAAGTGAAATATCTTCCACATGCTTGATGCAATCTGGATGTTTTCGGGTTCCACAAGATCCTGGTGTATGTCAAAGTTGCATCAAACTTTTTTTTATTTATTTAATGCCCATGTTCTACCACATAAACAACAAATCTTGAAAAACATATTCTTCATTTTATGTCATAAATTATTGTTTTGTAGCAGGGTGTCCAACCTGTTTATGCGTGCAATCGACTTTCACACAAAAGAAAAAAAGTATATGTAAAAAGAACACAGACAAGGACAATTTATACTTGTGTTTTATTTACCTTATTGAGATATGTGACACTGGGAGGTGGTGGCAAGTTTCAAGCAAATGTTCATCTGTCTGGGAGAATTCTATAATCCAAGATGGGTAGATTTAATCCCTACATAAACCTTGGGTCATCCTTAATAGTTTTCTAATTTACAGTGTATAGAAAGTCTAATATAGTTTTTCTCAATAGTCTGTGCATGTTTGAGTGATCTTATAGTCTCTCCCATGTGTTAGCAGTTAATACCTCCTCTTTAATTTCACAATGACAAAATGCTGAAAAAAATGCCAAACAACAATGAAACATGAAGTCTGTGGCTCTAGTGTAATACTTAAAACACAAATCATTAATTGCAGCATACATTAAATATTGATTATTTGTAATTATTTCATTTCTTTGTGTAAATTTGTTTCTCCAGATTCAACTTTGCTGACAGGGCCCGCATGGCTTGCTTACTCTTGATAAACATACCCCTAACACAGTGACCATTTTGTCATTGCTATAATTAGTCATGGACAGGGGGCGATAAAGTCACTGGACTGTGTGTGTGCAGACACGAGTGGGCCTGACCTCTCCTGCTAAACACTATTAATAACTGCTGACACTGTAATCTCCATAAGGATCATTATAGGCGAAAAACAAAGCAATGTTTTATTCATACAGCATTATCAAGTCAGATTTATGAGAATAGTGTGGTATGTAAAAGAATACTCAAAAATTCAAATTTGTTTATTTTTGATGAGCTGAGGTGCATGAGAGAGGGCATCTGGAACAACACTGCAGCAGCCTTTTTTGTAGTGGACCCAGAATGTGAAAGCTTGTGAGCTGTGAGGATGTCTTGGGACAGTTGAACGCCCAGGCTAGAGCACTGTGGTCTGTGTAAACATCAAAGGTGCTGCCTTCAAGGACAACAGCCCACACAATAGCCTGACATTCTTTTTCACCTGTGGAGTAATGGACTTCAGCACCATGGAGAGCTCATGAGGCAAAGGGGCGCCCTTCACCGTCAACAGTCTGCATGAGGACAGCTCTCAGGTCCACATCAGTGGTGTCACAGTGAACCTGTAAAGTGAGCTGTGACCTGTGGCATCTGAATCAGTTTTAAATTTATTGAAAGTGGCTTGGAAATCAGAGGACCATTCCCATGGAACATCCTTTTTTAGGCTGTTCAGGGGTGCAGCAATGTCAGCAAACCGTGAAATAAACTTGTGATACCGGCTAACCATGCCCAAGAATCTTTGAAGGCTTTTTAGATCTGTTAGTGGAGGAAAATCTGCTATGGCTGACTCTTTTGCAGGGTCCACTTCCACCCCTTTACCCTGAAACCAGATGACCCAGAAAGGTGAGCTGACGCTGAAACAGATGGCACTATTTTACACTGAGCATTAGGTTTGCTTGGGTGAGTTTGTCAAACACAGCTTTGAGGTTGAGGAGGTGCTGTTCCTGTGTTTTGAGAGGATGATGAGGTCATGGATGTACACAAAATATATCTTTCCCCTCAGCTCTCCTAAGACCATCTCCATCAGTTGGTGGAAAGTAGCCCCAGCATTGCACAGACCGAAAGGCATGACTTTAAACTGAAAGAGGCCCAGGTGGGTGGTCAGAGCAGTCTTGCGTTTGCTCTCTTCGTCCATGGCCACCTGCGAGTATCCACTCTTAAGATCCAGGGACCTGGAATACTCCAGGATCTCATGTATTAGGGGCATGGGATAGGCAAAGTGCTGGGCTAAAGCATTTAAGCCTCTAGTCCACACAGAAATGTGGCATTCCATCTTTTCTTGGAGTGAGAATGACTGGAGAGGACCATGGCAAGGTGGATGGCTCAATGACATCATTTCAATCAAGCATTTTTTGAACTTGTTCCACATTGAACTTAGGTCCAATGTCCAGGCCCAAATCAGTTCCTCAATCTCGGAACACTTAGAGGAATTACTTTTTGAACTCTGCCCAGTTGTTGATTTTGTTACGGACTGCCAACCACTGCGTGCAGGGCCCTTTAAGACTGCACTGAGTGTTCCCATCAGCTCTGTGTCATTCAGACATTTTTACACTGCTAAATAAAGTCTGTGATGTCATAGGAGCTTCTTGACTCTCCAAACTGAGGAAAGGGTTGTATGAGCTAACATACATGAACATTCACATGGACAATGACTCCCTCTTTTCTGCATCACTCGAAGAAAAACAAAAACTTAAACACAACACTTCCCCACTTTCCCACAATCAAGGAATAATTTAGCTCCATAAAATGCTTCTTTATAAAAGAAAAATAGATATTTCTATAACTGTACACTGCATCTATAGAGCATAAATTCGGGGCATGTTTTGAAGTTTTAGACTCGGTTGTAGCACCCATCTCCTTCAAACTCGTGGATGGCATAGGAGGTGCAGGTGTAGAGAAACCAGCAGGTCTCCAGGACAATCGGGTTTTCGTCTGAAACTTTCTTAATTCTTCTGCCCATCTCTGATCTCTATTGTTTCAGCTCTCCAGCTATCCTGTTCATAGCTGTTCTTATGCCATCCTCTCTACAGAGAGTACTGTCCACAGCTTCTTTGAGTTGGACCTCCTGGCCACTGACTGTCCCCTTTAAAGAATCCAGTTGCTCCATCAACATTTCTACATCTTCATCATTCCCCTTCTCGGCATTAGCAGTGCCTCAGGTTGATTGAGATACATTGACTCCATGTGACCTGTAAGCTCTGCTACAATGCTTAGATTTTGCCTGGAGGTAACATGGTGATGGGGTCAAGACTTGGTGTGGGGTCTTCCAAACTTCCATCTCTGTCATCTTCACATAGTAAACTTTGACTGGGGTTTTCCATGCTCCTTTTGAGTGTGAATACAGCTTAATGTATTTGACTGTCTTTTGACTGCACATAGAAGTACTGCAATTATGTGTAATACTGCGCTCGTACTTTAACTTGTGCGTGCTTGAAAGTGCGCGGGTGTGAGAGCATGCGTAACTTGTGCGTAACCGTGCGTAAAGCTACAATGAATGAGTCTAAGTTTAATTCAGAACTGAGTAAGACTACACGCAATGTAGGTCACAGCTATAGCATGAAACGTGCATCTAAACCCAGCTAATAACAAACAAGTAGCTTTAGAATGTCCACTGATATAAATATGAATCTAATCCACGTTCCCCGTACCAGCCACCACTCAATTCACCTGTTCTGTCCTGAGGATCTATTCACATCAGCAGGAGTGAAATAGTGAAATACAAAAGAGGTGCTTTTGGCCTAAAGTACCCAGCTTTTTATTGACATTGCCAGATATTAATGGATGAATGGCCAGGGAGAAAAAAAAACAAAAAACCTCCCCACGCTCGAGGGCACCCCACTTTACACCATCACCAAACATAATACAATAATACAATAAACGATAAACAGTTTATAAGCGGTTCACCAAATCACATCCGCTAGCTTGCCCACAAGTTGCCAAAGTTTTACACATGCGGCATAAGCTATGTGTGGATAAAGTGAAGCCGACGTCTATATTCACGACAACTGCGTTTTCAAACTTGCACCCCAAACCCAGCAGCTCCCGCGGAGAAATATAATCCAACGTTTATGGAAACGTAGTAATCCAAGAAAGCGATATATTCTACAGAGTTAGCTTCATGGCTTTTCCAAGACGGTGTGTGATGTAAGTAAGTAAGTAAGTAAACTTTATTTATATAGCACCTTTCACAGATAAAATCACAAAGTGCTTTACAGAGTGCAAATAAAAATAGATAAAATACAAAGCAACAATAATAAAAACAGGTAAATAAGACAAAGAGTATTAAAATTAACTAAAAGCTTGCCTGAATAAAAGTGTCTTTAGCTGCTTTTTAAAGGAATCAATAGATTCAGCCACACGGAGAGACAGAGGCAGGGCATTCCACAGTCTAGGGGCCACTGCCTGAAAGGACAGGTCACCTCGAGTTTTAAACCGGGTCTTAGGGACCTTCAGGAGGTTTTGGCCAGAAGACCGGAGGGAGCGGCCAGAGGTGTAAGGAATCAACATCTCTGATCTCTGTATTCAGGGGCCTGTCCATTAAAAGCTCTAAAAGTCAAGACTAACATTTTAAAATCAATTCTAAATTTGACAGGTAGCCAATGTAAAACAGATAAAACTGGAGTGATGTGTGCCCTTCTGTTGGTTCCTGTTAGAAGCCTTGCTGCAGCATTCTGGACCAACTGGAGACGAGTGAGTGCAGATTTGTTAAAACAAGTAAAAAGAGATTACAATATTAATTACAATAATCTAAACGAGAAGAAATAAAAGCATGGATAATCAATTCCAGATCAGATTTAGATAATATTGCACTCAGTTTAGAGATAGATCTCAGATGGTAAAAGCAGTTTTTGACCAAATGTCTTGAATGGCTGTCCAGGGACATTGACTGGTCAAATAGAACACCAAGGTTTCTAAGGCTAGGCTGAGAAGAGGAGCCCAGAGAACCCAGGTGTTGCTTGATCAGAGGAACTTTCTGTTCAGGAGCAATGATCAGAGTTTCAGTTTTCCTATAATTTAATTGAAGACAGTTGTGAGCAAGCCAGTCCTTAATAAATGAGACACAATTTAAAGCTCAGCCAACTTATGAAACTCTAAATCATTGAAGGAGCAGTACAATTGGATGTCATCAGCGTACAAATGGTAAGACACATTTTTGAAGGTGCTTATAATTTTACCGAGAGGGCTGATGTACAAAAGGAACAGAATTGGGCCTAGGACTGAGCCCTGAGGGACACTGTGCAACAGGGGAGTGACTTCAGACATTATATTATTCACAAACATGGCAAAAGTTCTGTTGGTCAGTGTAACGAACAGGCCGTTCATTACAAAGTGCATGTATCCACACATGCACTTTCATAGACTTTGCACTTTATATATATTTACATTGCACCTTTAGAGCACGGAGCACTTACAAGATACGCTAATTTGCACATATAAGATTGCACACATTTGTATTGTTTTAAAGTATTTATTGAAAACTTTTGGCGTTTGTCACGGAGTCCGGTCGGGCGGGTGCTTCCAGTAATGGTGGCCGCCGGTCTGCAGAGACAAACAAGAACAATCAATGTGCAATATGTGCCGCTTTTTATATTGGTTGTGTCTTGTGTGTGTTTGCGTGTGTGGGATGTGGATATTTTAAAGTGTGAAAGTGGTATGCGTGGGTTGAGTTGTGCTTCTACTTACCCGTGTCTCATGTCCAGGTGTCTGGCCAAAAGATTCCCCGGAGGACCAGACACCGTTTAAGAGTTCCGGGCCAGCTCAAGACAGCGGACATCGGGGGGAGGAAATGCCACCAATTTTAATTGGGTTTATTCACTTTATACTTTATTAGGTGTTTGGTTTTTAAGAGTTTATTTTTGTATGTGGGTTTTATATGGTTTATTTGATGATGGGTATTTTATTGGAGGATTTTAACTTAGTTTTAAACAGCTAATGTTAATTATACACCCCTTGGATTTTTTATGGTTTTACCTAGCAGTATTTAAGCCACCTGTATTCTGTCATTCAGTGCTCTGCTGCTGGAGAAGAACCACACTCTGATCCTCCTTGCACTTTAATTTATTTTGCACTGCACTTTGCACGTGAGCACTTTATTTTTTTTTTTTGTGCAAACTGGGAAAAACATTCAAAACTGTGGACCACGTCAACCCTGCCTCCAGTATCTGTTTGTGGAACTCACTGCAATCTAGCCGCTCTACTCGTCTTGGTCACAGTCAGGTAAGAAGAAAACCATGAAAGAACAGTTCCTATTTCATTTTGCAGTCGACATAACAGTATTTTGTGGTCAAATGTGTCAAAAGCTGAGGACAGATCTAATAAAACCAATACACTGTACTGACCAGAGTCTGCAGCCATTAGTATGTCATTAGACACCTTTAACAGGGCAGTTTCAGTGGAATGCATCCTGGGGTACCCAGACTGAAACTTATCAAGAATACGCTGACTAATCAGAAAAGAAATCAGCTGCCCTGAAACTACTTTCTCAATAACCTTAGCTAGAAAATGCAGTTTTGATATTGGCCTGTAATTGCCTGGCTCTGATGGATCCAGATTTGGCTTCTTTAGAATAGGACTTAAAACTGCCTGTTTGAGAGACCTTGGTACTATCCCGGTTGACAGAGAAATATTTATCAATCTGACAATATGCGGACCAATCACATCAAACACCTTTAAAAACAGTGAGGTGGGTACAACATCAAGTGGGCAGGAAGAGGGTTTCATCTTTTTTAGTAAAGCACTAACGTCCTCCAAAGTCACAGGCATAAATGAAGACCATGAGCACAACGGAGAACCAACACTGGGGGAACTATCCGGAGGTGGTTTTACACTTGCCCTGATATCGTCAACCTTTTTCACAAAAAAGTTTAAAAAATTTGTTACAGTCTTCTGTTGTGTGTATGGGCACCAGCGGGGCTGAAGGTGATACAATGTTGTGGATAATATCAAACAAGATTTTTTGATTTTTCTTGTTCAAATTCACAAGATTGGAAAAATATTCCGATCTGGCCTGTTTAATCATTTCATTCAGCGATGAGATCAACTCTCTTAAACGTAGTCTGTGCACTTCAAGCTTTGTAGATTTCCACAGATGCTCTACTTGACGACATGTTCTCCTAAAAGCCATGATGTTCTCATTCATCCAAGCAAATTAAAATACACACAGCTGTGGTCTATAACATGAACATCCACAATACTGAGCTGGTCTATGTTAAGGCCAAAGGAGAAAACAAGGTCCAATGTATGTCCTTTCTTATGTGTGGGACCCGACACAGGCTGTTTAAAATGAAATGACTCAGTGAGTGACAGTAACTCAAAGGCCACACTGCAAGAAGGCTCATCAATGTGTATGTTAAAATCCCCAAGAATTAAAACTTTCTCAAATTTAATAACAGAGGATAAAAACTCAGAAAAATCATCTAAAAACGCACGTGCAGGACCAGGAGGTCTATATATTAAAACACAATAAAATGAGTCAGTATGTCCAACCTTAGTCAGCTGCAGCTCAAATGAGTTGAAAGGGTCCGGCTTCAGAAGTCTGCAGGAGAAGCAGTCCCGGTAGATGAGAGCGAGTCGGCCTCCACGCCGGGCAACACGCGGGGTACCAAACACGGAGCAGTCCGGAGGGCACAGTTCATTCAAATGAGTGAATTTCTGCTCTCGCTGCCAAGTCTCCGTCAAGAACATCAAATCCACGCGTTCTTCTTTAAACAAGTCACCGAGGAAAAAAGCTTTATTCACTATAGAGCGAGCGTTCAGCAGGGCGATCCGTATTGGCTTTGCGCACTCGGCCGCAGATGCGCGCTGGCTAACACAATCTGCGTGTGCCCCCGAGCTCGTCCCCTCTCCACTTAAATAACCCAACCAACATATACAGTCTATATGCATTCTGTACAATAATAATAATAATAATAATAATAATAATAATAATAATAATAATAATAATACATAAAATAAAGGGCCATACTCAAAAAGTAACAAATAAGTTTCATATCCAGCTGAGCGAATCAATAGACTATGAGGACCTAAATGGTCTTTACAACAGTATGACATTAAACTTATCCATCTAGCATTTATTCAATTACAAGTGATTTTATTTTTCCAAAATGTTTGTCTCCATGGAGATAGATGAACTTAAAGGCATACTGTGGAACATTCCAGGCAAATAATAACTGTCCATGGAGGCAAACAAGTGGCGAGCCACCAGCAAAGTAACACAGTGCACCTTTGAAGCAAAAGTACACACCTCAGAGTAAAAAAATACTCAAGTCAAAGTATCATATGAAAAATTTACTCAAGTAAACCTATTAAATACAAAATTTAAAAACGTACTTAGAGTAAAAAGAAACTATTGCATAGATTTTTTTCTAGCTGTTTTTCTTTGTATTTTCTTTGCTCAAATTATAAACTGTATTTACCAGGCAAATCATTGAAGAGATTATTGTATTTCCATATCTCACAATCATACAAACTGACAAACTTATTCCAGCCCCCCCTTTGCAAATGTAGCTTTATCTTATAACATTTTGACATGATGTATTTTCCAGTAATTAATAAATAAAAAGGGACCATATACAATAGAACATATAATTTCTCCACCATTTTACCGTATTTTGTATTTTGATGTTGTATTGTAACCTTGAGTGTCTTGAAAGGTGTCTCAAATAAAATGTAAACCTTTATTATTAAACTGACACTTCTGTATTCTTTGCACACAGATCTGAAACCACCACAGCGATATATCTTGTTCTTATAACCAATAACTGACTTTTTACAATTCATATAAAAAATTAAAAAAAATCAGCACTGAATTTTTAACTGAGTTTCCAGTACTTTTTCTCAAATATTTGCCAGTCCTATGTGTAGAGCTAAAGCAGTAGAATCGTTCAACTCCTTAGGGGGGCACGGCCATCATTTCCAAATTTCCCTTATCTCCCTCCTTTCTTCTCATAATTTGCCTCCTGCTGGATGAGATAAGTTTGGATTCGATTTCTGTATCAGAGGGACAGGTGAGGACGAAGAGGAGGCGGAAGAGCAGCGTATACTTTGAGTCTGTCTTAAAGGCAGTGATGGATGGGCATCTGGGGATGACAGGGAAACGCGGGGTGCCTGCTCTGCTCGCATCAAATCATCCAATTCAGACTTTTCTCAAGGACTTGTGTAATTCAGCGTTTGATCTGAGCCTTGGGGGGAGCGTCTGGAGAGAGGAGCAGGAGGAGCTCCACGCATGAGAGGAAAGGGCAGAATGAAAGATCCGAAAAAGAAGATTCAGATTTAGCCTGTTTCAGGAAGCAGTTAGTCTTGACTATTCACAAAAGTGTATTGTGTAACTTTTCTGGCCAGTATCCAACTTTTGCTTTTATTCATTATTTTCTCAGAAATGTTCCACAGTCTGGCATTAAACTTGCCTCTTCAATATCCTCCTGAGACCCGGCCCATTCATTTGTGTCCTTTATAGTGCACATAGAGTTAACAAGTCTATTTTTTAAGTGTTTTAAGATAGACTCTAGTTTGTGGCTGCACTATGATAAAATAAATAAATAAATAAATAATAATAATAATAATAATAATAATAATAATAATAATAATAATAATAATAATAATAATAATAATAATACAGTGGTACCTCACCTTACGAAATTAATTCGTTCCAGAAGTGGTTTCGTAACGTGAAAAATTCGTAAGTTGAGTAGCTATTTCAATGGAAAAAGCCTGATTCGTTCCAAGGCCCCGATCCAAGTTTTTTTTTTTATAGTGTAACTTTTTTATAGTGTGACATTGTGTTCTGTGTGTTTCTCACATTTGTCTCTCGTTTAAACACTCAAACTTTCATAGATTTCCAACAAAATTATTAATAGTGAAGTGTGGGGGGAAGGGGGAGGGGGGAGAAGAGTGCGCTCTGACACGTGTGTGATAGCGCACATGACCCGGAGCGGAGCTGACAGCAGGTCTAGACCAAGGTCTAAACCTGGGCTGGACCAGGACTAAACCAGGACTAAACCAGGACTAGACCAGGACTAGACCAGGTGGATTAAAGCGCCGCGCGTGGGTCCATTTCCTGGTTTTGTTTCGAGTCACAGCTGAGGCGAGCCGCTGCTCTAGACCTGCCCGCGTAAGGTGCTCACAGAGCGGCCTGGATAGAACCATGAGGTCGGCCTCTTCAATCAATCAATCAATCAAACATTTATAAGGCGCTTTTCATACAAAAATTGTAGCACAAAGCGCCTTACAGTGGTCAAGGATTAGAAGATTGACCTTTATTGATCTCACACAGGAGAGGTTGTTTCTATATTTGACCCGGGGACCATCCCCATGATTTTGTTTTGTTATTTATGCTTTGGTCAGGCCCTAAGCTGGAGGATTTTACCTATGGCGCATGTTTAGGTTGATGGGGGAAACCGGAGTACCCGGAGGAAACCCACCCAGACACGGGGAGAACATGCAGTCTCCACACAGAAAGGCCCGGGCAACCCGAACCTTCTTGCTGTGAAGCATGAGTGCTAGCCACTCAGCCACCGTGCCGCCAGGGAAAATAAAAAATAAAAAAAATAATAATAATAAAAAAAAAAAAAAAAAAAAAAGACCTCCAGGCCGGTGACCGGGAAAATCCCCGGACCCATGCCCGCTTAGGGATCTCTTAAGGCGGGCTGGCAGTGTCCCCCTGGGTCCCTGGATGTCTGGGGCTCCGTGCCTGGAGGGGCCCTGGAGAGCAGGTCTAGACCAGCTCTTGCATGCGAGCAGTGGCTCGCCTCAGCTGTGACTCGAAACAAAACCAGGAAATAGACCCACGAGCGGCGCTTTAATCCACCTGGTCTAGTCCAGGTCTAGTCCAGGTTTAATCCTGATTTAGTCCAGGTCTAGACCTGCTGGGAGCCCCCAGCAGCTGTCACACATGCCGCTATCACACGTGTCAGAGCGCAGTCTTCTCCCCCCCCCCCCCACACTTCACTATTAATAATTTTGTTGAAAATCTATGAAAGTTTGAGTGTTTAAACGAGAGACAAATGTGAGAAAAGTTTAAATCCAGTCTGAGAAAAGCGTATAATGTGTGGCTGAGCGCATTATTTGAATTTTTGAGATTTCGCGTTTCGTAACTTGAATTTTCTTTCGTATCTAGAGACCGTGAAGGCGTTTCGTAACTTGAAATTTTCGTTTGTTGGGTCATTCGTAAGGTGAGGTACCACTGTAATAATAATAATAATAATAATAATAATAATAATAATGATGATGATGATGATGATGATGATGATGATGATGATGATGATGATGATGATGATGATAATAATAATAAATTAAATCAAATAATAACATAAAAATACATAAATAGCCTAAGTAAATAAATAAATAAATAAATAATACATAAAAATATATTTAAAAAATAATATACATGCATAAATAAGTAAACAAATAAATAAATAATAAATAAAAATATAAATAAAATAAAAATAATAAATCATGCATGAATAAATACATACGTAAGTAAATAAATACATAAGAAATTAAAAGGAAATCTAAAAACTTTTTGAGGTGACTGTAGAAGCTTGTCAGAGACGTTGGTCATCAAAACAAAAAAAAACAAAAAAATGTTTTTGTTAGGTTAACTTCACATGGATTTAACACCATTACAGTCCATTACAGAGGACATGTTCCAACATTATGAATAAAAATAAAATTAACAAAATGTAAATGCTACGGTGTTCATTTACCTCCAAATAGAACATTTAAATAATAATAATAATTTAGATACACTTTTTTCTTCGGGTCCCAGGAGGATATAAATGTTTTTACTATAGTACATTTTATTTTGAAAAACATGCATTTTTGCTGTAAGCGGGGTCACCTCTCCACAGATCTGTAACTTGTTTTGATGGTGTCATTTCTTGTTTCCACTGGTGACAGACAAGCTTAATGCCATACTGCGTAACATTCCAGGCAAAACAATAACAGCAGAATTCTCTTTATCAGAAACCGTAAAAGACCACATCACATTGAAAGAATAGCTCTTTTAGTGTTGAAAATTCCATTCAATTCTATATAAAAAAAAACAACAACAATTGTTTTTAAGGGTGAGTTCACACTCCAGACCATTTTAAGTTTTAGTCACAAATTTGATGTGCAGATGAAAATGTGAATGCACCCTTAAAGATCCCATGACATGGTACTTCTTGATGCTTTTATATGGCTCCTTAATGGTTCCCTAATACTGTAAATGAATCCTTCTTCAAAATCAACACTCAGTGCATGAGAAACAGAGATAAGATGAGAAAGAGTAATTTTTCTCTCTCTGAACAGGCCATTATGGGCATTGTTGCTTGAATGCAAATGAGGAGAAAAGAGCTGGCCTATAGTAGAGGGTGGGGGGCGTGGCCAAACTCTCCGCTCTCGGCTCTGAGCTCTGAGCTTATCCATTTTCGTGTTTTTGCACGGGGGGAGAGATTTGAAGCGTTCCATTGAAAAATAAACACATTTCCACAGAAAATAAAATCAAACCACTGCTGTTCAAAGGTCCAGAGGCTCAGATAAAGGACTTCCGAGCCTAGAAACACTCGGACGTGCCTCCAGGCAAATAAAAAAACGCATTTCGCATTGCCTAGCGCATTCACAGTCCAAACTCTCTGGGCGTGATTTACAGAGACGCTGAGTTCAGACAGACGGGGGTGGAACTGCATTTGCATTTCTTTTTTCAATCTGACGTCAATAAGGTGCCTTGTTCAAACTCGCCCGTTTGAGCTCCGATTTTTTGTAACGCAGAAAAGGATCGCAAATGCTCAGTTTAGACATTTCACAACTTTTAACCATGGGGGGGGGGGCCTAAACAGGTTAGGGGAGCTCACATTAATGTTCAAAAACCTCAGAAAGTGAAAATTTCATGCCATTTCATTAATATGGTCCTGTTCTAGTTCTTGTCTGGTTTTGAGTTTTAGTCACAAATTTGATGTGCAGATGAAAATGTGAATGCACCCTTAATATCAAACTTTCTCTTTAGTATTGAAATCAAATATGAACTTTAAGTATCAACAAATTAAACTAAGTGGAAGTCGCCACTGAATCTTCATCTTCTCCCAAACCCTCTGCCAGTTCTTAGACACTTTCTAATTAAATGCAAACAACACTTGTCCAATTATTCTGCTATTCACTAGACCACAACTTTTACCCCAACAAGAAATAAAGGCACAAGACCTTTAAAGGGACAGTGTGTAAGATTTTTACCTGTTAATTACTGAAATTGAAGATACCCATTCAAAAATACATTGTTTTCCAAGCCTTTTCACTTCCATCATGAAATCAAAGTATTCTTTTGGACTTAGATATAGTCACATAAAAGGGGGATCTTCCCCATATAGAGGCAGCCATTTTGAATACGAGAGCCGCAGAAGGACATTTGGGCTCATCCTTCGCCTCGGCTCCTGCTAGCATCTGCTCAGCCGCGCTGCATGTGGGAGAGAAGGAGCGAAGGAGAGAAGGAGAGAAGGGGAAGGGGAGGGGGGGAGGGGGGAGCCTCGTGGAGAGAAGGGGAAGGGGAGGGGGGAAGGGGGGAGCCTCGTGTAAACAAGCATGCTGCTGTATCGCACATCGTAATGGATATAACACGTATTTTGGACTAAATTGTTTTACTGGATTTTATTCGCTGGATCCTTATGGACAGATTGAGACCAAGTTTATGGTGAAATACAGAGTTTGACCTGTGCAGAGCCTTCAAAGGTAAGCTAAGTAACTCGTTTTGTGCTTTTCTGTATAAAAGCCCCATGTGCTCGGGGAGTGATTGTTTTGCATGGAAATGAATTGCATAGTCAAAAAGAGGAGACTGTAAGGTTTCATTTGATGTGTAGATTGTCATGAATTATGATCGGGATTGTGTGTTTTCATGCGAAAAGAAAAAAAAAAAGTGAACGGGGGACCGCATTTTATGTATACAGCGGCGCGCAGTTCGTGCGCGGGCACGCGAGCTGTCGGCGCTACGGCGCACCCGGGTGACCCTCGAGGTCTGCCATAGCCAAATGAGGAAGTGGAATAGCTACTAACCACCTATGCGCCACGAATCCTACACACTGTACCTTTAAGTGAGGAGAGAGCGATTGGTATCTAATACAGAGCTACCATGATGACAGATGTTGTGTTGTCTGCTACAGGAACAAGCGTAGGTCTTCTTTCCAGTGCAATGCGAAGAATAGCCAGCGCTACCAATTAATGAGACTGGGGGACTGTCCAATTCTGCAGATTAATGTTGGAAATAGGAGCTTGCGGAGGATAAATCAGACCTCAAGGTGCCACTTTGGGCTGTGGAAATGAATAAATGCTGGTGTATTACAGATGGTTCCTTGGCACAGCGTGTACAAAAGCACTTTTATGCGCAGGACACCATGGCGAGGGCGGAGCTGTCATCGTCGTGGATACAACAGTGTCTAGTGTGTAAGTTTATTGATTGTAAAATGGCACAGCGCTAATTGTCTCTTCAATTTGCAGTGTGTTTAAGACTGGAGAGGGCTCTTATCAGCTCACAGCCAGGCTCTGGGGTACTGCACGATACTGGTGTAGCAGTATAATGCGCGGGACTTAGTAAAGTGCAATGCCAACAGTTACAAAGAAGAAGAAGGTTAAAAAAAAAATAAAATAAAATAAAGTTAAATGCTAGTCTATACATTCACTAGTTTAAAATTATAGCCAGGTTTGAATTTTCTTTTCTTCATTATTTGAGTTTGTGGCCCATATGTTGCTATTTTGTAATAACCAGGGCTCTCAAGTTTTGAGCGGGGTCGTGCTTGAGACTGCGTAATTTCCGAGGGGGGGCTCTTGAATTGCGTGAGAAATGCCGTTGAATTGCGTTGAATTTGTCTAAAGAGCAAGCTTAAACTGCAAAGCAACTAATGAGAGTTATATAAATGAAGTTATTACCTGATGGTTCTCAGTTTGTTTTATCATCACCGTCAGTCGCTGTGTGCGCTTAGCAGCTGAAACTAGTCTGCCCAACAACAGAACAATCTATTTTCTGATTGGCTGAAATTGAGATTTTTTTCCGGGGAGCGGGGCGGGGAGGAGGGGTGTGTTTTTTTCGCTGAAAACGCGCAGTGCCTGCATAAACTGAGCCACACAGACCGATTTTCTGGGCACACAAAAAAATAAAAATAAAAATTCAGCGTGAGAAATGCCACGTGTGGCGTGTGAGCGTGTGAACACGTCGAATTGCGTGTGTCACACTCTCAATGCGTGAGACTTGAGAGCCCTGGTTATAACTGTTATAATGTTTCCTCATCAAAAACATACCTGGAGTTGTGTTTTGTTTTACTCACACATAAGCAGGGTCTAACCAGTACAATAACCAGAGCTGAAGAAGCCTCTCGAATGAGCGGCGAAACGTTTTCAACCAAACAAACTTTGTCCAGTTGACAAATTGAACTTCTCCTTTTATCATTTACTCACACATGTTTAACAAAACATGCTAAATTTATCCTTTGTTCTCTCAAACTGAAAATACTCTCTTCCTCCTTGTGATGTCATGTGGTAGTGCTCCACTGTGTTTTTAAATTCCATATACCTTCATCAGAATAATTTGGATCACAGTTTCAGCCCTGGAATTGCCCATCTCTACTGAAAAAAGGCAAAAAGTAGCTATTGGTTTGAAAACTATCACTTTATGAATGACATCACAAAGTAGAACAGAGCATTCTGAACTTAATAAGGCGTTACTCAAACATGTGTGAATGAAAAAATTACGACTGTAGGTATGTTTTTGAGGAGGTAACAACATAATAACATTACAGTTTTGCATAATATAGGACCTTTAAGCTATTCATGTTTTAAAGTCCGTACATCTTAAAGGGATATGCCACCCCCAGGTCAAACTTGGGCATCTCCCCACAGTCCAGAGACTAAAATAAGTGGTGGAAAGTGTTTTTCTGGTGACGCAGCCATTGTCCAGGTCTGTCAGCACTGACCGCCGCGGTATCTGCAGCTACTCCGCGTTAGACTGGAGGCTAACGTCGCCAGAGAAAGATTTCGGCCAAAAGGAATTAATTTGCTCGATGCGTTTCCCAATTACTTTCTGTGTAGTGCGCATTCATATCGAGTGCAAATAAATGTGCAAATCAACAAATATTTTTCAGTGCGGAAAAAGAAAGCCGAAGCACACACCACGCTGACAGGGGAATCCCACCAGGAAGGGAGTTCCCCTGTTACGCAGGGTGGTGTGTGCTTCGTCTGTCTTTTTCCGCACTGAAAAATAGTACACACTTTAGCACTTTTCAAATCATAGAAGCTCAATGTCTTAGTCTACACTTTCGTTTGAGTCAAAAGTGGCCTGTAATCCGAGATTTATCCATAATTTACAGCTTTGCGTTTCATGTTTGGGTCCCGAGAGCTGAGAGTGAAATAAGCTGTGACTCCACGCATGCGCACTGGCGTCCTCATCTACTCGAAACTATGGATAAATCTCGGATTACAGGCCACTTTTGACTCAAACGAAAGCGTAGACTAAGACATCGAGCTTCTATGATTTGAAAAGTGCTAAAGTTTGTGTTATTTGGAGACTGCAAACATGTGCCCCGAGAACTCACATTACGGAGATCGCAAATCTAAAACATTTCTGGAAATGCTCCATATGACACCAAAGTGCTATGGGTGAGTAAAACAACTTGTTTTATTACCGAAATAAGACTCAGATTGTAAAAAATGTTAATTCTCCTTTACTGGAATGTTTCTAGAACTCAAAATGCTTTTCATCAGCTTTTTATCAGATATTGCTTTAGCTTACTCCTTATTGTGCCAGTAGCATTTTGCATGGACAGAAATTACAGCTCAAGTACTTGTTTTATATATACACTACACATTTTTACATACAAATTTGATTTTATACGCAAAAAAGTTGAAAAACGTTGAACTAAAAACCTGACAAACTGCATTTTCCCACTATTCTGTTATTCAGTATAAATAATTCCAACTCCAATGTGTTTTGAGCAGTTGTGGTTTAGTACAGAGAGTTATTTGGAAAACTATCTTGAATATTTGCAGATTGTTGTACAGTAGGGGTCCTCATACAGATTCTATAAAGCATGAAGCCCTTTACCTGCTCTGTGGACCACCCCCGAAGATACTCCATCTGTCCAGTCATGAGTCTGTGACTGGATCTCTCCTGCTGCTCCCGCTCTCTCTCACACCTTTTGTTCTTTCTCACTCTCCTTCTTCCTTTCTCTCTCTTTCTTTCTTTCTCTCTTTCTTTCTTTCTTTCCTTTCTCTCTCCCTCTTTCTTTCGTTCTCTCTCACTCTGTCCTTTGTTCCTCTCTCCTTGTTGTTCTTTGTTGTTTTTCACACACGTTTAAGTGACAAGCAACATAAATGTACTGTTAAAGGAAAAGTAACGTTTTTTACAATTTGAGCCTTATTTTGGTAATAAAACAAATTGTTTTACTCACCCATATCACTTTGGTGTCATATGGAGGATTTGCGGAGATGTTTTAGATTAGCGTTAGGCTAACGCCTAGCGCGATTTATAGCCATAGCTCGGGGCATTCCCCGAGCATGTAATATGCCCCGTGCAGGCTCCAAATAACACAAACTTTAGCACTTTTCAAATCATAGAAGCTCGATGTCTTAGTCTACGATTTCGTTTGAATCAAAAGTGGCCTGTAATCCGAAATTTAGCCATAGTTTACAGCTTTGCGTTCCATGTTTGGGTCCCGGGAGCTGAGAGCACACTCCGCATGCGCACTGGCGTCCTCATCTACTCGAAACTATGGCTAAATCTCGGATTACAGGCCACTTTTGATTCAAACGAAATCGTAGACTAAAGACATTGAGCTTCTATGATTTGAAAAGTGCTAAAGTTTGTGTTATTTGGAGCCCGCACAGGGCATATTACATGCTCGGGGAATGTCCCGAGCTATGGCTATAAGTCGCGCTAGGCTAACGGCGTTAGCCTAACGCTAATCTAAAACATCTCTGGAAATGCTCCATATGACACCAAAGTGCTATGGGTGAGTAAAACAACTTGTTTTATTACCGAAATAAGGCTCAAATTGTAAAAAACGTTACTTTTCCTTTAAAAGTCAAGAAGTCTTTCTTTCTCTCTGTCTCTCCTTTTTTCTTTCTTTCTTTCTATCTCTCCTTCTCTCTCTCTCTCTCTCTCTCTTTCTCTCTACATCTCTCATTCTTTCTCTCTCTCTCTCCTTTCTTTCTCTCCCTGCTTCCTTCACCCTCTCTACACTTCTGTAATCCACATGAGGCAAAATAAAAAGGAGGATTTACATTCGCAGGTTGGCCGAGTTGCGAGGATCTCAGTGGACTCGTGCTCGTGGAGGATTTAAGTGGCTGAGAAAGTGAAGGAGCGTTTCTTTCCTTGTCTGTTTCAATCCATTGACTGATCTGTCTTTGGCAAATTTAATACATGAGTCTCAAACCCGCAGGGCCAAAGAGGCTTTCCTTCCACTGGGCTGTAATATAAAGTGATCAGGGGAGAAAAATATTGTTAGGTCCATGAGGTTGTGGGTGTATGTGTGTATATTTTTTTCATAAATGTAATTTCTGTGGGAATTTTGTCAAACTTTTCCGGAGTAAAAACTATAGTATTGGAAAATGTGCTATAGTATGGAGCTGTGATTGGAATGTGACTCTGAGAAATGAGTATGTGATCCAGAAAAATTGTCATGCCGTCCTGTAAAAAATATCTTGTGATCCTGTGGAAGCAGAGAGCATCATAACCGCGACTCTGCTGTGTTCCTGTCAGTAGAGGCAGTGGGTGTCTGGGCGCATAATTCAATTGATTCACTGCGCTTACACACAGACGCCCATATACATTTCAACTTTCTTTTGCTGTTGGAATTGGTAATAGGCACCGTCAGAACTTCAGAAATTCATTTTGGCTGAAATGTCTTCGCTTTTAAAGGAAAAGTAACGTTTTTTTTACAATCTGAGCCTTCTTTCGGCAATAAAACAAGTAGTTTTACTCACCCATAGCAGTTTGCTGTCAATTGGAGCAGTATCGCAGAACTTATGTTGAGCCGTTCTGTTCTACTAATGATCCCGTATCCGTTAGCGTGAGTGCTCGGGGCACTGATTTGCGCTCTCCAAATAACACAAACTTTAGCACTTTTCAAATCACAGAAGATCACTGTGTCAGGGTAGACTTTTAGTAGATTCCAAAACGGCCTGAAACCCGATATCGCAACAGAAAAGTAAAGTTCAGAGCGGTGTTAGCTTCTTTCGGACTAGCGGTGTTTACAAAACAGCTGAGTTCATGCATGCGCACTGTCCTCTCTGATGACGTCATCAAATGAAACTATAGCTGGATATCGGGTTTCATGCCGTTTTGGAATCCACTAAAAGTCTACCCTGACACAGCGATCTTCTGTGATTTGAAAAGTGCTAAAGTTTGTGTTATTTGGAGAGCGCAAAGTAATGCCCCGAGCACTCATGCTAACGGATACGGGATCATTAGTAGAACAGAACGGCTCAGATTGTAAAAAAACGTTACTTTTCCTTTAATATCATGCAGCATACTGCCTTTGTCATTTCTGCTCTTGAATGCACGAATGTAGCATTAACAGATTAAATAGGCTAAACTAAGCAATGAATGACCAGAGCTGACTAGGATAAAATGGAACGAGTGTGCCACCACTGAACGGACAGTGCAAGTAATCAAGTGAAAGAAATATCTGTTTATAAAAATATCTGGGTTTGTGTAGCCCTCACCTAAGGGTGTCCACTGAAGCCTCTGAAGGGTAGGGCACATAGGACACTTTTCGCCGTGATGTTGAGGTGTGGCATATATAGTGCACAATTATTTGTGCGCATACTTTAACATGAACGGCTTTTACGCAAATGTTAACCTGGCACATCCACTGCGCTCTCATCAGAAGAGATAAAAAGCTCTGGAGTATTCTTGATAGGAGAGCAGGGCCGGCCCAAGCCTTTAAGGGGCCCTAAGCAGAATTTGATTTGGGGCCCCCCTACACTACCTAAACTGTACTACAGCTGCTTTATCATTTCATAGACTACACAGTTAGTCGAAGACACCCACTATCATCTGCGTTTTTAGCTGGTTTACATTATACTGTGTCATGATGGCTATTGCAAAATAAAATATTCAGAGTGATGTGTGGCATGTTAAACTATTTGTAAGCAACAGAACAAATCAGCTCAACTACAAAACAAAACCTAGCATACACACTGCGTACAAACAGTACTTTAAAACAGTTGTTAAATAACAAATAAATAAAATAAATCTTAAATAAATCTTACATCTGAAAAGAAATCTTAAATAAACTCAGAAAATGAACAGAGAAATCCGCAACATAATAGCAGCATAATATCACAACAGAACATGACCGCATTTATTTTTTAATTAAAAAATATTTTACCAAGTGGCAGTGGTGAAAGTAGTTTTCATTTCTTACAGGTGCTATAATGTCCAGTGCATCACTTTACCATTAAAAAAAACAACAACAACTGGGCAACCCTTCTTGTTGTAAAGCATGAGTGCTAGCCACTCAGCCACCATGCCGTCTAGGTGACTTTCACGGCTACAGTCAGATACGTTTTGACAATCATTGCTTAACAGACTGCAGATATCTCTGCACGAGAGTTTCGGGTAGCTTTCAGTTATTCTCGAATGGCATAGTGTGGTTGTTTGTGTTTTCTACTTAAATAGCGCACCTTACTTTTTTTTTCAAATGTGGGTTTTGGCCACCATTAACCATATTCTCTTAGCGGTGCTGCTAAGTACCGGCTGTGAATTTTATACTGGTGCGCACCGCTTTACTTTCACCACTGCCAAGTGGCCATTCCAACTGGTCTTGGGGGCCCCCTGGTGGCGTGGGGGCCCTAAGCAGCCGCTTAGTTCGCTTATGCCTTGGGCCGGCCCTGGAGGAGAGGAATTACAATTGGTCACAGAATTCAAGTATCTTGGTGTGACACTTGATTCCACTTTGTCTTTCAAAAATCATATTAAAAAACTTGCCAATACTGTCAAATATAATCTTAAAACATTTAAACAAATCAGGTCTTTTATAACACTTGGTGCTGCTAGAATGTTTCTTCACTCAATGATTTTTTATCCCATATTGAATATTGCATCACAAGTTGGTCTCTCACCACTGTTACCAATTTGAAAATAACTGAATCACTGTTTAAAAAATCTCTTAAAGGTTTTGACCAAAAACCTAATTCATTTCATGTATGTAATATTTTAAATAAGTACAATCTTTTAAATTTTGAAAATTTTATACATTTTAAGTATGTATACTTCATTTACAAAGCACTACATGGACTAAAAAAGACATGTCTGTCTGTTTTAAACCTAAGACATCAAGTGGTCCAAAAACCAGGGCCTCCTCCAGAGGAGACTGTGAGGTCCCCCACAGAAGAACCACCTTTGGTCAGAACCCTCTCTCTGTGAGGGCCACTAACATCTGGAACAGTCTTCCTCTGCACATACAGGAGAGCCTTACACTGATCATTTTTAAAACACAACTCAAACTATGGCTAAAAACCAACCAGTCATGTGACCACTAGACTTTTGTTTGTGCTGCTTGTATTCTATGTTGTATTTTTATGTATTTGCCTGCCGAGGGACTACGGATGAAAACTAGCTTTGTAGCTAAAATTCGGCATATTTACATTTGTTTTATACTTATGTTCATTAATGTGCATTGTCCCTATCAAATAAATAAATAAATACATCACAGCTCTGTAAGCATGTAAAGATCACATAAATAAAGAGGTGGTGGAGAGCATGGAGCTTTATGCACAGCATCTTATAGCACACCATTAGCACAAGACGCGGCTGCATACACACTTCTCATGCATGTACTTACAGTAAAGATGACCAGTTTTTAGGTACTTGTTGCACCTGGTCAACTCTTTCATCACAACTCTCATCACAGCATGAATAAAGATCACATGAATAAAGCACGTTGTGCAGAGCGTGGAGCTTTATGCACGTCTTGTGACACTCCACTGGCAGAGCCGCTTCTCCTAATACTCGCACTTAAAGGTGAGGACTTTTAAGCACTCTTTAACCTGGCATCTCCACCGCGCTCTCACTGCAGGGAGGTCAAGCGTATGCGGCCAACAGAGCATGCTGTGCGTAAAGCTCTGCCCGCTCTAATGGCACGAGTGGCAGCCACACAGGAAGCTCCTCCTATGGACAACCAGCCGACTGACTGCTGTTTGTGCATTCAGCACTAGAGCCCATACCGGGACAGAAAGACAGTCTGTGGACAGAACAAGTTTCCTTGTTCTGTCCACAGACTGTCCACAGACTGTCTTTGGGCAGTCAGTCAATTAAATTATGCACCCAGAGACCCGCTGCCTCTATTGCCAGTAGCGCGGCAAAGGTGGGTTATGACGCTCTCTGTTTTCCTGTCTGAAATATTCCCAGGATCACAAGACACTTTTTACGGGATCACGTGATAATTTTTTGGGATCACGAAATAATTTCTCTGGATTCTATTTATTTAAACCCTCAGCCCATAGCCCTTGTGGGGCTCCGTACTATAGTCTTTCTAACTAGAAGGTTGCGAGTTTTGTTTATTTGGGCATAACGCCAAAAAAGTCAATCAACTCTATGAAAAAGAGACTAAACAAGTAAATAAAATAATAAGAATATTTCTGTGGGGTTTGTGCCTTCACCTGTTTTTAAACTCAATATACCTTCACTAGAATAATTTGGATTTCAGTCATGGCATTTCCTGTCTCCACTAAACAAAAAGTAAAAAGTAGCCGTAAACTTGAAAACTTGTAAACAGACATGTGCGAATGAAACAACTCCACACACACAACTCCAGGTCTGTTTTTGAGGGGGTAACATTTGAGCATGGCTTAAAGCCCACAAGAGACAATTTTGTGTACTACAGGACCTTTAACAAAAGGGAAAAGTGAATGTGCAAGCATAACAGCTTTCCTTGCTATTGTGGAGCTTGTGGATTTTTTAATATTGTCAGGCACATCTAGTGATGGGCCAAACGAGTCGACGCGTCCTTATGTCGAGCTCAGCAAGTGATGCCCGTGTCGAGCTGTGTCACTGTGTGTATCACTTAAGAAAAGTCATGTGACCGATACATCTACTGCATCATCTGGTGTGTCTCATGGCGGGAGCGCTGAGGCAGCTCGTTTAGAGCGAGGAGCACGAGACTCGAATCTGTCGCAGTGTCTCAGTTCATCACCGCAGAACCAGAGAAACAGAAGACAGGCCTGGTCTGTGTGGGCTCATTTTGATCAGTCCCAAGTTATACAGATTTACTGAAATAGCTATATTATTTTACCCAGTAGTCGAGTTGTAAAATGAAACCAGAGGTGGTGGTGAAATTTTTCACCAATCACACACGTACACACACACACACACACACACACACACACATACACACACCTTAGTCCTGATTTAGTCTTGGTTTAGTCCTGGTTTAGTCCCGGTTTAGTCCTGGTTTAGACCTGGTTTAACCCTGGTTTAGTCTTGGTTTAGTCCTGTTTAGACCCGGTTTAGATCTGGTTTAGTCTTGGCTTAGTCCTGGTTTGGACCTGGTTTAGTCCGGGTTTAGACCTGGTTTAGTCTTGGTTTAGTCCTGGTTTAGACCTGGTTTAGTCTTGGCTTAGTCCTGGTTTGGACCTGGTTTAGTCCGGGTTTAGACCTGGTTTAGTCTTGGTTTATTCCTGGTTTAGACCTGGTTTAGTCTTGGTTTAGTCCTGGTTTAGACCTGGTTTAGTCTTGGTTTAGTCCTGGTTTAGTGCCGA
Source organism: Paratrypauchen microcephalus (assembly GCA_036785185.1). NCBI lineage: Eukaryota > Metazoa > Chordata > Actinopteri > Gobiiformes > Gobiidae > Paratrypauchen > Paratrypauchen microcephalus. Next base: position 347,741 of record JAVJIX010000265.1, read on the forward strand.
AATAGATGCAGAAATAATCTGATAATATGACTCACCCATAAGAATGCGGTCAGATCCATTCTAACAGTTTGCCGTGTTGTCTTTAATAATCCGGAGCTCCGGAGAAAAGGACATAATCCCGAATGTATCCCGTGTCCCGAGGCGAGAGTTCCTTCTTACGTAGCATTAATGTAGCAAGTTAAGGATTCTTATTCTCTTGGAAATGCCGCGTAAATATCAGGCTCACAGCTGATCGGCGAACAGGCGCAAACACAACAGCGGCAATCGTCATGATTGGCGAGAGCGCGTATCGGTGCGTAATTATGCTGCAACATGATTGGAAGCTGGAGCGCAGTTCGGCCTATGATTGGCTCTTGGCACTGGCTATTTTGACTTAAAGACGGCAAAATTCGCCAAAAGTTTAGGGATTTTCATGCCTGATTGATAAAATGCCATAAGGGATGGAAGAAGGGATGCCCGTTTTAGAAGAGGGATGATTTTGACTATTTTTTCCCACAGGGGGGATGCCACCCCCCCCCATCCCCCCTCAACTCGAGTACTGATTTTACCATCATTTTCACAACCATTCATGCGTGCATCTATAACAAATGAGTGTTCTCGTGAATGAATGAACGAGCCCCGCGCAGTGTCAATGCGTAGGAAGCAGTTCATTTTTTAAACCACCTGATGGTGATAACACACCAACACTGTTGGAAATGTGTTACACACATCTAATGTTGTGCTACCCATCACTAGTCACAACATTAGGGCAATTAGTGAATCTCCGTTATTTGTACTGGTCACTGGTTCACAGAAACTTTGTCTTCTGTTACTGTCAGCACTGCCCTGAGGATGATCCAACTGAGCCACACTGGGTGACACAATGAAACAACAAAACACTGCAAAATCTGCATATGCCACAGCATTTTCTTTGATTTTTTTAATTTCCTTTTTCCACATGTTGTAACCAAACTTGGGAAGTGAAAATCTTCTTTTTTATGCAGTAGATGTAACATTCACAGAGTTGTTTTCCACTAATGTTACATGTGAAAGGAGGCACGCTCTGATAAGCTCTTGCTCCTACTCCTTTTGAGCACTGCAGTGTCACTTTTTGTACCATTTTATTTTTGTTTTTTTATGTTACACTGTGTAAAAAAAATAAAGAAATGAAATGAAAATGCAACTCTAGTGTAGAGATCAAACCACATTTTTTTAGTAAGTAGGTGAATCCAAAATGCTTTTGCTGCAACTGCAACTCTGGACTATCACCACCATTTATTAAAGCTGTCCAGGAAGATGAATACTTGTGATATTTGTGAGTCCACAATCTCACAAGATTCCATCTGGCTCGGCTCCCACTGCTGCGATTGGACCAGAGCCACCAGTGGTTCAAACCAATCACCAAGCACTGTGGTTTGGGCGGGAGCCAAATGTGAAACTCCCCAATGAACCAAAACAAACATGTAGACGCAGAAGGATGTACTTCAGTCAATTGTCGTGGAAATTTGAACAATTTTTGCAGAAGGTAAAGGCTTTGTGCTTTGGTGGAAAGGGAAGATGCCTTTGCTTTTCTCTAGACATTTAACAAAACTTTGATGAGTTAGCTTGTTGTGATGCTTCAAGTAATCATATTCAAATCGTCGCGAGTAACACTGCATTCAAAATAGGAACTGAACATGGTCGTTTAGCTCCATCCACAGCTGCAGTGAGCCTTGTCATTTTTTATTTAGCTATTTTGTCTATAAATGAAGATAAGAACATTAAAGGAAAATTAACGTGTTTTTTTACAATCTGAGCCTTCTTTCGGCAATAAAACAAGTAGTTTTACTCACCCATAGCAGTTTGGTGTCAATTGGAGCAGTATCGCAGAAGTAATGTTGAGCCGTTCTGTTCTACTAATGATCCCGTATCCGTTAGCATGAGTGCTCGTATCATATGCTCGGGGCATTACTTTGCGGTGTCCAAATAACACAAACTTTAGCACTTTTCAAATCACAGAAGATCGCTGTGTCAGGGTAGACTTTTAGTGGATTCCAAAACGGCCTGAAACCCGATATCCAGCTATAGTTTCATTTGATGACGTCATCAGAGAGGACAGTGCGCATGCGTGAACTCAGCTGTTTTGTAAACACCGCTAGTCTGAAAGAAGCTAACATCGCTCTGAACTTTACTTTTCTGTTGCGATATCGGGTTTCAGGCCGTTTTGGAATCTACTAAAAGTCTACCCTGACACAGCGATCTTTTGTGATTTGAAAAGTGCTAAAGTTTGTGTTATTTGGACACCGCAAATCAGTGCCCCGAGCACTCACGCTAACGGATACGGGATCATAAGTAGAACAGAACGGCTCAACGGCTGCGATACTGCTCCAATTGACACCAAACTGCTATGGGTGAGTAAAACTACTTGTTTTATTGTCGAAAGAGGGCTCAGATTGTAAAAAAAACGTTACTTTTCCTTTAATAACAGACCACTAAGCTGCCCTCTTTCCCCAAGGTCTCTCCAGCTAGCATTAGCAACAGGTTTGATTGACAGCGTAGCTAAGTGCCCACCCTCTGCTAAGACAGCGAGCCATTACTTTCAACAACCTAATCTGGATTGGCTCTTTGGTTGCCATGGTACTCGGAGTCAGATTTGGTTGGTTCCAAATTCGCCTGCTAGCTTCGGTAAGCTTCATTTGACTGGAGCAGAATGCTATGGGCGATATCACACACACTTAGTCCATCTCTTTATACAATATCTTTCAGCAAGAGCCATTCCAGATGTGGAGAACTCAATAATGCAGAACACAAGGGATGAATCTGCTGTTACAAAACTACTCAAAAAGTTGAACATTATTTTGTCTTTAAAAATGTTTAGAGAATAATTTATCTTGTTACTCTCCTTTGTTTCTCTGCTGAGGTCTCTTCTCACACTGTAAACACACAAACCCAAAAAGCCTTTTGGTTTCAAATTAACATAGCCCAAATGTCTGTCTGTAGTAGGGGGACTTTTGGCAGCCACTGAGGTTCAGAGATGCTTTTTTCCCCCTTCGGTTTCTTTTAGCTAGCTCACTACCCATGACCTCAATTAGCTTGTCTTCTGATAGCGACATTGGAACTGCTAATGGGCTAACATAAAGATGGGGTGTACAGCAGCAGAGATGTGAGGATTTGGGCCAGATGATATTGTTATATTTAGTTTTTTCAGGAAAGATAAAGCATATGGAGTAAATGAAGGGTAAAAAAAGAAGGGATGAAGGAGGATCAGTGGCTGGTCAGCGGAGGAGAGGGAGTGTGGGAGGCTTACAGATCAAAGTGTGTAATAAAGTAAGAGGTGACATGGAGGGGAGATGAAGGAGGAGAGGAGGGACAGTGTAAATCAAATGCAAAATAAGGAAGAAAATGCAATTCACAATTTCCAACATTTAACTGCAATGTATTAAAGATGCAGTATGGAACTTTTCTTGCGGAGAACCAATCACCCGCTTGTCTCTATGAAGCTCTTATTGCTTCATCTGAATGCTCCGCTGTAAGGCTTTGAAATGTTCTATCCTGCATTTATTCAATTACTGCTACCGTTGCTCGAAAATACCTTGAAAAACATAAATTCTTACTCACTCCTCCACAGATCTCACCACCAACTTACCTGGTGACATCAACTGTTGTCTCCATGGAGATAAAAAAACAAACAAACAAGTATGACCGTGGGAAAGCTGGCCCAATGTGGTTGAAGAAGGAGGCACTTACAGACTTACAACAAAAAGTGTCTTTTACCAGACAAAATGCATTCAAAGAAGAGGATTACTTAAAGCCCCAGTGTGTAGGATTCGTGGCGCATAGGTGGATGGTGCTATTGCACTTCCTGTTTTAGCTACGGCAGACCTCGAGGGTCACCCGGGCGCGCCGTAGCGCCGACAGCTCGCGTACTGGCGCAAGCTACTATATACATAAAACGCGGACCCCCGTTCCCTTTTTTTTTTCTTTTCACATGAAAACACACATTCCCGATCATGTACCATGACACTCTACACATCAAATGAAACCTTACAGTCTCCTCTTTTTTACTATGCAATTCATTTCCCGGCACAACAATCTCTCCCCGAGCACATGGGGCTTTTATACGGAAAAGCACAAAACGGAAAAGCACAAAGCTTACCTTTGAAGGCTCTGCCCAGGTCAAACTCAGCATTTCACCATAAGCTTGGTCTGAAATCTGTCTGTAAGGATCCAGCGAATAAAATCCAGTAAAACAATTTAGTCCAGAACACGTGTTAGATCCATTACGACGTCTGATCCGGCAACATGCTTGTGTTGTTTACCCAAAACCACGAGCCTTGCCGAAGGCGAAGGCGGAGCCCAAATGTCCTTCTGCGGCTCTCGTATTCAAAATGGCTGCCTCTGCATGGGGAAGATCCCCCTTTTATGTGACTATATCTAAGTCCAAAAGAATACTTTGATTTCATGATGGAAGTGAAAAGGCTTGGAAAACAATGTATTTTTGAATGGGTATCTTCAATTTCAGTAATTAACGGGTAAAAATCTTACACACTGTCCCTTTAAAGGAGAATTAACGTTTTTTACAATCTGAGTCTTATTTTGGTAATAAAACAAGTTGTTTTACTCACCCATAGCACTTTGGTGTCATATGGAGCACTTCCAGAGATGTTTTAGATTTGCAATATTCGTAATGCGAGTTCTCGGGGCATATAATATATGCCCCGAGCGGTCTCCAAATAACACAAACTTTAGCACTTTTCAAATCATAGAAGCTCAATGTCTTAGTCTACGCTTTTGTTTGAGTCAAAAGTGGCCTGTAATCCGAGATTTATCCATAATTTACAGCTTTGTGTTTCATGTTTGGGTCCCGAGAGCTGAGAGTGAAATAAACTGTGACTCTGCACATGCGCACTGGCGTCCTCGTCTACTCGAAACTATGGCTAAATCTCGGATAAGAGGCCACTTTTGACTCAAACAAAAATGTAGACTAAGACATCGTGCTTTTATGATTTGAAAAGTGCTAAAGTTTGTTATTTGGAGACTGCTCGGGGCATATATTACATGCTAGAGAACTCACATTACGGAGATCGCAAATCTAAAACATCTCCGGAAATGCTCCATATGACACCAAAGTGCTATGGGTGAGTAAAACAACTTGTTTTATTACCGAAATAAGGCAGATTGTAAAAAACGTTAATTCTCCTTTAATTACAACTGAATTACAAAATAAACTGTAAATCAACTTGCTGACTTAATTTGCCACACCCCCCAGTCCAGAACAGTTTTAAAATTTAAAAGCAATTCTGTAGTCTGCTTTTATAGAGCATTTTCACGTGACGTCATAATCCGGAAGTCAGCCATGTTGGAGATATTTGAAACAAAGAACATTGCACTTATGCCAAAGCTAAATGGTCAACTATTGTCGGGTCCTAGGCTGTCACAATAGATCAGACAGAGAAAAACACCTGCAGTTCTATTGTTTACCTAAAGTAGACCAGGGTGAACCGACAGAGCGATTATCAAAGGAAAGGAGGCTATAGAGGCAGAAAGACAATGTATATTATATTTTAATCTTTGCAAATCTTTGTGAGTATTTGCAAAAGCAATCTACTAGTACTTAAACATGTTACACATGTGGGTCTACTAGATACATGACCTTTGCCATCACAATACTTGTCTCTAGATGCTTGTCTCTAATTTTCTGCACTTTGCGCTCTCGTACCAGCCACAAACAAACCTTAAAGGAAAAGTAACGTTGTTTACAATCTGAGCCTTATTTCGGTAATAAAACAAGTTGTTTTACTCACCCATAGCACTTTGGTGTCATATGAAGCACTTCCAGAGATGTTTTAGATTTGCGATCTCCATCATGTGAGTTCTCGGGGCACATGTTTGCGGTCTCCAAATAACACAAACTTTAGCACTTTTCAAATCATAGAAGCTTGATGTCTTAGCCTACGATTTCGTTTGAAGCAAAAGTGGCCTGTAATCCGAGATTTATCCATAGTTTCGAGTAGATGAGGACAGTGCACATGTGCGGAGTGTGCTCTCAGCTCCCGGGACCCAAACATGAAACGCAAAGCTGTAAACTATGGATAAATCTCGGATTACAGGCCACTTTTGCTTCAAACGAAATCGTAGGCTAAGACATCGAGCTTCTATGATTTGAAAAGTGCTAAAGTTTGTGTTATTTGGAGCCCGCACAGGGCATATTACATACTCGGGGAATATACTATATGCCCCGAGCTATGGCTAGAAGTCGCGCTAGGCTAACCGCAAATCTTAAAACATCTCTGGAAGTGCTCCATATGACATCAATGTGATATGGGTGAGTAAAACAACTTGTTTTATGACCGAAATAAGGCTCAAATTGTAAAAAACGTTACGTTTCCTTTAAGGTGTTGTGCTGTATATGGGCTTAGGAGAGAAGACCAGATAGTACTAGTACAGTATCGAGGTTGCTTACAGCAGGCAGAATCAACAAATCGCCACTGTCACTGAACAAATTTGAATCCATCTCCTGTGGATCTTGCCCAATTAATTTGAGTTTGCTCATATAACGCTCCTTTTCTTTGGCATCCACTTTATCTCTCTATCTTGACTTGGTTTGCCATACTGTGAAACATCCCAGTTAAAGCAATAACATTTCCTTGGAGAAAAGCATTTGACAGATCCTCCACCAGAAATGTTACACAATGCACCTTTAAAACAGCTTTAACCCCCAGTCTAGCCTCCATTGAACCATTCGCTACATTGCTGAAGCAGTTGTTATTTTACGAGTTGATGTTACTCAATTTGTCTCTCCAAAACTGGAAACACGCCGGCAACCATTTCTGCTGCCATGAATATGGAAAAAGTAATTAACTTACATAAGCCCATATTAGGAGCAGAATCAAGCAAACCACTGGGGCTCAGTTGTTTCATGGTGTACTGTAGATCTTCCCCCACACTTTAAAGCTGCACTGTTTCACTTTTCTGGTTGAGGGCCTGCCAGTTATTTGTTATTATTGCTTTACCACTATTCCAAAGTATGGCATTAAACCTTTCAATCTCCATAGAAATAAGCAGTGCATGCCACCAGGGCAATGTACAGGTGAGATCTGTAAAGAGGCCACCCCGATCACAGAAAGAATGCATGTTTTAATGGAATTTTTAAGCAATAAAAACATCTATAAATTAATAAATGCATCTTATTCAAGTTTAATACCATGTTGTGGCATATATTACAAGCAAAGGAATGGCATCTCCCCAGCCTGAAAAGTTATGCAGTGCCCTTTTAAATCAGAAAACGATGAGCGTAATTGTGAGCATAAAAAACACTTTACCTGCTATAGCTCATCCCTCATATTTTACCACTGACATCTTGGCATAATTAGCCCTGAATGACATTACCGCTAATGTAAGCCACTGTCGACATTACCTCGTCTGCAGCAGCTCCAGATCCATTTATAACTCCTATTTATCTCCACGCTTCCTTTGTCATTCTTTCTTTTGTCTTGGTTGCTGTCAGCGTATTAAGGTGGTGACATAAATTACACAGCAAAGTGAATGAGTGACTGACAGTGGTGGAAGAAGTACTACATTTTAAAGGAGAATTAACGTTTTTTACAATCTGAGACTTATTTCGGTAATAAAACAAGTTGTTTTACTCACCCATAGCACTTTGGTGTCATATGGAGCACTTCCGGAGATGTTTTAGATTAGCGATATCCATAATGCGAGTTCTCGGGGCACATGTTTGCGGTCTCCAAATAACACAAACTTCAGCACTTTTCAAATCATAGAAGCTTAATGTCTTAGTCTACACTTTCGTTTGAGTCAAAAGTGGCCTGTAATTCGAGATTTATCCATAATTTACAGCTTTGTGTTTCATGTTTGGGTCCCGGGAGCTGAGAGTAAAATAAGCTGTGACTCCGCACATGCGCACTGGCCTCCTCATCTACTTGAAACTATGGCTAAATCTCGGATTACAGGCCACTTTTGACTCAGACGAAAGTGTAGACTAAGACATTGAGCTTCTATGATTTGAAAAGTGCTAAAGTTTGTGTTATTTGGAGACCGCAAACATGTGCCCCGAGAACTCACGTTATGGAGATCGCAAATCTGAAACATCTCCGGAAGTGCTCCAAATGACACCAAAGTGCTATGGGTGAGTAAAACAACTTGTTTTCTTACTGAAATAAGGCTCAGATTGTAAAATGTATTCTCCTTTAAGTAAAAGTACAGATACTGGAGTAAAGTTTCACATCACATTAAAAGTATTAAAGATCCCATGACATGGTACTTCTTGATGCTTTTATATGGCTCCTTAATGGTTCCCGAATACTGTAAATGAATCCTTCTTCAAAATCAACACTCAGTGCATGAGAAACAGAGATAAGATGAGAGAGTAATAAATGTCACTCTGGAACACTCCATAATGGGCGTTGTTGCTTGAATGCAAATGAGGAGAAAAGAGCTGGCCTATAGTAGAGGGTGGGGGAGTGGCCAAACTCTCCACTCTCCGCTGTAGCTCTCAGCTGATCCATTTCCGTGTTTTTGCACGGGGGGAGAGATTTGAAGCGTTCCATTGAAAAATAAACACATTTCCACAGAAAATAAAATTAAACCACTGCTGTTCAAAGGTCCAGAGGCTCAGATAAAGGACTTCCGAGCCTAGAAACACTCGGACGTGCCTCCAGGCAAATAAAAAAACACATTTCGCATTGCCTAGCGCATTCGCAGTCCAAACTCTCTGGGCGTGATTTACAGAGACGCTGAGTACAGACAGACGGGGGTGGAACTGCATTTGCATTTCTTTTTTCGATCTGACGTCAATAAGGTGCCTTGTTCAAAATCGCCCGTTTGAGCTCCGATTTTTTCTAACGCAGAAAATGATCGTAAATGCTCAGTTTAGACATTTCGCAACTTTTAACCATGGGGGGGGGGGCTAAACAGGGTAGGGGAGCTCACATTAACGTTCAAAAACCTCAGAAAGTGAAAATTTCATGCCATGGGACCTTTAAAGTACCTGTCAAAAAGTAAAAGTACTCCATGCAGATTTCGAGATATTCAAATGTAGTGATTTTGATACAGATTTGTGCTGAATTTTATACAACAGAAACATTTTAATGTTTTCCTAGTTGTTTTTATTTGTATATTTTTGTTTGCTCAAACTACAAATGTAGTGAAGTAAAAGTAAAAAGTATCCGCTCTAAAATCTACTTAAGTAATTAACAGATACTTAAAATGTATACTTGAAGATGCATTATGTAACTCTCCTCTGGAAAAGTGACATAGTGCACCTTTAAATACAGTGCTTTTTACTTTGTTACATTCCACCACTGGGATTGAAAGGCATTAACTGTGAGTATCAAAGGCGATAAGATGGGACAGGGAGAGGAATAGGGGGTGGTACGCAGATGTAGCAGGTCTAGGCAAAGATCTGTCAAACTGCAGGAGACACCATGAGAACCAATCATATGACCTTCACCAGACAAGCTGCTCCATCTGACAAGAATTTATGTCCCTGTTCACTTTGTCTTATTGGTTTAGTCCAGGAAAAATGACTACATGTGTCTTTAAGTAAATTCAAGCCTGCAGATGGATAAGAGTACTGATCCATCATCAATATTCCCTGGAGATGTGATGCCAACTGTGGCACTGCTCTGTCAGAAGCTTTGTTAGACTTTAATCTGAGCTTCTGACATAATTTGACAATTTTTAGACAATTTAAAAACTTTTTTGACAGTGTTTGCTAATGTGTGCATTGTGTCACCATGGTAACTGCCGAATACTCCACCATAGAGATCTATTGCTTTTGGACCGGATTTTGACGTGGATTCAAACTAGTGACTCAAAAAATTGCTTATTAATTGAATGTGAGAATGAATAGTTATTTGTCATTGTATCAACTGTTGGTATTGTAATGAAGTTTGGAAACTTTAACATTTCAACTTTCATCTTGGAAATAAGAAGACTGATTTTAAATAGCAACTCAATTTTGGATTTTGGAATTGTTGATGTAACAGTAACCTAATCATACTGTAAGTAAAATCAATGTGGCCATGGACTGTATGTTTATACTGTGAAACTCCCAAATATATAACATAATAACTAATAACTGTTAGCCTCTGTGGAGATGTTGTTTCTTTGCAGAAATGTTCCACAATATGACAGCAAACGTACTTAACATTCTCAGCAAAGCTATTCATGGGTTTCAGGCAATTCCTCCTGATTTGAAGGACTTTGTGAGGACATTCTAAAGATATAATATTTAGATTTGAATCACTTAAAGCCTCAGTGTGTAGGATTCGTGGCGCATAGGTGGATGGTGCTATTGCACTTTCTGTTTTAGCTACGGCAGACCTCGAGGGTCACCCGGGCGCGCGCACGAGCCGCGCGCCGCTACTGTATAAATAAAACGCGGTCCCGTTTTTTTTCCTTTTTTCTTTTCTCATGAAAACACGCATTCCCGATCATGTACCATGACACTCTACACATCAAATGAAACCTTACAGTCTCCTCTTTTTGACTATGCAATTCATTTCCCTGCACAATAATCACTCCCCGAGCACATGGGGCTTTTATACGGAAAAGCACAAAACGAGGTTAGCTTACCTTAGAATGCTTTGCACAGGTCAAACTCTGTATTTCACCATAAACTTGCTCTCAATTTGTCCGTAAGGATCCAGCAAATAAAATCCAGTAAAACATTTTAGTCCAAAACACGTGTTAGATCCATTACAACGTCTGATCCGGCAGCATGCTTGTGTTGTTTACCCAAAACCACGAGCCTTGCCGAAGGCGAAGGCGGAGCCCAAATGTCCTTCTGCAGCTCTCGTATTCAAAATGGCTGCCTCTGCATGGGGAAGATCCCCCTTTTATGTGACTATATCTAAGTCCAAAAGAATACTTTGATTTCATGATGGAAGTGAAAAGGCTTGGAAAACAATGTATTTTTGAATGGGTATCTTCAATTTCAGTAGTTAACGGGTAAAAATCTTACACACTGCCCCTTTAAGTGCTATGACCATGGATGAATGAATCGCATCTCCTTGGAGACTAAGTTCCAGGAAATTTGCATAGTGCACCTTTAAAATTTCAGAGCTACTACACTGAAAACATTTTCTGACTATTTATTACTAAACTGATTTGATTTGCTTCAAAATATACAGTTTTTGATATTTCTATAGTCCAGTGAATTTGAAAGGGGCACATTATCACATTATGCAACGTTTTGGTTTCAGGGCTTTTATCACTGAATCGCTGATGTGAAAACTCCAGCTAGCTCGGCCGTTCCTCTGTGCATCCATTTTCCAGAGCAGCTCGTAAAGTGTGTGAAAATACATAAAACGTATTGGATGTGTGAGTGAGGATCTGAAGGTTAAAGGCTTTAAATAGCACAATGTCACGCTGGTGCTGCTGTACAGTATAAAGCCACACTCACCTAACGCAGTCTCCTAAGTGCCTCACTTTAGCTATTGAATGACATCTCCTTTTTTCACATATAAAGAGCTGTGTACTTATCAGAGCACCAGTTCTACGCTCATATGTTTCATCTCGAGCTATAGTGATCAGCTGTACTCTTTGATCTCTAGCCAAGAAGTGAAGCATTATCCAGGGTTTTCATCATTCTGGGGTTCAGAATGATGGAAAATTTGTGCTGTTGCCATAACAATTAACGACCCAAAACTAAATATTATATCTTTTGATCATAAACGTTCACAGATATGAAATTCTCCATCTCTACCATTTGCTACAGCTTGATCACCTGGATTTATGTCAAATCATTACATCATGATGAAGCCAATTATGGTCTCATAAGTATATACAAGTATATTATATATCCATTTTGAATGGTCAGCCGTCCTCAAAATGGCACCATATAACAGGAAGCTTAAAACATTTTTCTTTTTATGGACTTCAAATTCCACAGTGCATTCTTCCTCTTTGTAACTCTATCCATGGATTTCAGAATGATGAAAAAATGTTGTACAGTGGTACCTCACCTTACCAATGACCCAACAAACGAAAATTTCAAGTTACGAAACGCCTTCACGGTAAATTTTGGTCTCTAGATACGAAAGAAAATTCAAGTTACGAAACGCGAAATCTCAAAAATTCAAATAATGCGCGCTCAGCCACACACATTATACGCTTTTCTCAGACTGGATTTAAACTTTTCTCACATTTGTCTCTCGTTTAAACACTCAAACTTTCATAGATTTTCAACAAAATGTATTAATAGTGAAGCGTGGGGGGAAGGGGGAGGGGGGAGAAGACTGCGCTCTGACACGTGTGATAGCGCACATGACCCGGCGCGGAGCTGACAGCAGGTCTAGACCAAGGTCTAAACCTGGACTGGACCAGGACTAAACCTGGACTAAACCAGGACTAAACCAGGACTAGACCAGGTGGATTAAAGCAGCGAGGAGGGGACAGCACGCAGTCTGAGCGCATGAACGCATCTAGACCTCCTCTAGACCTGACCAGGTCTAGAGGAGGTCTAGAGGAGCTGCGGTGGTCTGGACTAAACCAGGACTAAACCTGGACTAAACCAGGAGGAGCCCGCGGCTCTTGCATGGGTCTCGTTCATGCGTTCATGCGCTCAGACTGCGTGCAGTCCCCTCCTCGCTGCTTTAATCCACCTGGTCTAGTCCTGGTTTAGTCCTGGTTTAGTCCAGGTTTAGTCCTGGTTTAGTCCTGGTTTAGTCCTGGTCCAGTCCAGGTTTAGACCTTGGTCTAGACCTGCTGTCAGCTCCGCGCCGGGTCATGCTGCGCTATCACACGTGTCAGAGCGCAGTCTTCTCCCCCCTCCCGCTTCCCCCCCACATTTCACTGTTAATACATTTCATTGAAAATCTATGAAAGTTTGAGTGTTTAAACGAGAGACAAATGTGAGAAACACGCAGAACACAATGTTACACTATAAAAAAAAAAAACTTGGATCGGGGCCTTGGAACGAATCAGGCTTTTTCCATTGAACTACTCAACTTACGAATTTTTCACGTTACGAAACCACTTCTGGAACGAATTAATTTCGTAAGGTGAGGTACCACTGTACTGTTGTCATAACAATTAAAACCTCAAAAGAAAATATTTATTTTGACTCATACATACATAGATGTGAAATTCTCTACAGTTTGATCATTTGGCGCTCATGCTACCTGGAGTTACTTCAAATAAAATGATCCATCACATACAAATGAATGATGAAGCTGATATTAAAGTGTATAAAATGTCTATTTCACGATATTTACCTGGTCTCCTATAAGTACTAACTATGTCTATGGTCAACTGTCCTAAAAATTGCATCATATAACAGGAAGATGAAATCGATGAATACATTTGTTTTTATGGAAGATGTATACTCTCACAATAACTCACCACTGAACCAATACAGTGATTTAAACAAAGGAAAATAACTCTAGTGACATGTTGTGGTGACATTTCATTGCCTTGAGGGAGATGCTGCATCATTTGTTATGTATAGGACGATTTGGAGGTTATCGATTGGCAGTCAGTCCAGCTAAAGGGGAGGCTCCAGGGTCACAGTTCTATGAACTCTCTGAGCGGGAGCGACTATGTAAACGGCTGTGGGCGCTGCAGTCTTCAATGATAACAATTCATCAAACAAGCAGCGGATTAATTACAGCCATTCATAATAAGGGACTAACTGACAGCTAATGCATCCTGATGGGGTGGGAAGAACACAGGGGAGTATCACAGGACAAACTAGGGTCTTTATCGGAGGGGACAAGTAAATATGTTTTTAGACAGGATACAGATATTGACTGAGATGTTCTGTACATAATATTTTGAATATACATAAGAATATTACAGCAGAATATTGTACATTGTCCCCATAGAATGATAAGGTTCTGTATTCTGGGTAGAAATATTCAGGCTTACAGTTCTGACCACTCACCAGGGCTGATGTGATCTTCTTGTTTTAGATGTCAGGTACTAGCTAAATGTTTATCAGAGTTGTGCACGTTTATATTTGCAGTTCTTTCACATTTTAGATGTGTTTTGAGCTCTTACAGAAGAAAATGACATTATTTGCCACTGATACAGTTTAATGCCAATCTGTCTAAACATTTGAAATGTTCCAGTGTCACCTGCACCTTCTGGATTATTCAGTAAAGGACCTACTGTAGTGTAATGTTATATAAATATGTATTTTATATTTACTATACACATTGCATCATCAACAATTTATCCAGATTTGGAAAAGACTCAGTGAGCTTGCTGGCTTACTAGTAGTAGTAGTAGTAGTAGTAGTAGTAATGTTAGTAGTAGTAGTAGTAGTAGTAGTAGTAGTAGTAGTAGTAGTAGTAGTAGTAGTAGTAGTAGTAGTAGTAGTAATGTTAGTAGTAGTAGCCAACACAGGGCTCTCAAGTTTTGAAGATTGGTAGGAGTGAGCGGGGGGACTAAAAGTCCATATTATCATTCAATAATGCACAGGATAATATGTTATCACACACAGTCTTGGTTTAGTCTTGGTTTAGTCCTGGTTTAGTCCTGGTTTAGACCTGTTTTAGTCCTGGCTTAGTCTTGGTTTAGACCTGGTTTAGTTTTGATTTAGTCCCGGTTTAGTCCTGGTTTAGACCCGGTTTAGATCGGTTTAGTCTTGGCTTAGTCCTGGTTTAGACCTGGTTTAGTCCTAGTTTAGACCTGGTTTAGTCCTGGTTTAGTGCTGGTTTAGACCCGGTTTAGATCTGGTTTAGTCTTGGCTTAGTCCTGGTTTAGACCTGGTTTAGTCCTGGCTTAGTCTTGGTTTAGACCTGGTTTAGTTTAGGTTAAGTCCTGGTTTAGTCCTGGTTTAGTCCCGGTTTACATACTTAGTGATATTTTTAGTACTATTAGTGATTCTTTTCTTTCTTTCTTTTTTTTTTAGTAAATCTATTAAATACAGATTATGAGTGTTTGATCTTCACAAGGTCATGTGTCTGAAAGCAGATGGTGAGTGCCCACTTGTCCGGCATTAACACTGGTCATGACATGGTGCAGTGACTTCAATAAAGCCACAGTCATTGTGGATATTTATAATGTATTTTACCATCTCCCTTTTAGTCTTTTAGTGTCACATGCTGCGTTCTTGGACCACATCTGTATGATGGACAGGAAGCCTGCCTTCCCCATAGGTAACACATAACTGCTTTAATTGGAATCGTGACTCAGCTCAGTTGGATTTAATTTGGGAATCCAAGTTTGGAAATTGACAGTGCCTGAGATCCATACAGATTGAAAGGTGAGTTATCCATAGATTTAAGAATGATGAGAAATTGTTGCCATAGCAATTGACAGTTTAAAGCAATTTTTTTTTCCTTTTGAATTGCATGCAGTATATTTATTAAAGATCCCATGACATGGTACTTCTTGATGCTTTTATATGGCTCCTTAATGGTTCCCTAATACTGTAAATGAATCCTTCTTCAAAATCAACACTCAGTGCATGAGAAACAGAGATGAGATGAGAAAGAGTCATAAATATCTCTCTCAAACACTTTATTATGGGCGTTGTTGCTTGAATGCAAATGAGGAAAAAAGAGCTGGCCTATAGTAGAGGGTGGGGGCGTGGCCAAACTCTCCGCTCTCGGCTCTGAGCGCTCAGCTGATCCATTTCCGTGTTTTTGCACGGGGGGAGAGATTTGAAGCGTTCCATTGAAAAATAAACACATTTCCACAGAAAATAAAATTAAACCACTGCTGTTCAAAGGTCCAGAGGCTCAGATAAAGGACTTCCGAGCCTAGAAACACTCGGACGTGCCTCCAGGCAAATAAAAAAACGCATTTCGCATTGCCTAGCGCATTCGCAGTCCAAACTCTCTGGGCGTGATTTACAGAGACGCTGAGTACAGACAGACGGGGGTGGAACTGCATTTGCATTTCTTTTTTCGATCTGACGTCAATAAGGTGCCTTGTTCAAAATCGTCCGTTTGAGCTCTGATTTTTTGTAACGCAGAAAAGGATCGCAAATGCTCAGTTTAGACATTTCGCAACTTTTAACCATGGGGGGGGGCTAAACAGGGTAGGGGAGCTCACATTAACGTTCAAAAACCTCAGAAAGTGAAAATTTCATGCCATGGGACCTTTAAGAAGCTAAAACACATGGTTAGTTGGCTAAAAGTAATTATTTTTCCATAGTGCGTAATTATTTTTTTCATTGATTAATCCAACCAGGCTCAGTGGTAAGCTAATTCTGCTGTAGCCACAGCTGCCCTGGTATGAACCAATGGCTGCCAATCTGCGCCACTGGTCTTTCCCAACACCTCCAACCACTCACTCACCACATTCTTACATTTCACCCCTTCACATCAACTCAGAGGAAATAATATGGAGTTTTAATATGGAGATGATTTGTTCTTTAATTAACTGATTACTAATGTTAAATGAACTGCATGGAAGATTTTTTATTTTAAATTCCCGTAAACATGACTTTAAGTCCTCAAATACGAGGTAAACAAAGCATGTTTAAATCAAATACAGCTAGTAGCAACTGTTAAGCAAAAAATACAAAACAATGGACATTCTTGGTTCTCATGATTATCCAGTCATAAAGCAGAACGAGCCTCACAGAAGTCTCCCGTTTGGGTTGCCAGGTTCCATGCTGAAATCCAGTTGGTTTAAACATAAAAGGACTCTGATCTGATCTCTGAGGTTGAGGTGAGGTTCTGAGCTTTCACATAATGCATGGTTGTTTGCCTTCACGGGCCATTGTTTTCTTTTAAGGGTACACGGTCCTTTCTGGTCCCTTCTATCAACACATATAACTAATGAGATTAAGTATTAGAACAAAAATGGCTGCAGAAGTGTTACAACAGAGGAGGTCTGAATGTAAATCACAGATAGTGGATTCCTGGGGCTTTAAGTTAAATGTCTTTGTGCTTCTCTCCAGATTCTTCTTTGATCTGATTCACAGCTGGAGTTAAGAAGAATCAATACAGCCCCATGGAAGATCACAGTTCAAAGCCACTGTACTGTCAGGCAGATAAAGACAATCTATAATGGTGGCCACTTTCAATTGACTCAAATCTGTCTACAGCAACCTATTTCCTGTTTAATATTGAACTTTTCCCTTTTACCCAATCATCTATTGAAGTAGATATTTAACACTCGCAATTTTCTGAATGATCAGCCACAGCAGTCTGTCTGTCTCCTTCATGGACACACTGGTGGTGGTCCTGATGAAGACTTTGTTTGGTCTTGTTCAAGTTCTTGGGGGTATTCCATCAATGCCGCTAAACATAGCGGCGCTTAAGTGATTAAGCCTTGTTTAGCTGCACCTCAGCAGCGCTAACTTCAGCCAGGCTTATCCAGTCTTGCGCTAGACATGTACACGGGTGGTGGTGGTGGTGGTGGGGGGGGGGGGGGGGGTTAAGAAACCCAGAACAAGCGACTGTCGAAAACGCGATCATGTCAAAGATTCGTGCAAGACACTTGCAATAACCAAGGCGAGAGACATGGCGTGGCAGAAGATCGTCGACCGCTTAAATGCGTAAGTTAAGTTTTGTAACAATGCTGAATGTTGAGTTTTTTTTAAAGGGATATGCCACCCCCAGGTCAAACTTGGGCATCTCCCCACAGTCCAGAGACTAAAATAAGTGGTGGAAAGCGTTTTCCTGCTCACCCAGCCATTGTCCGAGTCTGTCAGCACTGACCGCCGCGGTATCTGCAGCTACTCCGCGTTAGACTGGAGTCTAACGTCGCCAGAGAAAGATTTCGGCCAAAAGGAATTAATTTGCTCCATGCTTTTCCCAATTACTTTGTGTGTAGTGCGCATTCATATCGAGTGCAAATAAATGTGCAAATCAACACGGAGAGCTTGACTTGGTCATTTTGGGTGGGAACTATTTTTCAATGCGGAAAAAGAAAGCCGAAGCACACACCACGCTGCGTAACAGGGGAACTCCCTTCCTGGTGCGTAACAGGGATTCCCCTGGCAGCGTGGTGTGTGCTTCGGCTTTCTTTTTCCGCACTGAAAAATAGTTCCCACCCCAAAATGACCAAGTCAAGCTCTCCGTGTTGATTTACACATTTATTTGCACTCGATATGAATGCGCACTACACAGAAAGTAATTGGGAAACGCATCGAGCAAATTAATTCCTTTTGGCCGAAATCTTTCTCTGGCGACGTTAGACTCCAGTCTAACGCGGAGGAGCTGCAGATACCGCGGCGGTCGGTCAGTGCTGACAGACTCGGACAATGGCTGCGTCACCAGAAAAACGCTTTCCACCACTTATTTTAGTCTCTGGACTGTGGGGAGATGCCCAAGTTTGACCTGGGGGTGGCATATCCCCTTAAGTATGTTTTCACCATCAGTATCAAGACAAGTCTGTGGGGGAAAGCACACGCTACGATATGTCAGACCCGAGTTCGATACTCAAGGACTGCAGTTGATGTCTATTATAATAGATGTTTATATTCATATTTGTAGAGCAGTCTTGTTTTCTTTTTTTTTTTCTTTTCTTTTTACTGTATAAAAGTATTTGCACCAACTAATACGTTAAATTGTGTTATCTTGTCTTTGAGCAGGAGTGGTGTTAATAATGTAAAGAGGACTGTTTTGCAGGTAAAGACAAAGCATAAAAACATTTTGCAGAGTGGTAAGTAGGCTAATATTAATATTATTATTCAGTGAAATTAGTAATGCTGTTGAAATGGTACCTTTAATTTAAAACGAATTGTAGCTACCAAAAAGAGGGCAGATGTTCAGGCCACAGGAGGTGGGAGGTCTCCCTCAAAATCTTTCACCTGCAGAGGAGCTGGCACTGGCCCTAAACCGGGGTCGCCCACCGGTGGAGGTAATTGAAGGAGGGACCCCATCAAAGATCCTTCCTGTGAGTTCTCGTGAGGAGTATAGTCAAGGTATTCTCTAGGCTACTGCTTGCCTCAGCTGTGATCAAAGCATTTGTGTATTTTAATAGTATGCTTGTGTTCTAGTTACTGAAGATGGCGTACACTTGGACCCTCCTCAGCAGTCCTCCAGCAGTGCCTTGCCTGACCCTCAGTGGTCCTCCAGCAGTGCCTTGCCTGACCCTCAGCGGTCCTCCAGCAGTGCCTTGCCTGACCCTCAGCGGTCCTCCAGCAGTGCCTTGCCTGACCCTCAGCGGTCCTCCAGCAGTGCCTTGCCTGACCCTCAGCAGTCCTCCAGCAGTGACCTCACACCAAAATGTCACACCTAATGTCTTTTATTGTTTTATGCCTATTGATGGAAATTGATAAATAGGATTTCATTAAAGAGGCTTGCACAGCATCTCTGAAGCAAATTTGTTGAATCATTAAAATGTTGCATCAGGGAGTGTGTCTGTTATTTGGCTACATTTTATTTTAAAAGTAAAGGTTTACCTGTAACTGTATTCTTTGATAGAGATGTCACATAAAAAATAAAGTGTCAATGCCGTCAAGTGAGAGTGATGTTAGGCCCAGCTGATATAAATTCTATGATGATATGAATAATTGTAGGTTAAATAGCATTCATTCACATTTGTGTAATGTGTGGCAAAAGTTGGTAAAAATATAACAAATAATTAACATGAGCATGAATAACACCAGAACCCGGGACTCCCACATGACAGACGCAGCACTTAACCACTCAGACAGACATTCTCCATGAAAACTGTGGAATTCTTTTATCTGAAAATATCAGTGGATTCGCCAAAATTTACCTTTTTTTTGTGCTGATATTGTCACCCTTGTTTTCAGACAACATAGACAGTCAGGAAGTGTGCGGAACTGTTTGTTTGACACTCTGTTTACTTCAGGTACGTATTCTTTGCAACACCGTCTGATTAAGTCTGATAGTTAGCCTGATAGTTAGCCTGCCCGGGACCAGGCTAGCCCCAGTAACTCAGCGAAGATTAATGTTAGCGAGAGTCATGGAACCAAACTCTCGTTAAAACTAGCGCGGCTTATCTACGTTAGCTGGGATTTGCGCTCAGATTGGCATTGGCATGATGGAATACCCCCCTGGTTTAGTTCTGATTTAGTTCAGGTTTTGTTTGGGATTTAGTTCCACTTTAATCCTACTTGTGATGTGGTGTGTGAACGCAGCCTTACAGCAGAGTTTCAGATGACATCACAACATTCTAGTATAGTCCAATGTTTTGCATCATTTCAGTCCTGGAATTGCCAATCTCTACTAAACTAGATTCAAGATTCAAGATTCAAGATTGTTTATTTGTCATATGCAGAATCAACACAAGGTCAACAATGCAATGAAATGCTTAGGATCAGAAGAACCGTTGACTCGCTAAGATAGTCAGAAGTACTAATATCATGCAATAATAGTACATGGTAAAAAAGTGTTGCAAAAGTGCAGGGGAAGAAGTAAACAATATAATAAATATGTAATAAAATGTAATAAAAATACAAGGTACAATGTACAAAGGTGCAGGTAGGATTAAATCAAAGATCAAATAAGGTGTAAGTATTTCACAGATTGCACATAATATAAGTGTTGCATGTGGATTTCGTATTGCACATAGTATGGTATAGATATTGCACATAGGTGATTGCACAGATTATTGCACAGGTAACAGTAGTTTGCAGTGAGGTAGTGACAAACATGATACATTCATACAGAGCAGCAGCAGTAAACATAATTATGCATAATGAAAAGGTAGTTTAGTGCATTATTATTGAGAGTTCAGTATTTAATTTAGAGTATTATCCAGAGTTCAGTAGTCTGACAGCTTGGGGGTAATATCTGTCTTTGAGTGTTTTTGTGCGTGCTGCAGGCTCCTGTATCGTCTACCAGAGGGTAGCAGACGGAAGAGTCTTTGTGCCGGATGAGTATGGTCCTTAGTGATGCTGCGTGCCTTACGCAGACCCCTGCTGTGGTAAATGTCCTGGATGGAGGGGAGACTGCTGCCAGTGATGTCCTCTGCCGCTCGCACCACCCTCTGTAGTGCTTTGCGGCTCTGAGCGGTGCAGTTCCCATACCACACTGTGATGCAGCCCGTCAGCAGGCTCTCGATGGTGCACCTGTAGAAGGTTGTGAGGATGCTGGTGTTCATACCAAACTTCCTCAACTTCCACAGGAAGTAGAGTCTTTGTCGGGCTTTCTACTAAAAACTTTACTAAAAGTAAAAGGTAGCTGTTAACTTGAAAACTACCGCTTCATGGCAACAAGGTGGAACATTTTGAGCTTTTGAGATGCAGACAGACTAATAATACAGGGTTACTTAAACAAGCACAACTCCACGTATGTTTTTGATGAGGTAACAACATGGTAACATGACTTAAAAGCTCACAAGAGTCAATTGTATGTAAAATTGGACCTTTAACTGGGCCCTAATGAGGAGACAACTGTAAATACCACCTAACTCTCTCCTGGTTGAATTGGCTTCAGTAGCTCTATAATACTTGGTTAACCTTGGACATGTTTCCTGCAGTAAATAAAAGCACCAAATATAAGGAGCAAGATTTAAGTGCGCCATAAACAACTTTTACACAAGAAAGTGATTGTCTTGAAATGCCATAAAGTCAAAAGCTTAAATCATCTAAAAGCTGTATAATTCCCTTACAGCTGTTGCTATACACCACTTTTCCCTGCGTTCACTGCACTCAATTAGATTAGACCTCTCCGCTCCAAAAAATACAGAATATCAAATGAATTTTTATTTTTTACAATTTATAGCCCGTGCTGAATGAAATATACTTTAGAGAGGTTAAAATGTTCGTCAGTGGAAAACATGTGAAACAAGCCTGGGGTTTATTTCTTTGTAGCAGCAGGGTTTCGATCACGTTTTTATTTATTTGTATCATTTTAAAATGTATTTTATTATTTGAGATATTTTTGGAATCCATGAGAAATGTGTAAAAGTGCTTGTAAATTAAGGTTTAAGTATTGCATAAAATATAAATAATAGGTACAATAAAATTAGCCACAGCCAAATTGGAGAAATATTATTCTTCATTCATTTTTTATAATTTTTTTCATCAGCTCAACAGTTACTACATTATCTATTTTCCCTCTATATCTCCCACCTCTATTCATTCTATACACGTTTTGTGTGAACGTTCAGTGACAAAAAGTATATGGCTTAACCTTTTGGAATTACTACCACACACTACGGGATTTTCTAGTCTTAAATGATTTTGAGATACAAAAAACGCAGGCCACAGACATGAGGAGAATCGTTTGAGATTTTAAATGTCACAATGCTCCAAGTGCAGTGAAGAGATGGCACACTACAAGCTAAAAGTTATGAAAGCTAGTGTGACTCGCTTTGAGACTCATCTGTTCAAACCAATCACAACATTGCACTTATAGATTAGATGCAAGTCAAAAGTTTGTTATTTTGTCTAAAAATGTTGCTCTGAAAATGTTTTGCACAGACAGAAAACTGCCCACAGACACACAAGATGTACCGGACTATAAGCTGCTAATTTTTTCTCACTCTTTGAAGCCTATACAACAATGTGGCGCTATATGGATGGATAATTCATTTATCAACACAGTGGATGCGCGTACAGCCTGAGTACAGAAAGCGCCGCTGTCTGTGCGGTTAACATGAAGTTACAACAAAAGCTAGTGCTGCTGTCAGTGCATTAAAACAGTTTATCCCCGTGTGATCAAATAAGTTCTGATGCTAAATGAACATTAGTGAGTGGGATATGTCTTAAAGGTCCCATGGCATGAAATTTTCACTTTCTGAGGTTTTTGAACGTTAATGTGAGCTCCCCTACCCTGTTTAGGCCCCCCCCCCACATGGTTAAAAGTTGCGAAATGTCTAAACTGAGCATTTGCGATCCTTTTCTGCGTTACAAAAAATCGGAGCTCAAACGGGCGATTTTGAACAAGGCACCTTATTGATGTCAGATCGAAAAAAGAAATGCAAATGCAGTTCCACCCCCGTCTGTCTGTACTCAGCGTCTCTGTAAATCACGCCCAGAGAGTTTGGACTGCGAATGCGCTAGGCAATGCGAAATGCGTTTTTTTATTTGCCTGGAGGCACGTCCGAGTGTTTTTAGGCTCGGAAGTCCTTTATCTGAGCCTCTGGACCTTTGAACAGCAGTGGTTTCATTTTATTTGGAAATGTGTTTTTTTTTCAATGGAACGCTTCAAATCTCTCCCCCGTGCAAAAACACGGAAATGGATCAGCTGAGAGCTGACAGCGGAGAGTTTGGCCACGCCCCCACCCTCTACTATAGGCCAGCTCTTTTCTCCTCATTTGCATTCGAACAACAACTCCCATTATAGAGTGTTCAGAGAGAGAAAAATTACTCTTTCTCATCTTATCTCTGTTTCTCATGCACTGAGTGTTGATTTTGAAGAAGGATTCATTTACAGTATTAGGGAACCATTAAGGAGCCATATAAAAGCATCAAGAAGTACCATGTCATGGGATCGTTAATGACTCGTATGCGCTAAATGCAGGTGAATGTGTAAATTACGAGAAGAAACGTCTCTAACTTCAGTAGCCGGACATCCACTCATACCTGATCGATACAACTAGCCCCACCCCCAGGACAGCCTGAAATTAGCTGAAATCCTATAAGACATCGACATGATCCCTGACAGGACAGCGGCTCTTTCTGCAGGAGACATGTGCAGTAGAGCGTGAAGTGACGGGGTGTAAGAGCGAGACAGACAGGTGAAGAGGCGAGGAAGATGCTCGTTTGATTTTGTTTTGAACAGTTATTTTGCGCTTCATGCACACATTATTATTATTATTATTATTATTATTATTATTATTATTATTATTATTATTATTATTATTATTATTATTATTATTATTATTTCATTTGATGCACATTACTACAGCCACATCATTTACATCCTCAGTTTATTCATGAAGTTGCCATGTTTGTTTTCCCTTTTTCACTAATTTCCTTTGAGCTGATTGGTGGAGGCATTGGTTTGCTGCTTATGGAGGGGAGGTTTGACTGGAGAAATGTTTTTAACTAAATATCCATATAGGCAGTGTTGGGAAAGTTCATTTTCTACATGAACTAGTTCAAAGTTCAGTTCACACATTTCAAAATGAACTAGTTCGTTCATAGTTCATAATTGTTTATAGTTAGTAGTTCGTTCATAGTTCCAAAAAATGAACTAGTTCATAGTTCTTTTTTTCCCCCAATACATTGCTGCGAGCTTTTATTTTTCAATATCATTGCCAAAGCACATATAGAACCATAGACAGCAATTATTATATCATGTGTTATTCATGTGTTATCTCCATCTTCATATCCAATTTCACATCCTTATCCAACTACAAATAACGGTCCCCATAATGATAAAACACCTGCAATTCAACATAATAAAGAAAATACTTAAATAACCAACATATGATATGACTTAATTAACTAAGAGACTTAAGAAAACAAAATAAACCCACAAATTAACATTAGTGATTCCCCTTTTAATGTGGCCCCCTTTAGCGCACCACTCTGCACTGTTTCTCACAAGACCAGGAAGTACCGAGAGGGAGAGAGGGAGAGAGGGAGAGAAGGAGAGAGGGAGAGAAGGAGAGAGGGAGAGAGGTGCCGGTCGGAAATTTCAGATGGATGGATCAGAAATCTGAGACCATATTGAACGAAGTTAAAGAGATAGCGCGTGTCGTTCACAGACACCAAAATGAACTCGTTCACAGTTCATTCATCAGGCAGTAATACAGAGCGTTCAGTTCACGTTCACCCAAAATATGAACCTGTTCATGAACTATCGTTCAGTGAACGCGTTCAGGGACAACACTGCATATAGGAAATAACATTTAAAAGCTGATCATTCTAAACTAACAATGTGTAATATTAATTTTCTGAAATGGATCCAGTTGTAAATAGTGCAATAATAGATTTAATAATTTTCCTACGCTTAAATGTACCTGTGTCTGGGGCTTAGTAGTTTAGGCCATGCTGTATAATGGGGTTTTTGTTTGACTGTAGTGGCTGCCTGTTGTCTGTCCTGAGAAGATGCTGTCAGATCTGCAAATGGTGAAGAGCTCAAAGTTTACTTTATTTTTTTGACCCCTCAAATGCTATGGCTTTCCTGGGCTAGTAAGAGGCCAAGTTATATCTATAATCTTACACAGACCCCAACACTGTGCTCCACCAAGCGACTTGAGGATAGCAAAGTTGAAATGAAGTAAACTTTATGCAAATATGGAGCAATATCACTACGACGACAGCTGCTTAGTGAACACCTCTTGACAGACACATGTGAGGCATTGGTCAAGGCACTAAACTTGCTCGTAACGTCCCTCGCCTGTGTTAGCTTACCCCGGGGGGTGGGAGACATCTGGGAGCTGTGTGAGTGGGTGTTACGTGAATGAGTGTAAATCGGACACATTTCCCTGTAGTGTGTGGCGAGCTTAGGTCACAACAAATGCTGCTTGAACTAATGCTGCACAAAACCAATATGTTTTTTTTAAATATTTAACTGAACACACTGACAGGGCAGGATGGAAAAAGAGTTAATAGCCTTCTTCCAACTGATCCTAATAGACAACAATATAAAATGGTTAGATAAACATGTTTTGAGAAATTTCACACATCCAAAACATTGAAGATTAGTTTCAAATTGAGGTTTGTAACAGTTGTGCTACTTGTGAAATTATGTTGGTTAGAGAAGAAGCACATCTTTTGAACTGGCAATCCCATCGAAAGCTAAAATCAGACTATTGTCATTTTGAAATATTTTCAACAAAACTATATTGTACTTTAGTTTAGAGAAGAGTCCTAACAATAACATGACTCATTTGAAACCTTTCATTGCTTCCCATACAAGTTTTTTTATGGCCCAGAACCCACATTTTGGTAAACTGCCCTATGAGCCAAGGTTTGGTGGTTCAATTCCTCATCTCACAATCCTCATTCACAGAAATGCACATGGTAAAGCATTATTTATATATATAGTGGAACTAAACATGAAAATTTGCTAGTAGTCTTTGCTATTAGGCTGCGTGTATAGTGTTTTATTAAGATTCCTGGTAATTTTTGGCCATTTTAGTGTCTCTGCACTTTCAAGTACTATGTGACATTACACAGATCAAAGATCAAAAAAGATCAAAGTCAGCTTTATTGTCAATTCTGCCATATGTGTTCAACATACAGTGAATCGAAATTTAGTTTCTCTCTGGCCAGGTAGTGCAAAAAGACAGTGTACAAGATACAATATGAAGACAAAACAACAAAAACTATCTAAGACAGAGATCTAAAGTTAAAACTAAAGTCTAAGATCTAAAATCTTAAAGCAGTGCAACATAATAAATAAATACCTATATACAGATTTCCAAAGTGTGCAGTGTGCATCAAAAATGTGCAATGGAAGATACAGCAGTGAAATGGTAATGTGCAATAGAATGTGCATTGGAGTTAAGATAAAGATAAATGTGCAACAGTAGTAATTCTAGTGCAATAACAGGAGTAAACAACAGTACTAAAAATTCCAGTAGTAAATGTGCAATAACAGTAGTAAACAGTGCAACGGGGGTAAAATTCAATAACAGGAGTAAACAACAGTACTAAAAATTCCAGTAGTAAATGTAAATGTGCAATAACAGTAGTAAACAACAGTGCAACAGGAGTAAAATTCCAGTAGTAAATGTAAATGTGCAACAGTGCAACAGTCGTCCTTAGCAGCAGTTTTTTAAAAGTGTCTAGAGTGATAGGTCTTTTTATGGAATACAGGTTATGCCAATATGGGGGGTGGGGGGTGGGAGATGGGTAAGGTGAGAGTTCGGGTGTGAGTTCAGCCTCCTGACAGCCTGGTGGATGAAGCTGTTTGACAGCCTGGTGGATGAAGCTGTTTGAAAGCCTGGTGGAGTGGGCCCGGAGACTCCGGTACCTTCTCCCCGAGGGCAGGAGGCTGAACAGGCTATGTGCGGGGTGGCTCGGGTCACCCACAATGCTGGACGCTCTGCGGGTGAGCCGGGTGTTAAAAATGTCTAGGAGGGAGGGGAGAGAGACACCAGCGATCCTCCCAGCTGCATTCACTATGCGCTGCAGGGCTTTCCTGTTCTGTTCAGTGCAGCTCCCGTACCACACAGTGATGCAGCTGGTCAGGACGCTCTCAATGGTGCCTCGGTAGAAGGTGGTCATGATGGGTGGGAGGGCTCCAGCTCTCCTCAGTTTGCGGAGGAAATAGAGGCGCTTCTGAGCCCTCTTTGCCAGTGATACAGTATTCACTGTCCAGGAGAGGTCCTCACTGATGTCCACCCCCAGGAATTTGGTGCTGCACACCCTCTCTACAGCAGCACCATTGATGGACAGTGGGGGGTGCTGGGTGGGGCCTCTCCGGAAGTCAATAACAATCTCCTTGGTCTTTTCAACATTAAGAAGGAGATTGTTATTGCTGCACCACTGGGTCAGAAGGCTCACCTCACTCCTGTAGTTTGTCTCATCGTTATTAGAGATGAGACCCACCACAGTCGTATCGTCCGCAAACTTCACTATGTGATTGGTGCTGAACGCTGGTGAGCAGTCGTGGGTCAGCAGAGTGAAGAGCATCGGACTGAGCACACAGCCCTGGGGGGCTCCTGTGCTCAGTCTAATGCAGCTTGAGGTGTTTCTGCCGACCCGCACTGCCTGTGGCCTCTCACTGAGGAAGTCCAGCAGCCAATTACAGAGTGAGGTCTGAAGCCCCAGGTGGTCTAGTTTGATAATGAGCTGCTGTGGGATTATAGTGTTGAATGCTGAACTGAAATCTACGAACAGCATTCTCACATATGAGTCTTTATTGTCCAGGTGGGTGAGAGCCGGGTGAAGTGCAGAACAGATTGCATCCTCGGTAGAGCGGTTGGCCCGGTATGCAAACTGGTATGGGTCTAGGGTGGGGGGGGGGGTGGATTTGATGTGTGCCATGACTAGCCGTTCAAAGCACTTCATGATGATGGGGGTCAGTGCAACAGGGCGATAGTCATTAAAAGTGGCCGGAGTGGGCTTCTTTGGCACGGGAACGATGGTAGTGGTTTTGAAGCAGGAGGGAACGACAGCCTGGCTCAGAGAAGCATTAAAGATGTCTGTGAAGACATCCTTGAGCTCCTCTGCACAGTCTTTCAACACACAACCAGGAATGTTGTCCGGGCCTGCAGCCTTGCGGGTGTTGATCCTGGAGAGTGTCCTCTTCACGCTGGCTGCAGACACACACAGGGGCTGGTCGTGGGGAGGTGGTGGAGTGGTGGAGCAGGTGTGTCTGCTTACAAACACCTGGCTACAGGGGTGGATTTGGAGGTGTGGATACTTGTAATACCAATCAGACTGTTCCTCACATGTCCTTCCTCTCATGCTTCCCTTCAGTCCTCCAGGTAATAATAATAATGCATTAGTCTTATAGCCATTTTCCAGATGCTAAAGTCACTTTACAGTTTAGTGCATTATTCATTCACTACACCCTTGGTGGTGGTAAGATACTACTATAGTCACAACCAGAGGTGGGACAAAGTCATTGCTGGGCAAGTCCCAAGTAAGTCTAAGTCTTTTGCACTCAAGTCCGAGTGAAGTCCCGAGTCAGGAGTATCCAAGTGCCGAGTCAAGTCCGAAGTCAAAGCTCACAAGTCTCAAGTCGAGTCCAAAGTCCTAGCATTTTAGTTTCGAGTCATTTCGAGTCCCCTTTACAAAGAAATACAATTTCTACAAATCATATAATGTCTGCAAGATCTGGCGCGTGGATGCTTGTTTCCGCATCATTTGTTGTGCAATTTGCCTTGGATGCGGTCGAATGAAAGAAACGTAGATCTACTGTGATTGGATGTTGTGCAAGCCGCGCGCACATGCTCAAGCTCTTTGCATACATCTTCGCAGATTCACAAGTACAACGAGTGCGGCCCTTATCAACATACTTTTAGAGTTTTTTTTTTCATTGGACGTAGCAAGTCATCACAAGTCAAAAGGCCTAAGTCCAAGTGAAGTCACGAGTTATTGATATTGAAGTCCAAGTCGAGTTGCAAGTGTTTGTATATTTTGTCGAGTCGAGTCTAAAGTTCAGCCAGGGTGATGAGTGAGTCCGACCCCGAGTCCCCAGCCTCTGCTTCCTCCTCGGAAGACATGACGGCGGGATTGAGGAGATCCTCAAAGTATTCCTTCCACTGTCCGACAACATCCCCCGTCGAGGTCAACAGCTCCCCACCCCCACTGTAAACAGTGTTTGTGAAGCACTGCTTCCCCCTCCTGAGGCGCCGGACGGTTTGCCAGAATTTCTTTGAGGCCGTCCGATAGTCCTCCTCCATGGCCTCTCCGAACTCCTCCCAACTCCGAGTTTTTGCCTCTGCCACCGCCCGGGCTGCAGCACGCTTAGCCCACCGGTACCCGTCGGCTGCCTCCGGAGTCCCACGAGCCAACAAGGCCCGATAGGACTCCTTCTTCAGCCTGACGGCATCCCTTACTTCCGGTGTCCACCACCGGGTTCGGGGATTGCCGCCGCGACAGGCACCACAGGCCTTACGACCACAGCTACGGGCGGCCGCATCGACAATAGAGGCCGAGAACAGAGCCCATTCGGACTCTGCAACATCGCGTGGCGGTCGGGGACAGTACCTCTGGAATGGCAGACCGGGGTGGTGGTCCCTCTGTTTAAGAAGGGGGACCGGAGGGTGTGTTCCAACTATCGGGGAATCACACTCCTCAGCCTTCCCGGTAAGGTCTATTCCAGGGTGCTGGAGAGGAGAATTCGACCGATAGTCGAACCTCGGATTCAGGAGGAGCAGTGTGGTTTTCGTCCCGGCCGGGGAACACTGGACCAGCTCTATACTCTCCATCGGGTGCTCGAGGGTGCATGGGAGTTTGCCCAACCAGCCCACATGTGCTTTGTGGATCTGGAGAAGGCATTCGACCGTGTCCCTCGTGGGGTCCTGTGGAGGGTGCTCTGGGAGTACGGGGTTCGGGGCCCTTTGTTAAGGGCTGTTCGATCCCTGTATGACCAGAGCAGGAGCTGTGTTCGCATTGCCGGTAGTAAGTCGGACCTGTTTCCGGTGCATGTTGGACTCCGCCAGGGCTGCCCTTTGTCACCGGTTCTGTTCATTATATTTATGGACAGAATTTCTAGGCGCAGTCAGGGGCCGGAGGGGATCCGGTTTGGGAACCACAGGATCTCATCTCTGCTGTTTGCGGATGATGTTGTCCTGATGGCTTCATCAAACCGGGACCTCCAATGTGCACTGGGGCGGTTCGCAGCCGAGTGTGAAGCGGCTGGGATGAAAATCAGCTCCTCCAAATCCGAGGCCATGGTTCTCGACCGGAAAAAGGTGGTTTGCCCTCTCTGGGTGGGTGGAGAGTCCTTGCCTCAAGTGGAGGAGTTCAAGTATCTTGGGGTCTTGTTCACGAGTGGGGGGAGGATGGAGCGTGAGATTGACAGGTGGATCGGTGCAGCGTCGGCAGTGATGCGGTCGTTGTACCGGACCGTTGTGGTGAAGAGGGAGCTGAGCCAAAAGGCGAAGCTCTCAATTTACCGGTCAATCTACGTTCCTACCCTCACCTATGGCCATGAGCTTTGGGTAATGACCGAAAGGACGAGATCGCGGATACAAGCGGCCGAAATGAGTTTCCTCCGCAGAGTGGCTGGGCGCACCCTTAGAGATAGGGTGAGGAGCTTGGCCACACGGGAGGAGCTCGGAGTAGAGCCGCTGCTTCTCCACGTGGAGAGGAGCCAGCTGAGGTGGCTCGGGCATCTGTTCCGGATGCCTCCTGGACGCCTCCCTCGGGAGGTGTTCCGGGCATGTCCCACCGGGAGGAGGCCCCGGGGAAGACCCAGGACCCGCTGGAGGGACTATGTCTCCCGGCTGGCCTGGGAACGCCTTGGGGTCCCCCTGGAGGAGCTGGAGGAAGTGTCCGGGGTGAAGGAAGTCTGGAGGTCCCTGCTTAGACTGTTGCCCCCGCGACCCGGCCCCGGATAAGCGGAAGAAAATGGATGGATGGATGGATGGATGGAGTCTAAAGTTATCAAATTCGTGACTCGAGTCTGACTCGAGTCAAAGTCACATAACTCGAGTCCACACCTCTGGTCACAACTGTCCTGGAGCAGACTGACTGAACTGAGGATGCCAATCTGCGCCACTGACCCCTCAGACCACCACCAGCACTCACACTCCCACCATTGGCTCCCCACTGTGGCCCCTGACTTTCCCAGTGGTCTCTCATTCAACCAGGTCCTGGCCTTGCTTAACCTCTCAGATCTGATGAGATTGGGCTCTGACAAGGAGGTTTGGAGGCACTGCCCATGTTTAGTAGCTCTCTTTTCAATGTGGTTGTGGGTGGAGTTGTAGATGTTTAGTCCCACTTTAAGTCTATAAACATAAACCCACCAAGACAGACTGCATCCAGAAAGAAACATTACCTAAGGACCTAAAAATCTGTTTTTGTCATATTCAATCTATGGATGTTTGTTGTTGTAATTTTATTTACTGTAAATAAGTAGCAACAAGCTGTGACTGTAGCCTTTGGATAGTTTTGTGCTTAAGTTTGTCCTCACAAAACAAATCCTCCTCTGAAAAGAAGATTGAGACTCTTTTGAGAGTTTGGGTTTCAGTCATGCACCTTTTGTGACCTCTGCTGAAGCTGTGTTTACTTTAAAAGAGAAAACTCACACAGACAAATTAGTGCGAGATATAATTCAGTGGTAAAGATCAATAATGCTTAAGGCTTCACCTTTTCTCTGTGGTATAAATGATTTTTGTTGTTGTGTCTTTTTAAACTTACACTGTTTATCTCCATTTACAGGTACAATGTGTCATTTTTAACCAGAAAATAGACTAAAATATAAGCATGTTTTTACATTTTGTTTTTCTTCCACTGAAAAACTTGAAAAACATGTGTTCGTATGCGAGTGGGCTTGCATCTCCACAAACCTGACTCTTATTTGGCCTGGAAAAGGGTGTCCTCCTGCTTTTTTCCATGGAAATGTTTGAGATTGTTACGAAATATGGTTTTAAAGGAAAATCAACGTTTTTTTTTTACAATCTGAGCCTTCGTTCGGCAATAAAACAAGTAGTTTTACTCACCCATAGCACTTTGGTGTCATTTGGAGGAGTTTCATAGAAGATGTTGTAGCCGTTCTGTTCTACTAGTGATCCCGTATCCGTTAGCGTGAGTGCTCGGGGCATTACTTTGCGATCTCCAAATAACACAAACTTTAGCACTTTTCAAATCACAGAAGATCGCTGTGTCAGGGTAGACTTTTAGTAGATTCCAAAACGGCCTGAAACCCGATATCGCAACAGAAAAGTAAAGTTCAGAGCGGTGTTAGCTTCTTTCGGACTAGCGGTGTTTACAAAACAGCTGAGTTCACGCATGCGCACTGTCCTCTCTGATGACGTCATCAAATGAAACTATAGCTGGATATCGGGTTTCAGGCCGTTTTGGAATCCACTAAAAGTCTACCCTGACACAGCGATCTTCTGTGATTTGAAAAGTGCTAAAGTTTGTGTTATTTGGAGATCGCAAAGTAATGCCCCGAGCACTCACGCTAACGGATACGGGATCACTAGTAGAACAGAACGGCTACAACATCTTCTACGAAACTCCTCCAAATGACACCAAAGTGCTATGGGTGAGTAAAACTACTTGTTTTATTGCCGAAAGAAGGCTCAGATTGTAAAAAAACGTTAATTTTCCTTTAACTTTCTATTTCAAATTAATCATGCACCTCCAGAAAGTTACACACTGTTACTTTAATTTATATAACTAATGCAAAAAAAAACAACAAATAAACAAAATACCCTGCCTAAACTCTTTTGTCAGTCAGTACTTTTACAATATTACTGTACTGGAGAAAAACAAATTTTCCCATTACATGAAATTGGAAATGACTCGTACTGAAGATCACTGGCCTCCCTCAAGGCACTGGCCACATCTGTCCAAAATGTGTCCCCCTCGTATTACAAAATGAGCCGTCACGCCAGCGCTGAATACACTCAGTCTCCGTACACATCAAATTTATTCAGTTAGTTTCTTCATTAACGCTTTTGTGCAGAAATGCTCATTTCCACTGATTGTTGTTCCACACCATGTTGTTACTTTGCAGCTGATGGCATTAGGTTTCCATGTGATGCTAACTGGAAGCACTACTCTATCTGAAGCTCTGTTATTCAAATTACACTTTAATCTGAGCTTTATTTTAAAGGTCCCATGGCATGAAATTTTCACTTTCTGAGGTTTCTGAACGTTAATGTGAGCTCCCCTACCCTGTTTAGGCCCCCCCCCCCATGGTTAAAAGTTGCGAAATGTCTAAACTGAGCATTTGCGATCCTTTTCTGCATTACAAAAAATCGGAGCTCAAACGGGCGATTTTGAACAAGGCACCTTATTGACGTCAGATCGAAAAAAGAAATGCAAATGCAGTTCCACCCCCGTCTGTCTGTACTCAGCGTCTCTGTAAATCACGCCCAGAGAGTTTGGACTGCGAATGCGCTAGGCAATGCCAAATGCGTTTTTTTATTTGCCTGGAGGCACGTCCGAGTGTTTCTAGGCTCGGACGTCCTTTATCTGAGCCTCTGGACCTTTGAGCAGCAATGGTTTAATTTTATTTTCTGTGGAAATGTGTTTATTTTTCAATGGAACACTTCAAATCTCTCCCCCCGTGCAAAAACACGGAAATGGATCAGCTGAGCGCGGAGAGTGGAGAGTTTGGCCACGCCCCCACCCTCTACTATTGGCCATCTCTTTTCTCCTCATTTGCATTCAAGCAACAACGCCCATTATGACCTGTTCTGAGAGAAAAAAAATTACTCTTTCTCATCTTATCTCTGTTTCTCATGCACTGAGTGTTGATTTTGAAGAAGGATTCATTTACAGTATTAGGGAACCATTAAGGAGCCATATAAAAGCATCAAGAAGTACCATATCATGGGATCTTTAAAACATAAACAATGGACTTTAGCCTGAACTACAACAGGTACGGTGAATTCTGCTGTCACAGAATTTGCAGTTTTTCAGTTAGATCATCTTTTTTCACCTTTTCTGTTGAAAGTCAAACACCTAAACAGGACCATGAACACTTGTATTGATCACAGGCTCCTGAAAATGTGTTGTTTTAATAATTTTGTATTTTTTGAGTTTTTAGACTCATCATGGTAACTGATGAACATTCCACCATTGACATACATGTGGAACACCCCCAGTGTGATGCCTCTACAAAGTATCAATACAATAACAGTAAAATTACGTCTAGTTTTGGCTCTGAAAATACAGCATTGGGTCCCAAATCTGACCATATGGAGTATGGACATGCTGGTACATTTCCACACATTGGCTGTGTTACTGTATATCACCATATTTCCACATGTCCCTCCACCCAGGTGCTCACAGTATATGAGCATGACCTGTGAGTTTGGTCAGGACAGGATTTGTCATAACGCATGTGGGAGCTGAGATAAAGCAATGCCAGTCCAGGGAATCTGTGTCTGCCTCAGCTAGCATTCACACAACTTACAATAGATGTGCAAATGTAGCATACGGGTTAAAACCACAATCACACTAACAGGAAAAAGTCCATATAGAAACCACGGACGCTTATATATACACACATTATATGGACTCAGCAGCCGATGACCCGCGGGCCGCTCCTCTTATCGGGATAAGCTGCTCCGGGCTTATGGCAAGGATAAGCAAAAGCAAACCACTGGAACTGACACTTTGGACACATTAAGAAAATATGAGCAGTCGTAATGATGAAGTCTCACAGTGGATCACACAGTCAGAGGTGAAGGAAAAACGTTTACAAATTAAACGAAGAAGTAAAACAACATGAATACATTTCCAATTTTCACCTCAAGAATCTACTCTTTAATAGGTAGCAGTCATTTTGCATAGGCTTTATTAAACCAGGTGCCCTTCCTGACACCTTGTTATTTATCAAGGGCCTACAACTTTATGACCCCATTTTTTTACAATCTGAGCTTTATTTCGGTAATAAAACAAGTTGTTTTACTCACCCGTAGCACTTTGGTGTCATATGGAGCACTTCCGGAGATGTTTTAGATTTGCGATAGCCGTAGCGCGAGTTCTCGGGGCATATAATATAGCCCCGAGCGGTCTCCAAATAACACAAACTTTAGCACTTTTCAAATCATAGAAGCTCAATGTCTTAGTCTACACTTTCGTTTGAGTCAAAAGTGGCCTGTAAACCGAGATTTATCCATAATTTACAGCTTTGCGTTTCATGTTTGGGTCCCGGGAGCTGAGAGCGAAATCAGCTGTGACTCCGCACATGCACACTGGCGTCCTCATCTACTCGAAACTATGGCTAAATCTCGGATTACAGGCCACTTTTGACTCAAACAAAAGCGTAGACTAAGACATCGAGCTTCTATGATTGAAAAGTGCTAAAGTTTGTGTTATTTGGAGACCACAAACATATGCCCCGAGAACTCAATTACGGAGATCGCAAATCTAAAACATCTCTGGAAGTGCTCCATATGACACCAAAGTGCTATGGGTGAGTAAAACAACTTGTTTTATTACTGAAATAAGGCTCAGATTGTAAAAAAAACATTAATTCTCCTTTAATTCTTTGCCTGTACTGTTAAATTTCTCTGTATATGAAAACAAATTACAAGTCAGATCTGTGGAGAGCCAACTCCGCTCATAGTATGCATGTTTTTAAGATATTTTAGCCCAAAAAATAAGTTTTTTTAATGAATGGTAGATATACAAGTTTATAAAGGAAAAGTAACTTTTTTTTTTACAATTTGAGCCTTATTTCGGTAATAAAACAAGTTGTTTTATTCACCCATAGCACTTTGGTGTCATATGGAGCATTTCCGGAGATGTTTTAGATTTGCGGTTAGCCTAGCGCGACTTCTAGCCATAGCTCGGGGCATATAATATATTCCCCAAGGATGTAATATGCCCTGTGCGGGCTCCAAATAACACAAACTTTAGCACTTTTCAAATCATAGAAGCTCGATGTCTTAGTCTATGATTTCGTTTGAATCAAAAGTGGCCTGTAATCCGAGATTTATCCATAGTTTACAGCTTTGCGTTTCATGTTTGGGTCCCGGGAAATGAGAGCACACTCCGCACATGCGCACTGGCCTCCTCATCTACTCGAAACTATGGCTAAATCTCGGATTACAGGCCACTTTTGACCAAACGAAATCGTAGACTAAGACATCGAGCTTCTATGATTTGAAAAGTGCTAAAGTTTGTGTTATTTGGAGCCCGCAAATAAGTGCCCCGAGAACTCACATGATGGAGATTGCAAATCTAAAACATCTCTGGAAGTGCTCCATATGACACCAAAGTGATATGGGTGAGTAAAACAACTTGTTTTATTACCGAAATAAGGCTCAGATTGTAAAAAACGTTACTTTTCCTTTAATGACATCATGAGGGACAGACAATAACATCTACATGAGACAAGCAGGTGTCTAGCCCTAACAAAATGTATTTCTCTGAAATAATATTTTCTTGTATTTTCATTATAATTACATAAACTTGAGCTTGAGCTTCATTGCTCTTCAATATCCATAAATAAAAGAAGAAATACCACCCACATATTAGTATATCAGAATTACCAATAAACCAATATATGAAAAAAAGCCTCTTATCCGCTGCATTATTTATCACCAGCAGGTGTTCACTCTGTGGGGTGTTTCGAAGTACTGTGTATGTATATGAAGTGTAATATGATTTAACATTTATAGTATTTCTGATGAGTATTGACTGGCTCACTTTCAGATCTTGAAGTCTGATCTACAATGGGGATGAATCAAAAGATGCTCTCTCGTTACCTGGGGCTGTTTGTGTCCTTCTGCTCTTGTCAATATGAACTGACAGATGGGGACACCTCTCCCCCCTTCCTCTTCTCCTCTCACCCCTTTCTCCCTGTCTTCTTCTCCTCCCATCCCTCTCCCTTTCCCTTTTCTCCTCTCCCCCTCTCCGCCTGCCCTCCTTTCACCCCCGGAGCGACTGATAGAGGCTGATAAGTCACATCAGCTCTGGGACGGACCTTCGTGTCAGAGCAGATCTGTGAAGCACTGGCTCACTCTGCTCTCGGGACAGTTTGACGCTCCACAAAACAAACTCTTTATATGTGAACAACAAATCAATAAATACAAGAAGACCAGCTATGGCAGCTCCAGGTCTTCCACCAGAAGAGTTACACTGATGGGAAAAATACACTGAGAATAGTTTTATTTATAGAATTATGAAAACCTGCAACATGTTCCAATCACAGTACAGTTTTCTGAACACTTAAAATACTTCCACATTAAGTTGCATTAGTTTGCAAACTTCTATCTAGTTTAATATTGAGCTGGAGGGCAGATCAGTTCTATGGTGTAATTTGCTGCTGAGGAGATCATCATGTCATGGTTAAAGGTCCTATATTACATTAAATTGACTCTTGTGAGCTTTAAGCCATGTTATAATGTTGTCACCGCATCAAAAACATACCTAGAGTTGTGTTTTGTTTCATTTACACATTTTTGAGTAATCTTCTATTATTAGTCTACCTCTCCAAAGATCAAAATGCTCTGTTCCACCTTGTGATGTTGTGAGTTTTCGGCAGTTTTCAAGTTAAAGATCCCATGACATGGTACTTCTTGATGCTTTTATATGGCTCCTTAATGGTTCCCTAATACTGTAAATGAATCCTTCTTCAAAATCAACACTGAGATACACAGAGATAAGATGAGAAAGAGTATTTTTTTTCTCTCTGAACACTCCATAATGGGTGTTGTTGCTTGAATGCAAATGAGGAGAAAAGAGATGGCCTATAGTAGAGGGTGGGGGCGTGGCCAAACTCTCCGCTCTCCGCACTCAGCTGATCCATTTCCGTGTTTTTGCACGGGGGGAGAGATTTGAAGCGTTCCATTGAAAAATAAACACATTTCCACAGAAAATAAAATTAAACCACTGCTGTTCAAAGGTCCAGAGACTCAGATAAAGGACTTCCGAGCCTAGAAACACTCGGACGTGCCTCCAGGCAAATAAAAAAATTTCGCACTGCCTAGCGCATTCGCAGTCCAAACTCTCTGGGCGTGATTTACAGAGACGCTGAGTTCAGACAGACGGGGGTGGAACTGCATTTGCATTTCTTTTTTCAATCTGACGTCAATAAGGTGCCTTGTTCAAAATCGCCCGTTTGAGCTCCGATTTTTTCTAACGCAGAAAAGGATCGCAAATGCTCAGTTTAGACATTTCGCAACTTTTAACCATGGGGGGGGGGGCTAAACAGGGTAGGGGAGCTCACATTAACGTTCAAAAACCTCAGAAAGTGAAAATTTCATGCCATGGGACCTTTAACAGCTACATTTTCCGTTTAGTTCAGTAGAGATTGGAAATTCTAGGGCTGAAATGATCCAAATTATTCTATAGAAGGTGTATAGAGTTTAAAAACACAGTGGAGCACTTCCTGTATTACATGACAAGAATAGAAGGAATGAAGTTGTACTCTGAACCATTGGAGTTACTTAAATGTAATACATTTTTTTGGTAACTTCCCAACAAGGTTTTTTTTAGTCAAACCAAAAGACAACATACAATGGAAACAAAAACAAAACAAAAAAATACAGAGCTGAACTTGGCAAAAATGAAAATAAAATTGTTGCTCTTTGCATCCACAGTCTCACCTGCTTTATTCAAATGAAAAAACTCAGAAGTGAGCTCAGAGCCTCATTGGACTGTCTGTGCAACCTAAATGACAAAGGCATTAAATGCTAAACAGTGTGCAGAGAAAAGCAATCACCCTTTCATTGTTCAAGTAGATTGCATTGTTCAAAAAAAAACAAAAAAAAAAAACTTGCATTTGCACAGCCTCAGTATTATAGTTCTTTGAAGCTGTCTGCTGTGCACTGATAGAACTGTCCAATTGGGCATTGTGTGCAAAATTTCTGTTGACTTCTGTTGATCTCATTCACCAAATTTGAAGACATTTTAATCAAGTATTATAGCTTAAATAGTGAGTACTTAAACCTGTTGTGAAATGGACACTGTGGTAATAATATATACATTAAATGTAGGACAGCCAAGAATTACTTTTAATGTATTCTAAATATTATAAAATAGGTAAAACAACTACATATACCTTGCAAATGTTAGAAATGCACTCTTTCCCTATGAAAATATCATATGCACTATAAAGCATATAGTTAAAGCCCCAGTGTGTAGGATTCATGGCGCATAGGTGGATGGTGCTATTGCACTTTCTGTTTTAGCTACGGCAGATCTCGAGGGTCACCCGGACGCGCCGTAACGCGGACAGCTCTCGTACCCGCGCACGAGCCGCACGCCGCTACTGTATAAATAAAACGCGGTCCCGTTTTTTTTTTTTTTTTTTTCTCATGAAAACACACATTCCCGATCATGTACCATGACACTCTACACATCAAATGAAACCTTACAGTCTCCTCTTTTTGACTATGCAATTCATTTCCCGGCAAAACAAACACTCCCCGAGCACATGGGGCTTTTATACGGAAAAGCACAAAACGAGGTTAGCTTACCTTAGAATGCTTTGCACAGGTCAAACTCTGTATTTCACCATAAACTTGGTCTCAATCTGTCCGTAAGGATCCAGCAAATAAAATCCAGGAAAACAATTTAGTCCAAAACACGTGTTAGATCCATTACGACGTCTGATCCGGCAGCATGCTTGTGTTGTTTACCCAAAACCACGAGCCTTGCCGAAGGCGAAGGCGGAGCCCAAATGTCCTTCTGCGGCTCTCGTATTCAAAATGGCTGCCTCTGCATGGGGAAGATCCCCCTTTTATGTGACTATATCTAAGTCCAAAAGAATACTTTGATTTCATGATGGAAGTGAAAAGGCTTGGAAAACAATGTATTTTTGAACGGGTATTTTCAATTTCAGTAATTAACGGGTAAAAATCTTACACACTGTCCCTTTAACCTTCACCATGTAGCATTCCTGCTGGACCGGCATTAACATCTCCACAGAGACAAGTAGCAGACCCTCTACCAGAAAAGTTACTTAGTGTGCCTTTACATAATCTTTACTATGTTAAAGATGTGAAATATAGAAGGAACATAGATGTAGCAACATAGATAAAGCATGTTTATTTATTTATTTATTTTTTGGCATTTTAGTTGTGGAAGACCTGTGTCCTAATGTGAGAAGTTTGCATCTCTTCAAATCTGATTCTTATTTGGCTGGGGAAAGGTGGGGCTTCTTGTTTCCATGGCTTTCCTTTCCATTGGCTATAAAGTTCCACAATGGTATAAATATAAACATATCTGGCTCCATGAATGTTCCAAAGTATCATTTTAACTTTGTACGTTATGTGCTACCTCCAGAAGGTTGCATACTGTACCTTACACAAGAAAAGTGAATCATTTTAGACCAAAATAGTACCACAATGGAACTACAGTACTAACGAGTAACCCAATGTAATACTATAATGTCAAGAATACTAAAGTAAGTACACATATGAAGCAATTTTGAAGCATAGTACGTAAATAAAGTAAATATAGTAAATAAAGAAAAAATGCAGAAACCCATGAATAAACACTGAAAGAAAAATGAATACACAGTTACGTAATACACAAATGATTTAACTAAAGATTTCTTTTATTTAAAGGTCCCATGGTATGAAATTTTCACTTTCTGAGGTTTTTGCCCCCCCCCCCCCCCCCCCATGGTTAAAAGTTGCGAAATGTCTAAACTGAGCATTTGCGATCCTTTTCTGCGTTACAAAAAATCGGAGCTCAAACGGGCGATTTTGAACAAGGCAGCTTATTGACGTCAGATCGAAAAAAGAAATGCAAATGCAGTTCCACCCCCGTCTGTCTGTGCTCAGCGTCTCTGTAAATCACGCCCAGAGAGTTTGGACTGCGAATGCGCTAGGCAATGCGAAATGCGTTTTTTTATTTGCCTGGAGGCACGTCCGAGTGTTTCTAGGCTCGGAAGTCCTTTATCTGAGCCTCTGGACCTTTAAACAGCAGTGGTTTAATTTTATTTTCTGTGGAAATGTGTTTATTTTTCAATGGAACGCTTCAAATCTCTCCCCCCGTGCAAAAACACGGAAATGGATCAGCTGAGAGCAAGAGCGGAGAGCGGAGAGTTTGGCCACGCCCCCACCCTCTACTATAGGCCAGCTCTTTTCTCCTCATTTGCATTCAAGCAACAACGCCCAGAATAAAGTGTTTGAGAGAGATATTTATGACTCTTTCTCATCTTATCTCTGTTTCTCATGCACTGAGTGTTGATTTTGAAGAAGGATTCATTTACAGCAGGGCTGGACTGGGACAAAAAAACGGCCCTGGCATTTTTGGCTCAGAACGGCCCCTCATAATTAGCGGAGCACAACAGCCTAATTTATGATTGTGTTCCCGAAAGTAATGTATTTTACTATTGTCATGTCTTGGCTGAGGGGAAACACCTTCTTCACTACAGGGTTTGTAGCATCTCGCTTTGGGAGGTGATTTAAAAATTCTTGCATTCTAACAGGCTCTGGACTCAACAGCCTGGCTCGACTAGACAGGAAGAGGGACAGATTATTACAGTTTATTAAGTGATAAATAGAAAACCTAAATTAAAAATAAAAATATTGGGAAGTACCTGGAAAAACTGTGGAACTATCTAAACCATCAAAACATTTAGTATCTTTAGGTAACATTTTTATTTTTGATAATGATCAGATAAATCTCATACTAAGGCAGCATGTGACAAGGCAAGATGGCTGAGCGGAAGTAACGATGCTCTCACTTAAGGTCGCTTAAGGCTACATCCACACGGCAACGCAACGCAGGATATTTTTCTTACTGGGTAAAAAAATACCACGTCCACACTGGGAACGGATCAGTAAAATATCACATACACATGGCAATGGCACTGCAGGACACTAAAGGATATGAAAATGGACTTTTAACTTCTACTTGGACACATGACACGTTCGTGAGACCTTCGGGACAGGTTCCGGACACCAGGCCCGGCGCCAGACATAAAATATTAAGGGGGCGATGAGTTTATCACAGGGGGCGGGGTCGCGTCCCACACACACACACATATCCCACTCCTTGCGTGTGTAATGGGTCAGGCGCGCTCCTCGAGAGCTTGTGTATTTAGACTACACCTTTGTATGAGACTAACTGAGTAAGAGTAAAAAGTGATGAGAGTTTTGTTTATTATTATTATTATTATTTGAACGTAGACCCTCGGTCAAGTGATCTCCTGCACACCACAAAACCAAGCCAACAAATGATCTGAGCAACGCTAAGAGACA
The DNA here is from genome assembly GCA_036785185.1 of Paratrypauchen microcephalus. Classification (NCBI taxonomy): domain Eukaryota; kingdom Metazoa; phylum Chordata; class Actinopteri; order Gobiiformes; family Gobiidae; genus Paratrypauchen; species Paratrypauchen microcephalus. The sequence goes on from JAVJIX010000265.1 coordinate 389,801, forward strand.
ATACATTAACGCCACAGCCCTCCACCACAAGCGCAAACACAGCGCAATTGGGCAATGCGCAACACAGCGCAACTCTCACATCTGAGGGGGCGGGACTGATGACGTGAGGGGGCGTCGCCACCAAACGCCCCCTCGTGGCGCCGGCTGTGCCGGACACGTCCCTTTCTCCGGAGCTCATGTACAGAGTGCGATTTAGCTCCGAAACACACGATATGCGAATTATCAGAAACACTGCAGTCAGTGAGTCATAATTATTATCATCCAAAAGTTCTCTCTCCATTATGCGTAAACCATTTATAAACCAGATCTAAATCGAATCTAAACCAGGTAATAACTAACTGAGGTCTGGGTGGGTGTCAGTCTGTTATCTCCACGGCCTTACGCACAGTTTGCCCACACACGTCGTTACGCACAGACCCGGCACGGCACACTCACGTTTTGAACATCTTCTCCATGTCTTTGACCGGTTTTCGGGAGAACTCCTTGAATTCGGTGTAGGGGTTGAACACTTTGCTCATGTGCACTTCTCCGCGGCTCTCGTTCAGCTCCCCGCGCCGCTGCAGCTTCGCCCCCAGCTCCAAGCCCGCGCTCTCGGTGCTGGGTTTGTGGGACGCCAGGTCCACGGCCACCGGCTCCGCGGCCCCGTCCCCGATGAACAGGCGCCGGTTCAGTTTGGAGGAGAGCTCGTCTGTGGCCATGGTCCGGACGGTTTGGGGGGAGCGCGGAGATGGAGCAGGCGGGTTTAAAAGAATCTGGCGAATGTTGTGCTGTAAGCTGCAGTACTTTTTTTTTTTCAATAACGCAAGTAAACTTAACAGTGACTGCTGCGGCTCCTCTCCCTGTCCCTCTTCAGCCTGGGCTGCAGAGGACATGGAGGCTCCAGCCCTTCCAGAGTGAGGCTTTTTAATGTTTTCGCCCGCTAATTCTCTGCACCTCCTTTCTTGCGCTTTTCCGATTATGAAACTGGCGCGGATCAGCGCAGGGAAAGGGGCGGGACCGCTCTCGTAAGCTTCTATATCCTGATTGGTTTAGTCCACTGTCTATATTGACGATGGACCAATGGGCCGCCTCCTTTAAATTGTGGGCCGGTGACCGGGCTCTAGGTTAAAAAAAAAAAAAAAAAAAAAAAAAAAAAACAGCATCGGCCCCGGCCCCCGAGGACTGTCGGCCCACCAGGAAAATGCCCGGTATGCCCGATGGCCAGTCCAGGCCTGATTTACAGTATTAGGGAACCATTAAGGAGCCATATAAAAGCATCAAGAAGTACCATGTCATGGGATCTTTAATAATGATAAACATTTAATGCCATCCTGTGGGACATTCCAAAGCAATTTCATCTCCGTGGAAACAAGCACCCACCAGAAAAGTTACACAGTACACCTCACCATTGACTAAAATTGTACCAAAAATGGAAGTAAAAAGTAATCCAATGCAATACTACTGTGCCCGGAATAATAATAATAATAATAATAATAATAATAATAATAATAATAATAATAATAATAAAGTAAGTACACATATGAAGCAATTTTGTAGAGTAATACATGATAATCTCATTGTATAGATCTTATGTCGGACCACTGCAGCGTGAATAAAGCAAATGGAGGCTTTTTCTCGCCATCAAACCTATTTTCTGTTCTATTCTCCCTCTCCAGCCCTCCAATAGTAGAAATATGAATCAGTTTTGTTTTGTTAGGGTCAAGTGAGAGGTATACGTACATGCACAACAGTACAACAATAACAGTAAAATACAAATCTTTTTGGCCATGAAAATATGACAACAGATGATGAAAAGTGTTACAACAAGTAATGGTGGTATCATTGTAGCATTTACTCTTTTTTTTTTGAACATCAGAGTATTTGCTTTCTTTTTTTTTTTCTTTTTTTTTTTTGATTATTCCTCAGACTCTCTCAGGAAGTCGTTGAGGTACCGTGGAGGCTGCCGCCGTCTTGTTGGATACCTCGCCAACACAGGGGGAGTGTCAGCAGTGATGCCAGAAGTGACATCGTCATCATCTGCAACTGTGGAAGTGTGCTGAGGTGTATGACTGAGTTTTTTGAAAAAGGAGGAGTTCCTAGTTACTGAGTGTCCATTCCGCTCAGCTGTGACCATGGTGCCTTTGACACGAGTCACTTTGTAGGGCTTGGGGTTGTATGGTGGTGTGAGTTTGTTGCGTCTAGGTTGGGACCACAACACTGTGTCACCAGGCTGGAAAGTGTGGGGCCTGGCGTGTCTGTGAGTGTCTGCATATGTTTTCATTTTGGCTTTGGCCCCGCGGTCTTTCTTGCGAATGGCCTTGTCAGTTGGTGTGTGTGTGTGTGTATTCACAGATGGCATTTTGGTGTGGATCCTGCGTTTGAGCAACAGCTCGGCAGGTGAAGATGATGTGGTGCTGTGTGGTGTGGCGCGATATTCCCGAAGGAATGTGTATAGGTGTTGTTTCCATGGCATGTTTTGCATGTGAGCAACTCTGAGACACTTGCCCAGTGTCTTCATGAATCTCTCTGCTGTGCCGTTGGCTTGAGGCCACAGGGGTGTGATTTTGCGATGGTGGAAACCCATGTAGGCCGCAAACTTGCTGAACTGCTCGCTGTTGAATGGAGGGCCGTTGTCGGTTTTCACCGTTCTGGGGATGCCGAACATCGAGAAGATCTTGTCGAACACAGGGATGACTGTGTTTGCAGATGTGGAGCGTATGATCTCGACCACTGGGTACCTGGAGTACTCGTCCATGATGACAAGCAGGTATTCATCCGTTGGCAATGGGCCGTAAAAGTCTGCACTGACACCTTGCCAGACAGTGTCAGGGAGGTCTGACATGTGTAGAGGCTCTGTATGTGTCTCTGGTGTGGTGGCTTGGCAGGCTAGGCAGTTTCTTACCATGGCCTCAGCTTGCCGGTCGATGTCCGGAAACCATACTCTTTCACGCAGAAGGGCTTTTGTTTTGTTAATTCCCTGGTGTGACTCGTGTGCAATCTGCAGTGCTCTGTGCTGTAGTGAAGGGGGGATGACTATTCTGGAGCCCCTCAGGATGATGTCGCTCTCATGTGACACAGTGAGTTCACCCTTTACATGTTCAAATGGTTTCAATACAGAGTTTTTAGTGACTGTGTGCCAGGTGTTCGTGCGGATGAGGGTACTCACTTGTTGCAGGGTCTCGTCTTTGAGTGTCTCGCTCTTGATTTCTTCCAGTGTCATCGCCTTTGGAGTGTTGTTCTCTGTGATGAAGTTGATGTACTCTTCAGCTACTTTTGTTGCACGTGTGCTTTTGTTGGATGAGTGTGCTTGGATTGGGTGACGTGACATGTAGTCAGCTGGGTTGTCCGAGCCCTTGCGGTACTCTACCTTGAGGTTGTAAGGCTGGAGTCGGAGTCCCCATCTCTCTATGCGGGCTGGTGGCTTGGACCTCGGGTTGTTCCAGATGAGCTCTAGTGGTTTGTGGTCTGTCACCATGGTGAACTCTTTGCCGTAGATGTAGAGATGGAAGTGCTCACAGCTCCACACGATGGCGAGTGCTTCACGCTCGGTCTGGGAGTAGCGCCGTTCTACGTCGCTGAGTGCTCTGCTGGCGTATGCGATGATGTGCTTCTTGCCGCTTTCGTCTTTCTGCAGTAGGATTGCCCCTAGTCCCACTGGGCTGGCGTCGACGATGAGCTCGGTGTCCATGTTGGGGTTGAAGTATGCCATCGTGGTGTCACTGGTGAGGCTGTCTTTGAGCTTGTTCAGCGCTGCGTCTTGTTCAGCACCCCACTGCCAAGGAGTGTCCTTCCTGGTGAGCTTCCTCAGTGGCTCTGTGACAGTGGCGAAGTCTGGAATGAAGCGAGAGCAGTAGTTCGCCATGCCAAGAAAACTTCTCACCTCTGCTGCATCCTTGGGCTTGCCTGCTTGATGTATGCTCTCGACTTTCTTGGGGTCAGCTGAGATGCCACCATTCGAGAACACGAAGCCGAAGAACTCCAGTCGACTCTGGTTGAATTCGCACTTTCGCCTGTTTAGTGTGAGGCCCAGTTCCTTCAGCCGCTTGAATACTGCCGTGAGACTTTTGTCGTGTTCAGCCTGTGTCGCACCGTAAATAATGATGTCGTCGCTGAGGTTCTTCACGCCGGCGATGTCCTGGAGTGCCTGACGAATGGTGTTTTGAAACACTTCAGCTGCTGAGGAGATCCCGAAGTAGAGGCGCTTGTATCTCCTCAGGCCTAGGTGTGTAGTGAACGTGGTGATGTACCTGCTGTCGGGGTGGAGTTCCAGCTGATGGTACCCCGCTGTCAGGTCCAGCTTCGAGAACACCGTCGCGCCGTTCAGCTCGTGTATGACGTCATCGAGGGTTGGGGTCAGGTGGCGTTCCCTCCGGACTGCTGTGTTTGCTTGTCGCATGTCAACGCAGATACGCACCTTGTCTGGGTCTTTGGGCTTTGGTGGTGTTACGATGGGTGATACCCATGGTGTCGGTCCGGTTACCTTCTCAATGATGTCCTCAGCCTCGAGTCGCCGTAGCTCTTCTTCGACCTTCTCACGCAGGTGGAACGGGACTCTCCTGTGTGGCTGGCATGTCGGCTGTATGTCTCTGTCGAGGTGTAGTGTTACCTGGAAGTTCTTGAGCTTGCCTATACCGTCAAACAGTTCAGGGTGGCTGCTTACAAGCTGGTCTGCGACTGTGAGGCTTGCTGGTGGGGGCGTTACGGAGTGGATGATCTTGATTAGCCCCAGCTCATCTGCTGTCTGATAGCTAAGCAGGGAGCAGCCGTCACCTCTGACCACGTAGAACGTACCGTCCGTCTTCTTCTTGTTCCGCGCCTCTACGCAGCTGGTGAACTTCCCGATGATGGGCAGGGCGTCTTTGGATCCATAAGCCATTATTCTCAGGTCTGTGCGGAGGAGGCGAGGCTGGATGGTGAGGCTGTTGTACGTCTTCTCGCTGATTATGTTTACTGCAGCACCGGAGTCAATTAGAGCCTGCACTTGGTCTCCATTCACTGTGATCTTGGTCAATGGCTGCTTGCTGTTGTCGCTCTTGACTGTGTATGCGTAGTACTCATCATCACTGCTAGAAGACGACTCACCACAGGCTGGTTCATGCTGGGCTGGTTCTCGTCGGGTCTCTACCTGGTTGACTCTCCTGCTGCTTTTCTTGTGCGTCCGTGTCTTTGTGTGTTGCGTCGACCTGCACTGCCTCGCGAAGTGGTTCAGCTTCCCGCACGCCTTGCACTGCTTGTCTCTCGCCGGACAGCCGTTGGAATGCGGCCACTCACCGCCACAGTTTCGGCACAGAGTGTTGTTGCCGCCGGTGTGTCTCGCTGGGTGCTGCTGCCGGTAAGCTTTCCCCCCGGGCGGTTTGTACACTCTGTTGACTGAGGAGGTGATGTTGGAGCCCTCTTCTATACCCTTCGACTGCAGCTCCGATACTTCAAGCGTCCTTCCATACTCGAGCAGGTCTTTTAGCTCTTTCGTTGTTTCTCTTAGGCCGTATTTACGCACCCTGGATGATGTGCAGCTCTGAATGATCTGCGACTTGATCTCATTTTCAGCATTGGTAAACTCGCAATGTTTCGCTAACATACGAAGTCGAGTGGCATAAACGTCTATACTCTCACCAGGCAGTTGTACAGCTTGTCGGAAAACGTAGACTTCATACTGGACGTTCCTTTTCGGCGAGAAGTGGTTCGTTAACTTGGCCGTAACGTCTGCATACTTGTCCCCGTCTCCCGCCATCGTATCATAGATGTCGTGTACTCTCTCACCGGCTAGATGAAGAAGAAGCGCTTTGGTCCTCGCATCTCCGGTGATTGCCATTGCCGTGGTGTAGTTTTCGAATCGTTGGAGCCATTTAGTCCAACGAGGACCGACAGAGCTTGGCTCGCTCTCCGGCTCAAACGGTGGTATAGCCGGGCCTTGGGCTAGCATCGTAACCGCTACCTGACTAGCTAGACTTACTGAGGTAAACTAATCTAATAAAAGGAAATGCCGTACTCGAAATACCGTAGTTGATGTTGTCTGTCTTTCGTCTGTTTTTATCCTCGTCGCCAATGTAATGTTCGTACCTTGTATTTAATAATAACTTAGTGCGGGCACGGAGCTTCGTTTGATTGCTGCTTTATTGCTTGAGATCACACGTTAGACTACGGCTTCAATGGGACATGACAGTAAGCATGCGTGGACGTACTGACGTCAGCAGTACGTGCCGGCCCTGAATATTACACTCTCCACTCTCCATAGGAACTCCATTAAACCTGCCTCTATGTTATCTCATCCCCCCAAACAGCCCGAGCACCCGCGGTTCATACCAATTACTATGAGTACTATCTCTGGGGCCCTTACACATGCAACGCCACTCTGGTCATGGAAGTTTAGCTCTGCGCAAAATATCCCAGCATACTCCTTCATTACGTGATAAAAAAAAAAAAGCATCACGCGACTCTTTGAACATTTCAATTTGTAAAACTATGAGGAAAGATGGCAGCACCTGGAGCGGGGAGTATAGAAAAAGGTCAACATGAAACATTAATAGGGTTTAATAATGATTTATAGTGGAAAAGGCTTATCATTACACACAGGGTGGGTGGTCCAGGGTTCATTACAAAATATGAGAAAGGATTCACCTCAAAGAAAGTGTGTAATGGATTTTGGTGACATGAAATCTTCTAATGGGAAATCTAAATTAGAAGAATAGTTCAAATAATTTATGTGCTGTAGGAGTTCGCATTATCTAAAGGTTTCAGAATGATGAAAAATGAGGAAGGTTGTCATAGCGATTAACAATTTCAAAATAGATTGTGTATTTTTGAGTGGGAAAAGGTCCCCAAAATGTTATATAATAAGATGATGAAACACTTGAATAAACAAAGAACGGAAAATGAAAGGTGCAGTGCCCGTATATGCAGCTACCGTACATAATACACAAAGTAACTAAGATTTCTATTATTTCTATATTTTATTTTTATTGTACATATATTTTTTATATAATAATTATATAAAATTATTATTATTATTATGCCTTATTTGACACCAGCCTCTCGCTATTTTTGCTACTTGTTTAGAATTTATTAGACTTTACCTTTACCACTCAAAGAGCCGTTTGGACCCGTTTCACACAGTAAAGAAAACACCGGGAGCCACAAAACCCTTTTGAAATTTAAAATGAAATAACACTGCGCGTAACGGCTTTTTTGGCTTTGTGCTATAGAATTACATTTTGAAAATGAACAAACTAAAATAAAATACATTTTAATTAAATACAGAGGTCCCTCGCTATATCGTGGTTCACTTTTCGTGGCCTCGCTGTTTTTTAATATTGCATCAACGCCAGGTCTGGACTGGGACAAAAAAATGGCCCTGGCATTTTTGGCTTAGACCGGCCCCTCATAGTTAGTCCTGGTTTAGTTCTGGTTCAATCCTGATTTAGTCCTGGTTTAGTCCTGGTTTAATCCTGGTTCAATCCTGATTTAGTCCTGGTTTAGTCCTGGTTCAGACCTGATTTAGTCCTGGTTTAGTCCTGGTTTAGTCCTGGTTCAATCCTGATTTAGTCCTGGTTTAGTCCTGGTTTAGTCCTGGTTCAATCCTGATTTAGTCCTGGTTTAGTCCTGGTTCAGACCTGATTTAGTCCTGGTTTAGTCCTGGTTTAGTCCTGGTTCAATCCTGATTTAGTCCTGGTTTAGTCCTGGTTTAATCCTGGTTCAATCCTGATTTAGTCCTGGTTTAGTCCTGGTTCAGACCTGATTTAGTCCTGGTTTAGTCCTGGTTTAGTCCTGGTTCAATCCTGATTTAGTCCTGGTTTAGTCCTGGTTTGGTCCTGGTTCAATCCTGATTTAGTCCTGGTTTAGTCCTGGTTTAATCCTGGTTCAATCCTGATTTAGTCCTGGTTTAGTCCTGGTTTAGTCCTGGTTCAATCCTGATTTAGTCCTGGTTTAATCCTGGTTCAATCCTGATTTAGTCCTGGTTTAGTCCTGGTTCAGACCTGATTTAGTCCTTATTTAGACCTGATTAGTCCTGGTTTAGTCCTGGTTCAATCCTGATGTAGTCCTGGTTTAGTCCTGGTTCAGTCGTAAATTGTGGGACGGTCTCTATAAGTAAAAAACAAAAACAAAAAAAGAAGGGCATCGGCCCCTAGGACTGTCAGCCCACCGGGAAAATGCCCGGTATGCCCAATTACCAGTCCAGGCTTGATCAACGCGCATTTCTGCGTCCTGATTGGCTAAGGGACTGTAGACCTTTGCTGATTCGTCAGTCATTCTCCTCCGTGTCTCCTGTACAGAATGTGTTCAGTTTGCCAGATTTATATAAATGTTGAATCGCAGTGTGACTCTGAAGTGCTGTATGTTTGCAAGTTTTCTCCCCGACAAAACCCGCCACAGCGAAGCGGTGCCAGGACGAAGAGGCTCGGCTATAAGAACTGTGAAATACTCACAAAATACACTTTGGTTTTGTTCTATAATACTGTGCTATTTTTGTTGAAAATCTACGAAAAGTTTGAGTATTTAAACAAGAGAGAAATGTGAGAAAACGTTAATACCAGTCTGAGAAAAGTGTAGAATGTGTGTGGTGAGGTATTTACAGCCTTAAATGAATAATGTAATGAATACAATGAATAACAATGAATAATTGTAAAATATAAAGCTGACGACTTCGCGGATTTCGCTTATTGTGGGTTATTTTTAGAATGTAACCCCCTGATGAGCCGCATGTGACTCCAGAGCCACGGGTTGCCGACCCCTGACTTAGACAAACTTTACTGATCCACAAGGAAAATTATTTTTTTATTTTTATATTTTTTGCTGTTTGTTATTATAATATATTGTGATGTGTGAGCTACTGTGTCCTAATAATTTCTCTTATGGATCAATAAAGTTTGTCTAAGTCTAGAACAGGGGTCGGCAACCCACGGCTCCGGAGCCACATGCGACTCCTTGATCCCTCTGATGAGCCTCAGTGCAGTGGTTCCTTGTTTATCGCGGGGGTTACATTGTAAAAATAACCCGCGATAGGGGAAATCCCCGAAGTCGTCAGCTTTATATTTTACAATTATTGTACATGTTTTAAAGGAAAAGTAAAGTTTTTTTACATTCTGAGCCTTATTTTGGTAATAAAACAAGTTGTTTTACTCACCCATAGTAATTTGGTGTCATATGGAGCACTTCCGGAGATGTTTTAGATTTGTGATCTCCATCATGTGAGTTCTCGGGGCACTTGTTTGCGGTCTCCAAATAACACAAACTTTAGCACTTTTCAAATCATAGAAGCTCGATGTCTTAGCCTACGATTTTGTGTGGTCAAAAGTGGCCTGTAATCCGAGATTTATCCATAGTTTCGAGTAGATGAGGACGCCAGTGCGCATGTGCGGACTGTGCTCTCAGCTCCCGGGACCAAAACATGAAACGCAAAGCTGTAAACTATGGATAAATCTCGGATTACAGGCCACTTTTGCTTCAAACGAAATCGTAGATTAAGACATTGAGCTTCTATGATTTGAAAAGTGCTAAAGTTTGTGTTATTTGGAGCCCGCACGGGGCATATTACATGCTTGGGGAATATATTATATGCCCCGAGCTATGGCTAGAAGTCGCGCTAGGCTAACCGCAAAGCTTAAAACATCTCTGGAAGTGCTCCATATGACACCAAAGTGCTATGGGTGAGTAAAACAACTTGTTTTATTACCGAAATAAGGCTCAAATTGTAAAAAAAACCTTACTTTTCCTTTAAGGCTGTAAATGGCTCACCACACACATTCTACACTTTTCTCAGACTGGAATTAACATTTTCTCACATTTCTCTCTTGTTTAAACACTCAAACTTTCGTAGATTTTCAATAAAAAAGGCACAGTATTATCGAATGAAACCAAAGATCCAAACCTGTTTTCAGGCCCCAAACATATTGCGTGTATTTTTACATACATATTTGCGTGAGTTTTGTCATGGAGAAAACTTGCAAACATACAACACTTCAGAGTCACACTGCTCGCAATCGAACATTTATATAAATTTGGCAACTGAACACATTCTGTACTGTACAGGAGACATGGCACGGAGGAGAATGACTGACAAAGCTCTACAGTCCCTTAGCCACAGAACACAATGCACATTGACACAATATAAAATGGTGTTTTCTTTACTGTGTGAAATGGATCCAAATGGCTCTTTGAGTGGTAAAGGTTGCTGATCCCTGGTCTAGAATTATAAACAAAGATTCAAGATTACATTATAAAGACTTCTCGTGACTTTTGGAACAAAGTAAAATGTTGTTTTATATCTAAATCTGCTTATGTTGTAAAATGTGAAAATATAGGGTCCCTGAAACACTGCAGTGCACCTTGTACTGTATAGTCCCATGTAGTGAAGTTTGTCCTCTGCTTTTGTCCCTTAATGACGATGCTGCATAGGACGTCCTATTAGGAGCAAAGGGCATCTGTATTGTATCGCCCCTCTGGAATATATAGATTCACTGTCAGCAACATTATAGTCTACTCACTCATCTAATTGCAAATTATAGTGAAATGTACCCTAATATGAGGATGAACATAAAATACAGAACATAAAAACTGGGCAGAGCAAGTTCTGCTGTAAGTAAATGGGACTTTCCTGCTGCATGTGGGTTTTGATTCTATGTGGTTAGAAAACAGGACTGCACAATTTGTCTAATTCAAATTTTTGAGACAAACATTACGGTTCTGTTCATATTTTAAACGCATCCAGAAGAATTGACAATAAACTAAAAAATGAACTGACAAACAAAGACAAGAATCTCATTTCAGAACATGTTTGTACAGATCTAAACTACAGTTAGCAGTTTTATGCAGAATAGGACATATTTTCTTGTTTGTGAAGGAAATAATCCCGTAGTACTTCCAAAAACTGCAGCTGTCAAAATTGGATTTGTAATTCATCCATTCAAATTTGTTATTGCGATTATGTAATTTACATGTTGTTGTTGTTTTTTTTTGTTTTTGTTTTGTTTTTGTCCCTGTTAATCATAGACTGTATATATAAATGGACATAGCTAACCTACTAGCTGCTGGTTTCAAAATATGAAGTGAGTATGTCTGTGCTTCCTGCTCCATCGACTCCGGCTCCAATTCACTTTGTATTGAAAAACTGTCACCCCACTCTCCAGGTTTGAACTGGGACAAAAAAACTGCTCTGGCATTTTTGGCTTAAACCGGCCCCTCATAATTAGCGGAGCACAACGGACTAAATTATGTATGTGTTCCTCAAATCAAATTATTTTACTATTGTTACATCTTGGCTGAGGGGAAACTATGGAGCAACATTTAAAGGAAAAGTAACGTTTTTTACAATTTGAGCCTTATTTCGGTAATAAAACAAGTTGTTTTACTCACCCATAGCACTTTGGTGTCATATGGAGGATTTCCGGAGATGTTTTAGATTTAGCCATAGTTTCGAGTAGTCCTCATCTACTCGAAACTATTTAGCCATAGTTTCGAGTAGATGAGGACCCCAGTGCGCATGCGCGGAGTGTGCTCTCAGCTCCCGGGACCCAAACATGGAACGCAAAGCTGTAAACTATGGATAAATCTCAGATTACAGGCCACTTTTGATTCAAATGAAATCGTAGACTAAAGATATCGAGCTTCTATGATTTGAAAAGTGCTAAAGTTTGTGTTATTTGGAGCCCGCACGGGGCATATTACATGCTCGGGGAATGCCCCAAGCTATGGCTATAAGTCGCGCTAGGCTAACGGCGTTAGCCTAACGCTAATAACGCTAACCTAAAACATCTCCGGAAATGCTCCATATGACACCAAAGTGCTATGGGTGAGTAAAACAACTTGTTTTATTACCGAAATAAGGCTCAAATTGTAAAAAAAATTACTTTTCCTTTAAGGAAAAATCCCAGCTCCCAAAAACCACCAGCAAACTCACAGTAACTACACATTTAATGGTTTATTTAAAATGCATCTTGCACACAAGTTCAGGAGCATGTTGGCTGGCACCCCAGGCCAAATTCCTGTGGAAACTAAGCATATAATAATAATAATAATAATAATAATAATAATAATAATAATAATAATAATAATAATAATAATAATAATAATAATAATAATAATAATAATAATAATAATAATAAATAAATAAATAAATAAATAAATAAATGCATAAATACATAAATACATACATAAATAAATAAATAACTTCTACACGGCAAAAACGGCAAATTTCGTCGAAATGTGAGCAATTTTCATATGTCCATCACCTAAAAGTCCCGGTATTATCGTAACATTACTACCTGCTTAAATGCTGTGCATGTGCAACACTTCCCTGGTCACTCTCGGGTTCTCTCGGGTTCCCTGTCCACAGTCTCTGGCTGCTCCTCTCCCTGTCCACCTTCAACCTGGGCTGCAGAGGACGTGGAAGCTCCGGCCGCCCCTCCAGAGAATATGTCTGTTATTTTAGAATATTTTGCAGCATCTATAGTGAGATTTTTAAATCTTTAAGCCCGTAACTTCTCCGCACCCCCTTTCTGCCACTTCTCCATGTTTCCAACACTGAAACTGGCGGGGATCAGTGCAGAGAAAGGGGTGGGACCGCTCTCGTAAGCTTCTATATCCTGACTGGTTTAGTCCACTGTCTATATTGAAGATGGACCAAAGGGACGCCTCCTCTAAACTGTGGGTCGGTCTTGTGAGTTAGTTGTTTTTATGATTATAACAGTGACATGTTTTCAGTGAGTGACCTTGTTTTCCAGTGTTGTTCAAGCATGCAAAACTGTTTGCGTAGCTCTGTCCAGTTGTCTCCCATTTGTCATTCTATGAGTTTCTGAGAAAGCTAATACTATGGGGTTTTTATTTTAGTGACTGTTTACCTCAGAAGCTGTGCAAGCTAAATGCCATGTATGGAGTAGAACTCTAGTCATCAGTGTGCTCTGTCTATATAAGAAAGAGGTTTTCTCTGTTTCAAGTTGTGAGTACGTGCGAGCAGTGCTATGTAAACCAAATGTAATTGACTTCAAATCCTATTAAACCTGTGTGCTAAATCTCGATTTCGATTCCCAACAGTCTCTAAGTTAAAAAAAAAAGCATCGGCCCCTAGGACTGTCAGCCCACCAGGAAAATGCCCGGTATGCCAGATTACCAGTCCAGGCCTGCCACTCTCTGTAACTGCTGCTGTCAGGCTCCTCATTTTGGTCTTAAAATGTTCATATTAATCCGCTTTACATGATCCTGGTGTATTTATTTCACTATTTTCTCATAAATCAATTCCTATTGGACATGGAAATCGACTCAAAATTTGCACCATAACTCGCCTTGATGATACTCCCTTAGTCCACTTCGTTATACAGTCTATGATTGCTCGGTAAGAGTTATAGAATTACCTCTTACTTATTGTCATATTTACTGCCACTGTCCAACCAGGAAGTAAAATGATATGCTCCACCAAAATGACTGTTACAAGCACTCAATATTTGAACAACAGTAACGAAAACATCGGTCTGAAATAACCTCTGTGACTCATGGTCTATTTTAATCCTTTGGTCAAAAGTGTGCTCAGACAAGATTATGAATCAGTGTTCTATATTTTGATTTCACAAACCTCACTTTGTCAGATGGTGATAAATATTGAGCCTCATATCAACTACATCTGCGATAAGAGCTCCATTGCACGTTCCACTGATTTGCAGAATTGTCACTGAGATACATTTGATTCAGACGAGCGCTGGGGGATAAAAGAAAATAAAAAACATTTACTCTGCTCGATAAGATCATGAGTTAAGCGCTTCTTTGCGAGACCAGATATTTAGGCAGTGAGTGTAAACAAGTTGACAAAATGGATAAATATATGCATATCTCTCCTTCTTATATTAAACTATTTGCTGAATACATTGGGCAGTAATTACCAATTTAGAAACCGTATCAGACCATTCCTGATTACCTGATTTGTGTCTTTTTAGCGACTTTTCCACTCTGCGTTGTATTTGCGTTACCTCTACCTGTTACAAGTGAATTAAAGGGCCCATATTATGTTATTTTCTGGTCTATGTTATAATGTTGTTTCCTCATCAGAAACATACCTGGAGTTGCATTTAGGCTGAGTTCTTCTCTCGTTTAGATCATTTCAACCCTGAATTACCAATCTGTACTTAACCAATGGTAAAAGGTAGTTGATAACCACACCTTCATGACATCGCAAGGTGGAACAGAGCATTATGAGCTTTAAAGGTCCCATGGCATGAAATTTTCACTTTCTGAGGTTTTTGAACGTTAATGTGAGCTCCCCTACCCTGTTTAGCCCCCCCCCCCCATGGTTAAAAGTTGTGAAATGTCTAAACTGAGCATTTGCGATCCTTTTCTGCGTTAGAAAAAATCGGAGCTCAAACGGGCGATTTTGAACAAGGCACCTTATTGACGTCAGATCAAAAAAAGAAATGCAAATGCAGTTCCACCCCCGTCTGTCTGTACTCAGCATCTCTGTAAATCACGCCCAGAGAATTTGGACTGTGAATGCGCTAGGCAATGCGAAATGCGTTTTTTTATTTGCCTGGAGGCACGTCCGAGTGTTTCTAGGCTCGGAAGTCCTTTATCTGAGCCTCTGGACCTTTGAACAGCAGTGGTTTAATTTTATTTTCTGTGGAAATGTGTTTATTTTTCAATGGAACGCTTCAAATCTCTCCCCCCGTGCAAAAACACGGAAATGGATTAGCTGAGAGCTCAGAGCCGAGAGCGGAGAGTTTGGCCACGCCCCCACCCTCTACTATAGGCCAGCTCTTTTCTCCTCATTTGCATTCAAGCAACAACGCCCATTATGGAGTGTTCAGAGTGAGAAAAATGACTCTTTCTCATCTTATCTCTCATGTTTCTCATACACTGAGTGTTGATTTTGAAGAAGGATTCATTTACAGTATTAGGGAGCCATTAAGGAGCCATATAAAAGCATCAAGTCATGGGACCATGTACCATGTCATGGGATCTTTAAAGAACTAGACAGGCTAATATTGCAGGGTTATGCAAATATGGGTGAATGAAACTAAACACAACTGTGAGCATATTTTCGATGAGGTAACAACATTGTAACGTGGGTTAAAGCTCACGAGTCAATTTTGTGAAATATAGGCCCTTTGCTGAGTACACTGGACAGCAATTACCAATGCAGAACCACACCAGACCATTCCAGCTAACTCAGCGTGTGTCTTTTTTAGCAAATTTACCACTCAACGTTGCATTTGCGTTAGCTCTGCCTATTACATAAGTGAATAAAAGCTGATCCAATGAGAATACAGATGAAGATGGCAGGTCATATTGGAGATGTTGAGCGCGCCGTGGCCGTACTTACAGAGGGGAGTAGGGCTAAACAAATTGCTTCCTTGTTGTAGCGTCCCCCACAGCGCTAATGCGGGCTAGCTGTGCACGTGGTCGCAATGGGCCCAGGCTCATTTTCTGTGATTTGAATAAATATGTGCTGCGTCTCTACAAATGTCACCAACTTAAATAAATGTACGTAGAGCAAAGGGAGCAGTGTGCACTTTGCAGAGTTGGCATTTTCTCCATTGTTTTTGCTCTCAGTGGTTTCTGGAGACGCTGGGAGGAGGCAAAATAATATGGCCACCTGCCGAAAAAAACCTCCATTATCTGTCCATCTCTATCTGTAACAGTAGTGGAGAAAATGAAATTGTGTTAGCTGTGGAGTAACTGTAAGGTAAAATATGAAATGTTAAAGCATTTCAGTATTTTTTCTGTAAAAACAAACAAACAAAGAAAATGTCAAAACGGCTGAAATCCTACAAAAAATACTGAACACACTGTCTTATACAAAATGTACTATATGACTGTGTTTAATTTATATTTAAATGTATTTAAAGGTGCACCGTATAACTTTTTTTCTGGTGGAGGGCCCGTTACCTCGTCTCCATGGAGATGTTGTTGCTTTGCCCACTATGTTCCACAGTTTTGCTTCGAATATGTATCTTCATGAAGGTAAAAAGTGACAATACCAAGCCAAGTTACATGTCAGATCTGTGACTAGGCATCCCTGCTTGTGTTTTTTAAAGGTCCCATGGCATGAAATTTTCACTTTCTGAGGTTTTTGAACGTTAATGTGAGCTCCCCTACCCTGTTTAGGCCCCCCCACCCCCATGGTTAAAAGTTGCGAAATGTCTAAACTGAGCATTTGCGATCCTTTTCTGCGTTACAAAAAATCGGAGCTCAAACGGGCGATTTTGAACAAGGCACCTTATTGACGTCAGACCGAAAAAAGAAATGCAAATGCAGTTCCACCCCCGTCTGTCTGTACTCAGCGTCTCTGTAAATCACGCCCAGAGAGTTTGGACTGCGAATGCGCTAGGCAATGCGAAATGCGTTTTTTTTATTTGCCTGGAGGCACGTCCGAGTGTTTCTAGGCTCGGAAGTCCTTTATCTGAGCCTCTGGACCTTTGAACAGCAGTGGTTTAATTTTATTTTCTGTGGAAATGTGTTTATTTTTCAATGGAACGCTTCAAATCTCTCCCCCCGTGCAAAAACACGGAAATGGATCAGCTGAGAGCTAGAGCGCAGAGCGGAGAGTTTGGCCACGCCCCCACCCTCTACTATTGGCCAGCTCTTTTCTCCTCATTTGCATTCAAGCAACAACGCCCATTATGGCCTGTTCAGAGAGAAAAAAAAATACTCTTTCTCACCTTATCTCTGTTTCTCATGCACTGAGTGTTGATTTTGAAGAAGGATTCATTTACAGTATTAGCCATATAAAAGCATCAAGAAGTACCATGTCATGGGATCTTTAAAGCAATAAAAACACCTATAATTGAATAAATGCAAGATAGGTAAGTTTACATTTCACGCAAAGCAATAACTTCTCCATTGCAATAAAAACGGATAACAGACACTGCACCAGAAAAGTTACACAATGCACCTTCAAATTATAATATAACAATTATATTTTTTATGTTTTCTGTGATATTTATGTATACATTTATATACATAGACTTGTTTTTGTATATCTATTGTGACATACAGTATGTGAAGAAGCACTGAGTAAATTGCTTATCTGTTAGAGTTTATAATAAACGCCCATAGCTGCACAAATCATTACAGGCCTGTCTGGCATTGTCTTTTGTCAATACTGTAATTCTGACAGTTTGTTAGACAAAGTCAGAAACATCCAGCTGCAAATGCTTATTGTATTGTTTCTGAACAGTTATCTTGATGTGTGGTAATTACAATTAGCACACATTTCATTTCCAATAACACCGGAGTGATGGCAATAACCAAAATAGAGATAGGAAGAAAATTATGTGGATTTTTTTTCCCCCTGTAAAAATAATTAAAGTCATTAAAATGCCTAATGGAAGTCGTGCAGGAGACAAGCTGCATGGCGCAAAGATACATGGCCCTAACAAGGCTAGACAAATGGGTCTGATCCTCTGTATTTTTAAACTCCATACACCTTCACTAGAATTATATTGATGCTTTCAGCTCTGGAAAATGTAGCTGTTAACTTGAAAACTACCACTTTATGACATGTGTGAATGAAACAGCACAACTCCAGGTATGTTTTTGATGAGGTAAAAACACTATAACACAATATACTGGCTGATCTGTGCATGATTCACAGGTGGTGCTATAGTAGGTTTGGTGTTTTGTTGATTTCAGATCCTGCATTCACAGTCTGGACTCTGTGAAGCTCGTCTCCACCTGTCCATGAGCCAAAAGCACAGATGCATTTAGAGTTTGGAGCAGAAAAGAGGCGCATTATCACAAACACAAACTCATCTGATATCTGACCATGAAGCTGGCTGCGTGTGGACAGGCCAGCGTAACATCCTCCTTATCACAGCCATGTTATTATGTTGGATGAATGAATATTGCTCTATTACAAAGACATCAGTATTAAAGGCTGGGGTATGGTAGAGGATGGTACGTATCCTGCTGGACGTCTTCAAAACAATATGGCAAATATGAAAGCAATAATGATTTCCTTGATTATGTTTGGGCATGAAAACTTAGATTCACTGCTTAACTTTTGCAGAGGTCCGCTACCTGCTTGTTATTACTTTGTCTATGTTCTGCAGTGAGCGGGCGCTCACCCACCTGGAGACCGCCGGGAGTGCTGTGAGAGTCATGTTCTTTGACTTCTCCAGTGCCTTCAACACCATCAGGCCGGCGCTGCTGCTTACTTTATCCCATTCCTGCCTGCATGCACTTTCTTTTCTTGTCCAAATGTCCTGGAGCTACTGTGGCAAGCAATTTCTCCTGTGTGAGATCAATAAAGTCTTATCTTATGTCATCTAATCTATTTCCTTTGAGACAACCAAGTAACATGAACAGGCCATGTTACAAGTCAGATCTGTGGAGAGGCAATACCACGTACACTAAGAATGCATGTTTTTCAAGGTATTCTTTAGCTATAACGACAAACATAATGAAATACATGCTCAGTAGATAAGCAGTAACCTCTCACACCTAGCCCTGGGAAAAGGGCGAAGTGTCAGGTCAACCATCGATGCATGAACAATTGCGCAACTGTGAGATGTATTGACTGTTACAAATACACATGTGGCAAATGCAGGAGAGATACCATGGCAGTGCAAGTATGTTTTGACAGTGCAGACGGACTGCTGAGAGAGCGCTGAAATACCAGTCACACAACAAGGACATGCCACTGTAGCCTAGTGTAAATATGTAATATGTGTGGAATTGTTTTATTACTTGTATTTTGTAACTATTGGAAATAGAAAAGTCACAGTTGTTCTTTTGTATATTTGTCATGCTGACATTTCAGTCCTCTTGACTTAGACTCTAATGCGTCTGGTCATTTTACTCACAGATCCCTGGCTGTACCACCAGGACCAACAAACTTCCATTTTAAATAATACAAGTTATTCACTGTTTGTGCTTTTTTGCCATAAGGTGCATGGACATTATTAGAAGTTGGCAAACTTGGTTAAAAATTCTGAAAAATTGTATTTTTTCATATGTATGAAAAGAAAAGAAAGAAAAAAAAATCACTATAAAAGGTCCCGCCTTTTATAGTGATTTTTTTTAATTTTTTTTACAAATATTAATATTTTCTCTTTTTTTTCTTTCTGCTAAAAGCACAAAATGTGTCGAGGAGGGATATATCATAAATATTTAACACGTTTAATTTGAGAAATAAATAAAAGAAAAGAAATGGACCATTTTGTGGTTTTATTCACAAAACACACCATATTCAATACACCAAAGAAGTACAAAACAAATGTCATTTCAAGAGTCTACAGTGCTGCACATGGTAGGATTGGATTAGGACTGGTTTGGATTTCTCCCCTTACTCAGCGGGAGGTCTGTCGTCCAATCCGAGTGCACATGCATGTCACACAATCAGATTCAGGTCAGCGACCTGGTCCGCTCCGCAACGCTATGTGGCGCTGTAGTCCAACTACTTCCGGGTGATGACTGCTCACACGTGTGAGAGTGTCTGTGAGAGGAGTTTGACGGAGCGGCATAGTTGTGCGTGTTGTCGTGCACTTTGCAGAATTTGGTTGTTCGTATGAAAGAAAAAACAGCGTTTTTGGTTTCGTTAATTCGGAAAATACTCCTATACCGAACAGCATTGTTTTAATCATGTTCTGCCTTTTTGTTTTTTGTTGCTTGCATATTTTGTGCCACAAATAAAGGCATTAAATTTGTAGCTATGGGTTTATCGTTCATTTATGTAAGGTCTGGGGTAGTGAAATTACACAACCACACTTTCATTTTGTATGTCTTTGTAATGCTTAGCTTAAATTCTGTAATCTCTTCCACTCTCTGTTTTGTCCTGTCTGAGTGAACAACTTAAAGATCCCATGACATGGTACTTCTTGATGCTTTTATATGGCTCCTTAATGGTTCCCTAATACTGTAAATGAATCCTTCTTCAAAATCAACACTCACTGCATGAGATATAACTCTGACAGTCTTCATGAGGCTAGATATGTGTCTAAAATGCTTTATTTTGAGTGTTGCTGCTTCAATGCAAATGAGAAGGACAGAGAGATTGGCTGATTGTCTGCTCGCTTCCGTGTTTTACACAGGAAGACAGATGGGAGACTTTGCAATGACAAAAAAGCATATTTACACAGAAAATAAAATTAAACCACTGGTATTTAAAAAAAACGCATTTCGCATTGTAGCGCATTCACAGTCCAAACTCTATGGGCGGGATGTACAGGGACGCTGAGCGGAGACAGAGGGAGGGGCTGGAGCTGCATTTGCCGATCTGACGTCAAAAAGGTGCCTTGTCCGAACTCGCCCGTTTCAACACTGGTTTTGTGTAATGCAGAAAAGGACCGCAAATGCTCAGTTTAGACATTTCGCAACTTTTAGCCATGGGGGGGGGGGCCTAAACAGGGTAGGGGAGCTCACATTAACGTTCAAAAACCTCAGAAAGTGAAAATTTCATGCCATGGGACCTTTAAGTAAATTTCCACACTGATTTTTTAATATTTACAAGTTATACAACAGTAAAAAAAACACACACTCTCTTCTGATACTATAAGGTCACAATAGATAACTCAGAATGTTTGTAAAAGTGCCATGTGCGTTATTTCAAAAGTTCAAAACTCCATGCACAACTTCCAGGTGCTGGTAACAACAGGAACATTGCGTTTCGATTCTACCTGATGACGCTGTGGAGGCGAAACGCGTTGTTCGCTCTAAGCCCAATAAATGAATAAGAGTAAAGTGAAGCGAGTGTGCGGTAAATTTCTTCTTTTCTGGAATTTCCCTGTGCGTTATGTCCATAGTCCCGAAATGGTGGAAGATGGGACTTGTTGGTGCCGTGAACGAAAGCTGTCCTGAGCCATCTTCAACGCTATGTTCTGATAAAGACTAGTGTTTCTTGTCCGCCGTCCGTCCATAAATTTTTTAATGTTTAGCTCTCGCACCTGGTGCACCATGAACTGTTTCTTCATCTATCCAGTAGTGCGTGCTTGTTGCTTTCTTCGCAGCCATGTTTTTGTCTGAAAGTCCGGCCACAACAATCGCTACTTACAACGCCCTCGGCACCTCCTACCACTCTTACCACTTCCGGGTGAAATCCCTGGCACATGCGCAGTACGCAAATCCGATCCGAAATCGTGCACATGGCGACGCCAAGTGGTTTGCTATCGGCCTAAGCCAGGGGTTCCTGGGGGATTGGGGAAACCAATCCCAATCCAATCCGTTGCCTGTGCACATGCAACCGTTACGATCCCAATCAGTTTGCAATCGGTGTCTCCCCTTCAGCATGCGCCCTCCTGGGGTGCACCAGTAATGGCCTCGTTTACAAAACAAAAGCAGCTGTTCGCAGCTCAAGACAGGATGTTAGCTAAAATCCTTCCGGTCAATCAACCCATCTCTGGATTTTAAAGGTAGAAAGATCAAATGACCCCTCTCTGGGACTTCTAGTGTTAATGCTATACTGTGGAACATTTCAAGTAATATCATCTCCATGGACACAAGCAGGTGGCAAAATGCCTACCATAAACTGTACACAGTTCACCTTTAAAGCCCCAGTGTGTAGGATTCGTTGCGCATAGGTGGATGGTGCTATTGCACTTTCTGTTTTAGCTACGGCAAACCTCGAGGGTCACTCGAGCGCGCGCACGAGCCACACGCCGCGCGGTCCCGTTTTTTCTTCTTCTTTTCTCATGAAAACACACATTCCCGATCATGTACCATGACACTCTACACATCAAATGAAACCTTACAGTCTCCTCTTTTTGACTATGCAATTCATTTCCCTGCAAAACAATCACTCCCTGAGCACATGGGGCTTTTATACGGAAAAGCACAAAACGAGGTTAGCTTACCTTAGAACCTTTGCACAGGTCAAACTCTGTATTTCACCATAAACTTGCTCTCAATTTGTCCGTAAGGATCCAGCGAATAAAATCCAGTAAAACAATTTAGTCCAAAACACGTGTTAGATCCATTACGACGTCTGATCCGGCAGCATGCTTGTGTTGTTTACCCAAAACCACGAGCCTTGCCGAAGGCGAAGGCGGAGCCCAAATGTCCTTCTGCGGCTCTCGTATTCAAAATGGCTGCCTCTGCATGGAGAAGATCCCCTTTTTTATGTGACTATATCTAAGTCCAAAAGAATACTTTGATTTCATGATGGAAGTGAAAAGGCTTGGAAAACAATGTATTTTTGAATGGGTATCTTCAATTTCAGTAATTAACGGGTAAAAATCTTACACACTGTCCCTTTAAAGGTCCTATATTATTCAAAATTGACTCGTGAGCTTTTAGTCATGTTGGAATACTGTTATCTCATCAAAAACATACCTGGAGTTGTGTTTAGTTTCATTCACACATTTTTGAATGGTCCTTTATTATTAGTCTACATCTCAAAATGCTGTTCCACCTTGTGATGTCATGTAGTGGGAGTTTTCAAGCTAACTGTCACCTTTTACCTTTTGTTCAGTAGAAATGGGCAATTCCAAGGCTGAAATCATCCAAATTATTCTAGTGAAGGTGAGTTTATGTAGTTTAAAAACACAGTGGAGCACTTCCACATGACATCACAAGGTGGAACAGTGTTTTCTGTTTGAGAGAACTCAGCCACAGAATTTTTGTGAATGAAGCAAGAACAAAACTCAGATGTGTTTTTAACGAGGAAACGCCATTAACATAGACCAGAAAATGGCGTAATACGGGCACTTTAAGATTTTACGCCAAAATTAACAAAAGAAGTCATTATTGCTTTCACATTTGTCACAGTTGTTTTGATGTTTTCAGAAGTGGAATGAACAATCAGAAATGTGAACACGAGAGATCCAAAATTGTTGCCAGGATCACGCCGACCAGACCTGGGCAGAGCTAAAATGAAGGGGGCACTGTACTCTGTGATACCATGTTTACAGCCAGTACTGAGAGGGTGGGTGCTGCCATCAAACTGAATTTCTGACCACTTGTGTAGTTGTAGTACCAGAGTGAACCCGAAGAGAACTTGTAGAGATCCAAATGTTCCAGTGTGATGGAGTCAACAGAGAATCCTGTGGAGTTTGTCATTTTGGAATTATGTGGTAATAAATAAAACTGTCTCTCTCTGGCAAAGGCAGATAATAAAAAAATATTTAAGGATCATCTGAGGTGCAGGTAATTTGTTTTTTTTAACACATGAGCTAGTGACTTTTCTTTAAAGTAAAAAAAAAACTGAACAAGGAAACAAATTAATCTTTTTTTTAAGATGCATTATGGTAAAGGGTCTGCAATTTATTCTGCTCAATGTAGATATTATTGCTTTCCCTGGAATATTTCATAGTATGGCATTAATCGTATCTATCTCCATGGACACGAACAGGTCACGCTACCAGGCCAAATTACATGTCAGATCTATGGAGAGGTGAGCGCCTTAAAGGGATATGCCACCCCAGGTCAAATTTGGGCATCTCCCCACAGTCCAGAGACTAAAATAAGTGGTGGAAAGCGTTTTTCTGGTGACGCAGCCATTGTCCAGGTCTGTCAGCACTGACCGCCGCGGTATCTGCAGCTACTCCGTGTTAGACTGGAGTCTAACGGCGCCAGAGAAAGATTTCGGCCAAAAGGAATTAATTTGCTCGATGCGTTTCCCAATTACTTTCTGTGTAGTGCGCATTCATATCGAGTGCAAATAAATGTGCAAATCAACACGGAGAGCTTGACTTGGTCATTTTGGGTGGGAACTATTTTTCAGTGCGGAAAAACACAGCCGAAGCACACACCACGCTGACAGGGGAATCCCTGTTACGCACCAGGAAGGGAGTTCCCCTGTTGCGCAGCGTGGTGTGTGCTTCGGCTATGTTTTTCCGCACTGAAAAATTTATTTGCACTCGATATGAATGCGCACTACACAGAAAGTAATTGGGAAAAGCATCGAGCAAATTAATTCCTTTTGGCCGAAATCTTTCTCTGGCGCCGTTAGACTCCAGTCTAACACGGAGTAGCTGCAGATACCGCGGCGGTCAGTGCTGACAGACCTGGACAATGGCTGCGTCACCAGAAAAACGCTTTCCACCACTTATTTTAGTCTCTGGACTGTGGGGAGATGCCCAAATTTGACCTGGGGGTGGCATATCCCTTTAAAAAACAAAAACAAAACATAAAATAGCTATTAATAAAGGCATCTGTAATTGAAAAGAATGAAGGATAGATAAAATGTTATATAGTTTCAAGATTCAAGAGATTCAAGATTGTTTATTTGTCATATGCAGGATCAACACAAGATCAACAATGCAATGAAATGTTTAGGATCAGAAGAACCGTTGACTCGCTAAGATAGTCAGAAGTACTAATAACATGCAGTAATTAGTAATTAGTACATGCAGTAGAACATGATTAAAAAAAAGTAAATAAAAAGATGTAATAAAATAAAGGTGTAGGTAGGATTAAATAAGGTGTAAGGTGTATTTTGTTTTTTTATTTATTTAACTTTATTTAACCAGGAAAGTCCCATTGAGATTACTAATCTCTTTTTCAAGGGAGTCCTGGCCAAGACAGCAGGACAGTTGCATTACATTACACACAGACATTTCAACACATCACAAAATGGATTCTTAAAAGCCGTGTGGAAAATGGATTCTTAAAAGTGTAAGTAGAGTATTTCACAGATTGCACATAATATAAGTGTTGCATGTGGATTTCGTATTGCACATAATATGGTATAAGTATTGCACAGATTATTGCACAGGTAACAGTAGCATTTACAGCAAGGTAGTGACAAACATGATACATTCATATAGAGAAGCAGCAGTAGACGCATTATACATAATGAAAAGTAGTTTAGTGCAGTATTATTGAGAGTTCAGTATTATTTAGAGTATTACCCAGAGTTCAGTAGTCTGACAGCTTGGGGGTAATAGCTGTCTTTGAGTCTTTTTGTGCGTGGTGGCAGGCTCCTGTATCGTCTACCAGAGGGTAGCAGACGGAAGAGTCCTTGTGCCGGATGAGTATGGTCCTTAGTGATGCTGCGTGCCTTACGCAGGCCCCTGCTGTGGTAAATGTCCTGGATGGAGGGGAGACTGCTGCCAGTGATGTCCTCTGCCACTCGTACCACCCTCTGTAGTGCTTTGCGGCTCTGAGCAGTGCAGTTCCCATACCACACTGTGATGCAGCCCGTCAGCAGGCTCTCGATGGTGCACTTGTAGAAGTTTGTGAGGATGCTTGTGGGTATATCAAACTAACTAAACTTCCTCAGGAAGTAGAGTCTTTGTCTGGCTTTCTTAACCACAGTGTCTGTATGTCGTGTCCAGGACAGATCCTCAGTGATGTGTACCCCAAGGAACTTGAAGCTGCTGACCTGCTCCACCTCAGTGTTATTAATGGAGATGGGGGGATGCTGGTCTACACGCTGTCTCCTGAAGTCCACGATCATTTCCTTGGTTAGTGTGCCTTTGTGTGTAGAATTCCTCTGTCGTCTAGGTAGAATGCATGACAAAAGGAGAAATTCAATTGGCCGAAATGTTGTTCTTCTTTCTCCTTTCCCTCTGTGCTTGTCGGAACCAAGTGAGCCTTGTGTTGTAATGTCTGAATAACTCCCAGTTTGTGCTGCAGTGGGTGGTGTGAATCAAAAAGCAGGTATTGGTCTGTGTGTGTGGGCTTCCTGAAGGCCTCTACTTGGAGCCGCCGGTCTCCTCCTATTGTTACTGCACAATCTAAGAACGCCAATGTGTTGTCCTTGGCATCTTCATGAGTGAATTTGATGTTCAGATCTACAGAACTGATATGTGCAGTAAAAGGTTCCAATCTTGAATTTAGATTTTTGAAAAATTATCATCAACATAACGAAACGTTATCATCAACATAACGAAACCAGTGTGTGGGTGGAGTGCCTGGATATGAAGCTAAGGCACTCTGTTCAAATTGTTCCATGTATAAATTAGCCATGACAGGGGAGACCGGTGAGCCCATTGCACAGCCGTGGATCTGCCTGTAGAAGTTTTCTCTGAACTGGAAATAGGTGGTACTTAAACTAATTTCTGGCAGTTGGCAGATTCGGTCAGGTGAAAGTTTGGTTCTCTCTTCTAGCTTGATATCCTGCAGTAGTGTCTTTCTTGCTGCCTCCACCGCTATTGAAGTAGAGATACAACTGAAAAGAGAGGTCACATCAAAGGAAACCTTTGTCTGGAGAAACTTGACTTTGTTCACAAATTCGGCTGTGTTCTCAATGTGGTGCTCTGTGTTACCCACCAGAGGAGCCAGGATGGTTTTTAGGTGTTTGGCCACATTGTATGTGATGGAGTCAACGCTACATACAATGGGTCTGAGTGGTACTCCTTGTTTGAGAATCTTAGGGAGGCCATAAGGGATGGTACAGTCTGTAATCCAGGTGTCGATCAATGACTTCTTTCTTCTCCAGCTTCTGCAACTGTCAGTAATCTTCTTTTTGTACCCACTAGTGCAGGGTTCCCCAAACTGTTCCACAAAGGGCCGGTGTGGCTGCAGGTTTTCTTTCCAACCAAGCAGCAGCACACCAGACTTGACTCATTTAATCAACTGATCTCAGTCTTCAGACAGTTGAAGGCGTGGCCTTGGTTGGTTGGCAAGAAAACCTGTAGCCACACCGGCCCTTTGTGGAACAGTTTGGGGAACCTTGCACTAGTGGGGTCTCGTTTTAGTAATTCGTAGGTGGCGGTAGGGATGAGAGATATCTCAATATTTAAAATATATCAAGATATTGGTTAAACTCGATATGGATTTTGACATATCGTATATATCAATATAAATTTTATTTAATTCTGATTTTGCCTCTTCGCTTGTTTGCCTTCTCTGTCCTGTTCACTCCCGCTCGCCCCTGACCTCCCCCTCGCATGCAGCGCCACAACATCCCGGAGGAGACAGAACTCCTCTTAAGAAAAAAAAAAAAGACAACTTGCTTGCGCTTTTTTGTTGTTGTTGTTTTTCAGGAGCTGACTGCATCAGCGTTTATAGTTTATGCAAATGAGCCATGTGGTGTTAAGTTTCGTTTCTATAAAACGTAAACAAATGTGCGCAAAGCGGCATAATAATCTCATTAAACACATAATCTCAGACGGGCTGAAGTGGCTTTATAGTAGTTATGGTTTATATGTTGTAAAGTTTAGTAATGTAAAGTTTATTTATGCAGAACATTTTAAATTAATCTGCTGCAGTATAAACTCAACTTATTTGGAAACGTTTGGTTTGAACTGCGCAGTGGGAAACATCAGAGCTCCTGACCACTGTGAGGAACATGGATCTATTAAAATAAGAAACCTCCCGAGCTTCCTCTGCTAAAGGAGCTCATGGTTATCCTATGGGTAAGAGAGGTAATGCAAAGATGAGCTTGAGTTGAGTTTTTGAATAAAATAAGGCAACATGTATTATTTCTTCCTTTATTTTACAGTTCAATTATTTTTCTATACAGGGAGGTTTTTTTTTTATAATGTCACAAAAGCACTTTGTTCCTACATGTTCAGTTGCACTTCAATAAAAAAAGACCTTGGAATTTGGCATATGTTGGCATAGTTTTTGCAGTAATTTTTGAAGGGCTATTTTTCCTGTACAGATATCGAGATATAAGAAAATATATCGAGATATAAGAAAATATATCGAGATATAAGAAAATATATCGAGATATATTTTTTGCTCCATATCCTCCTGAGACTCAGCCTGTTCATTTGTGTCCTTTATAGTGGACATCGAGTTAACTGGTCGATCTTTGAATTGTTCTGATGCTCTAGTTTGTGGCTGCACTATGATTAAAGAATAATAATAAAATAAATAAATAATACATAAAAAATAAAAAATAAATAAATACGTAAATAAATACTCCAAAAAAAAAAACAACCATAATATATATATATATAAAATAATAGTACATAAAAAAATGTAAATAATACATAAAAAATAAAAATAAATAAATATGTAAATACTCAAATAAAAAAAATAAAAAAATACATTTTATATATATATCTAAAATATATTTTACATAAAAAAATTTAAATAAATAAATATGTAAATAAATACTGAAATTAAAAAAAAGACATAATATATAAAAAATAAATAAGAAATTAAAAGTTAGTCTAAAAACTTTTTGAGGCGACTGTAGAAGCTTGTCAGAGATGTTGGTCATCAACAAAAAAAAAGTTTTTGTTTGGTGTTAAATCCACACGTGAAGTTAACAACCTAAATGTCCCCGACATCCATTACAGAGGACACATTACAAACATTATGAATAAAAATAAAATTATAAAATAATAATAATATTAATTTAGATACACTTTTTTTCTTCAGGTCCCAGGAGGATATCGCCCAGCTCTAGGTTGCAGTAGCCTGTTCACCTTAGCCTCATAATCAGCTGAGTTCGGGATCACTGTGCATCTCCCTTTGTCCGCAGGCAGGATGTTGAGCAGCGATGGCCTTCCTTGGTCGAGTGTTTGTCCACTGATCCAAAGGTTGGCGGTTCAAATCCCGCTCTTGAGATAAGAAACATCAGTGGTTGAGCGGTCAGATCCACTGACTCACAGGTTGGTTGGTACGATTCCAGCTCCCACAGATGAATGCTGCCGTTGTGTCCTTGGGCAAGACACTTAACCCTCCTCGCCCCCAGTGTCTGCGTACACTGGTGTGTGAATGGGTGAGTGGTTCCTTGTTGTAAAGCGCTTCAAGGTGGAAAAGCGCTATATATGTGACCATTTACCATTTAATTTCAGTCTAAGGTCTCCAGCTTCCGTCTCTGTGAGTTGTTCTTAATGGCGGTTTCTCCTGCTGTGATGTAGTCCACCGTGGGGATGTGGTTAGGAGTTACAGAGAAATTCAGTCCTTTGGAAAGTATTTCTTTCTCTGTCTGAGTAAGTACCCGGTTGGAAAGATTTTTCACCCAGCGTTCTTTGTGCCATAGTGTGCCCTTATTTTTTCAATGTTTCACGGTAGACTGATTTGACAGCTTGACATTTCGATGGATGTCTCACTCTTCATTCCTTTTTCACACTTACGTATTTGTCGATGAAGCATTTTAAAGGTGCACTGTGTAACTTTTCTAGTGGAAGGTCTGCCATCTGCTCGTCTCTATGGAAATGTTATTGCTTTGACTAGAATGTCCCATAGCTTAGATTAAACCTGTCTATCACAAGGGGGACAAGCAGGTTACAGCGGTGCACTGCATTACAGTTCAGGTCTGTGAAGAGTCGCCCATATTCACAGAAGGAATTTTTGTATTTTTGAGCAATAGAAACACTCGTAATGAATAAATGCTAGTTTAATGTGATACCATGGAACATTCCAGGCAAAGCAATAGGATCTCCATGGAAACAAGCAGGTAGCAGACCCTCCTCGAGAAAAGTCCAGCAGTGCACCTTTAAAGGCCCCAGTGTGTAGGATTCGTGGCGCATAGGTGGATGGTGCTATTGCACTTTCTGTTTTAGCTACGGCAGACCTCGAGGGTCACCCGGGCGCTACTGTATAAATAAAACGCGGTCCCATTTTTTTTTCTTTTTCTTTTCTCATGAAAACACACATTCCCGATCATGTACCATGACACTCTACACATCAAATGAAACCTTACAGTCTCCTCTTTTTGACTATGCAATTCATTTCCCTGCAAAACAATCACTCCCTGAGCACATGGGGCTTTTATACGGAAAAGCACAAAACGAGTTACCTGGCCAGCCAAATAATATCTCTCTGTATTTGCTATACAGCGCGATACCATTTGGACACCCTCGCTCCACCCTCGCTCCCCCGGTTAACAACGGACTCCGCGATTCTGATTCGTTCAAAGATGGTGACGTCAGTGCACCCGCCTTTGCCCGCAATGTCACTCTTAGGCAGCGGAAGTTCCTCCTCAGTTTTGAATCAAGATGGCGCATCGGAGAACTGAACGTCCCTTCCATTCAGCTGTAAAATTGGTCTTAAATGACCTAAAACACATCGATTCCTTAAAACCACAGCAGCTGACAGCTCTAGAGGCCTTTCTTTTCTTTCTTTTCTTTTGTTTGATTGGTTCACGTCGCTGTCCGTTAACTGTTCTCTGATTGGTTCATTGTATGTCTGTCTACGCGCAACGGCAGCGCATTCTGGACCAAGCATTACCAGACTCGCCGCTGGTACAGCGATGAGTCATGGATTCTTCCAGGCAACAAAACGAGGTTAGCTTACCTTAGAATGCTTTGCACAGGTCAAACTCTGTATTTCACCATAAACTTGCTCTCAATCTGTCCGTAAGGATCCAGCGAATAAAATCCAGTAAAACAATTTAGTCCAAAACACGTGTTAGATCCATTACGACGTCTGATCCGGCAGCATGCTTGTGTTGTTTACCCAAAACCACGAGCCTTGCCGAAGGCGAAGGCGGAGCCCAAATGTCCTTCTGCGGCTCTCGTATTCAAAATGGCTGCCTCTGCATGGGGAAGATCCCCCTTTTATGTGACTATATCTAAGTCCAAAAGAATACTTTGATTTCATGATGGAAGTGAAAAGGCTTGGAAAACACTGTATTTTTGAATGGGTATCTTCAATTTCAGTAATTAACGGGTAAAAATCTTACACACTGTCCCTTTAAAGACCATAGTAAAACCATTGTAACAGGTTCTTGATATGATATAGTGGAGCTTAATTCTTCCTTTTCTCATTGACGTTCAGAGGTTCAGTAGATCCATTTCATGTGACAGACTGGATTGTATTGAACAGGTACGGGGCAGACAGGAGCCAGAGGGCGGGGTGGCATTTGATTAGTGATGACTCTCAAAATGGCCTCCAGATAGACACGCACGAGTATACAGTACCCCACATACACATTTAGAATACAGGCACTTACAATATACACACTTACAGAGTACACACTTACAGAGTACACACTTACAGAGTACACACTTACAGAATACACACTTACAGAATACACACTTAGAGAATACACACTTACAGAGTACACACTTACAGAGTACACACTTACAGAGTACACACAGTGCGTTGGGTTAAGTTAAAGAGGTTTTCTGCCCCGCGCCTGTCCTTGGGCAATATCATCACACGAGGATCAATAGAGCCATCCCTCAGAGTGAATGGAAAGCAGCCTGAGACACAGAGAACGAGAGAAAAGAGAGAGAGGGGAAAGAGGGGGGCGGGAGAAAAATGAACATAAGGCTAGAGGAGAGGAAGGAGATAAAAACAACGGCATACGTCGGAGGACTTAAGTCACTTTTAACAATATTCTTCAAGACACACTCAAATATGAACAACATGGAGGCGTCTGTTAAAGGTATTTGTTGTCAATTTCTGTGCCTCACTGACAAAGCAAAACTTTTGGGTCAGATGCCCTTCCTGATAAATCTCATTCCATTTATCTATTTTTGAGAATGGCACAAAGATTGAAGTTGGAGATTTGCAGCATTTTTATGTAATTCATTTGTGTTTTCTTTTCTTTAAAGCCCCAGTGTGTAGGATTCGTGGCGCATAGGTGGATGGTGCTATTGCACTTCCTGTTTTAGCTACGGCAGACCTCGAGGGTCACCCGGGCGCACCGTAGCGCGGACAGCTTGCGTACCGGCGCAAGAACCGCGCGCCACTACTGTGTACATAAAACGCGGACCCCGTTCACTTTTTTTCTTTTCTCATGAAAACACACATTCCCGATCATGTACCATGACACTCTACACATCAAATGAAACCTTACAGTCTCCTCTTTTTGACTATGCAATTCATTTCCCGGCCATTTCAATCACTCGCCGAGCACATGGGCCTTTTATACGGAAAAGCACAAAACGGAAAAGCACAAAGCTTACCTTTGAAGGCTCTGCCCAGGTCAAACTCAGCATTTCACCATAAGCTTGGTCTGAAATCTGTCCGTAAGGATCCAGCGAATAAAATCCAGTAAAACAATTTAGTCCAAAACACGTGTTAGATCCATTATGAGTCTGATCCGGCAGCATGCTTGTGTTGTTTACCCAAAACCACGAGCCTTGCCGAAGGCGGAGCCCAAATGTCCTTCTGCGGCTCTCGTATTCAAAATGGCTGCCTCTGCATGGGGAAGATCCCCCTTTTATGTGACTATATCTAAGTCCAAAAGAATACTTTGATTTCATGATGGAAGTGAAAAGGCTTGGAAAACAATGTATTTTTGAATGGGTATCTTCAATTTCAGTAATTAACGGGTAAAAATCTTACACACTGTCCCTTTCAATTTGATATAAATATTTGATATACATTTAAAAAATCTAAAACGGTAGCTACGTTAATGTAAGTGAGCTGAAGGGTTGTGTGGAACAGATACGGTAGGAGATTAAATTGTACATTTTTGCAAACCGATTTATTATGAATAAGTTCTTATTTGGTAGAACTAAAGAAACAAATATTCTGATATAGTTATTGTATATCGCATAACTGTCTGACAAAAATACAGTTTTCACCTTGTCATTCTCCAAGTTGAATCAGAGCTGAATTTGTGACAAAATTTGATATGCAAATTTGATAACACTTCTCACCGACTGGACAAACAACGTGTAATTTATCTATTTTTAATATTCATTGAATATGTTGATTATAAGTTAAATCTGAGGCCATAAAGGGCTCATATTATGCTATTTTCTGATCTATGTTATAATGTTGTGTTGACAGAACAACAGAGAAACATGATTAATTTTTGAGTTTTGTGATTACTTTATAAAAATTAACCTTATGAATCTTTGTTTGGAAACGCTAAGGTTTCAACTGACAGATGCAATAATTGTATCTGTCAGAAATTATTAGTACAGTGGTACCTCACCTTACGAATGACCCAACAAACGAAAATTTCAAGTTACGAAACGCCTTCACGCTAAATTTTGGTCTCTAGATACGAAAGTTCAAGTTACGAAACGCGAAATCTCAAAAATTCAAATAATGCGCGCACAGCCACACACATTATACGCTTTTCTCAGACTGGATTTAAACTTTTCTCACATTTGTCTCTTGTTTAAACACTCAAACTTTCATAGATTTTCAACAAAATGTATTAACGTGCGTGAAAAGTCCCTCAGTCGTCCAGGTAGAATCCATGGTCTAACCAGTACAATAACCAGAGCTGACGAAGCCTCTCGGATGAGCGGCGAAACGTTTTCAACCAAACAAACTTTGTCCAGTTGACAAATTGAACTTCTCCTTTGATCAAAAATGTATTAACAGTGAAGTGTGGGGGGAAGGGGGGAGAAGACTGCGCTCTGACACGTGTGTGATAGCGCAGCATGACCCGGCGCGGGGCTGCCAGCAGGTCTAGACCAAGGTCTAAACCTGGACTGGACCAGGACTAAACCAGGACTAAACCAGGACTAGACCAGGTGGATTAAAGCAGCGAGGAGGGGACTGCACGCAGTCTGAGCGCATGAACGCATGAACGAGACCCATGCAAGAGCCGCGGTGGTCTAGACCTCCTCTAGACCTGACCAGGTCTAAAGGAGGTCTAGAGGAGCCGCGGTGGTCTGGACTAAACCAGGACTAAACCTGGACTAAACCAGGAGGAGCCGCGGTGGTCTGGACTAAACCAGGACTAAACCTGGACTAAACCAGGAGGAGCCCGCGGCTCTTGCATGGGTCTCGTTCATGCGTTCATGCGCTCAGACTGTGTGCAGTCCCCTCCTCGCTGCTTTAATCCACCTGGTCTAGTCCTGGTTTAGTCCTGGTTTAGTCCTGGTTTAGTCCTGGTCTAGTCCTGGTTTAGTCCTGGTTTAGTCCTGGTTTAGTCCTGGTCCAGTCCAGGTTTAGACCTTGGTCTAGACCTGCTGGCAGCCCCGCGCCGGGTCATGTGCGCTATCACACGTGTCTTCTCTCTCTCCCCCCCCCTCCCCCACACACACACACACTTCACTGTTAATACATTTTGTTGAAAATCTATGAAAGTTTGAGTGTTTAAACAAGAGACAAATGTGAGAAACACAGAACACAATGTTACACTATAAAAAAAAGTTACACTATAAAAAAAAAACTTGGATCGGGGCCTTGGAACGAATCAGGCTTTTTCCATTGAAATAGCTACTCAACTTACGAATTTTTCACGTTACGAAACCACTTCTGGAACAAATTAATTTAGTAAGGTGAGGTACCACTGTAACTGTTTCTGATGAGTAAATTAATGAAAATATAGTCAAGCAAACAACTAGCACAACTGACACAAATTCTGCAAATGGCCCAAACTGGGGAATGTCACGTGTCTCCCAAAACTTTAAATTCTTCAACCTTTTGACCAAACAGTGACTGACTGACCACACTGATGGACTGAATATGGCCCCTACTTTTCCCGTCTGTACCTCTTACAGTAGCTCAAACAGTCCAGGAGTTTGTGTGTCAGTGGTTGCCGTGGATACGCCATGTCCTTTTGATCCTGTTAATTCTTGTCAAGTCACTCACAGTGTCTTCAGTCCCTGGACTATAGGCTTTCTATGTGGAATTTATTATTATTATTTAGACTGCTCTTTAAAGGGACAGTGTGTAAGATTTTTACCCGTTAATTACTGAAATTGAAGATACCCATTCAAAAATACATTGTTTTCCAAGCCTTTTCACTTCCATCATGAAATCAAAGTATTCTTTTGGACTTAGATATAGTCACATAAAAGGGGGATCTTCCCCATGCAGAGGCAGCCATTTTGAATACGAGAGCCGCAGAAGGACATTTGGGCTCCGCCTTCGCCTTCGGCAAGGCTCGTGGTTTTGGGTAAACAACACAAGCATGCTGCCGGATCAGACGTCGTAATGGATCTAACACGTGTTTTGGACTAAATTGTTTTACTGGATTTTATTCGCTGGATCCTTACGGACAAATTTCAGACCAAGCTTATGGTGAAATACAGAGTTTGACCTGGGCAGAGCCTTCAAAGGTAACCTTTTCCGTTTTGTGCTTTTCCGTATAAAAGCCCCATGTGCTCGGGGAGAGATTGTTGTGCAGGGAAATTAATTGCATAGTCAAAAAGAGGAGACTGTAAGGTTTCATTTGATGTGTAGAGTGTCATGGTACATGATCGGGAATGTGTGTTTTCATGAGAAAAAAAAAAAAAAAAAAGTGAACGGGACCGCGTTTTATGTATACAGTAGTGGCGTGCGGTTCTTGCGCCGGTACACGAGCTGTCGGCGCTACAGCGCACCCGGGTGACCCTCGAGGTCTGCCGTAGCTAAAACAGGAAGTGCAATAGCGACTATCCACCTATGCGCCACGAATCCTACACACTGGGGCTTTAAGTTTCTTTTTAATTCACAACAAAATAGCTGTAATATGTGGAAGGTAGCGGACAACAACAACAAAAAAAAACACAATACACAAATAAAAATATACAAAATACACAAGTTTTCACCTTTCTACACACTTAATAAATTAATTTCCTAATGTTTAAGTGAATAATCCAGGGACTTTTCAGACTATTGTGTATTGAAAAGAGAGACTGTACCTCGTATCATTATGAGAATAAGTTGAGGGGAGATAACGGCGTCTGGGAGGATCTGGCAACGGCGAATGAAGCAGAGGACAAAAGGCAGCAAGAAACAAAGTGACAAGGATGGATGAAGGGAGCGAGCGGAGGAACAGATGGGGGAAGGAGCTAGGAAAGAAAACAAGGAAGTAAGGAAGTAACTGCAAAAATGTGGCATCAACTGAACTAGATGTTAGAGGTCTCATGTGCTATGTGCTGACCTATGTTTTCATTTTGTTTCCTCATCAAAAACATACCCTGCATACCTCTCTCAAATAGAAAACACTCTGTTCCACCTTGTGATGTCATGTGGCTCCACTGTGTTTTTAAACTCCATACACCGTCACTAGAATCATTAGGATAATTTCAGCCCTGGATTTGCCAATCTCTACTGAACTAATGGTAAAAGGTAGCTATTAACTCTAAAACTACCACTTTATGACATCACAAGGTGGAACGGAGCAT
This sequence comes from Paratrypauchen microcephalus, assembly GCA_036785185.1. Taxonomy (NCBI): domain Eukaryota; kingdom Metazoa; phylum Chordata; class Actinopteri; order Gobiiformes; family Gobiidae; genus Paratrypauchen; species Paratrypauchen microcephalus. Next base: position 425,569 of record JAVJIX010000265.1, read on the forward strand.
TTTGAGCTTTCGGGATGAAGACAGACTAATGATAAAGGTTTACTCAAACGTGTGAATGAAACAAAACACAACTCCAGGCATGTTTTTTTTAAGGAAATAATATAATTCTAACATGTCTTAAAACTCCCAAGTGTCAGTTTTGTGTAAAATACAGTGGTACCTCACCTTACGAAATTAATTCGTTCCAGAAGTGGTTTCGTAACGTGAAAAATTCGTAAGTTGAGTAGCTATTTCAATGGAAAAAGCCTGATTCGTTCCAAGGCCCCGATCCAAGTTTTTTTTTTTTTTATAGTGTAACTTTTTTTTATAGTGTAACAATGTGTTCTGCGTCCTGATTGGTTTCTCAGACTGGATTTAAACTTTTCTCACGTTTGTCTCTCGTTTAAACACTCAAACTTTCATAGATTTTCAACAAAACGTATCAATATTGAAGTGTGGGGGGAAGCGGGAGGGGGGAGAAGACTGCGCGGACACGTGTGATAGCGCACATGACCCGGCGCAGAGCTGACAGCAGGACTAGACTAAGGTCTAAACCTGGACTGGACCAGGACTAAACCAGAACTAAACCAGGACTAAACCTGGACTAAACCAGGTGGATTAAAGAGCCGCGTGCGGGTCTATTTCCTGGTTTCTCACGAGTCACAACTGAGGCGAGCAGCGAGGAGGAGACCGCAGGGAGGAGGAGACCGCAGGGAGGAGGGGACCGCACGCAGTGCATGTGAGCGCGGCTCCTCCTGGTTTAGTCCTGGTTTAGTCCAGACCACCGCGGCTCCTCTAGACCTCCTCTAGACCTGGTCAGGTCTAGAGGAGGTCTAGACCACCGCGGCTCTTGCATGGCTCTCGCTCACATGCGCTCAGACTGCGTGCGGTCCCCTCCTCGCTGCGGTCTCCTCCTCGCTGCTCGCCTCAGCTGTGACTCGTGAGAAACCAGGAAATAGACCCGGACGCGGCACTTTAATCCACCTGGTCTAGTCCTGGTTTAGTCCTGGTTTAGTCCTGGTTTAGTCCTGGTTTAGTCCTGGTTTAGTTCTGGTCCAGTTCAGGTTTAGACCTTGGTCTAGACCTGCTGTCAGCTCCGCGCCGGGTCATGCTGCACTATCACATGTGTCCGCGCAGTCTTCTCCACCCTCCCCCTTCCCCCCACACTTCACTATTAATACATTTTGTTGAAAATCTATGAAAGTTTGAGTGTTTAAACGAGAGACAAATGTGAGAAAAGTTTAAATCCAGTCTGAGAAAAGCGTATAATGTGTGTGGCTGAGCGCGCATTATTTGAATTTTTGAGATTTCGCGTTTCGTAAATTGAATTTTCTTTCGTATCTAGAGACAAAAATTTACCGTGAAGGCGTTTCGTAACTTGAAATTTTCGTTTGTTGGGTCATTCGTAAGGTGAGCTACCACTGTAAGTCCTAAGAGCTCAGAGCTGGTGATGGAGAATGGAATGGACAAGTGAAATGACGCCAGGTGATTAGGTACAGACCAAAGGTGAATCTGAAATCCATTTGTGTCACTTTTATGGCATAATGTACATGAATTTATTAGCTCGGATGATCAAATGGTGGTGTAATGGCCTCTGTCAACAGGGCCGACCGCAGACGAGTGATGGATCTGCAGCTGTAATGTTCAACACAGGCACACAGACATTCTTTTACGGCTTAAGTCATGAAACATTTAGTCCAGCTGTAGATAACCTATTTTTAACTACACAAAGTTCATATTTATGATTTGACTAGAGGTATGGAGGTTGAAGAAAGATCAAGGTCAAGAGAGGAAAGGAAATGTTATATTAATATATGGTGTTAATTAATCTATCAACACAGACAATATACTTAAAAAGCCATCATACTTTTATATTAAGCCATTATACTTAACATAAAAATACATTTTCCTTAATTTCTATAGAACACATCAGTTCCCTGGTTAATTGACAGTACGTTGTTAAACTTGTAATAGAATAAATGGAGGGTAGAATTATACTTTGTTAAAATATTGATATATTCAGACCCTCCAGGAAGTCGCGATGTTGCGATTTGCAACTTCAACGCAACTTCAGCCAATCCCCGTGAATTCAGGGCGCTGTTGCAATTTTGACCAATCACCGCAACTTTTCCGCAATTTTGACCAATTTTGACCAATCACCGGCGACGTATTGAACTCACGTCGACCAACTTTACCAACCTTACTTCCGTGTGACGAAACGAATCTGCGGCTGTGTCCCCAGTTCGGAGCGTGGTTTGAAGGGGGCTCAGACTGCAGTCAAGGCGGTGCACACTTGCTCAGCCCTGAGTGCACTCCGCGGACCGCATGTAGGGTGACCACCGGCATGAAACAGGAAAGGAGGACACTTGTGTCCAAAAAGGAGGACAAAGGCCCTAAAGTGAGGACACCTTGAGGGGGGGTTGTTATTATTATTATTATTATTATTATTATTATTATTATTATTATTATTATTATTATTATTAACAACAACGAGGTCCAACGTGCTCCATAAGCATAAGAAATCCAGGGTTCTCTACAAGGTCACTCATTGTGATCATTTGTGCTCCTGGCTGTGTTCTCCTGGGCCTTCGCACTGTCAAGGGGCATTTTTTGTCTCCTTTTCAAACTCTCCTGCAGTGTGAGCTGACTCGTCTTTGGCTGGGTTGCCTGTAACTCGCTGTATTGTGTCGGGTGTTTGTTTTTGAGGTGCCGTATCGGTTTGTTGTGTTAAATGTCGCCCTTTCCTTTCCACCCCTCACAATCCCAAGTTTACATATCCCACCGTTTGCTATGTCAATGTTGTTGTCATCAACTTTATAGTATTTCCAGACCCAGACATACTCGCCAAACATTATAGCGTTCTTATAGCGCTCATTATAGCGCTCTTCTCTTCTCTGTACTCGAGCTTTGTGCTTCGAGCTGCTTCTGTGTATTTAACCAATATCGTGTCATGCCGCACGCGTTGATGTTTCTGTGTGGAGTCTGACTCTGTGCCACCGCATAACCATAGATCTCATCTAGGATATGTTAAAAAATAATAAGAATACTTAGCCATAGTTTCGAGTAGATGAGGACGCCAGTGCGCATGTGCGGAGTGTGCTCTCAGCTCCCGGGACCCAAACATGAAACGCAAAGCTGTAAATTATGGATAAATCTCGGATTACAGACCACTTTTGCTTCAAACGCAATCGTAGACTAAGATATCGGGCTTCTATGATTTGAAAAGTGCTAAAGTTTGTGTTATTTGGAGCCCGCACGGGGCATATTACATGCTCGGGTATATATTATATTCCCCGAGCTATGGCTAGAAGTTGCGCTAGGCTAACCGCTAATCTAAAACATCTCTGGAAGTGCTCCATATGACACCAAAGTGCTATGGGTGAGTAAAACAACTTGTTTTATTACTGAAATAAGGCTCAAATTGTAAAAAGAAAATGTTACTTTTCATTTAAGTCTTGTTTTGTATTGTCTTTCTAACAATAGGAAATAAGCAGCCTTCAGCAGTCCTTAACCACTGATACATCATCCAAACCCACTGTCCACTTTTCAAGGATCTCCACAAAGTTAAACTGTGATTTTGATGTAACTTTTCTATTGTTGTTGGCCCCATTATGATTTTAAAATGCAGGATGCTTGCTGGAGCAGCTCCTCTCCATAAAAGATGAAGGTGAAAGTTAATATGGGCGGTAATGTAGGATGGGAGTTCAATGATGAGGCGTGTATGTGCTGTAATTGTATCTGGATGTCCAGGTGTGGGTAGAAGAACAGACCCCAAGTTCATTACCTCCTCCCATGTTACCGCGGTGACAAACAGCCCACGTGCACAACATCCTGATTACATCCCCATAGATCATACATGACACACATTAGCTTGATTCAGGACCTCTCGTTTTTACCCTCAAGGCCTTGCTCTTGCTGCGAAGGGAGTTTGCGTTTTACCCTGCCATGTTTGCACTGAGAGCTGGTGGTCCCCTGGTCTCCTGAACCTTCACACAGCACTAGCTCAGCACAATTTTATGTAGAGGTAATGTCCAGTATGAATACATTAAAGTGGGTAAATGATGAGAGGTGGAGGGTGAAGATAATAAAAACTAAGAAAAAAACATTATTTATTTTCATTTCATTATCAAGTTGGAACGGCCATTCATTATGGTCAAAATATGTTATGTTAAAGGAAAAGTAACGTTTTTTTTACAATTTGAGCCTTATTTTGATAATAAAACAAGTTGTTTTACTCACCCATATCACTTTGGTGTCATATGGAGCATTTCCGGAGATGTTTTAGATTAGCGTTAGGCTAACGCCGTTAGCCTAGCGCGACTTATAGCCATAGCTCGGGGCATTCCCCGAGCATGTAATATGCCCCGTGCGGTCTCCAAATAACACAAACTTTAGCACTTTTCAAATCATAGAAGCTCGATGTCTTTAGTCTACGATTTCGTGTGGTCAAAAGTGGCATGTAATCCGAGATTTAGCCATAGTTTTGAGTAGATGAGGACGCCAGTGCGCATGCGCGGAGTTTGCTCTCAGCTCCCGGGACCCAAACATGGAACGCAAAGCTGTAAACTATGGATAAATCTCGGATTACAGGCCACTTTTGATTCAAACTAAATCGTAGACTAAAGACATTGAGCTTCTATGATTTGAAAAGTGCTCAAGTTTGTGTTATTTGGAGCCCGCACGGGGCATATTACATGCTCGGGGAATGCCCCTAGCTATGGCTATAAGTCGCGCTAGGCTAACGGCGTTAGCTTAACGCTAATCTAAAACATCTCCGGAAGTGCTCCATATGACACCAAAGTGATATGGGTGAGTAAAACAACTTACCGAAATAAGGCTCAAATTGTAAAAAAAACGTTACTTTTCCTTTAACAACATAGATTTTTTGAGGATTCTTTTTGTCACCAAATTAAGCACGTCAATTGAATTTATAGCAGTCTAACAATTTAGGTGCATGAAGCTAAATTTCACTAGCTGAAGTTGTACCCACATCTTGCAGATTGAAGATCTCATTGTCCAGCTCAAGCAACTCTACGATTTTCAGATTAAACCTGAGTGCAATGTTGACAAACGACATATGATCCCCTACATGCAACACAATATATCCATGGAGACTAGGGATGTCAACAATTAATCGACTTACAACTAATTGTCGATCAAGACGTTGGCCGAACAAAATGCATTAATTGTACCTAATCGCTAGAGGGCGCTACTCTGGAATGTGAACACTCGTGAGAAAGACCATAGCGTTACATCATGTAACCCTTTCCTCTCTGGATGTTGCCGTACAACTCACAGTAGAGCTGGACCTAGAACCAGATATTTTTGAAATGATAAAAGCATGTAACTTACATGCTTTTATAATTTCTTGATTGTTCTGGTTTGAGGCCCTGTAATGTTTTCTGCTGCGTCCAGGGGCCCTGTGACATTTATATTTTGTAATGTAACCCTTCACAGATTAAGGGAGAGAAATATTGTTGATGCCTTAGTTCAAAATAAATGTTGAGAATGTCCTAAAAATAGCCTGGATTCACTGGTTTCATCATAATATGTAGACTAAATAACATTCTGTTATTTAATTTCTTCTGTTCCTTTTAATTTCAAGATTTCCATGCTGCAAGTGCAACAACTGAGCCAGTCCTCAATTTATTTTCAATAAAGAATGTATTTTGTTATTCAGCATCAATACATTTGTCTGCTTTTTACTAAGGAATAATTAATTGAGGAATATACAGTATAATAATACTATGATATATTTTTGACTCAGTGTTATGTTACTATAGCTTATACAGTGGTCCCTCACCTTACGAAAGACCCAACAAACGAAAATTCTAAGTTACGAAATGCCTTCACGTTAAATTTTGGTCTCTAGATACGAAAGAAAATTCGTATCTAGAGATACGAAACGCGAAATCTCAAAAATTCAAATAATGTGCGCTCAGTTGCACACATTATATGCTTTTCTCAGACTGGATTTAAACTTTTCTCACATTTGTCTCTGTTTAAACACTCAAACTTTCATAGATTTTCAACAAAATTATTAATAGTGAAGCGTGTGGGGGGAAGGGGGAGGGCGGAGAAGTGTGCGCGCGGACACGTGTTTAGACTAGGTTTAGAGGAGGCACGGTTTGAGCATGGGTCTCGTGCTCGCAGCCCCGCGCCGGGTCATGCATCACATGTGTCCGCGCGCACACTTCTCCGCCCTCCCCTTTCCCCCCACGCACGCAGTCGCTGCTCGCCTCAGCCGTGACTCGTGAGGTACACCGGTGCTGCTGCTGCTAATAGCAGAGCTAGCACGAAACCAGGAAATAGACCCGCACGCGGCGCTTTAATCCACCTGGTCTAGTCCTGGTTCAGTCCAGGTCTAGACCTGGTCCAGTCCTGGTTTAGTCCAGGTTTAGTCCTGGTCCAGTCCAGGTTTAGATCTTGGTCTAGACCTGGTTTAGTCCACGTTTAGTCCTGGGTCTACAGTCTCTTAGCCAATCAGGATGCAGAACACAATGTTACACTTTTAAAAAATGTTACACTATAAAAAAAAAAACTTGGAACGGGGCCTTGGAACGAATCAGGCTTTTTCCATTGAAATAGCTACTCAACTTACGAAAAATTCACGTTACAAAACCACTTCTGGAACGAATTAATTTCACAAGGTGAGGTACCACTGTATTATATGAGATGATCTTGTCCTGAGCCCCTTCTCTCTGTCCTCACTTGTGCTGTGGTACATGTAAATGCTCTCCTGTTCCTCCCAGTGCCAGCTCAGCACATCCTTCTCCGAAAAAGGGAGTAATGGAGGCGCTCTGAAGCCATTATCTGCCTCGGTGTTAGCCAGTGGGACATTAACCTGAGGAACCCACATGTACAGTACAGCTTCTTCCATAGAAAGTCTGCAGTGGGGAAACTAGAGCGTGGAGAAACAGATCTGCTATTCAAAAGACTCAGATTACAATAATGCCACTGTTTGTATACAGTATTCTGGTGATTTGTTTCGAATGAGATGCACACAACAGCATTCTCTCAATTGGTGATGGCTTGCAAATCGACTTTACTGCTTTTATACCAGTTGCTATTCCATTTTTACTAGATTTGGTCTGGCACAATGGCTTCAAATTGATTTAAATATGTAGCTTTTTTGGTGGAGGGTACAGTTTTCTTTGTGTTTCCATGGAGATGATATTGTATTGTTCCACACTATGGCATTGAATCACCAGGTCAAGCTGCAGGTCTGATCTATGGAGAGGTTACCCCACTCCCACTCCAGTAACAATGCATGTTTTTAAAGTATTTTTGATTAATAAAACATCTGTAAAATAGATAAGTAAATAAAGGGAACATTCACGCATCATCTCCATGGTGACAAGCAGACCCTTTACAAGAAAAGTTGCATAGAACACCTTTAAGAAATCTTAGGTGAGGTTTTAAAGCAGGGGTCACCAAACTTTTTTCTCTGGGGGCCACATGATCTCTCCTGACTGTGACGGGGGCCGGGTAGGCCGTATAACAGAACTGTACGACCTGGACCAAAATGACCACCATCGGGCCTCATGACCAGCCTGGTACAGCCATCCACAAAACTATATCAACACAGAATTCCTGGCACATATTTGGCACATATTTATCGTTACTAGTGGTTTGCAAAAGTAGGAAGTACTTCACACTTTGTTTTAAATTGAAATACCACACATCTTCCATTTATTTATTTATTTTCTAATAACAATAACAGCAAAGGTAAGAAATATCAAGGAAAGAAACATCTGCTGAATGACACTGGCAAAGAAGAGTGAAAAATTACAAATTGTAGGTAGGCCTGTTGATATTAACAATAATAATATTGATAACATTTGTATTAATTATAATTGTGTGCAGCACTTAATAAAAGTCAAATAAATACGTATTGTAATTATTTAAAGATCCCATGACATGGTACTTCTTGATGCTTTTATATGGCTCCTTAATGGTTCCCTAATACTGTAAATGAATCCTTCTTCAAAATCAACACTCAGTGCATGAGAAACAGAGATAAGATGAGAAAGAGTCATAAATATCTCTCTCAAACTCTTTATTCTGGGCGTTGTTGCTTGAATGCAAATGAGGAGAAAAGAGCTGGCCTTTAGTAGAGGGTGGGGGCGTGGCCAAACTCTCCGCTCTCGCTCTGAGCTCTCAGCTGATCCATTTCCGTGTTTTTGCACGGGGGGAGAGATTTGAAGCGTTCCATTGAAAAATAAACACATTTCCACAGAAAATAAAATTAAACCACTGCTGTTCAAAGGTCCAGAGGCTCAGATAAAGGACTTCCGAGCCTAGAAACACTCAGACGTGCCTCCAGGCAAATAAAAAAACGCATTTCGCATTGCCTAGCGCATTCACAGTCCAAACTCTCTGGGCGTGATTTACAGAGACGCTGAGTACAGACAGACGGGGGTGGAACTGCATTTGCATTTCTTTTTTCGATCTGACGTCAATAAGGTGCCTTGTACAAAATCGCCCGTTTGAGCTCCGATTTTTTGTAACGCAGAAAAGGATTGCAAATGCTCAGTTTAGACATTTCGCAACTTTTAACCATGGGGGGGGCCTAAACAGGGTAGGGGAGCTCACATTAACGTTCAAAAACCTCAGAAAGTGAAAATTTCATGCCATGGGACCTTTAAATATAAATACAATATAAATATAAATACAACAGAATACAAGATGCATTACAAAAAGTAATTTAAAAAAAATAGGCCATGACCACTTTTGCGAATTGCCAGTCAAATGGGCGTGGTGTGCCAGAGTCGGCCCGCGGGCCTTAGTTTGATGACCCCTGTTTTAAAGCAAAATTTAAAGCAAATTACAAATATTATCTGAAATGATTTGAACTCCGCATTATTCATATCATTTCATGTATTCTGTCTCTCTGCGCTCTTATCTCCTCTTCCTCTTCTTGACGACAGACTGACAGCTGTCAATCACAAATTCACAAATTCAAGCCCAGTCTTTCCATTTCAGTTATTACAGCACGGATCTATACATAAATTGAATATGATAATGGCATTTTGATTATAATTTATTCATTATTTAGTATTATGTGTATAAACTATGGTAATGCATTCCCACACACCGCATTTCCAATAGATTCCTTATCTCATATATTTCACTGTAGCAGCACAGTGCCTTTAGGGAGAGAATCGCTTGCATTGTGCCACTAATCTTTCATCCTCCTGTAAATTAGCAAATGTAATTAACCTACACTTCCTTAGGCCATAGTAGAACATATCTATACACGCTGCTATCAGGCCCATCTGGTGAAAGCGCCTTCTGCGTCGCATTGGTCATAAAGATATATAATGGGTCTTTGGCAGTTAAATCTATCCGGAAAGATAATGTAAAAAGTATCAAAGATCTCTAATGCGATGATGAAATTAGAGGAATATTGACGAAATGATGAGTTGAGTTTTATGGGGTAATCGTGAGCGAGATTTCAAGTTTCAAAATAGATCCGTCTTGCAAAATGTAGACAGCTCGTACGGGATTAAAATGAGCAAATGCATCAAGTTTATGGCTTGTTTGAAGAATGCCTATGTAAATATGTACGTTCGCGCATCTGTCAAAGGAAATAGTCCCAAATATCATACATCACAGTCACATTAATTCTGAATCCTAACTATAATTAACCAACAAGAAATTTGATTGGTTCCCTGGTTTCCGTAGTGCACAGGAGAAGGTCTTTTTCATTACCATTACAGCGTTTCTATAGTGGAGATAAATATGTCCAAAGCATGGCAGCATCTGCTTTCAAATCCCACATCTTAAACAGGCTAAACTGGTGCTCTCGGGGTGCTAATTCACAAAAGCTATTGTGTTCTATTGTACCCATTTGGCATGTTGTTTTAGGCTGCATTGAATTGGGGTAATCCTTATCACCATCATATCTTGTGGCAAATGATACTTTGCAGCTGATGTCACTAACATTCACTGTGATGCTAACTGTAAGCACTGCTCTGTCAGAAGCTCTAATAGACTTTAAAGGGACAGTGTGTAAGATTTTTACCCGTTAATTACTGAAATTGAAGATATCCATTCAAAAATACATTGTTTTCCAAGCCTTTTCACTTCCATCATGAAATCAAAGTATTCTTTTGGACTTAGATATAGTCACATAAAAGGGGGATCTTCCCCATGCAGAGGCAGCCATTTTGAATACGAGAGCCGCAGAACTCGCAGAACTAGAACTCGCGCTACGGCTATCGCAAATCTAAAACATCTCTGGAAGTGCTCCATATGACACCAAAGCGCTATGGGTGAGTAAAACAACTTGTTTTATTACCGAAATAAGACTCAGATTGTAAAAAACGTAAATTCTCCTTTAATCTGAGTTTTGATTTAACACAGCCTGACTAAAAAGAGCAAACTTAGCTGGAACTGTAACAAGTGCTGATTTGTGTTAGCTGAAAACTAAACACCTAAAAGGGACCATGAACCCTCATATTGATCACAGGCTCCTGAAAATGTGCAGTTTAAATCCATTTGGTATTCGGAGTGGTCTGTTTTCTGATCTACGTTATAATGGTGTTTCCTCATCAGAAACATACCTGGAGTTGGGTTTCGTTTCATTATGTTGCTGAGTTCTTCTTTCAAACAGAAACACTCTGTTCCACCTTGTGATGTCATGTGGTGCCACAGGAAGTGCTCCACTGTGCTTAAAGTCCATACACCTTCACTAGAATTAGAATTGGATCATTTCAGCCCTGGAATTGCCAGTCCTCACAGAATGGTAAAAGGTAGCTGGTAACGTGAAAACTACTTTTTCATGACATCACAAGGTGGAACAGAGCATTTTGAACTTTGGAGATGTAGACAGGGTAATAAAAACATGTCTATAAGAAACAAAACACAACGGGTATACTCCTAGTAAAATATAATATTCTTTCACTACAAGGAGAACATGTGACATTTGCCAGAAATCAGTATCTGTTGGTTGTGGGAAAAGTGGCATTGTGTGAATTTCGCAGTTTTCTGGTGACAGTCCAAAATGAAATCAGGAGAATTGACAAATCCTGTGAAACTGTGGAATCAAAGTCACTGAAATGAACCCTGAACAAATTGAATTTCTCCTTTTGCCCTGCCTCTTAATGTTTCTCATTTGGGAAAAATCTTTGCTTTTTGTCTTTTCCATTGTCTGTATCAACAGTTGTCAGATTGTAATAGGTTTGAGGCGGGGAGGGGGCGCTTACTTCTCCTACTCATTTGTGTGAATTTGCAGAGAAAAGAGAAAAAATATCAGTGAAAAAAGTTAGGGTACTTTTAGATTTCATGAACATGAACATGATCGTTGAATGAAGTAAACACGTGCAACTGTTATCGGTCAAATATTGCTTTCACTCTTTCACTATTTTTAATTACATAAAATTAAAATTGTATAAATCTATTAAACTTATATTACACTATTTTCTGATCTTTGTTATAATGCTTATAATATTTACTCTGAGTTCTCTCAAACAGAGAACACTCCTTTGTTCCTTGAGCATTTGGAGATGTAGACAGACTAACAATAAAGGATTACTCAAACATGTGTGAATGAAACAAAACACAACTCCAGGTATGTATTTGATGAGGTACCAACATTATAACATGGCTTAAAGGAGAATTAACGTTTTTTACAATCTGAGCCTTATTTCGGTAATAAAACAAGTTGTTTTACTCACCCATAGCACTTTGGTGTCATATGGAGCACTTCCAGAGATGTTTTAGATTTGCGATCTCCGTAACGTGAGTTCTCGGGGCACATGTTTGCGGTCTCCAAATAACACAAACTTTAGCAGTTTTCAAATCATAGAAGCTCGATGTCTTAGTCTACGCTTTCGTTTGAGTCAAAAGTGGCCTGTAATCCGAGATTTATCCATAGTTTCGAGTAGATGAGGACGCCAGTGCGCATGTGCGGAGTCACAGCTTATTTCGCTCTCAGCTCCCGGGACCCAAACATGAAACGCAAAGCTGTAAATTATGGATAAATCTCGGATTACAGGCCACTTTTGACTCATACAAAAGTGTAGACCAGGGCTCTTCAATGTTTTTCAGGCCAGGGACCCCCAAACAGATGGCGAACTGGGCCAGGGACCCCCTACTATATATACGGCATAGAATTGTGTTTTATATTAAATTGAGCTTAGTGTCATGTATAAACATTGCTACTCTGTTATGGTACATCCAATACAAGGAAATAATACACAGGTTAATACTGTATTTTACACTATAAAATATAAAATTATATTATTTTAAAGTGAAATCAAAAGATTTCGCGACCCCCCTGCAGTACCTCCGCGACACCCCTAGGGGTCGCGACCCCCCTGTTGAAGACCTCTGGTGTAGACTAAGACATTGAGCTTCTATGATTTGAAAAGTGCTAAAGTTTGTGTTATTTGGAGACCACTCGGGGCATATATTATATTAACGGCGTTAGCCTAACGCTAAACTAAAACATCTCTGAAATGCTCCATATGACACCAAAGTGCTATGGGTGAGTAAAACAACTTGTTTTATTACCGAAATAAGGCTCAGATTGTAAAAAAAAACTTTAATTCTCCTTTAAAGCTCACAAGAGTCCATGTCTTTGTCCAGTCTTTGCTTGTTTCATATGTAAATGCTTCATCACTGGAAAAGCCCCTTCTCACATTGTATAGAGTGATCACATCTCTCAATGCTCTGTATTGACAGGGACAGCTGAATCACTCTCATTTCCTTTGACAAAATCATCACTCAAACAATTAGGAGACAAATATCAAATTTGTCTCGTAATTGTTTGAGTAAATGATCTATACGCAGACATGTCAGACTCAGGCCCGCAAGCCAAATTTGGCCCTCGATATAATTATATTTGGCCCACGAGATCATATCAAATATGTATTAGAACTGACCCGCCTGCTGCCGCACCATTATGACGCATGCACCGCTAAAACTACAAATCCCAGAATGCTTTGTAAATGCGTTGGCGCCGGCCCGTCAGTCCGCTAATAGCCACCACCACTCCTGTTGACACTCATTAGCATCTGCTACCTGTCACCTCACTCAGATTTAATCCACCCCTTCCAGAAAATGGCCAAATGAAAGAGAGAAAACAGAAGCTTTCAAGAAAGGTGGGAGGCAGATAATATGTTCATCATCGTAAAAGATAAGCCTGTTTGTCTTGTGTGTGGAGCCAACGTGTCTGTAATGAAAGAATATAACATACGATGACACTATGAAACGAAACACCAGGACAAGTATAAGGATCTGAACGAGAAGCAAAAGCTCCAGAAGATGGAGGAGATAATAATAATAAATAATAATACATTTTATTTATAAAGCGCTTTTCAAGACACTCAAAGACGCAGAGATGAAAAGAAGTCTGGTTTCACAGCAAACTATGTTCCCAAAGTGAGGCTAGTTTTATTGTGGCAGCAGAGATCGCCAAATCAGCCCGGCCCTTTAAAGGAAAATTAACGTTTTTTTACAATCTGAGCCTTCTTTCGGCAATAAAACAAGTAGTTTTACTCACCCATAGCAGTTTGGTGTCAATTGGAGCAGTATCGCAGAACTTATGTTGAGCCGTTCTGTTCTACTAATGATCCCGTATCCGTTAGCGTGAGTGCTCGGGGCATTACTTTGCGGTGTCCAAATAACACAAACTTTAGCACTTTTCAAATCACAGAAGATCGCTGTGTCAGGGTAGACTTTTAGTGGATTCCAAAACGGCCTGAAACCCGATATGCAGCTATAGTTTCATTTGATGACGTCATCAGAGAGGACAGTGCGCATGCGTGAACTCAGCTGTTTTGTAAACACCGCTAGTCCGAAAGAAGCTAACACCGCTCTGAATTTTACTTTTCTGTTGTGATATCGGGTTTCAGGCCGTTTTGGAATCTACTAAAAGTCTACCCTGACACAGTGATCTTCTGTGATTTGAAAAGTGCTAAAGTTTGTGTTATTTGGACACCGCAAAGTAATGCCCCGAGCACTCACGCTAACGGATACAGGATCATTGGTAGAACAGAACGGCTCAACATAAGTTCTGCGATACTGCTCCAATTGACACCAAACTGCTATGGGTGAGTAAAACTACTTGTTTTATTGCCGAAAGAAGGCTCAGATTGTAAAAAAAACGTTAATTTTCCTTTAATGAGGGAGAGTTTGTTAAAAATGCATGGTCAAAGTTTGCGACGTTGTCTGCCCAAACAAAAAGCAAGCGTTTTTAAATGTGAGCCTGAGCAGAAACACCATGGCAGAGCGTGCTTGTGAGCGTGCCACCAATCTACAAGAACAGATGAAGGAGAAGGGGAAAGATTTTATGGCATACTCACTTGCTGTAGACGAGAGTAGTGACAATACTGACACTGCCCAGTTAGCATTCTTCATCCGTGAAGTAGAGTTGAAACTTTCTGTTACAGAGGAACTTTTAGGATTAAAATCTATGCATGGTACAACCACAGGAAAAGAAATCTTCGAGGAGGTGTCCAAATGTCTCAGTGAAATGAGGCTGCCTTGTAAAAATAAACTTGTGGGACTGACGACAGATGGTGTGAGGTCAAAAGAGTGGATTGGTGGGCAGGATTCGAGAGAAGATGCAGGTGAGCTTACAGTTTACCACTGCATAATTCACCATTATGAGCCTTATGTGGCAAAGCCTTGAAAATGGATCATATTATGAGCACCATAACTCAAGTAGTTAACTTCATAAGAGCAAAAGGTTTGAATTACCGCCAGTTCAAGTCTTTTCTGGAGGGTTCAGAACACAGAGATGTGCCCTATCACACAGAGGTGCGATGGCTTAGCTGAGGAAAAGTACTAAAGAGATGCTTTGAGCTGCATGAGGAAATCAGTCTGTTTATGGAGAGCAAAGGAGAGCAAAGGCAAAGACACAACAGAGCTCAGGGATAAAAAGTTTCACTGTGAGCTGGCATTCCTCTGTGACATTGTGAGCCATCTCGATGTGCTAAACCTGCAGCTTCAGGGACGGGGGCACGTCATTACAGACATGTACAGTGCAGTGAGGGCTTTTAGAACAAAGTTGTGCTTGTGGGAGTCTCTTTCCAGACGATTTGCTGACTTTGAAGCCCAGAAATGCAGATTTGAACTACTCAGCAATCCGTTTGCTGCACATGCGCACCAACCAACCTCCAAATGGAGTTGATTGAGCCCCAGTGTTGTGACACACTCAAGTCAAAGTACGACTGTCGGTGCTGCACAGTTCCCACGGTTCCTTCCCGAGACACTGCCACAACTACGTGCACAAGCTGCTCAAATGCTCTCTATGCTCTCTATGTGAACAACTTTTCTCTTTGATGAAGATGAACAAAACACCACACAGGAGTCGTCTCACAGATGAACACCTTCATTCAGTCCTGACGATTTCCTGAGGTCGGAGCCTGACCCCAGACTTTGATGAACTTGCAACTAAGAAGAGATGGTAAGTATCTTGCATTATCACATATACACCCTCCATCAACCACATCACACCCATCCTACAACAGCTCCACTGGCTCCCCATCACACACCGCATTTAATACAAAATCCTGCTCCACACATTCAAAGTCTTCCACAACCTTGCACCTCCATATCTCACAGACCTCCTCCATATCTCCACACCTGCTCGCTCTCTGCGCTCCTCCTCCTCTCTCCAGCTCTCTGTCCCCTCTGCCCGTCTGGTCACTATGGGGAGCAGGGCGTTCAGCCGCTCTGCTCCCCAGCTCTGGAACTCTTTCCCTCCTGACCTCCGCAACACCGACACACTCCCAAACTTCAAAACCAAACTCAAAACTCATATGTTCAGACTGGCCTTTTCACTCCAACTATAACTGTACTGTCCTTTTAAATGTTTTACTGTTTTAAAAGTTTTATTGTTTAAATGTTTAACTGTTTGTTTTAACTGTATTTTAACTGTTGCTTTTAACTGCTTTTAACTGCCTATAATGTATATTATACTTATTGTAAGGCGACCTTGAGTGTCCAGAAAGGCGCCTAATAAATTATTACTAATTATTAAATTATTACTAACTAATTATTATTATTATTATTATTATTATTATTATTATTATTATTATTATTATTATTATTAGTATTAGTATTATTATTATTATTATTATCTGCTTTGGACCCATGTGCATCAGAGTAAATCAGTCTAGCAAAACTGAGCTTGGATGAATGTTCTCTTTATGACTTTTGACTTCTGTGGGATCTCATATTTAATTTACAGGTGTACTTACATATGAAAACTGTAATCTCTGCCTACTACTGGTTCTTCTGTGTTTTAACCCTGTGTTCTGTGAACAGCTAAGCGTAACTTAAAGGGATATGCCACCCCCAGGTCAAATTTGGGCATCTCCCCACAGTCCAGAGACTAAAATAAGTGGTGGAAAGCGTTTTCCTGCTCACCCAGCCATTGTCCAGGTCTGTCGCCACTGACCGCCGCGGTATCTGCAGCTCCTCCGCCTTAGACTGGAGTCTAACGGCGCCAGAGAAAGATTTCGGCCAAAAGGAATTAATTTGCTCGATGCGTTTCCCAATTACTTTCTGTGTAGTGCGCATTCATATCGAGTGCAAATAAATGTGCAAATCAACACGGAGAGCTTGACTTGGTCATTTTGGGTGGGAACTATTTTCCAGTGCGGAAGAATACAGCCGAATCACGCACCACGTTGTGCAACAGGGGAACTCCCTTCCCGGTGTGTAACTGGGATTCCCCTGGCAGCGTGCTGCGTGATTCGGCTGTATTCTTCCGCACTGGAAAATAGTTCCCACCCAAAATGACCAAGGCAAGCTCTCCGTGTTGATTTGCACATTTATTTGCACTCGATATGAATGCGCACTACACAGAAAGTAATTGGGAAACGCATCGAGCAAATTAATTCCTTTTTCCGAAATCTTTCTCTGGCGACGTTAGACTCCAGTCTAAGGCGGAGGAGCTGCAGATACCGCGGCGGTCAGTGGCGACAGACTCGGACAATGGCTGGGTGAGCAGGAAAACGCTTTCCACCACTTATTTTAGTCTCTGGACTGTCGGGAGATGCCCAAATTTGACCTGGGGGTGGCATATCCCTTTAATACATACATAGACTATCCTGGGCTGTGTTGACATCACCTGCTCCCTATCCATCAATATTTTGGCTGACTATTGGGAAAACGGGTCTTCTTAGCTAAAGCTGGGGAGTTCTCTACATGGTCTGCATAGCTAAACTATTTTCCTATAGATTAGCTGTTGCTGATGTCATAAATATTCAACAGTATGTACTGTATTTAAAGACCCTTGTGGTCATTTGTGTGTGTGTGTGTGATCTGACCCCATTGGGGGGTTCTTTTCATGTCCCTCTTCACGGCCGATGTCTCTCTGCTAAAGCTGCAACATGGATGCTGAAGATGTCTGATGTCACTATTTCATTTGTATTCTGCTATTTTTACATTAAAATGCTGAATAACCTCAATTTTGACTATGCCTTCCTTCAGACCTCCTTCTGACCCATTTTCTGGAACTGACACTTCATAGTTGAAAGATTGGATTTTCATTGAAGGAAGTTTTTGTTTTTGACTGGTTGTTAGCTTGTGAAGAAAAAAAAATAAAGGAGTTCAATAGCTACAGATAGGCTATAGAGACATTATTTATTTAAAATTGTATTATTTTATATTATGCTTGTTCTGGATTCAATGTTTAGGCAAAACTCTTATTTTAATAAGAAAATGTTTAATATTACGTATCTCGAAAGAAGAGAAAACATGCAGATGTTGTTGAAATTTTTCAATAAATATTTAGTTTGGCCCACAACTTAGTCCCATTTTTAAATTTTGGCCCTCTGTGAATTTGAGTTTGACACCCCTGATCTATAGCGATGTTGTCTCCCAGTTACATCATTATTGAATTCATTGCCTCATAGTAAATAGTAGTCCCATTGTTTTACACTGTACGGGCCAAAAAGCTGACTGCGACTTTTTAAAGCGGCTCAAATTTAATTAGTGAGGAAGACGATATAAACTAGATGTCAGCGCACTGGTATTGAGCCCAAACAGTGTTAAGTTGTATTAGTGAAGATTGTGGGAGCTATAATGTACATGACATAAAGTCTTGTCAGCAGATTATAGTCATTTTGTATTGTACTTTTATCTACTAAGGCATATGTCAACTTCGCTTCTCCTCTCTGTGCATTTACGCTGTTACTGAATTTACAAAACAGTTGTTGTTCCAGATCCAGGCTACTTTACATCTGTCTGTTCATTTGCCTTTGTCTCAGCTCTAACAGGTGCTGCGTGAGCGCCGGTGGAAAACAGCCACATTGACTTTTGTGCAATGTTGTTCCCAGTGGTGTCAGAAGGTTTGTTTGCAATATGGACAAACCAAGAATGAATCAAATGGACTAAAATAGATTGTAAGTTGTTTTGCATATAAAGGGCCCATATTATGCCATTTTCTGATCTGTTATAATGTTTCCTCATCACAGTTGTGTTTTGGTGATGGAACAGAGCATTTTGAGCTTTGGAGATTGAGACAGACTAATAATAAAGTGTTACCCAAACATGTGAATGAAACAAAACACAACTCCAAGTTTGTTATGATAAAAAAAAGTATAAATTCACAAATGTAACATGAATTATGTTTGTAGGAATTGGGTTATTTTGTTTACGGTGGAGAATTGTTATTACATTTGTGGGGATTATTACATTTGTGGAGGTAACAAGGTTTCGACAAGAAGGAGATTTGATGATAAAAGAAGAAATTCAATTTGTCAACTGGACAAAGTTTGTTTGGTCAAGAGGCTTCGTCAGCTCTAATTAGAATGCTGGTAAGACACTTGCTTATATCTTGCTGCAGGGAGGAGCTAACTAGCTAACTACTTTCCGAAACTATCTCATTGGTTTCAGTCTTTTGTTTCTCTGGAGTCTAGATTAGCATCCCTATTCATCCCTACAATGACTGTTTTTACACCTCTGGCCCTGACCTGGCTAGCCCTATTGTTCACCTGTTTGCTTGATGGTGAGATAGTTTCGGAAAGTAGTTAGCTAGTTAGCTCCTCCCTGCAGCAAGATATAAGCAAGTGTCTTACCAGCATTCTGATTAGAGCTGACGAAGCCTCTCGCGCGAAACGTTTTTGACCAAACAAACTTTGTCCAGTTGACAAATTGAATTTCTTCTTTTATCATGGATTTTACCTGGACGACTGAGGGACTCTTCACGCATCACAAGAAGGAGATTTGTAGACACGTCCCCATTAACCTGAAGGTTGGTAGTTCAATTTCCACTAACAGCAGTGCCGGTTGTAGTTGTAACCTTGAGATAGAAACTTCTCTCTCTTTACCTGTGTAAATCTGTTTGAACCACTACTGTGTTACTAACAAAACTACTGATACTAAAGACTTTTAAAATTGCTCTGATCAGCAATAAAGCTTTCAGAGTTTTTTGAGACAAGGAGTCACTCAGTACTCCATCTTCTTTATTTCCTGGTAATGGCACTGTTTGACTAAAGTCAAAAGTCAAATTTCAAAATCCTGAAGTGTGTCTATCAGATTGTTCATGTCACCAGTCTTGCTTTTCATGGCTCTCATTTGCGGCAAGCAGCAGTCTGCTTTGCCCCCTCCACTGCAGACTCCCTCAATGTTCTGTCTGACAAGCAGACAGAAGAGGACGAGGAAATGGACAGGTTCTGAAAACTATCTGACAATAACATGCCATCCTTGTTGCCCACAACTCCCTTCTGGGTGTTGGCTGAACTGGAAATCTCCATCTCAAATGTTTCTCAGCGATCACATTGGGAGAGATGGACATGCTGAAATGCGTCTATGAGATCATCCACAGTCTCCAACACTGGACCAACATTGGATTGGACTCTCACCTGAGCAGAGGCGGTTCTTGGGGGGGGCGAGTGGGGCAATTGCCCAGGGCGCAACTTCGTGAGGGGCGCCATGCCGAGCGCTTGGAAAAAAAAAAATCTATCATATCACTGTGTAGGAAATTGGCAAATTGGCGCCCCCTCTGGCTGCAAGCGCCCGCGCAATACATTCCCTTCCACGTGGGCCAATGCGCAGCGCAGAGACCTGCTGGAGCCTACAGCGGCGCGAGAGGAAAGGAAGAGAGAAAGAAAGAGAAGACAGAGAGAGGATTCACCCCCGACTCCTCTAACTGAGGAAACTGACAAAGCGTCTCAATCTGACAGTACACCGGCCGCGAGTCCAGCTCACACTACCACGATTTGATCAATGTCACGGCACTAGTTGCTAAGAGGAATTGACCAATGATACTACTCCTACTAGCTCCTACCAAGAATCGCTCGCATCGGGAACACGGAAACTACAGAAGACAATAGTAAACGAAGTTAGTATAACGCAACATTTAATCACTTTTAAAGCGATCGTTCACCCTCCGTGGTATTTACTATGAATACAACGTACAAATACACACTTTACATGGGACTTTGTAGAGATACGCGATCAGCATTTTCAATAGAGGCGACGTGAATTATCCCGGACAACACTTCATCTCGGAGCTCTTTGGGATTTGCTGGACAGTATCTCATCTTTGCTTTTGGTAAGTCATGTCATGAAATGTGTGTTTGTCATATCACTATTCTATTTTAGCGCTATTATATTATATTATATTGTATTAATTATATTAATTATATTAATTATATATGTTATATCATGTTATATTTATTATATTATATTATATTATATTATACTGAGGAGAAATCTGTGTGAGGAAAGTGAGGAATAGTTGTGTGTGATAACTTTTTGTTTGTGTGTGTGTGCCTGTGCAATCTGTAGAATAAGACAGAAGAAGAATAAATGTTTAAAGGGATATGCCACCCCCAGGTCAAATTTGGGCATCTCCCCACAGTCCAGAGACTAAAATAAGTGGTGGAAAGCGTTTTCCTGGTCACCCAGCCATTGTCCGAGTCTGTCAGCACTGACCGCCGCGGTATCTGCTGCTCCTCCGCCTTAGACTGGAGTCTAACGGCGCCAGAGAAAGATTTCGACCAAAAGGAATTAATTTGCTCGATGTGTTTCCCAATTACTTTCTGTGTAGTGCGCATTCATATCGAGTGCAAATAAATGTACAAATCAACACGGAGAGCTTGCCTTGGTCATTTTGGGTGGGAACTATTTTTCAGTGCGGAAAAATAAAGCCGAATCACGCAGCACGCTGCCAGGGGAATCCCAGTTACGCACCAGGAAGGGAGTTCCCCTGTTGCACAGCGTGGTGCGTGATTCGGCTTTATTTTTCTGCACTGAAAAATAGTTCCCACCCAAAATGACCAAGTCAAGCTCTCCGTGTTGATTTGTACATTTATTTGCACTCGATATGAATGCGCACTACACAGAAAGTAATTGGGAAACGCATCGAGCAAATTAATTCCTTTTGGCCGAAATCTTTCTCTGGCGCCGTTAGACTCCAGTCTAAGGCGGAGGAGCTGCAGATACCGCGGCGGTCAGTGGCGACAGACTCGGACAATGGCTGGGTCACCAGGAAAACGCTTTCCACCACTTATTTTAGTCTCTGGACTGTGGGGAGATGCCCAAATTTGACCTGGGGGTGGCATATCCCTTTAAGGTGAGAGTAGCCCACTGTGTGTGTGTGTGTGTGTGTGTGTGTGTGTTTAGGGGATTTTGAAAAAATCGTTTGAATAATCGTGATTTCAATATTGACTGAGATAATCGTGATTATGATTTTTTCCATAATCGAGCAGCCGATGGTTCTATTTATATATCTGATTGTATATATTTTTTGCCACTTTTATGTGTAGAGTTTATTTATTATTTTTTATTTATGTTATTTAAGTTATGATAACTTATATTTTTTTGAAAGTTAATAAAATAATGAGAACCACTCTATAGTGATAATTAAACATGGCTGCTTGTGGTAAATGTTGTGGTTTTTTTTTTCCTGGGGGGGGTTTGTGTTTTTTTTTTTTTCATTCTTGGGGGGGCGCTCAGAGGGGGTCTCGCCCAGGGAGTAATTCAATGTAGAACCGCCACTGCACCTGAGTCAAGTTGCAGTCTGCATCGCCCCCTCCACTGCATACACTCACTATCAGTGTTCTGTCTGGCATGCAGACAGAAGAGGATGAGGACAATAACAGAAATGTATTGGAGTCTCAGGGGCTATTCACACCTGCCTTGTTTGGTTAGTTTAAAACCAACTAGAGTTCGTTTGCTCCTTTGATTCTGACCTTTTGGGCTGGTGTGAATAAAAATCAAAAATCTCGATCCGGAGCAAACAAGCGAACTGAGACTACCTAAAAATCTTGGTCTCGGTACAGTTCCATTCGAATCCTGATGCAGTTCGTTTCAGGTGAGAATGCAGACCGGACTCAATCCGACACCAGTTGGCTTTTTGTACTTAAAGGAAAAGTAACATTTTTTTTTTACAATTTGAGCCTTATTTCGGTAATAAAACAAGTTGTTTTACTCACCCATAGCACTTTGGTGTCATATGGAGCACTTCCAGAGATGTTTTAGATTTGTTAGCCTAGCGCAACTTCTAGCCATAGCTCGGGGCATATAATATATTCCCCGAGCATGTAATATGCCCCGTGCGGGCTCCAAATAACACAAACTTTAGCACTTTTCAAATCATAGAAGCCCGATGTCTTAGTCTACGATTGCGTTTGAAGCAAAAGTGGCCTGTAATCCGAGATTTATCCATAGTTTACAGCTTTGCGTTTCATGTTTGGGTCCCGGGAGCTGAGAGCACAGTCCGCACATGCGCACTGGCCTCCTCATCTACTCGAAACTATGGCTAAATCTCGGATTACAGGCCATTTTTGCTTCAAACGAAATTGTAGATTAAGATATCGGGCTTCTATGATTTGAAAAGTGCTAAAGTTTGTGTTATTTGGAGACCGCAAAGTAATGCCCCGAGAACTCAAGTTAACGGATACGCTGCAACATAACTTCTACGAAACTGCTCAAAATGACACCAAACTGCTATGGGTGAGTAAAACGACTTGTTTTATTGCCGAAAGAAGGCTCAGATTGTAAAAAAACGTTACTTTTCCTTTAACAAGCTCCTGTCGTATGTCGAGCATTATGGGAAACCGAGGCTTACGAAACGAACAAAACTTACGAGGCTTATTTACGTTTTGCGTGAAGAGCAAGAGTCACAACTTGATTTGCGCACATGAGCGCTGTCCTCCGTAGCCGTCTTGTCCTGTGTCTTCGTCATTTGTAAATTGATTGTATAATAATGTAAACCTCACGATGCTGCTCAAACATTTGTGCGAACTGTAAAAACTGAGCAAACCATATCGCTAAGGCTAGATTGAAAACAGCACATAACGCCATGATTCTCCTCCTTCCGGGTTTGGACAGCGCTTTGACACGGCTCATTTCTGTCCAATGGCTGAGCGACCTCAGCACACGTGGTTTTGTTTACAGACGTTGGTCCACTTACAAAAAAAGTACAGTGTGAAAGCGAACCGCACCAAAATAAAAAATAAAAAATAAAAAATTTGGTCCGGACCAAAGCAAGTGAACTATCAGACTTTCCTTGTGTGAATACGACCTCAGTGGTCTCAAACATGTCTGGAACAGTGGAGATTATTAAATGTTGGAGCCTAGTTATAAGATATATATTATTTAAATATATATTTTATTGTCCACACTATTGTTATTCCAACTGAAACCCAGAAACAAGGACATCTTTGTTTTTCCAGATCTTGAGCTAGGTTTGTGTTCTAAAGGTCCTGGGTCCAAGTCTCCCAATTGTACAGACTACATTGCACACAAAAGTAAATAAAGCACACTTGTTGAGCTATTGTACAAGTTGTCTCCTGAAGAAAATATCAAAATGCATGAGTGCGTCCGTTTGTTGCTATGGGATACGACATGACATGTAAATAATGTACCATCACCTGTATTGGACTTAGGTAAACTTTGTTGATGCAGGGAATAGTGTATGTTAGTTTATCAACCGACATAGACTGAGTACAAGGAGTTGATGTACAATAAAAGATTAAAACAACTTGTTGTAGTGTTATAAGACAAATACATTATCATTATCGGGACCACATTACACCGGTCTTAAAATCTCTGCATTGGCTCCCTGTGAGTTTCAGGATAGATTTTAAAGTTCTTTTACTGGTTTTTAAATGTCTTAATGGTCTTGGGCCTTCTTATCTTTCAGAGCTGCTTTTTCCTTACGAACCTTCACGGGCCCTGCGCTCCTCCGGCAGCTCCTGGTCATTCCCAAAGTCAGGACACACACTCACGGAGAGGCGTCTTTTCAGTACTACGGCCCTCGTCTATGGAACTGCCGGAGGAGCTCAGGGCCAAAGAGAACGTTCATGTTTTTAAGAGTGGGCTCAAGACTCACCTGTTTAGCTTGGTCTTTGATTGACTTCCGTCGTCTGTTTGCTTGTCTTTTGTTTGTTCTTTTGTTTGTTTGCTTGTATATCTGTTTGTTGTTTGTTCGTCTGCTTGTTTGTCTGTTTGCTTTTTTTTTTTTTTTTTCCTGGCAGCACGGTGGCTGAGTGGTTAGCACTCATGCTTCACAGCAAGAAGGTTCGGGTTGCCCGGGCCTTTCTGTGTGGAGTTTGCATGTTCTCCCCGTGTCTGGGTGGGTTTCCTCCGGGCACTCCGGTTTCCCCCATCAACCTAAACATGCGCCATAGGTAAAATCCTCCAGCTTAGGGCCTGACCAAGCCTAAATAACAAAACAAAATCATGGGGATGGTCCCCGGGTCAAATATAGAAACAACTTCTCCTGTGCGAGATCAATAAAGGTCAATCTTCTAATCCTTGACCACTGTAAGGCGCTTTGTGTTACAATTTTGTATGAAAAGCGCCTTATAAATATTGTTTGTTTGTTTGTTGTTTGTGTTATCATAGTTAGGTGATTTCTTTTTTTCATGCCAGATGCCCTTTTGGTCATAACCACAAACCAGGTCCAACCGTAGAATGAACTTTGGATAAGATTTGAACCGAACTGGCCATCATCTGGTTGGAGGGCAGATTCCTATTGATTACACAATGTTGTTCCCTAAATGACCCTTTGCACTCAGAGGTTATTTATTTAGTTAGTTTTTCACTGGTTTTAAAAGGAAAGTTGATTTTTTTTTTGTTATTTTTTTCCAGACTTGCCCTATCAGATATGGTATTTAACCTCCTGTCACATCCATAACAGTTTACTGTAAATAATCTGTAGCACGCTCTGCAGATGACATTCCTCTTACGATGGATTAGCGATGACCTAATTTGCTCCACTTTTGTTCTCCCGCTAGATCCCGATTGAGATGCAGAGGAGGAGGGACCCGGTCTAATTAGTTTGGCTCACACATTCCCAGATCCAAACCAATCAATGATCCGCTAATGGGCTGTCCGTCAAACGACAAGGCCTGGAATGGGTCAGGGTCGCCGGAGGAATGCCTTAATATCTCACAAGAACAGGGCGAAACAGGCCAAATAGCAGACTGCTGGCTACTGGGAGCAATTATCTAAAATGATGAGGACTGATAGTAGAACATGACGCATAATGAGAGGTGAGGCACTGGGCTTTTAAATCATTCAAAGTTTCTAATGGGAGATTTCGTTTTGCAGGTTGCACTGTGTGGTTTTCATTTTTTGTAATGTAGCTTTCAGACAGCTGAATTAATCACTGTTGAGGCATTTGTTTCGCTTTGACAAGCACACGCCACCTGTTGCAATTTGAGGGGGAAATGAAAGAAATAGACATATTGATTCTATGTAACAACACTGTCTCCTTTGGACATTTTGTAGCACAATTTTTCCTTTCAACATACTAGAAACAGCTTGTTCCTCCTAAAAGTGAAGAGGGAACACATCTCAAAAGCCGCTGGACACCTTCTTATCTGGCAACACAGTCCCAGGTGACAGCCTGATTGGTCATCACCTGCGGCTGTATACATGTCCAGAGACAAACAGTGTTTTCGAATATTACCACTGAAGAAGGTCGACCGCAAAAAGGGACAGTTGACCTTTGTTTATTTTCACAACTGGATAGACTGGCATAGAATACAATATGCAGGTTTCCAATAATAATGAGTTATTATTAGATTTTGTATACTGAAATCTATTTACGTATAGCAGAAAATAAACTTCTTGACAACTTGCCAAGGTTTAAGCTTATTTAAACCTATCTACAGGCACCAATCTGTATTTTGAAGCTGTGAAATGGATACAATTTCCATACTGAATGTACTGAATATAGGTATTATAGTATCTTGAGGCACAGCTCTTTCCCATTACAAATGCCAATAACAAAATTGAAAAACAAAAGTACAGTGGTACCTCACCTTACGAATGACCCAACAAACGAAAATTTCAAGTTACGAAACGCATTCACGGTAAATTTTGGTCTCTAGATACGAAAGAAAATTCAATTTACGAAACGCGAAATCTCAAAAATTCAAATAATGCGCGCTCAGCCACACACATTATACGCTTTTCTCAGACTGGATTTAAACTTTTCTCACATTTGTCTCTCGTTTAAACACTCAAACTTTCATAGATTTTCAACAAAATTATTAATAGTGAAGTGTGGGGGGAAGGAGGAGGGGGGAGAAGACTGCGCTCTGACACGTGTGTGATAGCGCACATGACCCGGCGCGGAGCTGACAGCAGGTCTAGACCAAGGTCTAAACCTGGACTGGACTAGGACTAAACCTGGACTAGACCAGGTGGATTAAAGCAGCGAGGAGGGGACTGCACGCAGTCTGAGCGCATGAACGCATGAACGAGACCCATGCAAGAGCCGCGGTGGTCTAGACCTCCTCTAGACCTGACCAGGTCTAGAGGAGGTCTAGAGGAGCCGCGGTGGTCTGGACTAAACCAGGACTAAACCTGGACTAAACCAGGAGGAGCCGCGATGGTCTGGACTAAACCAGGACTAAACCTGGACTGAACCAGGGGTCTCGTTCATGCGTTCATGCGCTCAGACTGCGTGCAGTCCCCTCCTCGCTGCTTTAATCCACCTGGTCTAGTCCTGGTTTAGTCCTGGTTTCGTCCAGGTTTAGTCCTGGTTTAGTCCAGGTTTAGTCCTGGTTTAGTCCAGGTTTAGTCCTGGTCCAGTCCAGGTTTAGACCTTGGTCTAGACCAGGTTTAGACCTTGGTCTAGACCTGCTATCAGCCCCGCGCCGGGTCATGCTGCGCTATCACACGTGTCAGAGCGCAGTCTTCTCCCCCCTCCCGCTCCTCCCCACACTTCACTGTTAATACATTTTGTTGAAAATCTATGAAAGTTTGAGTGTTTAAACGAGAGACAAATGTGAGAAACACACAGAACACAATGTTACACTATAAAAACAGTTACACTATAAAAAAAAAAAACTTGGATCGGGGCCTTGGAACGAATCAGGCTTTTTCCATTGAAATAGTTACTCAACTTATGAATTTTTCACGTTACGAAACCACTTCTGGAACGAATTAATTTCGTAAGGTGAGGTACCACTGTATGTATTTACAAGATGAGTTTTCATAAGGTTAATGGTGCAAACAGCTGAAAAGAAAAGCAGAAACATAAATTTTGCAAATATACTTTGCCTGGGATCCGGAATACACACATCTTCAATACTTAACAAAGAGTCAGGTCACCGGTGAATATCCCCGAGTCCAAATGGGTATGTTTGACACCCTTCCTTTCACATGTGTCACAAAAAAACCAAATCTGCTTGGGCGATCATGTTCGAGAAACAACAGAACCTGTGGGGACCAGACTGACACCCCTTTGGATAATACAATTCAGGATTTGCCTGGTAAATACTCGCTAAATATATTATTTCATGTCTATAATAACCATAATTGTAAATGTCATGTTAAAAATTTGATAAGTATTTAAATTGCGCTCTCTTCACCTGTAGGGTCTCACCTCACCCAGAGTACCAGCACTTCAGAGACCCTTACATACTCTGCATATTAAACAGCTTTATATTCAAACACTCAATTACACAAACGCTTTGGGCCACTTGGGGACCGGACATGTACTCAGAGCGGTAATGGGAGCTGCCAGAGGTCTTGATTAACACTTTGCCTGAGACACCTGCGAGTCTCAAAGGGAGGTAATCGAATGGGCACTGTTAACTACACATCCATATGCAAACAGATCAGTGCACAACAGCCCATGCTCAAACATGCTGTAATGGATCTCATGTGTTGTTCCACCATCTTCCATTAAGCGCTGTTTGATCTAATTAGCGCAGTCCTTTGCAGATGGTGTGTCATTAGTCATATTTAATTCTATTGGAGTAGTTAGTATTCCTGTCTCACATGCAGCAAGAAGGTCCTGGGTTCAATTTTCAAGTTTGCAACGTTACTCTGGCTCTCTAAAGAACCTGAAGACCTACATCATGTGACAGCTAAACCTGTGTCTTAAACTCACTGATGTCTCACTGCTCCTAATCCAGTGGATTAAATGATATAATGATTTACAATGCAAAACATTTGAAGAACTTTAAACTTTTCAAAAAATACTATTATTGCAAATTGATATGGCAACAGGCCTATCATTTATCAAAATTTTGATTACTTAAAGGTCCCATGGCATGAAATTTTCACTTTCTGAGGTTTTTGAACGTTAATGTGAGCTCCCCTACCCTGTTTAGCCCCCCCCCCATGGTTAAAAGTTGCGAAATGTCTAAACTGAGCATTTGCGATCCTTTTCTGCGTTACAAAAAATCGGAGCTCAAACGGGCGATTTTGAACAAGGCACCTTGTTGACGTCAGATTGAAAAAAGAAATGCAAATGCAGTTCCACCCCCGTCTGTCTGTACTCAGCGTCTCTGTAAATCACGCCCAGAGAGTTTGGACTGCGAATGCGCTAGGCAATGCGAAATGCGTTTTTTTATTTGCCTGGAGGCACGTCCGAGTGTTTCTAGGCTCGGAAGTCCTTTATCTGAGCCTCTGGACCTTTGAACAGCAGTGGTTTAATTTTATTTTCTGTGGAAATGTGTTTATTTTTCAATGGAACGCTTCAAATCTCTCCCCCTGTGCAAAAACACGGAAATGGATCACCTGAGGGCTGACAGCGGAGAGCTGAGAGTTTGGCCACGCCCCCACCCTCTACTATAGGCCAGCTCTTTTCTCCTCATTTGCATTCAAGCAACAACGCCCAGAATAAAGTGTTTGAGAGTGATATTTATGACTCTTTCTCATCTTATCTCTGTTTCTCATGCACTGAGTGTTGATTTTGAAGAAGGATTCATTTACAGTATTAGGGAACCATTAAGGAGCCATATAAAAGCATCAAGAAGTACCATGTCATGGGATCTTTAAAGGTGCTGTATCAGATTTACTGTTTTAAAATATGAAACACAGAACTTGATTTTGAATTGTTTGCACTGGTCCGAAGAGCTCACATCTTATGCATTTAAAGCGTCCTATTTATTCGCAACAGTGAGTTATAGGCACGTTTTACAACTTTCAGAGAGCGGAGCAGAGTTTTGCCATCACAGTAAAGGTAACAACAACAACTAACATGCTAACTACACCCTTTCTGGTTCTCGAACACTTTATAATAAGATACAGATAGATATTCCATTGTTTCATTTTGACCCTGAGATGGTTTTACAGTTTTGATACTTTGCAGTGACATTACGTTGGGGGGTATCTTTATGGCAGAGTGTTCAGGAGACACAATGCATACATTAACAAATACAGCCAAAAAAGTTAAGATGATCAGAAAAATCAAGAAAAAATTCAAAATGGATTTAAAGATCCCATGACATGGTACTTCTTGATGCTTTTATATGGCGCCTTAATGGTTCCTTAATACTGTAAATGAATCCTTCTTCAAAATCAAGACTCAGTGCATGAGATAGCCCCATGAACACAGTCAGAGTCAAAAAATATCTCTCTGAAACACTTTATTCTGGGTGTTGTTGCTTGAATGCAAATGAGGAGGTCAGAGACAGGCCAGTGCAGCGGGTGGCGGGGGGCCAAACTCTCCGCTCTTTCCTCGTTTAGCGGTGCGATGTGCCCTGGCCCCACTTCTGCGTTTAAGCACAGAAGAAGATATGAGACACTTTCCACTGAAAAATAAACACATTTCCACAGAAAATAAAATTAAACCACTGCTGTTTCACAGGTTCGGAGGCTCAAGGACATCCGAGCCTGGAAACACTCTCACGTGCCTCCAGGCAAATAAAAAAACGCATCTCGCATTGCGTAGCTCGTTAGCGGTCCAAACTCTCTGGGCATGATTTCCAGAGACGGTGGGTAGACATCCAGACGGGGGGTGGAACTGCATTTGCATTTTTCCCTGAGTGTGATGTCAGAAAGTTCCCTTGTTCAGAATCGCCCGTTTGGGCTGTCTTTTTTTCAAACGCGGAAAGGATTGCAATTGCTCAGTTTACACATTTCGCAACTTTTAGCCATGGGGAGGGGGCCCTAAACAGGGTAGGGGATAGGGGTGTGCAAAATAATCGTCATGACAATGCATCGCGATACTAACTTTCACAATATACTGCATCGGTTCTTGATGCCAAAAATCGATTTTTATTAATTAATAATGTATTAATTAATTATTAATAAATAAACAAATTAATTATTAGTTTTTTAAAATTATAAATCCTTTGCACTTTTTTCTTTGTGAAAGGGTATTGTTTGTTATGATGGTAGCTACCTCCAAAATGGCAAATGTTTGAACATCATTTTTTGTTTTAGAAAAAAAATCCTATGCACTTTTTTTTGTTATTGGTTTGGTTTGTTTGTTTTTGTTATTCAATAAATTCAGTTATGAATTGAGTTGCTCAGAGTTATGTATCAATTGAAGACACTACCCAGATACACAGCCACTGATATTTAAGTTATCCTCTTTTTTTTTGGTACATTTTCACTGAAGTATGTTGAATATTTTGCAATGCATCGCAATAATTCAAGTATCGTGATACATCGTGATAGTATCGCATCGTGGCATATGAATCGTGATTCAAATTGAATCGTGACTTCTTTGCCAATACCCACCCCTAGTAGGGGAGCTCACATTAACGTTCAAAAACCTCAGAAAGTGAAAATTTCATGCCATGGGACCTTTAAACAGCACATTTTCAGGAGCCTGTGATCAATAGAAGCATCCATTTAGGTGTTAGATTTTCAACAAAAAAAGGTGAGAATAACAAATTGAAAAACTCTTGACCAATGCTAGCTAGCTTGTAACTTTTATTTTATCTACCAGAGACATTTTTAAGAGCACAAATCATCTCACCAAGTCATTTCTGTTTGGTCAGATTGTGTTAGAACAAAGCTCAGATTAAAGTCTTAAATAACTTGAGGAACAAAGCTTCAGGCAGAGTAGAACCCTCAGTTAGCATCACACCCACAAGAAATGTTGATGACATGAGCTGCAAAGTATCAATATCTGTAGCGGGGTAAGGAAAATGACTATTGCATAATAGCTCTTTAAAGCACGTTTAAAATGAACGCTGCTGATCTTTTCCCCAGTCTCTCGTAGTATTTGATCACAACAGTACATTTGCTCCACAGATGGGCCTGTCTGATTCTGGTGTGTTTCTGTCATCCGTCATCTCCTTCCATCTCCCTCTTTCTCCCTCCGCCTCCTTCCTTCTCCAACGCCACAGCAAGAACCGATTCCTCCTCACAGAACTTACCTTGGCACTTCAGGTTTTAATGGCTTTGTGAATTCAATCATGAAAACGGTAGCTCTCGTC
Organism: Paratrypauchen microcephalus; assembly: GCA_036785185.1. Taxonomy (NCBI): domain Eukaryota; kingdom Metazoa; phylum Chordata; class Actinopteri; order Gobiiformes; family Gobiidae; genus Paratrypauchen; species Paratrypauchen microcephalus. The sequence continues at coordinate 457,158 of JAVJIX010000265.1, forward strand.
TCTGGTCACAGGAGCGCTCAGGATGATATTTTACTGCAGGCCAAAATGCTAATAAGACAGGGCTGTTGATGACGGCGCGGTTATGAAAAATCGGAGGCAGTAAGGATGACAGTTTATTAGTCTGGCGTGGATTAAAAGGACTGTGTACGTAATGGACTTAAGCTTGATGGGGTGTAGAAAGTGGATCTGAAAGAGTGATTCAGAAAAAGTTGCAATGTTGTGCAATGTGTGTTATAGAAAGTTTTAAAGACTTGATTTTGTGAGATGGTTGTGGGTAACAGTCAGATTGCGCTATTGGCTTTAGTTAAAGATCCCATGACATGGTACTTCTTGATGCTTTTATATGGCTCCTTAATGGTTCCCTAATACTGTAAATGAATCCTTCTTCAAAATCAACACTCAGTGCATGAGAAACAGAGATAAGATGAGAAAGAGTAATTTTTCTCACTCTGAACAGGCCATTATGGGCGTTGTTGCTTGAATGCAAATGAGGAGAAAAGAGCTGGCCTATAGTAGAGGGTGGGGGCGTGGCCAAACTCTCCGCTCTCCGCTCTGAGCTCTCAGCTGATCCATTTCCGTGTTTTTGCACGGGGGAGAGAGTTGAAGCGTTCCATTGAAAAATAAACACATTTCCACATAAAATAAAATCAAACCACTGCTGTTCAAAGGTCCAGAGGCTCAGATAAAGGACTTCCGAGCCTAGAAACACTCGGACGTGCCTCCAGGCAAATAAAAAAACGCATTTCGCATTGCCTAGCGCATTCGCAGTCCAAACTCTCTGGGCGTGATTTACAGTGACGCTGAGTACAGACAGACGGGGGTGGAACTGCATTTGCATTTCTTTTTTCGATCTGACGTCAATAAGGTGCCTTGTTCAAAATCGCCCGTTTGAGCTCCGATTTTTTGTAACGCAGAAAAGGATCGCAAATGCTCAGTTTAGACATTTCGCAACTTTTAACCATGGGAAGGGGGGGGCTAAACAGGGTAGGGGAGCTCACATTAACGTTCAAAAACCTCAGAAAGTGAAAATTTCTTGCCATGGGACCTTAAACAAAATATACACAACTTCTTAGTTGTTTTAATGGAGGTGTTTATTTGTCGGTTATTTTTCACCTGTGTGGCATTAAAGCAGACCTATTCTACAAAATTGCTTCCCCTTCTCATTTACCGTCATGAAGTTGTATTTGGAGTGATTCATGCATGTTTTAGAAATCTTTATTCACTTGTTTTAAAGTCGCCATATTGCTGATCAACCCCCGTTTTCACCAGCACCCGTATATGCCCACTGCTCTGTACTTCGTTCTTGTCTTAAATGATCAAAGGAGAAGTTCAATTTGTCAACTGGACAAAGTATGTTGAAAACGTTTCGCCGCTCATCCGAGAGGCTTCGTCAGCTCTGGTTATTGTACTGGTTAGACCCTCCTTATATCTAGCTGCCGGGAGGCGTGTCCTACAATGACAAAAGCTCTGAAAACGATCCCCCCTAATCTGTCTCTTTGTTTTTCAAATTACTCTGACGGCTGTTTCGACCCCCTATTCAACGTCTAACGACCCTCTCCACCCCTCTGCCCTGGCTCTGTTTGACTGGTCTAAGAATCGCATTATAAATGGGCGACAAGTTATGTCTCACTCCCCCATTTCTGTTTAATGACGGATTCTCTTTTTTGACAAAAATAGCCTCTTTAACTCCCCTCTCAAACCAGTTCTTTTCCCTGGCTAAGATCTGAACCTCACTGTCCTCAAAAGAATGGCCCGTGGCTTCTAGGTGAAGATGTACCGCAGACGCCGGTCCACTCTGGCACGCCCGCCTGTGTTGGTACATCCTCTTGTGAAGTGGCTGTTTTGTTTCCCCAATGTAGCGCTCACTGCAGTCTTCACTACACTGAATGGAGTAGACCACATTGCTTTGTTTGTGGCTCGGTGTTCTGTCCTTTGGGTGGACCAGTTTTTGTCTTAAAGTGTTTGTGGGTTTGAAATAAACTGGAATTTCATATTGTCTGAAAATCCTCTGTAGTTTTTCCGAAACGCCGGCCAGGTACGGAATCGCTACCCCTTTCCTCCTGGGTTCAGATTCTCTGTTGTCTTGTTTATTGTCCTTGTCTCTCTTGGTTTTGTTGACAGCCCATTTAGGATATCCACAAACAGAGAGGGCTTCCTGCACATGTTGTTTCAGAGCTTTTGTCATTGTAGAACGCGCCTCCCGGCAGCTAGATATAAGGAGGGTCTAACCAGTACAATAACCAGAGCTGACGAAGCCTCTCGGATGAGCGGCGAAACGTTTTCAACCAAACAAACTTTGTCCAGTTGACAAATTGAACTTCTCCTTTGATCATGGATTCTACCTGGACGACTGAGGGACTTTTCACGCTTCTTGTCTTAAAGGAAAAGTAACGTTATTTTACAATCTGAGCCTTCTTTCGTTAATAAAACAAGTCGTTTGACTCACCCATAGCACGTTCGTGTCATTTGGAGCTGTTTGGTGAAAGTTATGTTGTAGCGTATCCGTTAACATGAGTATTCGGGGCATTACTTTGCGGTCTCCAAATAACACAAACTTTAGCACTTTTCAAATCATAGAAGCCCAATGTCTTAATGTAAGATTTCGTTTGAAGCAAAAGTGGCCTGTAATCCGAGATTTAGCCATAGTTTGGAGTAGATGAGGAGGCCAGTGCGCATGCGCGGACTGCTCCCGGGACCCAAACATGAAACGCAAAGCTGAAAACTATGGATAAATCTCGGATTACAGGCCACTTTTGCTTCAAACGAAATCTTACATTAAGACATCGGGCTTCTATGATTTGAAAAGTGCTAAAGTTTGTGTTATTTGGAGACCGCAAAGTAATGCCCCGAATACTCATGTTAACGGATACGCTACAACATAACTTTCACCAAACAGCTCCAAATGACACGAACGTGCTATGGGTGAGTCAAACGACTTGTTTTATTACCGAAAGAAGGCTCAGATTGTAAAATAACGTTACTTTTCCTTTAAATGGTGAAACACATAGGATTCAACAGTGTTGTGTAGGCATTTTGGTACAAATGAAAAAAAAATCTGCTTCTCTCTAGCGTGATCTGCAGCTATCCATAGGAAGGACCGACTCTTTGTTGCGATGACATTTACAGCAACGTCAGCTCGCATTGGGAACCGTAGTTTTCTTATGCGGAAGTCAGCGCACTTTTTTTTTCATGAAGTCATTTTAGATGAATATTGTTAAAATGTCAGTTCCATTGTAGCAACAAAACTTCCAGAATCCATTCCAAAGCGTGAGACCCTCTGCTCACCTCTGCTGCACTAATGCACTTTGAGCATTTTGAGCTTTGGAGATGTAGACAGACTAATAATAAAGGTTTACTCAAGCACACGTGAGTGAAACAAAACACAACTCCAGGTATGTTTTTGAGAAAGTAACAACAGTTTAACATGGCTTAAAGCTCACAAGAATCCATTTTGTTATAGGCCCTTTAAGAATCCTAGCACCCAACTTCCAAGGAAGACATCATTCTATAACTTACTCCATTGTGGATAAAGTATATTCTTGGTTCCAACTTTTGCGACATTGATTTTGTATTTTCTGCCTGTAAGCTTCCTTGAAATGCCTTTGTATACACTTTCTACACAAAACTAACAGTACAACTGAGTGTCTCCTGTTTCCAGTCCAAGGACTTTTTAAGGACACAAACTTAAGTTGATTTGCTGATCCGACACGGCTCTCCCAGCAGCCTGCAGTCGCAAAAGAAGAGCATCTGAGTATTAAAGCTGGCAGCTGTATGCAGACTTAATATAGACTAACACTTCTACATATTGAAACTAGGCTTAAATAACCTATAGGCTCGCATGATATTTGTAGTATGCAGTGTTTTTATTTTTCATTGTAAATCATGAATAGGTTTAGATTTAGTTTATTTAAAAGTGGACAGTGCAATAGTTAATAATAATAAGTTAATTTAAAGCCCCAGTGTGTAGGATTCGTGGCGCATAGGTGGATGGTGCTATTGCACTTTCTGTTTTAGCTACGGCAGACCTCGAGGGTCACCCGGGCGCTACTGTATAAATAAAATGCGGTCCCGTTTTTTTTTTTTTCTTTTCTCATGAAAACACACATTCCCGAACATGTACCATGACACTCTACACATCAAATGAAACCTTACAGTCTCCTCTTTTTGACTATGCAATTCATTTCCCTGCACAAAAATCAGTCCCTGAGCACATGGGACTTTTATACGGAAAAGCACAAAACGAGGTTAGCTTACCTTAGAATGCTTTGCACAGGTCAAACTCTGTATTTCACCATAAACTTGCTCTCAATTTGTCCGTAAGGATCCAGCGAATAAAATCCAGTAAAACAATTTAGTCCAAAACACGTGTTAGATCCATTACGACGTCTGATCCGGCAGCATGCTTGTGTTGTTTACCCAAAACCACGAGCCTTGCCAAAGGTGAAGGCGGAGCCCAAATGTCCTTCTGCGGCTCTCGTATTCAAAATGGCTGCCTCTGCATGGGGAAGATCCCCCTTTTATGTGACTATATCTAAGTCCAAAAGAATACTTTGATTTCATGATGGAAGTGAAAAGGCTTGGAAAACAATGTATTTTTGAATGGGTATATTCAATTTCAGTAATTAACGGGTAAAAATCTTACACACTGTCCCTTTAACAATTTAATGAGCAAAAACTATCTAGCTGCTGATTTCCATACTTGTAAGAAGTTAACATTTTCTTTAGTGAATTTCATATTATTGTGTTTTAGCATTATGTTAGAAAATGTAACAAAAAAAAAGAAGTAAATTTTTGGTTCATGAATTATGACTGCTTTGGATAATGTGGGTGTTGTTTATAGGGGGTTAAAAACAGCTCACAATAGCTCGTTTGGCACAGAAATGTCTGCATATGAGCCTGATATGACTGTTGATTATGACAGCAAAAAAAACAAAAAAACAAAAAACTAATCGTACATTCAAATTAAATACTTTGGATTTCCATGACACACCCTGATGAGCTTCGCAGAAGCTCGTATGGTTCAGGTCTGTTCAGGACGTCAGCTCGGAGCTAAGCGGGGCCCTATGCGAAACTATAAACCAAAGTCCAAATGTGTGATTAGATTGGCTGATCTGTCCATGTTGTATTCACATATGAGCACTAGATGCTCTTTACACTACCACTGTCTGATAGTGTACCAGCTGTGGCTTCACAGACCAGAGAGCCTCGACTGGACTTTTCTGTAGTTGAAAAAAAACAAACATTCATTCATTCATTCATTCATTTTCTTCCGCTTTTCCATTTTCTGGGTCGCGGGGGCAGCAGTCCAAGCAGTGTTCTGTTGCCCAGAACACAATGCACCAGCCCCCATGAATCCTTCCGCGGGTGGTGGGTCCACAGGAGGACGGCTCACGTCACAACAGGCCTTGATGTATTCTTCTGCCATGGGGGCTACCAGTGTCCGCAGACACTGGGGGCGAGGTGGGGTTAAGTGTCTTGCCCAAGGACACAACAAAAAACAAACAAACAAACAAAAAAAACCTTGCAGATAGTAGCTTTTCTACTACAGGAAATTTACTTTTTATTTATTAACTGTTATTCATGTGCAAAAAATGTCCAGCATAAACTGAATACCTTAATATGATCTTTGAAATACAATTATGGAGAATAAGACATTCATAATGTCAACCATTACTATTGAATTACTTAGATGTATGCAAATTAGCAGCTACTTGGATGTCAACTGTTAAGTGTATCTTAAAATAAAGTGTTACCTGAGACATTAATAGAGTTTGAGTGCGAAGTTCCATGACCTCGTTTTAATGGGGACAGCTCATTACTGGGCTGTTAAGCTAAAAGTGGCTTCTGTTACAAACTGTCACTGCTGTACTGGGATTCTGGATACAGTGCACTTGTATCATGGGCACACTTGGATGATTTTTAATAATTTTTTGATGAATATTAACTTTTCCCCTTTTAAAATTGCAAGGTGAAATACCTTGTACATGAAATACCGACATAACAAAATAAATCGTTGCAGTTCATTGCATAACACACAAACTTTTTCTTCCATTTTCATTACTCCAGTCGCTGTGGAACATGCCCAGAATCCAGACTCAGCTCAGAAGACAACTTTCTGATAATGAAAAGAGAAAATCTGGCAGTAGCTAAATCTCTGTTGGTGGGCAAATAATGTCAAAATAAGACTATAAAGCCCAGTAGGAAAAGCATGACTGAGATAGATAGAAACCAGTTGGCCATCTTATGGAGCATGGCCTGAAGGAGGAGGTTGTAGGTCACAAAGTGAAAGAAACAAAAACGAAAGTAAAGACAAACTAGCTAGCCAGTATGGGTCCTTGGGCAAGACCCTTCACGGTACTGCCCCCCAGGCGGCGAAAGATGGCTGCTCACTGCTCCTGAAAAGGATGGGTCAAATGCAGAAGCCAATTTCTCCCGTGTGTCACTGTGTGTCATTGTGTGTGAGACCAAATAAAGACGTAATCTTAATCTAATTCTCAAGTTTTACAGATCTCAAAAATACAACATTTTGGATTTCTTAAAGGTCCCATGGCATGAAATTTTCACTTTCTGAGGTTTTTGAACGTTAATGTGAGCTCCCCTACCCTGTTTAGCCCCCCCCCCCCCATGGTTAAAAGTTGCAAAATGTCTAAACTGAGCATTTGCGATCCTTTTCTGCGTTACAAAAAATCGGAGCTCAAATGGGCGATTTTACACCTTATTGACGTCAGATCGAAAAAAGAAATGCAAATGCAGTTCCATCCCCGTCTGTCTGTACTCAGCGTCTCTGTAAATCACGCCCAGAGAGTTTGGACTGCGAATGCGCTAGGCAATGCGAAATGCATTTTTTTATTTGCCTGGAGGCACGTCCGAGTGTTTCTAGGCTCGGAAGTCCTTTATCTGAGCCTCTGGACCTTTGAACAGCAGTGGTTTAATTTTATTTTCTGTGGAAATGTGTTTATTTTTCAATGGAACGCTTGAAATCTCTCCCCCGTGCAAAAACAAGGAAATGGATCAGCTGTGGGCTCTGAGCTCTGAGCGGAGAGTTTGGCCACGCCCCCACCCTCTACTATTGGCCATCTCTTTTCTCCTCATTTGCATTCAAGCAACAACGCCCAGAATAAAGAGTTTGAGAGAGATATTTATGACTCTTTCTCATCTTATCTCTGTTTCTCATGCACTGAGTGTTGATTTTGAAGAAGGATTCATTTACAGTATTAGGGAACCATTAAGGAGCCATATAAAAGCATCAAGAAGTACCATGTCATGGGATCTTTAATACAGTATTCACAAAAATATCTAAATATACGAAAAAAACAAAAACAAAAATCACTATGTCTCCTTTTTGAATCGTATCTCTGAAGAAGAAAGAAGTCTGAAGATTATCTTTGACAAAGGTGGAAGTCTGACTATTGAAACGTGTCAGGTACAAGCTTTTTGCACTTACTTGTCTAATGAAAAGAAACCACATTGAAACAGCACATCGATAAATATTGACAACACCAAAGCAAGAATTTCAGAAGAGGCAAATGGCCAAAACAGTAGTTTAAGGTCCTGTATTTTGCTAAATTGACTCTTGTGAGCTTGTGAGTCCTATTAGAATGTTCTTACCACCTTAAAAACATACCCGGAGTTGTGTTGTTTTGTTCACACGTTTGTATAACCCTTTATTATTAGTCTGTCTATATCTCCAAAGGTGAAAATGCTTTATTTCATTTTGTGATGCTTTCAAGTTTTCAACTTAACGTCTACGTACATTTTATGTTTAGTTCAGTAGAGATTGGTAATTGTACGGAGTTCAAAAACACAGTGCAGCACTTCTACTGTATTTTATAGAGCACCATAGAAAATAGTCCATATAAGGCCATATATCCAGAATAAATATATTGGCTACAATGTGCCTACCATCACAACGCAGTGGTGTACAGTTACAAGTATTGCCTCACCATATAGCAACAATTTAAATATACTAATGTTTAAAATAAATAAGGGCTCTACTGAACAAAAGGTAAAAGGCAGCTGTTAACTTGAAAGCTCACAAGATGGATCAGAGCATTTTGAGCTTTGGAGATGTAGACAGACTAATAATGAAGGATTACTCAAACATGTGTGAATGAAACAACTCAAGGCAGTGTTGGGAAAGTTCATTTTCTTCATGAACTAGTTCAAAGTTCAGTTCACACATTTCAAAATGAACTAGTTCGTTCTTAGTTCATAATTGTTTATAGTTAGTAGTTCGTTCATAGTTCCAAAAAATGAACTAGTGCATAGTTATTTTTTTTCTAATACATTGCTGCGAGCTATTATTTTTCAATATCATTGCCAAAGCCCATATAGAACCACAGACAGCAATTATTATATCAGTTTGAACAATCAAACCATGTGTTAGATTCCATCTTCATATCAAATTTCACATCCTTATACAACTATAAATAACGGTCCCCATAATGATAAAACACCTGCAATTCAACATAATAAAGAAAATACTTAAAGGGACAGTGTGTAAGATTTTTACCCGTTAATTACTGAAATTGAAGATACCCATTCAAAAATACATTGTTTTCCAAGCCTTTTCACTTCCATCATGAAATCAAAGTATTCTTTTGGACTTAGATATAGTCACATAAAAGGGGGATCTTCCCCATGCAGAGGCAGCCATTTTGAATACGAGAGCCGCAGAAGGACATTTGGGCTCCGCCTTCGCCTTCGGCAAGGCTCGTGGTTTTGGGTAAACAACACAAGCATGTTGCCGGATCAGACGTCGTAATGGATCTAACACGTGTTTTGGACTAAATTGTTTTACTGGATTTTATTCGCTGGATCCTTACGGACAAATTGAGAGCAAGTTTATGGTGAAATACAGAGTTTGACCTGTGCAAACCATTCTAAGGTAAGCTAACCTCATTTTGTGCTTTTCCGTATAAAAGCCCCATGTACTCGGGGAGTGATTGTTGTGCAGGGAAATGAATTGCATAGTCAAAAAGAGGAGACTGTAAGGTTTCATTTGATGTGTAGAGTGTCATGGTACATGATTGGGAATGTGTGTTTTCATGAGAAAAGAAAAAATAATAATAACCGGGACCGCGTTTTATTCGTGAGAGCGCCCGGGTGACCCTCGAGGTCTGCCGTAGCTAAAACAGAAAGTGCAATAGCACCATCCACCTATGCGCCACAAATCCTACACACTGGGGCTTTAAATAACCCCCATTTGGTATGACTTAATTAACTAAGAGACTTAAGAAAACAAAATAAACCCACAAATTAACATTAGTGATTCCCCCTTTAATGTGGCCTCCTTTAGCGCACCACTCTGCGCTGTTTCTCACAAGACCAGGAAGTGCCGCAGTTTGGCCCCTGAACCAGAGAGCAGCGCGGAGGAGAAGGTCGGGAGAGCATGAGGGGAACAGAGTCCAGATATCAGGAAACGGTTTGTAAGCACTCCTGCAGGAGCAGAGAAAGGTTTGAGGCAAACCAGGCGGAGCGTTCCGCGTGCTGCGCGAGAGGGAGAGAGGTGCCGGTCGGGGGGGCCTTCTGAATGTCATTATTATGCAAGCATGATTCAATTCAGTTCAATTATTATTGGGCAGTCCTTAAAGGCAACAACACTCTTGATAATTCAACACTGCCAGTTATGTCATTTCTCAATGGGGATCTTTCTCTAGTGTATCTTTTAACAATGTATAGACAATCTTGGCATGAAATGTAAAGCACAAAGCCTTCAGATTGTTCCCTTGAAGGCGGCGTGTTCCACTAAACTGAACATACTTCCAGAATATGATAGGACTCCCCCCTCCTCCCCTTGCATCCCCCTGTCTTTCTCTACCGCTCCATCTCTCTCTTATATACGTTCTTATGTATTTTGTGGACATTATATTCCTATATGCATTACAGTGGCTTGCAGTTCATTCTGAAACTCAACTGGCAATAGATTTATGTATACCCATAATGTAGCATAATACATGGTCGAGCATATAGGGATGCCTGGGGGTTGCTGTTGCTTCCAGATAAGTTCCTCTCTGCGCTCTGGCCTCTTTGTAAACAGGGATAGAAAGGACTACGATGAATTGAATCCATGTTGTTAATTTGTTTTAACACCAAAGGCTAGCCAACAAAGCGACAACATTTCGCCACGATTTCCGTATATCTTCTCCGGCAATTCCGCATTGGCTATACTTAATTACTGGGGATTTGTTCCTCGTTTAAAGGCCCTATATTACACAAAATAGATTCTTGTGAGCATTTAGCCACGTTATAACCTCGTTACCTCCTGAAAAACATACCTTGAGTTTTGTTTCATTCACCCGTGCTTGAGTAATGCTGCGTTATAAGTCTGTCTGCATCTCCAAAGCTGCAAATGTTCCACCTTGTGATGTCATGAGGCTGTAGTTTTCAAGTTAGCAGCTACTTTTTTATCTTTAGTTCAGAGGAAATAAGTAATTCCAGAGCTGAAATCATCCAAATGATTCTAGTGAAGGTGTTTTCTGTTTGGTATAAGAACAAATATGGAGTGTTTGAAGTGTAGATCAGAAAATAGCATAATACGAGCCCTTTAAATCCACATCTTTATTTGCCGCCATGTGCTGAAAGGTGATATTAGCGGCGGTGGGGGCGTGCTAGGGCTGCTAACTCAAAGATAGCACTCTCCCTTGGCACTTAGAGACCTCCTACAGTATAGCGAGTATGCTACCTGGCTTTGAACTGACAGATTACACAGGATTACACCCATAGATGAACTGCACACTCACAAATTGGGAGTTGTAGCTGGATAGCCCCTTTAGCCTGGAAATGCTCCCCAAGTCTCTAAGCAGTAATTACATTTTAGGTTCAAGGATGTTTCACTGATGTGGTTTAATCAGCGGTGGGAGTACCGTTACTTTGAAATACTATTAATCAAGTGCTACTACTTCAAAGACTACTGCTACTACTACTACTACTGCTACTGCTGATGCTTCTATTTGTACTTTTTCTACCATTACTCAGTGTGATTACTGTCGTTTGTCACTGTCCTATTTGAACCACTGCCACGCCTCCTTAGTCATCAAGGTCAAAAATACATGTACTTGTTAGGTAAGAGTAGAGTTTACTACATGAGAGTTTAAACAAATGGGACCTCCCAATGTTTAAATGAACTGTGCTGATTCATATTTCATAGTCCGTTTGGTTTATATAAATGAAAATTAAAAGCTAATTCATTTGAAATGCTTTGCAGAGGTCTAAAGTTATTCCTCGCTTTCCAAACACAGGTTAGTTTTACTCTACTGATGATGTGTTGTAGCATCCTAATTCTCCACCACAATGAGTTTAAAGATCCCATGACATGGTACTTCTTGATGCTTTTATATGGCTCCTTAATGGTTCCCTAATACTGTAAATGAATCCTTCTTCAAAATCAACACTCAGTGCATGAGAAACAGAGATAAGATGAGAAAGAGTAATTTTTCTCTCTCTGAACACTCCATAATGGGCGTTGTTGCTTGAATGCAAATGAGGAGAAAAGAGCTGGCCAATAGTAGAGGGTGGGGGCGTGGCCAAACTCTCCGCTCTCAGCTCTCAGCTGTGCGCTCTCTGATCCATTTCCGCGTTTTTGCGTGGAGAAGAGATTTGAAGCGTTACATTGAAAAATAAACACATTTCCACAGAAAATAAAATTAAACCACTGCTGTTCAAAGGTCCAGAGGCTCAGATAAAGGACTTCCGAGCCTAGAAACACTCGGACGTGCCTCCAGGCAAATAAAAAAACGCATTTCGCATTGCCTAGCGCATTCGCAGTCCAAACTCTCTGGGCGTGATTTACAGAGACGCTGAGTACAGACAGACGGGGGTGGAACTGCATTTGCATTTCTTTTTTCGATCTGACGTCAACAAGGTGCCTTGTTCAAAATCGCCCGTTTGAGCTCTGATTTTTTCTAACGCAGAAAAGGATTGCAAATGCTCAGTTTAGACATTTCGCAACTTTTAACCATGAGGGGGCCTAAACAGGGTAGGGGAGCTCACATTAACGTTCAGAAACCTCAGAAAGTGAAAATTTCATGCCATGGGACCTTTAAAAACAGCTTTTAGAGGCTAGAGTTTAGCACAGTTTAGCTGTCATGATAAAGGTAACAATAACTAGCATGCTAACACACACTTCCAGGTTCTCAGAAGATTAAAACGCTCTACTACATGGACAAAAAATGAGTACAGCCATTAAAAAACACTACTATAACTATAACAACTATAACAACTACTACTACTATAAAAACAAAAACAAAAAAACTAGTACAACTATTCTACAACTGTTTATCACTAAGGTGGCACTACTACTATCTCCTCTCGACGTGATGGAGCAGCAGCTCTACTCTGAGCTCTACCCATATGACTGAGCTCCTCACTCTATGTCCAAGGCTACGTTGAGACTGCAGGGTTTAATGCTCAATTCGGATTTTTTTGTGAAATCAGACTTTTTTGCGACGTCGTTCACATTTCCGATTAAATGCGACTTGTATGTGATCTCCAGTGTGAACTTTAAACGCCCCAAAAGTGTCCCACATGCGCATCGAAGGGCACGACGAGGTCACATGCAGTGAGTGTGCTCAGTGTTTACGGAAGTAGTCTAAACATGGACACGAGCACTGAGCGCCTGGCGATTTTAAAGTTGCTGTCGTATCGGAGCCAGAACATGTACAACTTATTTGTTTTAAGGAAGAGATTGAGAAGGAGAAGGTTTTTGGCCTTGGCGTTTTGTGGGGCAGTGGCAGCAACGTCCGTAAAAAGGAACGTGTGGGTGCGGAGTCGCAGCCAAGAGTAGTAGGATTGCTATGTGCTTCGCCGCTTCACAGACACGGAGTTCATACACAATTTTTATATGATGAGAAGAACGTTTGTGTACATTTGTAAGCACCTACTTGTACCACTCTCGCTTGTTGATGATGTGTAGGTTGGATGAATGTGACCTGGCCGTTCAGACTGAAGTCGCATCTCAAAAGATCGGATATGTATCGGTTTTAGGACCACATATCCAAGTGGCCTGGGCCGCATTTGGAAAAATCGGATCTGTGTTGTTCAGACTGTCATTAAAAGATCAGATACAGCTTGCATAGGGGTGAAAAAATTGGATTGCTGTATGTAATCTTGTTCTTTTGGTCATTACCCAAAGCTCATGAACACAGGTGACAAACATTCAATAATCTTTCATCTGATATAGAGAAACTAGGGGTCTTTGAAGTGTAGATTATGGGTTTTAAGTTGCATTGTACATAGGTGGGTTTCAGATGACATCATAGTATTTTATAGGTCAATATTATTTCATAAAGATGGAAATAAAAATGCTGATTTTATTGTAATACCATAAGTTCTTGTGTCTAATCTCACATACATGATCGGGTTCAGCATGTATGAATGAATAAATAATGTTTATGTATTAAATATGGGACGGTGCACATTAATCAACATGTGTTAGTACACCATGTAAATGTGCCAGAGTTATCCATGCTTAGCTCTTGCAGGCTCATTTTCATCTGTAGTCCCACTGGCAGGTTTATGGCAACACAGAAAACAGGTTATAGGCACAAAGCATTCAGCCCGTACACATGACAAGTACATTAAAGATCAGTGAATACAAAGTGCAGTCATATTAGTAACATTGGTGCATGTTAAGTCACAATCTCACAACAAAATGGAGACATTTGTTAAAGGTGCATTGTGTAACTTTTCTGGGGGAGGGTCTACCATTTGATTATGGAGACCAAACCAGGCAAAGTTACAGGTCAGATCTGTGGAGAGGCAACAACCCTCACAGTCAGAATATCTGTTGTTTAGGTATTTTTAATCAGTAAAACCACCTGTAATTGAATACATGTAAGGCCGAGCTGTATGGTGGAACATTTGAAGCAGAACAATGAGATATTCATTCAGACCCTCAACTGAAGTTACATAGTGCACCTTTAAGATGTTTGTTAAAGGTCCCATGGCATGAAATTTTCACTTTCTGAGGTTTTTGAAAGTTAATATGAGCTCCCCTACCCTGTTTAGGCCCCCCCATGGCTAAAAGTTGCGAAATGTCTAAACTGAGCATTTGCGATCCTTTTCTGCGTTAGAAAAAAACACAGCGGAAACGGGCGATTCTGAACAAGGCACCTTATTGACATCAGATCGAAAAATGCAGTTCCACCCCTGTCTGTCTGTACTCAGCGTCTCTGTAAATCACGCCCCGAGAGTTTGGACCGCGAATGCGCTAGGCAATGCGAAATGCGTTTTTTTATTTGCCTGGAGGCACGTCCGAGTGTTTCTAGGCTCGGAAGTCCTTTATCTGAGCCTCTGGACCTTTGAACAGCAGTGGTTTAATTTTATTTTCTGTGGAAATGTGTTCATTTTTCATTAAAACGGCTCTGCTTTCTTCCTCCACTCTTAAAACACGGAAATGGGTCAGAGCGGACAGCTGAGAGATGAGAGCTGAGAGCGGAGAGTTTGGCCACGCCCCCACCCTCTACTATAGGCCATCTCTGTCCTCCTCATAAACAGAAACAGTTTCCAAAGTGCTGCACATAATAACAATAAAACTTAATAAAAACATTACTAAAATGTAACTAAAAATCTAGATGCCGATTTCAGAAAAAAATGCAGTGGTCTCTTATTTTTCCCCAGAGCTGTATATTGTATACACTGAGTCTTGCCTTCTAGCTGGCAGTATGACATCATCACATCCTAAAATCTGTAAAGCATCAAAAACAACAACTTACGGCATTTCCAGAGCAAATGATTTCTTGAGCAAAGAAGTCTCATTTCTTACCAGTGACTTTAATGATGTCAAAGTCATGTGTCGTGGTATTTCCTCATTCTCGAAGATCCAGTGGAACATGTCAGATCAGAGGAGGGTGACTGCTGAAGGTTATCCCACAGACGAGGGGAGGGGGCTGGGGTCGGAGGTGAGAGGAGAACAGGAGGAGGGAGCTACACAGTGACAGAGAAGCATGACCCCTGCCAGCTCACATCAAGGGCTACTTTAATTGGGTTTCTGATGCTGGCTTAATCCTGTTCTCCATATTAATCCTTTACAATGTACATAATAAAACAACAGACGGGTCCACAGGGAGTTAATAGGGAAATAGTAATTCAGATAAAACATCTCAACACCTGCGGGTAGCCTATGAGAGGAGGTAAAGCCCCAAAGAGCCAAAAGAAAAATTTAGAAAATATTTGATAATAATGTGATACAATCTGCAATGTTTTCCTTTCCAGAGTCATCGGCAAGTACAGTTGTGTTCATGTAATGTTGTAATCAGTAGTCGAGTTGTAAAATGAAACCAGGAAGGATGGTGAAATTTTTCACCAACAGGGGGGGCATTAAGCTAAGCCCTCCCCCATCACTGACATCACTGTGGTGTTTCAGGGCAGGGCAGAATTAGAAGGTACTTTGTTAAAATGGAAATGCTTTTATAACAAAAAGTCCATATAATCATTCAATAATTCAATAATACACAGGATATATGTTATCACACACGTATACACACACACACACACACACACACACACCTTAGTCCTGGTTTAGTCTTGGTTTAGTCCTGGTTAGTCCTGGCTTAGTCCTGGTTTAGACCTGGTTTAGACCTGTTTTAGTCCTGGCTTAGTCTTGGTTTGGACCTGGTTTAGTTTTGGTTTAGTCCCGGTTTAGTCCTGGTTTAGTCCTGGTTTAGTCCTGGCTTAGTCCTGGTTTAGACCTGGTTTAGACCTGGTTTAGACCTGTTTTAGTCCTGGCTTAGTCTTGGTTTGGACCTGGTTTAGTTTTGGTTTAGTCCCAGTTTAGTCCTGGTTTAGTCCTGGTTTAGATCCGGTTTAGATCTGGTTTAGTCTTGGCTTAGTCCTGGTTTGGACCTGGTTTAGTCCTGGTTTAGACCTTGTTTAGACCTGGTTTAGTCTTGGTTTAGTCCTGGTTTAAACCTGGTTTAGTCCTGATTTAGTCCTGGTTTAGTGCCGAAATAGATGCAGAAATAATCTGATAATATGACTCACCCATAAGAATGCGGTCAGCTCCATTCTAACAGTTTGCCGTGTTGTCTTTAATAATCCGGAGCTCCGGAGAAAAGGACATAATCCCGAACGTATCCCGTGTCCCGAGGCGAGAGTTCCTTCTTACGTAGTATTAACGTAGCAAGATAAGGATTCTTCTTCTCTTGGAAATGCCGCGTAAATATCAGGCTCACAGCTGATCGGCGAACAGGCGCAAACACAACAGCGGCAATCGTCATGATTGGCGGGAGCGCGTATCGGTGCGTAATTATGCTGCAACATGATTGGAAGCTGGAGCGCACTGGCCATTTTGACTTAAAAACGGCGAAATTCGCCAAAAGTTTAGGGATTTTCATGCCTGATTGATAAAATGCCATAAGGGATGGAAGAAGGGATGCCCGTTTTAGAAGAGGGATGATTTTGACTATTTTTTCCCACAGGGGGATGCCACCCCCCCCCCCATCCCCCCTCAACTCGAGTACTGGTTGTAATATTCTAAAATACTCATAGTGTATTTTGAGTTGGAGGAAGGGTGAGTTTTCTTTGGTACAGAATTTGAATCTTCAGTAAAAGGGCCTATGCATGAAGCAAAAACTAGAGTAAAGTTGAATATTTTCTTTCTGTTTTTTTTTTCCAAGAAAATGTAGAAGAATTAATTTAGATACATTTAGACAAGAAAACAGACCAAAAAAAAATAAATAAATACAATAAATACAATAAAAATACATTGAAACAAAATAGAGGTTTTAGATTTAGACTTAGAAAAACTTTATGATCGACAAGGGAAATGACTTGGACACAGTAGCTCACACATCACTATATATTATAATAACGAGTACACGTAAAGAGTACAAAAATACTAGATAATAGATAAATGGTAATAATAAATTATAGCCAAAAAGATAGCAAGAGATGTCAAATAAGGCATCATCATATAAATGTATATGTACAAGGACTAATAAAATAGAACATTTTACAACCCCTTGCCCTTTATCTGACATTATCAAATTCTTAAAAGTTGCAAATATCTATTGCCTCAAGGAATGTGTCCATGAGCATTTTAATCTGGATTTACTCATACAGCATTAGCACATGATCTCCACACAGGCTTGTGATGTGACTGGTAAACAGACTAAACATATGTGCATCATTGGCAGGGCTGGACTGGGACAAAAAACGGCACTGGTATTTTTGGCTCAGAACGGCTCCTCATAATTAGCGGAGCACAACAGACTAATTTATGTTTGTGTTCCCCAAAGTAATGTATTTGACTATTGTTACGTCTTGGTTGAGGGGAAACACCTTCTTCACTACAGGGTTTGTAGCATCTTGCTTTGGGTGGTGATTTAAAAATTCTTACATTCTATCAGGCTCTGGGCGGGAAAAGTCGTCTACTCTCTCTTCTCTCTCCTCAACAGCTTGGCTTGACTAGACAGGAAGAGGGACAGATTATTGCAGTTTATTAAGAGATAAATAGAAAACCTAAATTAAAAATAAAAATATTGGGAACTACCTGGAAAAACTGTGGGACTATCTAAACCATCAAAACATTTAGTATCTTTAGGTTACATTTTTATTTTTTGATAATGATCAGATAAATCTCATACTAAAACAGCACGAGACAAGGGAAGGCAAGATGGCTGACTGGAAGTAACGATGCTCTCACTTAAAGGTCCAGTGTGTAGGATTCGTGGTGCATAGGTGGATGGTGGCTATTGCAATTCCTGTTCTAGCTACGGCAGACCTCGAGGGTCACCCGGACGCGCCGTAACGTGGACAGCTCGCGTACCCGCGCACGAACCGCGCGCACGCGTGAAGCGCACCCGGCGACAACTACGGTATAAATAAAACGCGGTCCCGTTCACAGTTTTTTTTTTTTTTCTCATGAAAACACACATTCCCGATCATGTACCATGACAATCTACACATCAAATGAAACCTTACAGTCTCCTCTTTTTGACTATGCAATTCATTTCCCTGCAAAACAATCACTCCCCGAGCACATGGGGCTTTTATACGGAAAAGCACAAAACGAGGTTAGCTTACCTTAGAATGCTTTGCACAGGTCAAACTCTGTATTTCACCATAAACTTGGTCTAAATCTGTCCGTAAGGATCCAGCGAATAAAATCCAGTAAAACAATTTAGTCCAAAACACGTGTTAGATCCATTACGACGTCTGATCCGGCAACATGCTTGTCGTTGTTTATCCAAACGCGTACTATCTCGTTGTGTGAAAACCAAGCGCCCTTGACGAAGGCGAAGGCGGAGCCCAAATGTCCTTCTGCGGCTCTCGTAATCAAAATGTCTGCCTCTATATGGGGAAGATCCCCCTTTTATGTGACTATATCTAAGTCCAAAAGAATACTTTGATTTCATGATGGAAGTGAAAAGGCTTGGAAAACACTGTATTTTTGAATGGGTATCTTCAATTTCAGTAATTAACGGGTAAAAATCTTACACACTGTCCCTTTAAGGTAGCTTAAGTTGGGCTATTCAATGTATAATTTGTATGGAATTTGTTGTTTATCAAAAAAAGTCTGACCAATATGGATGTCACCAGTGGAGTCAGTAGTGTGGAAACATTTACATCATAGGTGTCAAACTCTGGCCCGCGGGCCAAATTTGGCCCTCAGTGTAATTATATTTGGCAATTTCAAATTAATATTAGAGCTGGCCCGCCGGTTTTATACGGCGGCAGCGCTGTAACACCACATTTACCGCTTATACTACAAATCCCATAATGCTCTGCTGTTGTTTTGGCACGTCAATCAGGAGAGAGGCAGACACACCCCCTCCTCTGTGTCAGTAGCGGTCTTGGATGTATTAGGAAGGTACTGATCCGTCTTCTTGCGCACTCCTTCGGCTGAAAGCCCCGGCGCACCCCGCATCCCCGTGCCTCTCTCCCCCAGACCACACTGCGACCTCAAACTACAGCTGTCACTGTGTTACCCTACCAAGAAATGGCGAAAAGAAAGTCAGAAAATAGAACTTTTCTGGACAGGTGGGAGACAGAATATTTGTTTACATAATGTAAAAGACAGACCCGTTTGTCTTGTTTGTGGAGCCAACGTGTCAGTAACTAAGGAGTACAATATTAGACGACACTATGAAACGAAACACCAGGACCAATATAAGGACCTGGACACGGCAAAAAGGAGCCAGAAAGTAAAGGAGATGAAAAAAGGTTTGGTTTCACAACAGAAAATGTTCACAAAAGCCACAAAACAAAGTGAGTCTGCTGTAAAGGCAAGTTATATCGTGGCAGAAGAAATCGCCAATAATAATATTATTATTATTAATAATAATAATAATAATAATATTATTTATAATAATAATAATATTATTATTTTGCACACCTGCACTTTTAAGTTATATAAGCCTTGCTTGTTCAATATTCATTGTTAAATCAAAACTTGTTTGGCTCCATATTAAAAGTTCATATTTGTTCAACCTTGGCCCGCGGCTTTGTTCCAATTTAAAATTTTGGCCCACTGTGTATTTGAGTTTGACACCCCTGATTTACATGATTAAAAGGTTTCTTCTTAACCTAAAGTGTATTCTTAGACTTAGACTTAGACAAACATTATTGATCCACAAGGGAAATAGTTTTGGGTACGGTAGCTCTTTCATCAAATATAATATATGATATATGATATATAACAGAGGGTAAAAGAACAAAAAGAAAACTAGATGGAAAACCAACCAAAGAGCAATAGACCTGTGTCAGATGAGACACAATTATATACATAAAATAATGATAATAAATATATATGTACAATCAGATTTAAATAGAAAAGTAGTACTCCAATATAAAATACAGTATCAAATATGATGAACAGTACCAGCTGTATACAGGTGTAGGGAGTATTATCTATTCAATCAAGATGGTTTGTTGTTTAGACGCGATGTAAATATAACCAAGCAAATAGACCACTGTAGATTGCCATCTAAACATTTATTTTTTTGTAGTTAGCTGCCCACTAGCTAGTTAACTACGTTTCCAATCCATTTACTGTATGCTGAAGTGGGATAATATCATGACGGAAACAATAAATGATTAAATGATTTAGGGGGTCCTTGTTGTAACAATGAACATGGATTCTTGGTAATATGAATTATGTTCTTAGTAAAGGCAAATAATTACTAGAGCTTTTACAACATAGTCTGGGCTAGTACCCCACTGCAGATATTTTAAGCACTCAAACTTTAGGGCTAGCTGACCGGCTACTGCATCGCAACCACTTGCTACCACAGGATATTCATTCATTTATTATCCATGCAGTTTTTTAGACCACACTTCCAGGCAAAATTCGCCTAGCACTTGGATTTCGCCCTGCAGAAACAAAGCGTTTTTCTCTTTGAATCAACATTCATGTAGGTCACCTAATTTGGCTTCAAAACAGCGAACTTTGCTGAAAATTCACCATTTTCTATCCATGCGGCATGCCTGTCCATCACCTAAAAGTCCCGGTATTATCCTAACATTACTACCTGCTTACCTGCTGTGATACACTTCCCTGGTCACTGTCACTCTGTCCCTCGGGTTCCCTGTCCACAGTCTCTGGCTGCTCCTCCTCTCCCTCGGGTTCCCTCGAGTTCCCTCGGGTTCCCTCAGGTTCCCTGTCCACAGTCTCTGGCTGCTCCTCCTCTCCCTCGGGTTCCCTCAAGTTCCCTCGGGTTCCCTCAGGTTCCCTGTCCACAGTCTCTGGCTGCTCCTCCTCTCCCTCGGGTTCCCTCGAGTTCCCTCGGGTTCCCTCAGGTTCCCTGTCCACAGTCTCTGGCTGCTCCTCTCCCTCGGGTTCCCTCGAGTTCCCTCGGGTTCCCTCAGGTTCCCTGTCCACAGTCTCTGGCTGCTCCTCCTCTCCCTCGGGTTCCCTCGGGTTCCCTCGAGTTCCCTCGGGTTCCTTCAGGTTCCCTGTCCACAGTCTCTGGCGGCTCCTCTCCCTGTCCACCTTCAGCCTGGGCTGCAGAGGACGTGGAGGCTCCAGCAGCCCCTCCAGAGTGAGGCTTTTTAATATTTTCACCTGCTAATTCTCCGCACCTCCTTTCTTGCGTGTTTCCATGTTTCCACGCTCATTCGCTCAACAGTATGATTATGAAACTGCCGGGGATCAGAGCAGAGAAAGGGGTGGGACCGCTCTCGTAAGCTTCTATATATTGATTGGTTTAGTCTACTGTCTATATTGAAGATGGACCAATGCCGCCTCCTTTAAATTGTGGGCCAGTGACCGGACTCTAAGTTAAAAAATAAATAAAAATAAAAAACAGCATCAGCCCCAGCCCCTGGGGACTGTCAGCCCACCGGGAAAATGCCCGGTATGCCAGATGGCCAGTCCAGGCCTGATCATTGGTAACATGTAACACACAGAGACAGGCTGCTCCACTGCACAGAGACATTTAAAATGGCTGATAGATTCTAACTTGAAATGTGTAGCGCCTCAGCTCCACTCAATCTGGATGTGACCTTTCCTTTAGTTAGCCTAAAACAATGAATTTAGTGTCACTTTTAAAAAGGACAATACCACGCTGAAACCATGGTACAAGCCTTAGGTCTGAGCCAGTGCTGTTCAGTAGCGAAATGGGGTCAAAATCTTATAATGTAGTGAATGTAATTACATGAAACAGCATTAATCTTTTATATTTTTCCTCCAGAAATAAATTACAGGGGGTACAAATGCATGCTATAGGGAATATGAATGAATGAAAACACAAATAAATCAATCAATCAATCACAATTTTGTGATTTAATTACAATTGCAAATTTTATTTAATTTAATCTTACTAAGAGCAAATAAACAATTAATTTAATGTCATTTCTGTGAACATAAAGGTCCTATATTACGCAAAAATGACTCGTGAGCTTTTAATCATGTTGAAATGTTGTTGTTCCTTGGAAACATTCCCAGAGTTGTGTTTTGGTTCATTCACACATGTTTCAGTAACCTTTTAATATTAGTCTGTCTACATCTCCAAAGCTCAAACTGCTCTGTTCCACCTTGTGATGTCATGAAGCAGTAGTTTTCAAGTGAACAGCTACATTTTACCTATAATTCAGTAGAGAATGGAAACTCCACTGTCCACTGCTGAAATCATCCAAATGATTCAAAGTTCAAGTCAGCTTTATTGTAAAAAACATATGTACATGTTACACACACAGGATTTGAAATTGCAGCGCTCCCAAGGCCCACAGTGCACATTAAACAACTGATAAACAAGACAATAAACACCATGACTAAAACATCATGTATACCTGTAGCAAAAGTACAGTAAACTTGTATATAATACAAATAGGTAAAACACAATGTGTGGCGTAATAAAGCTCAAATTGTGTCATTAAAACAGCAGTGTCAGTGTCCTTTAAAGCCCCAGTGTGTAGGATTCGTGGCGCATAGTTGGATAGTCGCTATTGGACTTCCTGTTTTAGTTACGGCAGACCTCGAGGGTCACCTGGGCGCGCCGTAGCGCGGACAGCTCGCGTACCGTAACCGCGCGCCACTACTGTATACATAAAATGCGGTCCCGTTCACTTTCTTTTTTTCTTTTCGCATGAAAACACACATTCCCGATCATGTACCATGACACTCTACACATCAAATGAAACCTTACAGTCTCCTCTTTTTGACTATGCAATTCATTTCCCGGCACAACAATCTCTCCCCGAGCACATGGGGCTTTTATACGGAAAAGCACAAAACGGAAAAGCACAAAGGTTACCTTTGAAGGCTCTGCCCAGGTCAAACTCAGCATTTCACCCTAAGCTTGGTCTGAAATCTGTCCGTAAGGATCCAGCGAATAAAATCCAGTAAAACAATTTAGTCCAAAACACGTGTTAGATCCATTATGAGTCTGATCCGGCAGCATGCTTGTGTTGTTTACCCAAAACCACGAGCCTTGCTGAAGGCGAAGGCGGAGCCCAAATGTCCTTCTGCGGCTCTCGTATTCAAAATGGCTGCCTCTGCATGGGGAAGATCCCCCTTTTATGTGACTATATCTAAGTCCAAAAGAATACTTTGATTTCATGATGGAAGTGAAAAGGCTTGGAAAACAATGTATTTTTGAATGGGTATCTTCAATTTCAGTAATTAATGGGTAAAAATCTTACACACTGTCCCTTTAAGTGTCATTTAAGCAGCAGTGTTAGTGCCATTTAAGTGTCTTTTAAGCAGTAGTGACAGTGTCCTTTAAGTGTCCTTTAAGCAGCAGTGTTATTGGGGGAGGGAGGGCAAGGCAGACGACTGTGTATGCAGTTTAAAAACACATTGGAGCACTTCCTGTATGACCACATCACATGTGGAACATACTCTGTTCCACATTTCTTCCTCTATATGTGTGTGTGTGTTTAAGGCATAAAATCGTATAAACATATCAATCTGAATCACAATAGGAGGATTTTTACTTCTGGTGCTCTCAAATAGAAGAACAAAAGCAGAGTTAGTATTCCATCTGAATGCGTGTAGTATTTTCCATAAAGGGCTGCTGTGGGGAGGTTGTGACCTTAATCGCTCATATGTGAACAAGTAAGGTTTTATTCTTCAGTAAAAAAGTGGTCATGTTTGGGCAAAAGGTCAAAGAGTGCAAAAGCATTGAGTGAAATGGAAGTATGGATTTGAAACACTGAGAGGCTACAGCTAACCAAGGGGAAAATAACTTCACTACAAGGAAATACACGTGTCCACAGCAGGATAAGCACAGGCTGATAAGGGTTTGAAGACAGAGGGGACACACTGGAGCTGCTGTCCAAAGCCAGCTGTCTAACTGTCCAATATATCCCACAACGCATTTTACACTTTTTAAAGAGGATTTCTTTGAGAGACACATGCAGATATAATGTAAGTATAATCTGACCTCAAAAATCACACTCAAATCACTTCTTTTTAAAGCACGTCCTGCACCTTCAGTATTACATTATATAACAAAACTATGCAATTGTACTTGAGTGACAGCTGATGTTTGATTGCCCAGTGTTTTTTGTATAGTTTTGTGTGTATTTTGAGTGTGGAGAGAGGGGTGGGATGGGGGATTAAGTGTGTGTGTGTGTGTGTGTTTGTCTATTTTTATTATGTTATGTAAAAAAATTATGTAAAAAACAAAATTCTAAATTTGAAACAAATTAATAAAAACAAACATGCAAACATAAACTATGCAGTGTTTAAATGTAGTTTTAAATGTAGACAGTGTTGCTTGCATTCATTTGACTCTCAATGGAGGAAATGATTAAATGATTTAAACAAGGGCAAAGCACACTAATTAACAAGGCTGTAACAGGCCATGACCAATCAAGCATACCATTTCATATGCTACGAAAAACCATTAGGGCTGCTGATGGTTCAAACAACACTGCTTCACATATGTGCAGGATTAAAGGCTTAAGAGCATAAAGACACAGATAAATGAAAACAAAAATGTCTTCATCATTTTGCAAAATTGGACACAAAATGAAAGTTGAGAATGAGAAATCCCTGCACTGTATGGTAGAGCAATGAGACAATGAGACCACTGAAAAGTACAGAGGAGCTGCTGGTGTCAGGCTGACATTGGAAGGCCTGAATACCCTCTCAGAATGTAATGTGTAATGTGACATCACAAGATTACAAGAACCACTGGCAGCTGGTGGCATATAAATATATATATCACCACGGGCACCACTGATGTCTTCACCTTCCAGGCCTTCTCCAGCTCTTCCTTGAGCCCCTGGTATTTCTCTAGTTTCTCGTGTTCCTTTTTCTTGATGTTACCATAACTTGGTATTGCAATGTCCACCACCACGGCTCTGTTCTGTTGCTTATCCACCACCACTATGTCTGGTTGGTTCGCCATTACCATTCTGTCAGTCTGTATCTGGAAGTCCCACAGGATCTTGTCTCGGTCATTCTCCGCAACCTTCGGAGGTGTTTCCCACCTTGACCTTGGGGTCTCCAGCCCGTACTCTGCACAAATGTTTCTGTACACTATGCCCGCCACTTGGTTGTGTCGCTCCATGTATGCTTTCCCTGCCAGCATCTTACACCCTGCAGTTATGTGCTGGACTGTCTCAGGAGCCTCTTTGCACAGCCTACATCTTGGGTCTTGTCTGGTGTGGTAGATCTGGGCCTCTATTGCTCGGGTGCTCAAGGCCTGCTCCTGTGCAGCCAGAATGAGGGCCTCTGTGCTGTCCTTCAGACCAGCCCTCTCCAGCCACTTCAGTTATGTTTCTGTGGTATGCCCCTGTCGCTGAATTTTGACTTAAGCCCCAGGGGTGATTCAGACGTCGCTGCGCCTGGTCCCGTACTGCCTTGTATCCCCTGGGCCTTGGGTGAGGCACGACAGCTCCTCCCCCTCACTTAGGCTAAAGATCCCGTCTACCGATAGTTAGCCCAAACCTGGGTTCTTACACTACTTGATACCGAGGATTAAGTCCCACAAAGAATCTTTTTAGGCGTTAATCTAGGATATCGTTCGCTGATCTGGTCAGGCAGGAGACTGGGATATCGGAGGTGTTTTACTTGCTCTCCGGTAACGGTGACTCGCTATACTCTTGCTCCTCCCTCAGAGAGAAGTCTTCCTTTAATTTCGGGGACTATGAATCTATTTCTATATTTTGTCGGTTCCCTGGTGACACAATGAGCTATCTCTTTCCAGAGACCCCACCTAGACAGTGGTCCCGGTCACTCTAGACCGGTGGCATATAATGCGTGACGTTAAACTGCCTATCCTCTCACCTTAGCAGTACCACACACTTTTTATGACCTTAGCTTAGCTTTAGGCAACCACACTCTATCACAAGTCCCAGTTTAAAGTACACACACCCAGAATATAAGTCTAACTCAGACGATTGGTCTGAGCAATACACTCACCAGAGAAGCAAAAACTTGTCTTTGTTGATTTTAATGAAAAGATGATAAAAAGATGAATACAAAAAATAGGTTTTCTTAGCACAGATTGTACACAAATGCCGAAGCACGAATGATTTATCAATCTGAGCTGATGTCCTCAAGGCGAAGAGACAGCAACAGCTCAGAATGATTCTAACACACATGTATTTATACTAAAATCTTGTAAGTCACAATGATTAAGCATTTTTCTGTTCGCGTCATAAAGCAACACTTTGGTTTTTGTGGTTAAACATTTCTACATTTCTAAGTATCATTTAATAATTATCTCCCCTTCAAAGGGGCCTCCAGTTTCCTGCTTAAGGCTTCGCTGGGTTACTTCCTGTCATAAACTAAACACAATATAAACTGATTTATAAAAGTATAAAAACATAAAATAAAAATAAGCTAAAGTAAAATAAGCTAATTATAATAAGCTAAAAATAAGCAATAAGCTCAAGCTGGTACTTAACCCAAAAAGTGACTTTATCCTACATCCCCCTGCTTGAGCCCCATAAAGAGGTTCCTACACTGTCCCTGAAATGATGCAGATGTCTTCAGGACTCCGTGTCCCCCTCCGGAAATCTTCGTCAGGATCAACACATAAGAGTCTCTGAATGTCACTGTGGTATTAGTACTCCTTTTTAATAGCATCCACTGGATCGACTGAGTCCTCCTCGGATGACTCAGCAAACGGCAGGTCTTGCGGCTCGTCAGGATCCGGAAAACTAGCGGCAATCCGGCGGTGGGCAGGGTTAGGTGAGGAAAGAACCAAAGCCTTCAGTCCTTTTCCAACTTCCTTATTACAATATTCGCAATGTTCTCCACACTTGGGTCCATAGTCCTCAGAGCCTGGAGAATCTGGGCCATTAGGTGCATCAGGTGAGGCTGGTGACTCTCGAGGGGATGAAGGTGAATATCTCTGCTCCTCCATCATCTGGAGGGCTCCCTCGTCTTCATTAAAGCCAAGAAACTGCGGAGAGCTCTCTTGGGTGGTCTCCATCCATCTTTCTCCCGTCTCCAAATCCCCTCCGAATCCTTCGGGAATCTCATCAAGGGTATCAAGAGACGGGGTAATCACAGGACGGAGTACACGCATCACAGGCCGTTCAGGAGTGCCAGTCGGATTCTTTTCGAGCTCGCCCTCCTTCCGCTTGGCGGGAGGCGGCACGCCTACTTCGTTCCCTTCCGACACCCCCGGTGACCGAGTTGCCCAGACCGCCACCCGGGCCAGCAGTACTCGAGTGATCTCATCCAGAATATCTTGGTCACCTGATATTCTGACGCCAATCGGAGTGTCCACACCTGAGTTAGGCATCGGGGCCCTTCTTTTCATGTCACGTTGTCTCCAGCTCTGATCCCGGTTACCGCTTCCTTGTGGCGGTGACGGAAAGTCATGGATGGTAACTGGATCACGTCGGGACCTTGGCAAAGTAGGGCCCGAGTCAGGACTGGCTGCCCTTGCTCCTGCTGCACGCCGAGTTGACCAACTGTGATGCAGTGCCGCAGCATAGCGATGCTCCGGTCCGTCGCCTTCATAAAGGGGAACATGTGCCTCACACCAAGCAGCCCACCATCCATTGCCCTTCTCATGGTACCAGCCCACTGGAAGTATCTGCCGGTTGCCTCCTGCTCTCACCAGATCCTTAATCCACTGCCACTGATCCTCAGTCCAGCCTCCGCGGACCACAGGGGAGGTGCAAAGTTTCCACGAAGCCAGCTTCTTCCGGAGCCATGGTTCTGCCCTAGCACTAAAATCTTTTCCCTGCCAGGGGGCTACTAAAATGAAATTGACTTGCTGCAAAAACAGCCTTTGGGCTATGCCCTTAGCGGGTGGTCTAAGACCTTCATGCATATTATTTGGTCCCCAGGGGTTAGCTGGATCCACCAAATAATCATATTCTGAGTGAACTGGGTTTTCAAATTGGTTCTGTTCTATAGCGCTTACTGTTCCCTTATAAAGTTTTGTGTTGTGGAGGTTGCCATTATTGATCCATCCACAAGTTTCTGGTCCCAAAGCTTTCACATAAACTCTCAGGCATTTCAAAGTCAATGCCGGGAAGTTTATGGACGATGGGAAATTAAAGGCCCAAAGTTCACCCAGTATAACTTTGTCCTCTTTTTCATTAATTGGGACTCCTTCTCTAAGCATACAGACATCAGAGCCCCAGCCTGCAATTTTGTAGGGGAGATTTTGTCTCTGTGTCCAATACATTCCCTTACCACGCCCTGTTTGAATTGGCACCTGGAGAGTTTGTTCTCCATCGTGAGTGAGGAAAATTACTCCTCTCGTGCATTCTATGTCACATTGAATTGGCCGTTCATTTCCGTCAAATGATCCTAAATACTCAATCAGGGTCGGGGTAGGATTGGGAAGATACATCCAATGTTCCCGCAAATCCTTAGGATTAGTAATGTTTTGTTCTGGGGAGGTTCCTTTGACCTTCATAACTAATTTCCAGGTATCCGTTTTACCCCTGATATCCCTTCCTCCATTACTTCCCTCAGTCCAGAAGGAATGGTAGAAACCATCTCCTCCTGCCATGAGTTGGCTCTGGAAAAAGTTAAAGAGGAGAATTAGGAGTTGAACCCACATTGTCAAGTTCCAGACTAGCAACTCGTCTTGCACTTCCAAATGGTAATATCGGGAAACTACGTCCCATTACATGTCCTATGTAAAAGATTGCTGCGTAAACTGTATTTCCTCCTAAAGCTCGTTGCATTAATATCCACATGAAGATGATCATCCATTGACACAGCATATCATAAATTAATTTGTGTAAATTCCTCTTGAGTCCATGGAGCATAATAATTGCCGCTACCATGGTCCCTATTATATAAATAAGCACCCCGCCTATCATTACAGGGTTGTAAAGGTGGGCTTGGCAAACACGTACCACTACCTCTGTATATATTGTGTCGAGGATATACACAACTGAACAGAGGAACCACCATAATTTAGGATGCGCTGGGCTCACTGCCTGCCAGTGTCCTACTACCCAAAGCGCCATGCTAGCGTGCAATGGAGATGCTCCTCGGGAGAGGAATCTGATCAATGAGACCGCAAACACTGAAATTGTGCCAGCAATGGTCATTGGCCAGTCCTTCCTGGGTACAAACGCAGCTATAATACATGCTATGACAAATATGTCAAAGAATTGAGTTCCTACCTGGAAGTCAAGTCCCCCTGAGGAGGATGAGTTACCGCTGGAGTAATTGGCAATGTCGGAGCAATTAGCCATAATTCTCAAAGGATATCAGGTGTCAGAGTGATGCTGATCAGTCAGTGAAGGGTTGTGGTGGCTCTGCAGTGCTGCTGAGGACCTGCGGGTTCACTGGGATGAGTGCTCTCTTTATCATAGGCAGACTCCTCCTTTTGACGCAACCAGGATTTCCGTTCATGCTCACGGTTTTCAAGGTGTTGGCCTAAGCACATGCAGACAGCACCAACCCACATCACTGTGGTTATGATCACGCTCAAAAGGCGCGTAGCTTCCTGTCTGAGAGAGTCAGCATTGAATATTTCTTTTTCTGAGAACTTAGAGAAATCCCCCTCTCGATGTTTTGAAACATTTCCGTTCGAGGTAATTTCACCTGACAACCAGATGTTGTGAAAGTTCGCATAAAGGTCAAACTCATCTCTCTGTAAGGTTTTTGCCTTATATGAACTTTTGACCCTGTACAGTCGCTTGATTCTTATGAACCCCGACCAACTGTAGAGAGTAGTCTGATTTACTTCTAAAAGGCATTTTGGTCCTTTTATTGTATAATTGGGTCTTATTGAGCAGTCAATTGCCTCATTTTTATCTGTTACTATTTTCAGGGCAGATATTTGAAGTATTATTACTATTGTCATAAAGCAAGCCAATGCTTTTACTACACACTGTTCTGCCCATAGATTAAATCTCACTCTATTATTCCCCTTCTCCTCTTCTTCGGCTCGCTTGAGGACGAAGTAGGTAATTATTGTCATTATTCTTTTTTTCTTCTGGCAAACTCCTGAAACAGAAAAGCAAAAATACCTTAAACTGAAGGTACCTTTTCTGCACCACGACGTTTTGCTCTTTTCATGTTTTTTATGTCACGTTTAACTTCTCTGACTGCTCTCGAGATTAATATCAATTCTTCCCTATCCTTTTTTTGCTGCCTTGCTTTTTTACGACGCATGGCAAATCTACATATGCAGCAACATATCCAATTTAAACATTTAAGTGTAGATATTAATTTTGATAGTACGGCTATTGCTATTAATACTGCTATAGCAATCAAAATCCACTTCACATATTTCCATATTAGTTTTAACATTTCTGTAACCGAGTCCACCGTATCCACTATTCCTTGACCCACACCGTAAACTGCCGCCTGGGTTAACATTTTAGTAAATCCCCACCATCCTGGTTCTCCCGTACCAAACTCTCTAAGCCTTATAATTTTCTGCCAGTGTTTTTCTGATCCGTTACACATAAAAGGATCAATTACGTCCACTATATTTGGTGGATTATAGTAGCTATATGTACATGTTCGGTTTTCCCAGCGCTTAGGGATGAACCACGGAGAATTCTGGTTCATTTTGTACTGGTGGTAGTTCTGATAAAAGTCATGGTCATTCTGAGCTTTTGTTCTTCTGCCATTTATTTTGTCTCGCCTACACAAAATGTCTCTATAAAACACGTATCTATTAAACATTAAATATCCTAGGTTAAGGCTCTCCAGGTACCCTGTAGGCGCTTCCACTCTAGGCCAATTTGGTACAGCGTAATGTATATCTGTTCTGGAACATGTGTTTTTCCTATTCTCCAATAGGATTCCATGTGTTCCCCATCTATACGTTTCAGTTTGAGTTCCTTTTGTAAAGTTAACTCTTGATTCATTATAGCATCGCGTAGCATTACATGGAATCCATCCCCACATTTGGGGCTTTTTACAGCTGTCAGTCGGAAATTCTTTATCTTCATAGATTCTTATTTGGTCACCTTCGCTATTCTCCCCCCATCTACCAATTCTCTTAGTATAATTACTGCATTTTGCCCAATATGTTACGTTAAACTGCAAATACTCTTTAGAGAGAGGTTGCCACCTTATTTGTGGATATTGTGTTTGAGATTCTACAGGTATCCACTGACGCATGAAGCCTGCACTGCCTGGTATGATTCGTGCATCTTTATCCGTCCCGTATAATATCCCTACGATCGCATGCAGGGATCTTTCCGTAGTCATTAATGTAGTATGAACGTACGGGAATGCTGTTTGCATCGTATCCGCCCATCTTTTGGTTCGGGCTCTAAATTTCTTGACTGTTTTTAAATGATCAGGGAGTATCCAATCAATCCTATACGGAAGTCCTATTTTCCCCTTAAATAGTCCTTTTTCCAGCATAGTGGATGACATAAATCCACCTTTATGTCGCACATCCATTAGCATCTCCTCATCACCGAGAGGCATAACTTCACCTGCCCAGCTTTCTATGAATATTTTTCCTGTACTATTCTTCGTTTCATTCCTCCTGAGGAACT
Source organism: Paratrypauchen microcephalus (assembly GCA_036785185.1). Lineage (NCBI taxonomy): Eukaryota > Metazoa > Chordata > Actinopteri > Gobiiformes > Gobiidae > Paratrypauchen > Paratrypauchen microcephalus. The sequence goes on from JAVJIX010000265.1 coordinate 488,499, forward strand.
GTTTATACTTTTCCCATTGGTTTTTCAGTTTTAAATGACTCTTTCTTGGTCCTTTAGTTATCTTAGTAATGTCTTTCCATATTTGATGTGGTTGGTGTACACGACCATTTTCAAAATAGTATAGGGGAGAGCCATCCTTCAGCATCTCATTTTTTAAAGTACCTACTCTGAATGGAGACCCCCATTCGGTTACGTTTACTTCGAATACTTCCTCCGCGTCCCATGCCACTAAATCGTTCGCATTGGGCGCGTATATTATTCCTGTGGCGGATGCCGTTTTTGTTCTATCACGCAATAGTGCCAGGCTATCTAAGTCACTAGGATCTTCTGGAAATGCCATAAACTCGTGCATTACTTTGTCCTCTGCTATTTTCCTATGGAGAATGTATGGCCACACTAGTCCCTCAATATCTTTTGTATCAAACGAATTCCAGCCTTGGCCTTGTCCCAACAGCATTCCTGCCAACTGAAACCATTCGAAGGCCTCATAGAATACTGATGGACAAGTTTCCGCTTCTATCTCTATTCCTTCTATTGTTCCGGGTAGATGGCTGGAACAATAAAACATGGCTTTTTCCCAATTTTTCCCTCTCATGGGGAAAAATAATCTGCTCGTGCGATTTTCTTCTACTTCATTTATAAGTTGATAAGCATATTTGGCTTTTGTCAAATTTAAACCTAAATATTGTCCCATGCACGTTTTAGCAGTTTTCCACCATAACGACTGATTATTGGTTACCCAATCCTGATATCCTTTTTGTGTGACCATCGGAACAATTATGCCTATTACTGATCGCATACAAAAATCATCCTGGGCTCCTGGCGAATGCTTTGGTTGACACAACAAATGATTTCGTTGGTACTGGTTTAATAAGTAATAGGTCAACCTTCTCTGGACACTCGAAAGTCTTTTTAATATTGTTTCTAGGGTTTTGTCTGGCGTCGTAAACATTACTCGAAGACCGTTGGCTCTTGCGTCTCTTATTGTCATTAAATTCCAGCGCCAGTATATCCCTTTGCGGGTGTATGTTGTATTAGACGAATTACTTCTAATTAGTCCTAGTTCTGTACTGCCTCCTAATCCTAGTCTTATATTGCCTGGATACTTGGTTCTCATACTATGGTGCCAGTCTCTGTTAGGTTCCGATGCCCACATAGGTATTGAATTGTTGAGCGTTATATACAGACAATTTTTAAACGAGTCCCAAATTAGGCCTGATGAGTTTTTCTCAATGAGTATCTGGCATTTACTATTATCAATGGTGATTGTTGGGTTATCAGAGGTGCCCACTCTTAGCTCGGTGCAGTTTTGTGACATACTGTCTATGCCTACTTTATTAATAACACTTCGTACGTGATTGAATATTTTTGCCCTTATAGTGCTCCATTTTTTAAATTTTTCTGCTGCACATTCGGTGGATTGAATCCACTCACTCATTGTCCTCCGGTCTCTGATTTTTCCCTGTTCTTGAAATTCTGGATTTAATAGGAATGGTGTTGGAGCTCCATCTATCAACAACCGGTTTACTTCATTTGAGAGGTCTTTTTCTCTATCATCTTTATCAAATATGGATTCGTCATCCCATATTTCTTCCGGCCAGTCTTTTTGCTCATATTTTTCGGCTTCTATGTATCTAATCCTAGGTGCCGCTAGAACATGAGTTTTGTTAATCTTTTGACAAGTTTCCATCATCACATGTTTTACAGGGCTCATTTCCCAGCCCCGTCTTCCTGTTTGAGCGAAGGCCTTGCTGGTACATGTAACACTTTGATTCTGTTTCACAGAGAGACCGTTCATATATAACATATTATCCGCAGTCCAATCTACCTGAACTATTTTCAGCGTTTGGGATTCTGCGCCATAACTTTGCTCCAAGTCTTCCCACGTCATGTCGCTAGCTGAGCTGTTACAAGCTTGCTCGTATGCTCTTATTGACATTTTTATAAAAACTTTCATTAGCTGAGTTTCTAAGCATGTTGCTTGATATGGGTCAAAAGTAATATTACACTTGCTAGCTGGGATTGTAAAGTTGCTCTCGCATCTATTAATTTTGTTTTCTTCTGAATCGTTTATTGGATTTTGCATTGTGACTAACTCTTCTGCTCTGGTGCCAGTCATATCGCTAGTTGTTGTGTTAGCCATGGTTACGGCAGTCAGGGTGTCAGCGGAAGTGGTTGTTGTGGTCGCAACCTCAGGAAGTGCGCTAGACGGAGCTGCGCTGTCTAGTGCTGCCACAGCTGATATAGCTGTGGTTTGAGCAGGAGCAGCTGCAGCTGCGGTGATTGTTGCAGCTGTAGCTGGGGCTGATCTCTTTGACCTTTTGACCTCTGTCTGTGGTTTTACCTCATGTATGTAAGTTACTCCCTCTCTCAAACCTCCCCTGAGTCCTATAAAATTTACTAGTCCTATTATCCATTTTGTTTGATTAAAGATATTATCTGCTCCCGTTTTGACTGGCATTTGTTGCTCTATTTCTGCAACTGGAGTCAGTACTGTGCACTGATTACATTTTGATGTTTTAGTTTTCCACCTCCTGGTGACCACCTGAGTTTTCTCTACGGCTTCATAGGATTTCTGTACTACTGTTACTGATAAGTAAATCACTAGCATCATTAGTATGAATATTATTATCTTGGCAAACAACGAAATTTTCATTGCCTCTTCTATTTTCTTTAATTTCTCTTTACGTTTTTCGTGTTTGCGAGCTATTTCTGCAGGATCTAAATGTTGCATATCTTTTGCTTTATCCTTTGTTGCCAATCTGAGTTTTGCTTTATAAAGGTAATATTTTTTGTTTTATGCATACTTTAGCTCCGTAAAAAGTCCCATTTCTATTGCTTATCTTTATTCCACTTTTTGAGGAATTTTAGGCTAGGACTGTATTTGGGTTTCTTACCTAACTTCTTTCTATTCCTAGAATCTTTTTCAGGCAAGTCGTCCCTGTCAGAAGAGTCGGAAGAGGATTCCTCCACCTTACTGTCTTCTATCTGTGTAGAAGCAGAAGAGGGTGTTAGTTTCTCTTTCTTCCAAAACGTCTTAAAGGAGACTCTCTTTTTCCTGGGATTTAGGTCCACATTAGACTCTAACAATCTCATCTCATAATCATATGCCTCCTGAGTCAGGTCTCCTATCTCAAGGGCGTGTTTAAGTTGACTAATTTTTGCTTCCCTGTAGGCGGCTTCAGAGAATGGTTCCTTTCTATCCCCCTCTGGACCTAAATACCACGGGCGAGAGAAGATTACCAATTCCTCTCGGCCACCAGGCCTGCTTTCCTCTTCAGGGGTTTTTATTTGCCTCCGATAACCTGGCTCATTCCAATAGTTTCTAGAGTCTGCCTTCATGTATTTAAGAGGGATCATGGGGCCTGCTACGAGTAGGGGCAATTTGAGGGCATCAAAATACAACATCATGGTCAAAGGTTCCCGGTTCCAGGTCATATCCCTTGTAAGGTTGCCTGTCATGAGGACCTTTGCCTGGACAATCATTTGGATTGGTCCACAACATGTGACCACCATAATTTTCCTAACCATATTCCCAATTATTACCTCCTTTTTTTCTCTAGAATGTCTAGGAAGAGTTCCGCTGGTGATAAACACTCGTTTACGTGCCAAAGTAATAGGAGGCAAAAACTGTGCTGTGTTTACCCACAAATTTTCCCATTTTTCCGGGTTTTCTTTAATTACTTTGTAAAAGAATTCCCCCACTTTACCTCCAAGAGATTCTATTTTCCAATCTTTAGGTTCTATGCCCTTCAATTTCTTCCCTTTCCAGGCATAGGCTGGGTTTTTCTCTGGTTTCGTATCCATGGGATCCACTATGTCCCAGGATTCCACAAGCCAAGAATATAATTTGTTCTCTTGGTACAGGCCTTGGAGCTGTTGTTTAAGTTTTTCCGCCTCTGGATATTTTTCTAATTCCTTATTCATATCTCCTTTAAAAGGCTTTCGATACATTAGGATCATATAATGATACTGATCCATAAGGGACAATTTAGGGTCAACCATCTGCTTCAGACTCAGAGGACATTCTCCCTCACACAATCCTTCACTCCAATACTTGTGCCTCAGGGCCAAGAAAGGAGCTGGGGTGATGTGAGCGGATCCTCCTACGTCACAGATGTTTCAATGACCATCAAGGCGCATACACTTACATCCATCTTTTTCATGTAAGTCTTTTCTACACACCTCATATTTAAAGCCTGCCAGGTTCCAGCAATTAGCACAGAAGGTAACCTGGGCTTTTCCTGTCAATTCTATGCCTTTGAGGAGGGTACTAACGCTCGGGTCCTGAATCTTTTCCTGATTACCGTCCCTATGCTTATCTTCATAGTTACCCATCCATATTTTGTTAAAGACATCTTTCCCACACAGGCAACACATTCCTGGCTCATAAAGGCGCCACTGAATGTCTCGACCGTGGTTAGGGGGTGTATGGGGTGGGATTATTTTCACCTTCCATATCTCTATCTCCCCCATTCTTGGTGAATCCCATCCGTGGTACTCAGCCAATCGGTGCCACCTAGATGGATCCCCTATTTCTTCATCCGTGAGGGTATACTTTTCTTTGCAACATTTGAGAATGACCAATCCTGGATAGAGATGCCTTCTATCCTTCACCGTTGCCACATTACTAATCCCCACGGATTTCACCCAACCTGGGGTATTGACTACAACGGGTGGTACTCGGGACTGAGAGGTGGTTTTTAAAGTGCCCTGTTTTTTAATGGAATGACCCGTGAGACTTGAGCCTGAGCTGCTTGGGGTGATATTTGCCTCCATCTTTCGTATATACTACGTTACCGTCTATGTAGTCTACCACTGCGTATTCTCCGTCAGCGGATGTCCAAACCTCGTCACCAGGCTGTAACGATACAACGGGCTCGTTAGCCTTTTTGGTAACCGGCTTTAGTTTAGGCAAACTTAATTGCTGATTTATTATAAATAGATTTCCAGGTTTATGCCAGTTGTGTTTAAATAATACTAGTTGTTCCTTAGTTGCTTTTACCGCGCGTTCCGCTACTCCATTCGTGTTAGACTGCCATGGGACCGAAAGGACATGTTTCAAACCATTCATTTCGGCCCATGTGCCGAATTGTTTTGAGATGAACATCGAAGCGTTATCCGAACGTATTTCTTTAATTGGATTTGTGAGCAAATATTGCATTACACACTCTATCGCTGTTTTCGCATTTTCTGATTTTATTGGGTATACTCGAGTACATTCTCCTCCATTATCGGCTATTACTAGAAACTTTTTAAACGGTCCATATCCCGGCGGTAAGTGTCCCACATCCATGGACGCACTAACTCCTTTTTCCGGTATGGCTATTTGTCCTTCCACATAAGGTATAGGGGGTAATGTCCTTTTTGAATTACACATTTCACAATTATTTCTGATTATCTTAATTGTCTCTAATAATGGTGAAGCCTCGATATCATGATCGAGCATCCATTTTCTTGTTCGCTCTATCCCTACGTGATATAAAGCCTGATGTATTGCCTTTACATAATCTTCTCGTTCCTCTATTGGTATTTGGATTTTGCCTCTTTCATTTTTCCATTTTTCTGGGAAGATAAGAGTTCCAATTCTCACTGCTCGAGACTGCACTAGTTTGTCTACAATAGCGTTCCCCATGTGGTCAAAATCTGTCTCTTTCGTATGACTGTTAACGTGTGTCACCCATAATTTTATATCCTGTAACAATTGTGCCACAACAATCCATAGATCCCTATGCTCTAGCTCTTTTCCTTTGTAATTCTGGAATTCTCTGGCTTGCCAATATCTAATATTTTCTTTTAATCCTTCAGCTACGTACCAACTATCGGTAACCAACCGAGCTGATTTAATTTTTCTTCTCTTGAGTTCTCTTAATGCTTTGACAACGGCCTGTAATTCACCTTCCTGTGCTGTTTCTCCTAGAATTCCTTTCTCTTGACAAAGTTGAGTATCTTCTTTAAATATTACATATGCCCAATGAGCTTTTTCATCTTTGTTAGTTTTACTGCCGTCTGTAAATATATTATATATCCCTCTGAATGGTTCCTGCTCCTGAGTGTCTTGTTTAAGTTTCGCTTTTGATCCTACCATTTTAAATGTCCAATTTGGGTCGGTTAACATAAGTTTCCACTTGCCCCACCGGGCTTGAAATGCTTTTGCAAACTCTATCGTTTCTTTGGACATTTCATTTGTGAGAGGACTTTGTACAAAAGCTGTAACTTTCTTTTCTGTTCCCATCATTTTTACTATTTCATGATAAGCTTTAAAGAGTATTCTAATTTCCCTTTCTTCTACTGCATATCTGTCTTCTGTCGGATTAAATCTGTGTGATACATAAAAGATTGGATGTTCTCCTCCTTCTTCTTTCACCTCGACATAAGCTCCTTCATCAGATAAATATGTTCTTAATTCCAACTGTCTGTCTCCTTTAAAGGGCGACAAATATGTTCTTGCGTCCAATATTTGTTGTAAAGTGGCTCTCCAAACCTCTTTTTCAATCTCTGTCAATTCCCTATTGCATTCTACTAATTTTGCGATTGATTTGTCGTATCTTCTAACTTTGTTCTTAATGAGTTCTACTGGTCTTATTAACAGGGCATAGTTAGGTATCATTCCTCTAAGCCATCCTAACTTTCCTAAACAGCTCTCTAATTCTCTGAGTGTTTTTGGTTTTAAGTCATCTAAGTATCCTGGGATATCTGTGATACAATCTTTTCCTATCAATAGTCCTAGATATTTTACTTTTGAAGTTCCAATTTCACATTTTTGTATCCCTATTTTCATGCCGTTCTCTCTAAGACGGGTTATCACTTCTTCCAATAGGTCTAAATGTTCCTTTTCTGTTTCTGTGGCTAGAAAAATGTCATCAATGTACACAACCACTGGTAATCCCTCCAACATTTTCTCCATTCTCTCCTGAAATGCGTTTGGTGAATTTACAAATCCCTGTGGCAATCTTGCCCACATGTATCCTTGTCCTCTTAACATAAAACATGTTTTTGGTTTACTATCTTCTGATAAGGGTACTGACCAAAATCCGTTTGCTAAATCTATAGATGAGTTGTATTTCCCTGGTTTTACATCTAACATGGCCTGGCGTGGATTCACTATCTGTCTAGTATCTTTAACTGTTAAGTCGTTTAGTTCTTTTAGGTTGTGAACAGGTCTGATTGTCCCATCTTTCTTTTTAACTGCTTGTACAGGCATTAGACAGGGTGGCTCAGCTATTCTCTCTACCACTCCTAATTTTACTAGTTCTTGTATTATTTCATGAAAATCCTTTTCCGATGATCCTAATGGATACTGTCTCTGTTTTCCTGGCCATCCGCCTTTTATTACATATGGTTCAGTTTTCATTAGACCTACATCGTTTTTAAATTTCGCTACTTCCGCTTTTTGGAGAATTTCTTTTAATCTTTCTTTATTTTTGATTTCCGATTTTTCCACTACTTCTAATAGTGCTGTGTGCACATTTACTTCCTTCATCCAGCATGTTTGAGGGCTTTCTATAATCCATTCTTGATCATTAGGTGATATAAGGGCTGTTTTTCCTAATCCTACTCTTTTTCCTTTAAACTCTACCATTGGTAATAAAGTTGTATCTCCATTTGCTAAAGTAACTAATCTTCTTTCTACTATGGGACTTTTTCCTGCCCATTCTTCGGGGATTATAGTTATATCTGTTCCTGTATCAAAATATGCTTTCCTTCTCTGATTTTTATGCCATATTTCAACTTGCCAGGGTGCCATTCTAGGATTTACTGACCTGGGGGGTGCTTGGCATCCCAAATTTTCTGTTGTGCTATGGTTAAGCTCTTTCCCTGTTCCTTGTTGCATTTCGCCAGAGAATATATTCTCTCGTCTTTCTGCTCCTGAGTCATGTTCTCCCATTCTTCCCTGGGAATTTGTCTCATCTGAGGATTCTGATTCTGGTTGTTTCTGGGCCTGAAACCATTCCCTGACTGATTCGAGGGCCCTGCTCTGGGTCTCTGATCTCTGTTCTGCCAACCACCAGGATTCCTCCGGCCATTGTTCCGGTTCGGATCCCTGTAGTCTGGATTCCAGAAATTTCCCTGGCCTCTCTCCTGATCGTTCCTTTGATTTGAGGGCCTGGGGTAAAAGTTCTGTCTTTCCCCAGCCACATAAATTCTGGGGGGTGTTTGCTGTGTACTCTGATTTTGTGATGGGGCGGGATTTCCCCTTTCCTGTGTTTGCTGTTGTGGCATGTTCTGCCGGGGCCTCTGAGCCTGCTGATTGGGATTTCTGTTCTGGGGTACGCGTCTTTCTTGCTGGGGAGCGCGTTTCCCCGCTACTTCGTTTTTTGGCTTAGTTTGTATGTCATCATTTTTAAGCTTTTTTATCTCTTTGGACGCCGTCATGATCTCTGATGCCTTCCGCACTATACTAGCCTTTGCTGCTGCACCAGTTGCTGCATTATATTCCACTAGCATAGCTGCTATTCCTCCTGTTTTAATCTGTGCCAAAGCTCTCTTGGTCTGAGTTTCATCTGCCCCCATATGAAGGAGTTGTGAATACATTTGGATAAGGGACTGTGTTCCGTCATTTGTCCTAATTATGGCTTCATTAATCCTATTCTGAAGACCATTATCAAAGAGGCCTGTTTCTTCTGAGTCTGCCAAATTCTGTATAGTTTGACCATCAGTCAAGTTTAAGTCACAGAATCGTGAGACATGTCTGCTGAATGTCGGGTCTTTAGAATACCCGTCCTCCAGCTCTTCACATATTCTTTTAGCAAATTCTGTGTTATTTTCTCCAGGGAGTCTTTTAGGCATGGATTTCATAACATCTCCCAGGGTTAATTTGAGAGATGTACGTACCATGGATCTTTGAGGACTTTGGTCATTCATGGAGGAGTCTCCACTAAGGACACTCGCCGCTAACAGTTTCCTAGTTTCCTTTAGGTCGTGTCTCGGGGACTGACCTCTTGACCTCCTATTCCTGTCTTGATTTTCATCTCTATCTCTATCTCTATCTTTACCTCTCCGGTCGCCACTTCTACCTCTCCTGTGGTGGTCCCTATCATCATCCTCAGAATCCGAGGAGTCGGATGGGTCATTGTCGGGGTCTCCACCTTCGGGGAGTGCATTATATATTCTGATGAGACTTTCCCTATGCTTATCGTGCCCTTGGGCGAGATATGCCTTTTTGAACGGGGCAGAGACTTTTTCCCAATTTCCTATTTGTGCTGATGTGGGGGATTGGAGAACGTGTAGTCTTTCCTCCCTCCTCTGTGGAAACCAGTCTGGTTCCTGTTTATATCGGTGCCATTCAGGCTCCTGTATTTCTGTCTGCAATTGAGTGACGTAACCGTGGCCCTGAGGGTCATTTCTAGGATATACCGAGTCTGGGTCTATGGGCCATTTAGTGGCATCATAATTTCCCCATATTAGGGGCCTTCCTCTAGCATGTTTAGCTCTTACAAATTTCACGGGAGGAGGAGCAGGATTATAATTCTCTTCCTCTTCGGACTCTGACCCTATTTCAAATTGTATGAGGTCTCTCTCATCTGTATGGGGAGTTAAACTTCCAGATGTGGACCTGGATCCATCCCTAGGCTTTGCCGTGCTTCTTACACGTCTCAAAGGAATCCTAGGCGGATTCGCCGGGGTAGAGATGCCATACAGGCTGGCAAGTCTCGGGGGTAAGGGGGCTGACCCGTCACTTTCTTCATCCTGCATAAACACTTCTTCCTCCTCAGTATCTCTCCAGGATACTGATCGAGTAGTATCTCTAGATCTTGACCTAGATCCTAATCTTGCTCTAGGTTTTTCCGGGAGGGGCACTCCGGAAGAGCCTGCAGGAGTAGAGGCTCCGTAAGGGCTAAATGCTCCTATGCAGGTGTAACCGGGTTCCTCCGCTGGCCCTGGGGTCATTGGCCTCACAGGGGTCCTTTGCGGACTTTTTCTTCTAGCCGTTCTTAGTCCTGGAGAGTTAATAATATATGCTTGAAACTGGTCTCTGGCTAGGGTTTGTATTAGCTCGTATATTCCCTGGGCGGCTAGTCTGTCCGATACGAGGCAATTAATCTCATCCGGGGGAGTCAACATGAGGGAGGCTGCCGCTGCTGCTGCCCACACTTTCCTAGCGTCTTGTTTAGACTGTCTGTGGAAGCCTTCTGGTATATTTAAATCCAGTACTACGGCTCCTCTCTGCGTACTCATAATCTCCTTACAGGCATTCTACGCTATTACTGTTGGATTTTGTACATCTCCTGTATAAGGTACTATATATATCTCAGGGACTGCTGCATCTCCCTCCACCCATATGGGGAGAGGTTTTCCTAGTTGATTATAGGTCTTTTTTGTTACTATTTTTGCTATTTCCCCAAGCTGTTCATCAAAGAGTTTTTTACCTGCTTTTTCTCTCCAGGGAATTAGCCCTCGAGGGCGGTCTCTTCCATTCCAAGGAGGAATCGGCAGTATTACCCTATTTTCTAAGCCTCTCCACATTGCCGTGGTGGTAACGTGGATATTAAATTTCTTTTTAGGGCCTATGTGAGTTATGAGGATATCCTGGTCTGCTAACCGCATTTGTTCCATACGCTCTGTCAAAACATTACCCTCTTCTACAGCGGCTCGGGCTTTCTCCACCCGTTGAGCTGTTTGATTTAACTGATCCTGTGCTCTCGCCATAAAATTCTCGAGCTGCACTGCCTGGGTTCCTATCTCCTCACTATGTTTGTGGAGCTGGTCTACTGTTCTCTGGTGATTTTCTTCATTCTTACTCTGTTGTTCTTGCTGGTTTTTTAGTATTTGCTGCAGGGCTTCTTCTATGTTGTCTAGGCGCTGAGGCTCTAGCGGGGCATGTGTCAAATAGTGTGAACCCTGTCGATCTTGGCACTCAAACTCCCGGTATTCGGTCCCCGCCTGACTGACCGAGTCGTCACTATTTATATTATCCTCTGACACCAGACATCGAGGAGGTGGAGGAGTTATGTGATCTTTTGGAGAGTTCGTCCTTCTCCTTTGATATGTAATAAAATCCTTAGAGGACATGGTAGCTCCTACGTCTATTTTCCCATTCCTCATGATTACACTAAATTGAGACTGATCCGAGGAGGTCTCGGGGGTTTCTTCGTTACCGGGGTCCTCCCCATAGGGTAATTGGGTTATGGGAGGGCCATAGTCCTCGTCTGTGGTTATTGCGTGATACGCAGGGGGCCGTTCTCTATCTAGGCCTGCTGAGTGGAGGGCACTTTCCATTTCGGAAGCCTGCTCTCGTTCCCGTTCCAGTCTTAGGAGGGGTGAGCCTGTTTCCATATAATTGTCCGGGTGACCTAACCTGGGTTGGCAGGGAGTTTGAGGCGGCGCTGTGGGTACAATCGGTATGTGCACCGGGGAAGCTGGAGCTGATCTATATGCCCTTCGCGCGCTGCTAAGCTCCTCTACAGGATAGACTGTTTGGTTTTTATCTTTCATTTTTCCTAGTACTCTGCCGAAATATTGTAGCATTTGACCCTTATTACACTTCATAGGATCACGAAAGTTATCTGTTTTGTTTCTCCAATCCTCGTCATCTTTAAACGGAGCCTCTAGATCCATTAGTTCTGCGAATAGCTCCTTGTCTAGAGGGCGCTTTAGGTCTACAGCTTCTTGAGACAATTCTCTAATAGGATATTCGTTAGCGTATTTTTCTTTAAGGACTTTGAAAAATTCCTTTCTTTCCTGACCACCCTGTATTATAAAATAAATTCTTCTGGTCATTCCGTAGCTGAGGGGTGAGTTAAGCCAGTCGTCCGCTGCATCTACCATGACTTCTGCCGCCATAGATACTGGATAACCAAAAACTCCTGTGCCGAACGGTGCCGTAATAACAGCCCAGCCGTCACAAAGTGAGAAGGCGTTCCCTAGAGTTTGTTTTAGTATTTCTTTAGGGTTTTGGTGGAGGCTTATTATATCATCATGTGGCATATAATGGGCATTTATCACCTGGGTTAACACCTCATGAACTACAGTCATACGATCACATTGTGTGAGCGTCTTCTCCGGGCCTACTATTTGCTCATCATGTTCTTTTAAAGCACGAGGAAAGCGAGCTGCTACCCATTGAGCTACACCCGCTTTGTCAGTAGGAAATGGGGCGCGGCGCGGATTTAGAAAGGACGCTCTTCCCCTCGGGAAGAGTTTCCACAAGGCATCTTCTGCCAAGTCTGCATTTATTATGGCATAAGGGCCTATCGCCCAAACCTGGATAATTCTATCTGGTACTGTCGATTCAGGATTAGAGCCAAGGCGGCTTCTTCCGCCAGTCGACGGTAACATATTTGGTGAGGCGTAATCACTTGATTCCATTAAAAAACCTGGGGGTAACTACTAGTGGAGGGGTCACTCCTATCCTTAAAATCGTTGACCGGCTGTACTTCTTTTCAAGTAGGTGCCGCTGCCGAACGCAGTAAATTCAGGTTGATAATCTACTATGGCCTGTAAGTACAAATCTGGCGCTACTGACCTTTCACGCGTTCAGACCCTGTTACCTAAATAATATATAGGCGTCTTTGGTGTAAATACCAGAGATTCGACTGCCTGAATTCACCTAGGTCAAATACGTGCCTAGGATTTGCGTAAGCTACTACTCGGAATTTCACTTACTCATCCAGTCTTAACTACCCACTCCTGTTACAAAGTTACACACAGGCGGGATTCAACGGCGCTGGGTTTGCCGACCTGGTCTTCTTGGACCCACGTTCAGGGGCGCTCAGAAGATTTGATCAAGTTCTTCTCCCCTTTACCGCCAAGGTGTAGCTTCACCAGGATTTCTAGCCCTGAAGCGCGCTTTTCAGGGGGTGATACGCTAACTGGTTATTATAACCCCTGCCATATCTGTGCAGGTCGGATAGGCTGAAGATCGTATTAGTGCTGCTGTTTCGCTCTGGTGCCCTGGCACAAAAATACGCTTCCTAAACTAGTAGGTAATTATCAAGTTCAGGATTCGGCTAGGATCGAAGAGAGGTTAGCTACTCCCTCTAATCGTCTTACGCTGCCCTCCCAACCTGGAATAATTCCTCTTCGAACTGCTCCGCGCGTTCGGAATGTATTTCACTGAATTTTACGACTCTTATAACAGAGGCGCGAGCTTTTCCTTAAGACGGTAGGGCTCGTCAGTATTATTTCAAACTCCTATTTTTTCGAGGTTATACGTTTACGGGGATACCTATTATCCCTAGGAGAGATCCGGATTAAATCCCAGTAGAGTTATCTAAACTTTAGCTGAGGTCCTGATCTTTTCTAATTGCCGACTAGAAATCAATCATGTCCCTGTTCGGGCGCCATGTCGCTGAATTTTGACTTAAGCCCCAGGGGTGATTCAGACGTCACTGCGCCTGGTCCCGTACTGCCTTGTATCCCCTGGGCCTTGGGTGAGGCACGACAGCTCCTCCCCCTCACTTAGGCTAAAGATCCCGTCTACCGATAGTTAGCCCAAACCTGGGTTCGTACACTACTTGATACCGAGGATTAAGTCCCACAAAGAATCTTTTTAGGCGTTAATCTAGGATATCGTTCGCTGATCTGGTCAGGCAGGAGACTGGGATATCGGAGGTGTTTTACTTGCTCTCCGGTAACGGTGACTCGCTATACTCTTGCTCCTCCCTCAGAGAGAAGTCTTCCTTTAATTTCGGGGACTATGAATCTATTTCTATATTTTGTCGGTTCCCTGGTGACACAATGAGCTATCTCTTTCCAGAGACCCCACCTAGACAGTGGTCCCGGTCACTCTAGACCGGTGGCATATAATGCGTGACGTTAAACTGCCTATCCTCTCACCTTAGCAGTACCACACACTTTTTATGACCTTAGCTTAGCTTTAGGCAACCACACTCTATCACAAGTCCCAGTTTAAAGTACACACACCCAGAATATAAGTCTAACTCAGACGATTGGTCTGAGCAATACACTCACCAGAGAAGCAAAAACTTGTCTTTGTTGATTTTAATGAAAAGATGATAAAAAGATGAATACAAAAAATAGGTTTTCTTAGCACAGATTGTACACAAATGCCGAAGCACGAATGATTTATCAATCTGAGCTGATGTCCTCAAGGCGAAGAGACAGCAACAGCTCAGAATGATTCTAACACACATGTATTTATACTAAAATCTTGTAAGTCACAATGATTAAGCATTTTTCTGTTCGCGTCATAAAGCAACACTTTGGTTTTTGTGGTTAAACATTTCTACATTTCTAAGTATCATTTAATAATTATCTCCCCTTCAAAGGGGCCTCCAGTTTCCTGCTTAAGGCTTCGCTGGGTTACTTCCTGTCATAAACTAAACACAATATAAACTGATTTATAAAAGTATAAAAACATAAAATAAAAATAAGCTAAAGTAAAATAAGCTAATTATAATAAGCTAAAAATAAGCAATAAGCTCAAGCTGGTACTTAACCCAAAAAGTGACTTTATCCTACAGCCCCATGTAGGGGCTTGTCCTGCCATGATGGTCCCTCCAGCACCTCTTCCTCTGCACTCCACTGTCTGAGGCATTCCTTGAGCACATCATCTGTCGGGGCCTTGTCCTTGATGTACTTATGGATTTTGGATGTTTCATCCTGGACAGTGGTTCCCACACTCACTAGTCCTCGGCCTCCTTCCTTCCGGCTTTTGTTACAGTCTCAGGGTGCTGGATTTGGGATGGAACCCTCCATGCATGGTCAGGAGCTTTCATGTCTTAACGTCTGTGGTCTGTATCTCCTCCTTTGGCCAGCTTATGATTCCTGCTGGGTATCTGATCACTGGCAGGGCGTAGCTGTTTATTGCCTGGGCCTTCTTGCCATTAAGCTGACTTCTTAGGACTTGCCTTACTCATTTCAGGTATTTGGCTGTAGCCGCTTTCCTTGTTACCTCTTCAAGGTTGCCATTTGCTTGTGGGATACCAAGGTACTTGTAACTGTCCTCAATGTCTGCTATTGTTCCCTCTGGGAGTGAGACTCTCTCTGTGCGGACTACCTTCCCTCTCTTTGTCACCATCTTACTACATTTCTCAAGCTCGAATGGCATTCCAGTGTCTGTGCTGTAGATTCTGGTGGTGTGGATCTGTGAGTCGATGTCTCGCTCACTCTTAACGTACAGCTTGATGTCATCCATGTAGAGGAGGTGACTGATGGTGGCCCCGTTTCTGAGTCAGTATCCGTAGCCAGTGCTTTCGATGATTCAGCTGAGGGGGTTCAGACCTATGCAGAACAGCAGTGGGGACAGTGCGTCTCCTTGGTATATGCCACATTTGATGGACACTTGTGCAAGTGGCTTGCCATTGGCTTCAAAGGTGGTTTTCCACAACCGCATTGAGTTTGCAATGAACGCCCTTAGAGTCCGATTGATATTGTACAGCTCCAAGCACTCAGTGCTTCATGTGTGTGGCAGTGCACAGGTGCACAGGTTGGTCTGACGGGTTCTGCAGTCACGGGCGACTGTTCGGTCAACCAGGAGTTGGTGTTTGGCTCCCCTGGAGTTTTTGCAGATGCCCTTCTGTGCTGTGCTCATGTATTGATCCATGTGCCCACTTATCTTAGCTGCCATGATGCCTGACATGAGCTTCCATGTTGTGGAGAGACAGGTTATTGGCCGATAGTTGGATGGGACTGTACCCTTTGAGGGATCCTTCAGGATCAGGATCGTACGCCCTTGGGTTAGCCATTCAGGGTGAGTCCCATCCCTTAGCAGCTGGTTCATTTGTGCTGCCAGGCGCTCATGGAGAGCAGTGAGCTTCTTTAGCCAGTACGTGTGGATCATGTCAGGGCCCAGTGCTGTCCAATTTTTCATGCCTGAGGCTCTTTCCTGAATGTCTGCCACTGTGACAGTGACTGGATCTTGTTCAGGGAGGTTGCTGTGGTCTTTCCTCAGAGCCACCAGCCACTGTGTATCGGTGTTATGTGATGCCTCCCTTTCCCATATGCTTTTCCAGTACCTTTCAGTCTCCAGCCTTGGTGGGTCTGCTCTGGTGTTATCCCCCTGCCATTGAGCGTACACTTTCACAGGTTGTGTTCCGAACAACCGGTTTATTCGTCTGGCCTCATTATCTCGAGTGTACCTCTTTAGGCGGCTGGCTAAGGCTTGTAGCCTTTGCTTGGCAGTTTCGAGTGCTTCAGGTATGGGCATCTGGGTGTACCTCTTGGGTACTTGCTTTTTCATTGCACCTTTCTGGGCCTCTGACAATTGGCTCACTTCTCTCCGCACCTCCTTGATTTTAGCCTCTAACCGTCTTTTCCATGGTGGGTATTGTCTCTCATGGGCCCCATGGTTGCTCTTAAAGCCCAGCAGCTCTAGGATCACTGCTGCTGAAGTGTATATCAGCTCATTGGTTTCAGTGATGGTCGTGGTAGGGATTGCTCTCAGTGCTGCATTCACGTCTTCTAGGAGACTTTCGAATGGTACTTCACTTAGCCTCTGTAACTGGCATCGGGGTTGCCTTGTGTTCATTCGGGCCATGATCTTATCTTTCAGGTCAGATGCTGCCTTGCTCAGCGTGATAGTTAAGATAAGATAAGATAATCCTTTATTTGTCCCACAATGGGGAAATTGCAGTGTCACAACGCAAGTTTCAGAAACAGTTGGAAAAAGAGCATGCATCAAAATGAAGATAAATAATAATAATAAGTAAGTACAACCAACTAAAAAACACAACACTGTAAGGTTAAAGGCACAGGAACGCTGCACAATAAATGACTTTGATTCTGAGCAGTGAACAAACAGCAGTGAAAGTGACTCCAGTTCAGTAATATATAATATCACTACAATAAAGTGACTCCGATGATTGTGTACAGTGCAGTGATGGACAGTGGTTGTTAAATAAATAAGTAGCAGGTAAAATGACTTTAAATAATGAATGCAATTATTACTATGGAGATGACACATGGTTGCTATGGAGATGAACATGACTAGCATTGATCATTGTACAGTCTGACAGCAGCAGGAAGGAAAGATCTGCGAAATCTCTCTTTAACACAGCAAGGGTGAATCAGTCTCTCACTGATGCTGCTCTCTAGAGCCGACAGAGCGTCCTGCAGGGGGCGACACTCATGGTCCAGCATAGATATGAGTTTAGCCAGGACCCTCTTGTCCCCCACCTGCTGCACCGAGTCTAGAGGACAGCCCAGGACTGAGCTGGACTTCCTGATGAACTTGGGGCTTTGTACCCAATCTCTGGTTGGGGAGTTGGTGTTAACTCCCCTCTGACCTGGCGTTCTGGCTCCCCCTTGCTGTAGCATTTGTGTTGTGCCTCGTCAATCTCTAGTTGTGATAGCAGTTGCCGTTTGTGGATGTTGGAACACTGAGCTACTAGTTGTTTGGCCGTTAGCTTGGACTGTGGGTATTGTAGTAACCATTCATCCCACATCCTGTTCATGTAACCCTTCTGCCTAGGGTTACTGGAGTAGTAGCATTCCAACAGAGCCTTGTTATCACATCTCTCCCATTTCCGCCTTGTTCCAGTAGCCCATTTTTCATCAAGGTGCTCTGGTTCCCCAGCACTTAACGCAGACCTTGTTTGGCCGGGCGACGTCCGAGCCGGCATCTCGTGAGGTTTATTGTCTCTCTCTCTTCAGTTATACAAGAACATAAACAGAATAGGAATGCAATACAATCAGTAACAACAGACAAAGACATAATACAGTGGAATTGTTTACACAAGGGGTACAAGAATGAAAATACAGGAAATATGTGAAAGCCGAGGCGGACAGCCATATAAGAACAAGGGCAGAGTCTTTTTATAAATACATGTTAGCCAATTGATAAACATGTCCTTTTGATTATGGTGTCCTTGGGAGTGTCCAAATGCAGCAGACAGTCAGCAGAAGATAGTCAAATCAACAGTCCTGTTTATTGCTGATTTTCTGGGACAGTTGAAATTAAAGGGGGTAATCAAACACACTTTAGAACTCAGATGAACGGACAATTGGTCCAAAACTTGGTACTGCAAAAGTCCCCAGCTTCACGTTACCAAGCCGGGCCACTGAGATTCTCCAGTCCTCCCTCCTGGCGCGTAACAGTTCCACAAACATATTCGTGATTGTATCCGAGCATCAGGGGGGTGCCCACAGATTGGAGATGGTACAGTTCCTCAATCTGTGTCACCTTCTGATGATGTTCTGTGTACACCTTCTGTACAGTGCCTTCCCTAGTCAGCAACGGCTTTGCTATGGTGTAAATTTACAGCTTTGGGGGATTCTTATTTGCTCCGATGGATCAGAAACATCCCCAGGCCAATCAGATGTCCAGCCATCAAAAATCCAATAAGTAAAAGGTTCCATCCGGAAAAGTCGGAAAAGTCGGCTCTCCCAAACCCACATTTCTTTGTGCGTGCCAATTTGCGTTGACGGACCAGTTTATCAATTCCATAATTTAGGATTTTGAAAATCTACTCCAATAGGAGGAACAGAGATGAAGAGAGGCACGCAGATAGGAGATAAGGGGGAGGAGGAAAAATACATCTGACCTCGGCGAGAGACAGAGAGAAGACCAGCCCCAACAACATGACCTGATCCACCTCTCACAATAATCCCCAACAACATCAGCAAAACTACAATAAGAGCCTACAGTCACAACATATTCACACTCCACAAGTATGAAAGTGAAGTGTGTGTGAGTGTTGGTGGTGGTCGGAGGGGCCGATGGCGCAATTTGTCAGTCTGCCCCAGGGCAGCTGTGGCTACAATAGTAGCTTACTTGTGGAATGAACGAACAATGGACTGTAAAGCGATTTGAGTGTCGTGAAAGACGCTATATAAATGCAATTAATTAATGAATTAACAATACAAACATATGGCATCAGCACTGCTCCTATAGCACACGGCAGAACCCTAGAGTGGCTCCGTCACACCCACAAGCTCATTTACCCACTATTTAACTATTAATACTATAACACTATTTAACTCTTAACACTATAACACTTTAACTATTAACACTATAACACTATTTACCTGTGAGCCTCTGTCCTCAGATTTACCCAAAACTAACAAAACAAGCATCTTACCTTCTCTAGAGGACTGTAGCAGAGTGTATCCTCTACTCGTTGTCCTGTTGGTTCTCTCTCCAAAAGTGTGTTATTGTCCAATATGAAGAGATGAAACTGGTCCAAGTCCCGGTCCAGTCAGGTCCACGATGTGCGGTCTGGGAGCCAAGTGCACGAGCTGGTTGTAAAACTAGCCTTAATCCCACTTCCCAATAAATCTGAAAGTTACGACCAGTCCATATTAGCACTTGGGCACCAGGTGGACTTAAACCCTCTGCGCACTATGCCAAGGTTAAACTTTTATGCCCATAAATGAGCGAGCAGAGGCTGATAGAGCAGTGAGTGACTGCCCCGGGTCCTGGCGATGAGTCTGTGTCTGTGTGTCCGCTGCTCTGGGTCTCTTCTCGGCTCTCCTCTGTGGAGGTTTAGGCTAAAGGAAGTAGCCGCTACTAGCCAGTATGTAACTCAAAATAAGAGCTATAGGATATCACCACAGCCAATGCACTTATTTTGGCTTTATGCCTCTGTTCTTGCTTGGCAGAAAGGCACCACTGAAGAGTATTACTCCTTAAAAACTGTTCTTCGAATGCAGATTGACTTGAAGTTGAACTCACCATAACTGTATAGCACACAGCTCTGTTGTTATCCATTCATTAGCCTATAGTAAAACATGACCCCAGTGGAGAGTTGGGGCTGTGCGGGAGGGAGTGAGCAATAGGTCAGGTGTGTGATATACATTATGAAAACTAATCATTTGATTTAAGTTCGCCCAATCCTGTGCCCTCGAGACGTTCTACAGGGCTGTCATGCAAAGTAATGGGCAGAAGCAACGTAAAGACGTCAAACTTTCTCAAAACTTCAAGCTATCCCATAGAACTCCATTAAGTTGCTCCGACTTAGCAAACCCAAAGGCCAAATGCATTAACCAAATAAAGTGATATGACCACATTAACATGATAAAAATATGTCTATGCAGATACATGTTTAATTTTAAACAAAAATATTAAACATATAGCCTAACACAAAATAACGGCTTTATAATTTTGGGGATATATAAACCAGTATGTGCCAGTGTTAGTGGGAGTAACCACAGACAGCATACACTGTATGAATACAAAATGAACATGGGAACACTTCTGTCTCCAATGACTCCAATTCACTTTCTTTTGAGAAACTGTCGCCCCTCTCTCTGTAACTGCTGCTCCTAGTCTTATCATTTTTTCTTAAAATGTTCACATTAACCCACACTACATCATCCTGGGGTTTTTAATTTGTTATTTTGTTAATAAATCAAGATATAAACATTAATATCAGACAAATCAGGCACCTTCGTTCTCTGAGGTTGTTCTGAGAGAGCGTTAGAAACAGGTTTGATTGACAGTGTTGCTAAACGCCCACCCCCTGGCAGGTGGGGGTGTGAAGGAGCATTACCTTCAACAGCCTCGCTCTGGATTGGCTCTTTGGTTATTATGATACTCGCTGTCGGAATTCCAAATATGGATCTCCCAAAATGCTCCTCTAACTGCTAGCCCTGTTGACCTTCATTTGACTGGATCCTATGGGTGATGTCAAACTCACTTAGTCTACTTCTTTATACATTCTAGGGGAATAACATAGACTGGATTTGCATTGCCCTGATTCCATTATGATGCATATAAACGTTAATTTGTCTACACAAGATTGTCCATTAATTTATATGTAAAATGCAATCTAACTAAATATTACTTGGGAACATAGAGAAATGTACCATATTTATGACTTTTTGAAACCACATTTTTATTTAAATATTAGCAAAAGGAGAAATTCAATTTGTCAACTGAACAAAAGTTTATTTGGTCAAATATGTTTCGTAGCTCATCCAAGCTGCTTCTTCAGTTCTGGTCAGACGCTGGTGGACACTGCCTATATCTGCCTGAAGGGAGGAGCTAACTACAGTGAAATTACTCTGAGACTAACACACCTATTTGTTTATAGTTTCTGTTAGTTAGCTAGGCCTATTGAATTTGCACTGAGTATGGGGTCATAGTAGCAGAACCCTTCAGGGCCATAATGGGTGTTTTCACACCTCTGGACCTGACCTGGCTAACCCTATTGTTATCTTTGTATGTTTTGATTTATGTTTGAGGATAGAGTTATAGATGGGAGACAAATGATGTCTGAGGTCTCCATTTCTGTTCAAGGAAGGATTCTCTTTTTTGACAAAAATAGCCTCTTTAACTCTCCTCTCAAACCAGTTCTTTTCCTTGGCTAAGATCTGAACCTCACTGTCCTCAAATGAATGGCCCGTGGCTTCTAGGTGAAGATGAACGGCAGATGAAGGTCCACTCTGGCCCGCCCGTCTGTGTTGGTACATCCTCTTGAGAAGTGGCTGTTTTTTTTCTCCAATGTAGCGCTCACTGCAGTCTTCACTACACTGAATGGAGTAGACCACATTGCTTTGTTTGTGGCTCGGTGTTTTGTCCTTTGGGTGGACGAGTTTCTGTCTTAAAGTGTTTGTCGGTTTGAAATAGACTGGGATTTCATGTTGGCTGAAAATCCTCTGTAGTTTTTCAGAAATGCCAGCCAGGTAAGGAATAGTTACACCCTTTCTCCTGGGTTCTGATTCTCTGTTGTCTTGTTTCTTGTCCTTGTCTCTCTTAGTTCTGTTGAAAGCCCATTTTGGATACCTACAAACAGAGAGGGCTGTCTTCACATGTTGTTCTTCTTTTTCCTTTCCCTCTGTGCTTGTAGGAACTACTTGGGCCCTGTGTTGTAATATCCAAATAACTCCAAGTTTGTGCTGTAGTGAGTGGTGTGAATCAAAACGTATTGGTCAGTGTGTGTGGGCTTCCTGAAGACCTCTACTTAGAGTCCAATCTTCTCCTATTGTTACGGAACAATCTAAGAAAACCAATATCTTATCCTTGGCATCTTCACGAGTGAATTCTTGAATTCAGATTTTTGAAAAATTATCATCAACATAATGTGTGGGAGGAGTGCCTGGATATGAAGCTAAGGCACTCTGTTCAAATTGCTCCATGTATAAATTAGCCATGACAGGGGAGACCGGTGAGTCCATCGCACAGCCGTGGATCTGCCTGTAGAAGTTTCCTCTGAACTGGAAATAGGTGGTATTTAAACAAATTTCCAGCAGTTGACAGATTTGTTCGGGTGAAAGTTTGGTTCTCTCTTCTAGCTTGATATCCTGCAGTAGTCTCTTTCTTGCTGCCTCCACCGCTACCGATGTACAGTAGAGATACAAGTAAAAAGAAAGGTCACATCAAAGGAAACCAATGCTTGACTTTGTTCACAAATTTGGCTGTGTTCTCAATATGGTGCTCTGTGTTACCCACCAGAGGAGCCAGGATGGTTTTTAGGTGTTTGGCCACATTGTATGTGATGTAGAGGTAAGACTGGGCCTAAAAAATCCAGCCTGACCCAACCCGGCCCGCGGGTATTAAACCCCGACCCGGCCCGAGCCCGACCAATTAACTTGATTTGCAGGCCCGAGCCCGAAGCAAACCCGAAATTTCATATTTTATTTGTGAGGACTCGGGAGGAGGAGGGGTGATTTATGATAACAAATTAAAGCCTGTCTTTTGTAACGAAATCTAAGTTAAACAAGACTGTATAAACATTTACATCTTTTATATTTGTTTCTGCAGAGGGTACATTAACCGACAATTTTCCATCATTGACGGATTTTTTTAAGAATTGACGGGAAAAATTTAAGGCCGTCCGTCATTTTGACGGGTTGAAAATTGGGCCATAAACCACAGCAGCAGTACGTCCTTAAGAATCTAGCGCGGCACTTTAAGAGAGAGAAGCAGAGAGACAAAGAAGAACAATGACGGGTGGATAATAGACAGAGACAGGAGTCGTGTTTGTCTTTTCAGTTCTCCTGTCTTTAGTTTATCCTTAACTTCTTGCTCCTCCACATTGGGGATACCAGGTCAAAATAGATGCGGACTTGCGGAGGGGAAGATTATTAAGAGGGCGGCGTTCACGTGCGCAGAGCTCTGGCTCTGCGGCTCCTGTTTAGTAGTTAAATAGCAATTACATTACAGCGCCTTCTCTGTTTTATCCAAATTATTTATTTTAAAACAAGTATTCCTTAGTTTAGTATCCACACATCGTTTTAGTATACATTTTTATAAACATATATTTATTTATTTTTAAAGTCAGCGAGAGAGAAGCCCGACCCGACCCGAAGCAATGATTGACATTTGACATTGAATTCGGGTCGGGTCAGGTTGGGCTCGGGCTTAAGATCTTACCTCTAATGTGATGGAGTCTGTGCTACATACAATGAGTCTGAGTGGTACTCCTTGTTTGTGAATCTTAGGGAGGCCAAGGGATGGTGTCACCAGGGTACAGTCTGTAATACAGCTGTCGATCAATGACTTCTTCCTTCTCCAGCTTCTGCAAGCAATCAATGATCTTCTTTTTGTACCCATTGGTGGGGTCTCACTTTAGTAATTCATAGGTTGCGGTGTCACTGAGTAGGCTGTTCACCTTAGCCTCATAATCACCTGAGATCAGAATCACCGTGAATCATTTCAATATTGTCAGCACTAAGAGTTTGAAAGAATGGAAAACGAGGGAAACAAATAAAATAAAGTTTGTGATTAATAGAGGAAATATAATTTTCTCAAACATCATTATCACATAATGTAATGAGTTTTAAGTCAATATTTTGGGACACCACAAACAGATAATGGGTTTGTCTCACTCAATGGCTTTTGTCTGACAAATCACCACCTGTTCACCACTCATTTCAACATGTTTTGTGTCTGATCATTTCTTATTTTGACTCCAAAGTTCTAAACTGTTTTCATAAAATATAATGATTCCTGATTTATGTTTCAAAGTTATTTCCCCGTTGACAGCAGTGTTAATTTGGCTGATTAAAATATGTTTATCAATGTCATAAATCAAAGTAAATATACAAGCTAATTACTAATAATAAATGATAATGGTAAAACTGTTTCTCAAATTACATATATTACATATACACGCAGATATGTCACATGTATTAATATTTTTGTAAAATAATAACAACTGAACTATTGATACTTTTGTTATGACCCAGCTCTGCTAGGCACGGGGGAAGTAACAAAAAAAACAAGATGTTAAATGTAAACTAAAGTTATAATTTATTTCAAAAGAATGTTAAGGTAAAACTAAGGAAAGAGGCTGTGTACAAGGATTTACAAAAGCAGAGTAATAGTTTACAGAATAGTAACTGTATAATTAAGTGACGTTAACAGAACTAAAGTATATAAATTACAATAAAAGAAAAAGATAAGATAAGACTTTATTGATCTCAAACAGGAGAAATTTACTTGTCACAGTAGCTCCAGGTAGGTAAGAATGGCATAAAGATAGGTAATAATAATAATAAAATAAGTAATAAATCGAATAATAATAATAATGGTAATAATAATAAATATAGCTGCAAGCAGCAATGCGGGGCCCAAGCACCGTTTGACAGGGTCTAACAAGGTCTGACAGGATCTAACAGAGTCTGACAGGGTCTGACAGGGTCAGGGTCTAACCCTGTCAGAACAGACACATCAAAGACATATCAAAGGTTGCTAGGTGCGTTGCTAGGCACTTGACAAATTTCTGCAACTTTGACCTGCGGGTGCCACTAGACAGTTGGGGCTGGGGACCTATAAATTGCTGTGGGCAATGAGGAGACAGGCTGGAATGTGCATGCCAAATTTCACAACTTTTTACCAAACGGTTCTAGGGGCTGCCATAGACTTCCTATAGAATAGAAGTATAATAATAATAATCTTGAGACCAGAACATCAAAGGAAAGATCAAAGGGTTACTAGGCAACTTGCCTAGGCAACGGAATACAATTCCTATAGGGTGCCCAGCACCTTCGGTGCTGGGCCCCCTAATAAAAACAATGACAGGGAGAGTATTGAAAAAAAAACAATACTTGCACGTTGGAAAAACGAACCAGTCTCAAAACTAAGTCACAAAGAACTACTACATGAAGTGTCTCAAAGTTTACAAAAAGTACACAAAACTGCACAAGAGACATAACAAAATTTGTTACGTCTCCTGTGACATGCTGTTCACAGCCAGATCAGCAGGGGGCGTGTCCTTTCGTAGCAGGTGAAGGCCCAGGATTGGCCAGGCTCTGGGGCGATGCACCAATGAGCAGGAAGAGACCCAGAGCTTGAGACTTGCCTCGGGGTGTGAAGCTAACTGAAAGCACTGCTCTGTTAGAAGCTCTTTTACTCATTTTAGAGCCTTCTTTCGGCAATAAAACAAGTAGTTTTACTCACCCATAGCAGTTTGGTGTCAATTGGAGCAGTATCGCAGAACTTATGTTGAGCCGCTACTGTATAAATAATGATCCCGTATCCGTTTTGTTTTTTCTCATGAAAACACACATTCCCGATGTCCATGTACCATGACACTTTAGCACTTTTCAAATCACAGAAGATCGCCGTGTCAGCGTAGACTATTTAGTGGATTCCAAAACGGCCTGAAACTCCCTGAGCACATCGCAACAGAAAAGCACAAGTTCAGAGCGGTGTTAGCTTCTTTCGGACTAGCGGTGTTTGCACAGGTCAAACAGCTGAGTTCACGCACGTGAAACTTGCTCTCAATTTGTCCGTAAGGTTTCAGGCCGTTTTGGAATCTACTAAAACAATTTAGTCTGACACAGCGATCTTCTGTGATTTATGACGTGCTGATCCGGCAGCATGCTTGTGTTGTTTGGACACCCAAATCATCACGAGCACTTGCCGAAGGCGAACGGAGCCCAAATGTCCTTCTGCGGCTCATTCGTATTCAAAATGGCTGCCTCTGCATGGGGAAGATGCGACTATATCCAAGTCCAAAAGAATACTTTGATTTCATGATGGAAGTGAAAAGGCTTGGAAAACAATGTATTTTTGAATGGGTATCTTCAATTTCAGTAATTAACGGGTAAAAATCTTACACACTGTCCCTTTAATCTGTCTGAGTGTACTTTTAACACAATCTGACCAGAAAGATTCAAACTACAGCAGGTAATGATTTCTTCACTTAAACACGTCTCTCACACATAAAATTACAGTCATAAACTAGCTAGCATTAGCCAGGAGTTTTTCAGTTACACCTAAACAGGACCATGAACGCTCGTACTGACCACCGGCTCCTGAAAATGGGCTATATAAATCCATTTTGTATTTCAGACAATCTTAAAACATATTTGACAGTGTTTGCTAAAGTGTGTATTGTGTCACCATGGTAACTGCTTAACATAAAAGTAGAACCCCACCAGCGTGACTAACAGATGCATTCACACTAGATGGAGTGCAGTGAATGCTTTGCTTTGCTTGCCTAACCTCCATGGGCTAACAGTTTGACTTCAGCTCCTCATATTTGTCCATCTCCTGCTCATGGGCCTATAAAATATAAGGAACGAGGAGATTAGATCCAAGTCACGCTTTTCAATCTCAGAGCCAAAAACAAACAAACAAAAAAACAGCGTATTTACTTAATACAATACAATACAATTGATCACAAATAAAGTAAACTATATCTTCTGACTATTGGCAATTATTGTGGATTAGTCAACTATAGTAGAATTGTTATATTTTTGTTGACCAAAATTAATTAAAAAGTAATGATAATAATACACATGTTTGTCTTCTAAATCTTGACTAAAACTAATAATCATTTCAGTTAAAGGGACAGTGTGTAAGATTTTTACCTGTTAATTACTGAAATTGAAGATACCCATTCAAAAATACATTGTTTTCCAAGCCTTTTCACTTCCATCATGAAATCAAAGTATTCTTTTGGACTTAGATATAGTCACATAAAAGGGGGATCTTCCCCATGCAGAGGCAGCCATTTTGAATACGAGAGCCGCAGAAGGACATTTGGGCTCCGCCTTCGCCTTCGGCAAGGCTCGTGGTTTTGGGTAAACAACACAAGCATGCTGCCGGATCAGACGTCGTAATGGATCTAACACGTGTTTTGGACTAAATTGTTTTACTGGATTTTATTCGCTGGATCCTTACGGACAAATTGAGAGCAAGTTTATGGTGAAATACAGAGTTTGACCTGTGCAAAGCATTCTAAGGTAAGCTAACCTCGTTTTGTGCTTTTTCGTATAAAAGCCCCATGTGCTCAGGGAGTGATTGTTTTGCAGGGAAATGAATTGCATAGTCAAAAAGAGGAGACTGTAAGGTTTCATTTGATGTGTAGAGTGTCATGGTACATGATCGGGAATGTGTGTTTTCATGAGAAAAGAAAAAAAAAAATAACCGGGACCGCGTTTTATTTATACAGTAGCGGGTGACCCTCGAGGTCTGCCGTAGCTAAAACAGAAAGTGCAATAGCACCATCCACCTATGCACCACGAATCCTACACACTGGGGCTTTAAAGGTCGTATATTATGCAAAACTCACTCAAAATGCTCTGTTCCACCTTGTGATGTCATGTAGTGGTAGCTTTGACGTTAACAGCTACCTTTTACTTTTTGCTTAGGAGAGATTTACAATTCCAGAGCTGAAATGATCCAAATTATTCTAGTGAAGGTGTATGGAGTTTAAAAACACAGTGGAGGTAGAGCAGAACTCCAGGTGCGTTTGTGATGAGTAAACAATATACAGCAGTGTATCAGAAAAGAGCATAATACGGGCCCTTTAAAAGCCTCAGACCGACAGAATACAAATTTTGTCAAAATCATTTGGTTGACAGAAGTTTTGAAATCATTTTTACGATGCAGCTCTGATCCTGTTTTTCCAGAGGCTGACAGAGGTGGACTCCACTGACTCTCCACAGCCCATTGATCCAGCTCTAATCATCTGTGCTTTAACTACCTTATTATCATGGACAGTGAAGCTCTGCTATTCAGAACACGCGCTCACTTTAACACACTGTGGAGAGCTAATAAAGCAGGTCATCTGGATCAGGCATAACATTATAACCACTCCAATGAGGAAGATGAGGAAAACAGCTAATCTCTTTATCGTAGTAAATGTAAATGGGATATTGGCAGTTGGATAGTTGCATGTAAATGTGTTCTAAGTAGAATAACAATTATGCCATTGTAATGTTCATGTACATTAAAGGTCCCATGGCATGAAATTTTCGCTTTCTGAGGTTTTTGAACGTTAATGTGAGCTCCCCTACCCTGTTTAGCCCCCCCCCCACATGGTTAAAAGTTGCGAAATGTCTAAACTGAGCATTTGCGATCCTTTTCTGAGTTACAAAAAATCGGAGCTCAAACGGGCGATTTTGAACAAGGCACCTTATTGACGTCAGATCGAAAAAAGAAATGCAAATGCAGTTCCACCCCCGTCTGTCTGTACTCAGCGTCTCTGTAAATCACGCCCAGAGAGTTTGGACTGCGAATGCGCTAGGCAATGCAAAATGCGTTTCTTTATTTGCCTGGAGGCACGTCCGAGTGTTTCTAGGCTCGGAAGTCCTTTATCTGAGCCTCTGGACCTTTGAACAGCAGTGGTTTGATTTTATTTTCTGTGGAAATGTGTTTATTTTTCAATGAAACGCTTCAAATCTCTCCCCCGTGCAAAAACAAGGAAATGGATCAGCTGAGAGCTCAGAGCTGAGAGCGGAGAGTTTGGCCACGCCCCCACCCTATACTATAGGCCAGCTCTTTTCTCCTCATTTGCATTCAAGCAACAACGCCCAGAATAAAGTGTTTGAGAGAGATATTTATGACTCTTTCTCATCTTATCTCTGTTTCTCATGCACTGAGTGTTGATTTTGAAGAAGGATTCATTTACAGTATTAGGGAACCATTAAGGAGCCATATAAAAGCATCAAGAAGTACCATGTCATGGGATCTTTAAGGTTTGTAGGGCCAAAGGGTGATATTTAAACGGCCTATATTCTATCTATGTTATAATGTTGTTTCTTCATCCAAAACGGTCCGCGTAGCATTCATTCTTTTAAATTTCAATTAGGAACAAAAACAATTAAATGGGAAAATGGTTTGTTATTTCATTATTCCGTTTTGGTGTCAAACAAAAAAAACAGATTTCGACCTCTATTTCCAATATTTCAAGATTATTTCAAATAACACCAATCAAAAAACAGTCATTGTGCCTCTTTCAATTGTGATTTAGTTTATTCTCTCCCAGAAGTTATGCTGTATCTATCGAGATCCATGGGCTAAATACAAAGAGTTGTTTGGAGCAGGCAAGACACATGCAGAAATTTCCACCACACTGAAGCAAAATTAAATTAAGATGTGCTCTGAAATGAGTATTCAAAGATTTTGTAGAAAAACACAACCTAAGACACAAAGGATTGATTACCGATGCAGAGTTGGAAAGGGCTGTAATGAGCTCATTTTGTGGACAATCATGTCCTCTTTTATAGCGACATGTTTACTTCCACATCTTAGAAACTCATTGTTGAATTCCATGACAAGAAACAGGTGCCGGCTCGGTGATAAACTCCTTAGTTCAGTTGACACAGAATTCACATGTGGCGTGCCAAGCAGCAGAACTTCTGTAACATATAAACCAGAGAGAATAAAATATTAAAATTGAAATAGGCACCAAGACTCTTTTCAATTAAATATTGGAACTAGAGGTTGAAATATGTTTTTGTTTGACACTAAAATGGAATAATGAAATAGCAAACTGCTTTCATTGTTTGTCTTTCTTAATTGAAATTCACAAGAACGAATGGTACACAGACCAAAAACATACCTGGAGTTTTGTTTTATTTCATTCCCACATGTTTAACGCACACACCTTACATGTTTACAGAGTTGATATCATGTGGTAATACAGGAAGTACTCCACTGTGTTTTGAAACTCCACACACCTTCACTAGAACCGTCCGGATAATTTCAGCCCTGGAACTGCCAATCTCTACTGGACTAAAGGTAGCTAAAAGTTGCCATTAATTTGAAACCTACCACTTCATGACATCACACCTTGGAAGGGACTGTTTTGAGATGTAGACAGGCTAATAATAAAGAGTTACTCGAACATGTGTAAATGAAACAAAACACAGCTCCAGAAGTGTTTTTGAGGTGGCAACAACAGTGTGATGTGTCTAAACTAGGGGTGGGCGGTATAAACGGTATAAACGGTATGCGGTATAAATTTGGCCAACGGTAGAGATTTGGGTTATACCTTCCTATCGCGATAGTTCATTGCATCACCACAACAAGGAAGGAGGAAAAATCGCTGCGAGCAGCGAGCACATGGAGGTGGAGGAGCAGCGCAGAGATGAAAGAGTTCCGCTTTTTTTTCAGCCGCGGGCTCATCTGAATACGGGGGAATCGTCCAGTATTCAGAAACGAAAGAACGTGTCTCGTATTAAACTTCTACCGGTGTAAGCCACGAGCACGCGCAAGCCGCAAGCACGCGCAAGCCGCGAGCACGCCGCGAGCCGCGGCCCATTTCAACAGTACATGTGTACTGCAAACATCGTATTTCCCTGGTGATTGCCCAGGGACTCAGGGAAGCGCTCGAGTCATAGGAACTTGGCGAAGAGTTACAGGTATGCATCAGCACTGACACCGGCGCCAATGGTAAAGCAGTTTTATTTTCGATTTACATTGCCTTGTTCAAATTTTATACTGCTTGAAAGTGAAGTTACTTGTTTTATGTTTTTTACAATTACAGTTTTGCACAATACATTTTCTTGTAGTAATATTCTTGACGTTTATGTTATTTAATAGTTTAAAAAACAGCTTCCTGCTTGAATGCTTTTTCCATGTGCTCTGGTGACCATTAAGAAGCTGTTAATACTGTTAACAGTTAATACTGTTACATACCAAAGTATACCGTGATATATACCGTCTACCGTCTATGGTTCAAATTATACCGTGATATACATTTTAGGCTATATCACCCACCCCTAGTCTAAACTCATAAGAATCAAGTTCAATTAAAGGGACATTGTGTAGGATTCGTGGCACATAGGTGGATGGTGCTATTGCACTTTCTGTTTTAGCTACGGCAGACCTCGAGGGACCCGCGCGCCGCGCTGTCCCGTTTTTTGTTTTTTTTTCTTTTCTCATGAAAACACACATTCCCGATCATGTACCATGACACTCTACACATCAAATGAAACCTTACAGTCTCCTCTTTTTGAATATGCAATTCATTTCTCTGCACAACAAACACTCCCCGAGCACATCAGCACACAGCTTTTATACGGAAAAGCACAAAACGAGGTTAGCTTACCTTAGAATGCTTTGCACAGGTCAAACTTTGTATTTCACCATAAACTTGCTCTCAATTTGTCCGTAAGGATCCAGCGAATAAAATCCAGTAAAACAATTTAGTCCAAAACACGTGTTAGATCCATTACGACGTCTGATCCGGCAGCATGCTTGTGTTGTTTACCCAAAACCACGAGCCTTGCCGAAGGCGAAGGCGGAGCCCAAATGTCCTTCTGCGGCTCTCGTATTCAAAATGGCTGCCTCTGCATGGGGAAGATCCCCCTTTAATGTGACTATATCTAAGTCCAAAAGAATACTTTGATTTCATGATGGAAGTGAAAAGGCTTGGAAAACAATGTATTTTTGAATGGGTATCTTCAATTTCAGTAATTAACGGGTAAAAATCTTACACACTGTCCCTTTAAGTTAAATTATTTTAGTAATGTTTTTATAATTGCTTTTGTTTTTAGTTATTTTATTATTATCACTTTATTTATTGCTATTTTAGTAATGTTTTTATTGAGTTTTATTGATTTTATGTGCAGCACTTTGGAAACTGTTTCTGTTTATAAAATGTGCTATAGAAATAAAGTTGGATTGGATTGGATTAAATCAAAATTGTGTGGAGGCTATACTGGACTGAACTATGCATTGTGCTTTTGATACCTCTATAAATGCCCTGAAATGCCTTTTTACTATAAGTACTGTCACATTTGATATACGTATTTATTAAATACTGTTATTTTTGTATTGTAAAAATATGATTGCCGTGGTTAGTTTCCAATTGTCTAAAATGTTTTGAAATGATAATTCTGGTTAATAAAGTTCAAGTGTTTAAAGTCACATTATGTAACTTTTTAGTTTTTAGTAACTTTTTTTTTTTTTTTTCCCATTTTGGTCATGAAAAACGTCCTTACTCCTTCCTTACACCTTACTGTGAGCATGCACAAACTCTTATTCGGCCTGGGGAATGCCTGGGTTGTCCATGGAAATATGGAGATGCAGTTATTTAAAGGTCCCATGGCATGAAATTTTCACTTTCTGAGGTTTTTGAACGTTAATGTGAGCTCCCCTACCCTGCCCCCCCCCATGAAAGTTGAAAAGTAAAAAATGTCTAAACTGAGCATTTGCGATCCTTTTCTGCGTTACAAAAAATCGGAGCTCAAACGGGCGATTTTGAACAAGGCACCTTATTGACGTCAGATCGAAAAAAGAAATGCAAATGCAGTTCCACCCCCGTCTGTCTGTACTCAGCGTCTCTGTAAATCACGCCCAGAGAGTTTGGACTGCGAATGCGCTAGGCAATGCGAAATGCGTTTTTTTATTTGCCTGGAGGCACGTCCGAGTGTTTCTAGGCTCGGAAGTCCTTTATCTGAGCCTCTGGACCTTTGAACAGCAGTGGTTTAATTTTATTTTCTGTGGAAATGTGTTTATTTTTCAATGGAACACTTCAAATCTCTCCCCCCGTGCAAAAACACGGAAATGGATCAGAGCGCACAGCTGAGAGCGGAGAGTGGAGAGTTTGGCCACACCCCCACCCTCTACTATAGGCCATCTCTTTTCTCCTCATTTGCATTCAAGCAACAACGCCCATTATGGAGTGTTCAGAGAGAGAAAAATTACTCTTTCTCATCTTATCTCTGTTTCTCATGCACTGAGTGTTGATTTTGAAGAAGGATTCATTTACAGTATTAGGGAACCATTAAGGAGCCATATAAAAGCATCAAGAAGTACCATGTCATGGGGTCTTTAAGATACCACAATATATCATAAAACCTATATATCTCCATAGAGAATGCTCTGAAAGTTTGGATTTAACTTCCTATTTCCATTGAATCATGCAGGTGAGGTGGCACGTCCAGAAAGTTGCACACTGTCCATTTAATATTGGGACATACACACTACAGTTTTATTGCCTAAGGTTTATTGACATGACTGCCCTTGCTGCCGTCAACTTCAATATTTCTTTCTTTCTTTCACTATCTTCTTGATTTACATAACTTTGTCTGTATCTCACAACTGTACCAAATTCTTCCAAAATGCCCTGCTGTATCCATTGTACAAAACTTTTTTGTTTGAGCTATACTTTGCTTACAGTCTATCTACCTCCTTCTGCATGTCGGTAACTAGAATTCCCAATAAGGCCAAATGTGCTACCAAAAAACTAGCACGAAACACATCGGAGCAGTGCTTTTGTTCTTGGCTCTACTTTGCCTGGCTCCTACAGGTACCTGAGGGAGAGTGTGAGAGGAGCCATGCAAGTTTAATGGTGTTGGTTTGAGCAGCAGTACAAAGCCCACAGAGCTAGTTTCATGTGTCTGTGAATGGAGCAAGAGAAGGAAGAGGACAGGGCGAGGAGGGAAAACATGTCTCCTCGGCCCCGCTGTCTCACATTTGTCAGCTCTATCAGACCAGGTCACCCCAAGGCAGTTTTTGAAAGCACCAGGGAGATGAGGAGGCAGGAGGGGAGACAGAGGAGTAGTGATCTCAATCTACAGCTATGGGCCATAGCAGTGGTCCTTCTCAAAGCTTTCGCACCAGGACCAGTCTTTGCCTTCTACATTCTGTTTGAATCCAGAAGGGACTGGTACCGGACAAGAAAGGGTGAAAATCCTCTGTCCAAACTTGAGACCAGCCACCCACATCTGCTAATTTGCATCATATGTCTCTCAAATGCGGACAACATCTCCTCTCGAAACATCATAACATTCAGAACAAAATGTATAACTTCTTTGACCTGAGATAAATAATAGTTTGGTGCTTCGATTACTGTTTGAAAGAAAATCCAAGCTGCTTCTCAGTCCTTTATTTATTTATTTTATGTATAAGCAGCCATTTTTATTTTTGATATGAATGAACCGTGTGTCTCTCTGATTGTCCAAACTATGGCTTGTGGGCCAAATGCGGCCCTCAGCCAAATTTTTCTTGGCCCTCAGGCTTCCAGGTGAATTGGCCCAAATTACCTTGAACAGAACTTTTGACTGCAAGTTTTTTGAAAATCTACCTTGATAAGACAATATTTAATATTTATTGTGTAGGTTTGAGGATCTTAGCACGAATAAAGGACTGATAGCGCATTCTAAAGTGTTAAACATGCAGATATTTCAATTATTGACTGTACTGAGCACCAGTCTATGGCCCCCAATCAGCCCTCTACATAGTGTGTTTAGATATGTGGCCTTAAAAAAGTTTGGACACCCCTGATCTAAAGGAATTTCCCAAAAGACTCAAAATCAGCCTTTTATTTTATGATTGTTTTTATTTATTTATTTTAGATAAACATGTTAATTATAGTCAAAAGTTCAAAACTCCGTGCACAGCTTCCAGGTGCTGGTAACAACAGGAACATTGAATAATTCCAGGAAAAAAAAGAAGTTTGCCACACACTTGCTTGACTTTACTCTTATTTCTTTATTGGGCTTAGAACGCTTCTACAGCGTCATCAGGTTCGCCGGAGTAGTGCCAGGTGTGACTAAATACCATCCGGTCACATGTTTCTACACTTAAAGTCATATTTTTTCAATGCAATATATAATACATATATACAGTACAGTGGAACCTCACCTTACGAAAGACGCTACAAACGAATAATTCAAGTTACGAAACGCCTTCACGTTAAATTTTGGTCTCTAAATACGAAAGAAAATTCAAGTTACGAAACGCGAAATCTCAAAAATTCAAATAATGCGCGCTCAGCCACACACATTATACGCTTTTCTCAGACTGGATTTAAACTTTTCTCACATTTCTCTCTCATTTAAACACTCAAACTTTCATAGATTTTCAACAAAATTATTAATAGTGAAGTGTGGGGGGAAGGGGGAGGGCGGAGAAGTGTGCGCGGCGGGGACACGTGTGATAGCGCACATGACCCGGCGCGGGGCTGTGAGCACGAGACCCGTGCTCAAACCGTGCGTCCTCTAAACCAGATTTAAAGCAGGTCTAAACCAGGATTAAACCACTGCGGCTCTTGCCTGCGTTCGTTCATGTGCTCGGACTGCGTGTGGTCCCGAGGTGAGCACATCCCCTCCCCTCCTCGCTGCTCGCCTCAGCCGTGACTCGTGAGGTACACCGGTGCTGCTGCTAATAGCAGAGCTAGCACGAAACCAGGAAATAGACCCACATGCGGCGCTTTAATCCTGGTTTACGCCTGGTCTAGTCCTGGTTTAGTCCAGGTTTAGTCCTGGTCCAGTCCAGGTTTAGACCTGGTTTAGTTCTGGTCTAGACCTGGTTTAGTCCACGTTTAGTCCTGGGTCTACAGTCCCTTAGCCAATTAGGACGCAGAACACAATGTTACACTATAAAAAAAAAAAGTTACACTATAAAAAAACACACCTTGGAACGGAAAGAACAGGGCCTTCGAACGAATCAGGCTTTTTTCCGTTGAAATAGCTACTCAACTTACGAAAAATTCACGTTACGAAACCACTTCTGGAATGAATTAATTTTGTAAGGTGAGGTTCCACTGTAAAACAGACATAACATTCAGTGTCCATAATATATATAGAAAAAATGTTTTAAAATATCACAAGTAAACCTTACACCACGCTGACCAGTGCAGTCTTGTTAATTATAGTCATTTAACTCCAATCAAGGACATGCTTTGTTTAAAAGCATACCAAATGAAAATGAATGGATGTTTGTGGTGTGTTAAAATTATAACTGAAAGAATGACTCCAAACCTAAAGCGCTGTGTAACTTTACTGGTGACATGTGTAGAATCCCTCAGTCGTCCAGGTAGAATCCATGGCAAAAGGAGAAATTCAATCTGTCAACTGGACAAACGTTTATTTGGTCGAACACATTTAGCAGCTCATCCAAGCTGCTTCTTCAGTTCTGGCTAGAGTGCTGGTGGACACTGCTTATATCGGTCTGAATGGAGGAGCGAACTACATTGAAATTACTATGAAACTATCACACCTATTTGTTTTCAGTTAACTGATATAGGCAGTGTCCACCAGCACTCTAACCAGAACTGAAGAAGCAGCTTGGATGAGCTGTGACCATATAAACTTTTGTCCAGTTGACAAATTGAATTTCTCCTTTTGCCATTTACTGGTGACATGTAAGAAACTAGCTTGTCTCCATGGAGATGCAATTGATTTGCCTTGAATGTTCCACTGTATAGCAAAAAACACAACACTTGTGTTTACTGAATTCCAGGTGTTTTCTATTGATTGATTATTAAAGATCCCATGACATGGTACTTCTTGATGCTTTTATATGGCTCCTTAATGGTTCCCTAATACTGTAAATGAATCCTTCTTCAAAATCAACACTCAGTGCATGAGAAACAGAGATAAGATGAGAAAGAGTCATAAATATCTCTCTCAAACTCTTTATTCTGGGCGTTGTTGCTTGAATGCAAATGAGGAGAAAACAGATGGCCAATAGTAGAGGGTGGGGGCGTGGCCAAACTCTCCGCTCAGAGCTCAGAGCCGACAGCTGATCCATTTCCTTGTTTTTGCACGGGGGAGAGATTTGAAGCGTTCCATTGAAAAATAAACACATTTCCACAGAAAATAAAATTAAACCACTGCCGTTCAAAGGTCCAGAGGCTCAGATAAAGGACTTCCGAGCCTAGAAACACTCGGACGTGCCTCCAGGCAAATAAAAAAACGCATTTCACATTGCCTAGCGCATTCGCAGTCCAAACTCTCTGGGCGTGATTTACAGAGACGCTGAGTACAGACAGACGGGGGTGGAACTGCATTTGCATTTCTTTTTTCGATCTGACGTCAATAAGGTGCCTTGTTCAAAATCGCCCGTTTGAGCTCTGATTTTTTGTAACGCAGAAAAGGATCGCAAATGCTCAATTTAGACATTTCACAACTTTTAACCATGGGAGGGGGGGGGGCTAAACAGGGTAGGAGAGCTCACATTAACGTTCAAAAACCTCAGAAAGTGAAAATTTCATGCCATGGGACCTTTAACAACAAACATTCTTACTGTTTATAATATTTCTTTTTCAAGGTCACTTGTAACCTGACCTGGTACAGTCCTTCTTGACTCCTTTAAAGCTACCGTTTTTAAAAAGAATTGTTATATTCTCACATATCACCACTAGATGCTGTCTACGTTACTGCAGTCTGCCAGTGTTGGCCTGCCAGATGAAGACCAGAGAGCACAGGTAAGTCTGAACAAAGCCCAGGTGAGGGGAGGGAAGGACAGGTATCACATCCGCCGTCTACTGCTAAATAAACTTACAGATGCTTTAATGCTACATCTGCATGGATACAAGCATGTGGCGACCCTCCACCAGAAATTACATAATGGATCAGTATGAGCTCAGCTCTTTCTACAACAACACCTTTCCTTTATTTTGAAAGTGAGAAAAAAAAAAAAAAAAAGTAAAGAGATTTCAAGCATCAGTAGTGCATTTCACAAAGCTAACACAAAAACCCCAGTGACCACGGTAATGCACAGACTCTGATTGTTCTGCTCTAATGCAACAAAATCAAATCAGGGGACAAAGGAGCGGGCGCGGGACGGAGCGCTGTCTCTCACGCCGTGCTGAATTAACGCGGCGGATGACTTTTATGGCGCTGGCCGTGGTGCTGAAAGCCCTGGTTACTCAACGGACAATGTTGAACTTGGACGGCGCCAAAGAAGCGAGGATAAATCTCGGAGGGAAAATTAGCATTTCAGAGAGCTATTAGCTTTGTGTTGGCCCAGACTGACAGGGGCAGGGGTGGTCGGGGTAGGGGTAGGGGTAGGGGACGTGCTTAAATATAGCCTATTACCTCTATAAACAAATGTAGCTTTAATTAAAACTTCCACTTTAGCTTTCCTAACCGACAGCCACAGAAAAAGAATGCTTGGATCTGAACAGTCCAGTGGGTTACCTTCTAGGCTTAAAGGGACAGTGTGTAAGATTTTTACACGTTAATTACCGAAATTAAAGATACCCATTCAAAAATACATTGTTTTCCAAGCCTTTTCACTTCCATCATGAAATCAAAGTATTCTTTTGGACTTAGATATAGTCACATAAAAGGGGGATCTTCCCCATGCAGAGGCAGCCATTTTGAATACGAGAGCCGCAGAAGGACATTTGGGCTCCGCCTTCGCCTTCGGCAAGGCTCGTGGTTTTGGGTAAACAACACAAGCATGCTGCCGGATCAGACGTCGTAATGGATCTAACACGTGTTTTGGACTAAATTGTTTTACTGGATTTTATTCGCTGGATCCTTACGGACAAATTGAGAGCAAGTTTATGGTGAAATACAGAGTTTGACCTGTGCAAAGCATTCTAAGGTAAGCTAACCTCGTTTTGTGCTTTTCCGTATAAAAGCCCCATGTGCTCGGGGAGAGATTGTTGTGCAGGGAAATGAATTGCATAGTCAAAAAGAGGAGACTGTAAGGTTTCATTTGATGTGTAGAGTGTCATGGTACATGATCAGGAATGTGTGTTTTCATGAGAGAGAAAAAAAAAAAAACGGGACCGTTTTATTTATACAGTAGCGGCGCCCGGGTGACCCTCAAGGTCTGCCGTAGCTAAAACAGAAAGTGCAATAGCACCATCCACCTATGCACCACAAATCCTACACAGTGGGGCTTTAAGTGAGTCTCTGTGTAATGACAGTAGCTGATCTTTGTCCGAAATACAATATTATTTGACTGTATTGACGTGTTTGTATTATAATTGTTTTATTTATTATTCATGTTTCAAAAGGTCACATGAAGAGCGTTAGAGTCAGTCAAGTTAACAGTTCACAATTATTTTTGAAAGCATTCGCCTTCTTGTTTTCCATTACGTTTAAGAACGATTTGTGTCTTAAACATATGAATAAACGTTGTCACATTTGCATGGACTTTATCATAAGAAATTCTGTTGATGACATTTCCTCTAATTTACATTTTTTAAAAAAGTCTGCGCACTTGTTGACGTTGTCAGATAGAGTGAATTCATAATCTGAGGACATGTAGGCTCCCCGCTGGAGGATACTGAACTGCACTATTCACGGACTTCATACATATGCATGTAATCGTGGCGCGCTGCTTTTGGATCCAGGTGTTTAGAATAAATAAAAACACTTATTATGTTTTTATGTGTTTGGAAGCAGAGCTCACCTCCAAATGGAATCGTGAATTGTCTTGTTTCAGTCATAACTGTAAAGTAAATTGGAATGATAAAATATAATTACACTGGAGAATATTTGCATTGCTTTTAGTGTCTATTTTGAATGAAAAAGACATTATGTGCGTATCCTCCGTGGAGCCTGAAGAACAGGAAGGAAATGTTACCGACGAATTGTCATTTAAATTCAGCAAGAGGCAGTCTCCGTGAGAGGTTATATTATTGGCGGGCCGGCACACACACACACACACACACACACACACACACACACACACACACACACACACACACACACACACACACACACACACACACACACACACACACACACACACACACACACAGCTGCTCAGCCTTCCTCCAGCGGAGACTGACAGAAGCAGGACGAGCGCTCGGAGCTGCGCGCACCGTCACCGGCTTCTCCCCGCGCGTCTTTCCTATTCTCTGCCTCTCCAAAGCGCACAGGCTGTCGCGCGGTTTTAACGGAATGGAAAGAAGAAAAGAGGATAAAGTTTGAGAAGGAGCACAGACCACAGACACAGCGGGAAGGAGGCGCACAGGCGGGAAGTAGAAGTCCGAGGACAGCGCTGGAGTCGAAGGAAAGAGGGAGCTATGCGTAGTCCAGTCGTCCTGAGTGGCGCGTTGGAGCTGCAGCATGCTGTCTCTCTCTGGACTCTGGTGCTACTGCCTCGTGCCCGGGAGAGCTCCTCTCCTCTGCCTCACACCGGTGCTGCTACTGCTACTGCTGTCCTCTGCCTCTTCCTCCCCGGAGTCCTGTTCCCCGCGCACTCAGCCCTGCCACATCCTCTCCCGGATCGGATACAGTGTGCGCATGGGTGCTCTGCTGCCCACCCGGCAGCCCGCACGGATACAGAACGCTCTGAACCGCGCCCTGGCCAGCCTCCGGCACCAGAGCGCGGGGTCCGACTCCTCCAGCTCCTCCAGCGGGGCCACCACCACGTCGTCCCAGAGCCCCCCTCTGCTGCCCTATAATCTCACACTGGACATGCTGGCGCGCATCCCCACCGGAGGAGACCCGGAGTCTCTGTCCCGGAGCACCTGTCAGGACCTGGTGGTGCGGGGGGTGTCCGCGGTGCTCGCGTTCCCCCGGAGCAAAGAGGAACTCATCCAGCTGGAGTTTTTGTCCTCGTTTCTGGAGATCCCGTTCGTGTCCATCCTGGAGGATACAGAGCCCCTCAAGACCAAGGTATGGGCACAACTACTCTAAATGCGTGCGTTTTATTGAACCAATGAAAGAGCCGTTTGACTCAAAACTCAAGTTATTATTAGGAATCATTTGTAGTTTGAGATTTTGGCATAGGGTGATGTCGTTTTGCTCTTCAGAGAGGCTTTGTGGCAAATCTAATATTCAGACTTGAACTGGAACAGTGTACATATTTTGAAATGTTCACTCATCAATAACTTCTTGGTTGAGAGTGGTGTTTGAATAACGTGGAGACCTTCTGTTTAAAGGCAGTCCATAGTGCGGAAAAAGCCTCACAAAGCTCCTCGTTTGTATTTCTTCTAAAGTTGTTGCAAAGCCCAGAGCAGTGAAGAGGATAATGCAGCCTTGTCTTCTGCTTCCTGTGCTTTCACATCTGAAAGAGCCCCACACTGAGTCAGAGGAACAGGACTCCGAGTATCCTTGGCTGACCTGTGGCCTGTGGCAGACATTTTGATGTATGAGCTGCAAAACTAACTGCTTTTATAAAACTCTCCAAGTGGTAAACCCATAAAACTGAACTTCAATAATGGATCAAATCTTAGTTTACAAAAACTCAAACAATGATTAGAAAACATACTGTCTATCGCTAGTAACGTGAAATTAATATAATGACATTATTGTTCAGCCCAGGATAATCCAGGACCAAATAAATTCTAAAAGCAGATATCAACCAGGACTAAACCAGGACTAAACCAGGACTAAACCAGGACTAAACCAGGACTAAACCAGGACTAAACCAGGACTAAACCAAGACTATGTGGACCCAAGGGAAGTAAAGGGGATCCAAAATATAGAATAATGAAGCACTATAAACAGGAACAAACAAGGATCAATCAAAAATTAAACCAGGACTGAACCAGGACTTGGCCAGGACTATCATATATAACATTTCCCCTTCACCACTGCAAATCATCTGCCTTGTAGCATGCAGTTATCTTGGTATTGATTTGACTTATGATTTACACCTCACATTCACTCCAAAACTCTCCAACCCTTCTACAGCCTTGGGACGGCTACAAACCGATATACTGCCCCCTCGTGACTGAAGCTATGCTAAAAAGTAACAGCAGAATTTATAACTGCAGTAAAACTTTTAGAGGATCATTGGGAAAGAAAACGCTGCTTGGGTTGATCTTTGTCCACCAACCTGCCAACCTTCTCATGAATCTTTTATAAGGTTCACCCATGTTTGGCTTAGGCTCAAATCTTCTTTTTAGCCTTCACTCTCTCCTTAAGGCGCCCAGTTTGTGTTTCTGACAGGCAGGCTAAATGTGACATAGGATTGAGTCGGGCAACAGTTGACACCTCTCAAGGATGAATCTTTCAAATATTTCAGACGTTTCGCTGGAAAACGCCAAGCCTCCTGTGGATTCTGGTTCTTGGTTCATAAGTGTATGTTTTGCCTTGGCCTGTGTGTCTATTTGTTATTCTCAGCAGCAGGTGGGCTGTTTGGTAGTCAGTCTGTCCCAGGTTTGATCCCAGTGTATCCAGCGGAGCAGCAAATGTTTGATTCACAAATGTCATGTCTCCCACAGACTGGTCCAGAAGCCTGACAACCCTTCCCATTGTATAACATATAGATTTCCTATACCAGAAACAAGCTGCGCTCAGATGTGGAACAGGGAAAATAATAAGTGGAGTGTTTAAATGTCCTATATTACGCAAAATTGACTCTTGTGAGCTTTAAGCCATGTTATAATGTTGTCACCTCCTCAAAAAACATACCTGAAGTTGTGTTTTGTTTCATTCACAAGTTTAAAGGAAAATTAACGGGTTTTTTTTACAATCTCACCCATAGCAGTCTGGTGTCAATTGGAGCAGTATCGCAGAACTTATGTTGAGCCGTTCTGTTCTACTAATGATCCCGTATCCGTTAGCGTGAGTGCTCGGGGCATTACTTTGCGGTGTCCAAATAACACAAACTTTAGCACTTTTCAAATCACAGAAGATCGCTGTGTCAGGGTAGACTTTTAGTGGATTCCAAAACGGCCTGAAACCCGATATCCAGCTATAGTTTCATTTGATGACGTCATCAGAGAGGACAGTGCGCATGCGTGAACTCAGCTGTTTTGTAAACACCGCTAGTCCGAAAGAAGCTAACACCGCTCTGAACTTTACTTTTCTGTTGCGATATCGGGTTTCAGGCCGTTTTGGAATCTACTAAAAGTCTACCCTGACACAGCGATCTTCTGTGATTTGAAAAGTGCTAAAGTTTGTGTTATTTGGACACCGCAAATCAGTGCCCCGAGCACTCATGCTAACGGATACGGGATCATTAGTTGAACAGAACGGCTCAACATAAGTTCTGCGATACTGCTCCAATTGACACCAAACTGCTATGGGTGAGT
The DNA here is from genome assembly GCA_036785185.1 of Paratrypauchen microcephalus. Lineage (NCBI taxonomy): Eukaryota > Metazoa > Chordata > Actinopteri > Gobiiformes > Gobiidae > Paratrypauchen > Paratrypauchen microcephalus. The sequence continues at coordinate 531,263 of JAVJIX010000265.1, forward strand.
AAAACTACTTGTTTTATTGCCGAAAGAAGGCTCAGATTGTAAAAAAACGTTAATTTTCCTTTAAGTAATAATTTATTATTAGTCTGTCTACATCTCCAAAGCTTAAAATGCTCTGTTCCACATTGTGATGTCGTGAAGGTATCGTTTTCGAAGTTAACAGCTACATTTTACCTTTTACTTAGTAGAAATAGGCAAATCCGGGTCGAAATGATTTAAATGATTCTATTGAAGATGTGTGGAGTTTAAAAACACAGTAGAGCACGTCCTGTATTACAACATGACAACACAAAGTGGAACAGTGCGTTTTCTGTTTGAGAGACACATCAGGCTAAACATGCAGGATTTGTGTGTTAAACGTGTGTGAATGAAACAGAACACAACTGTTTGGGACCAAGAAACATTATAATATTATAGATCAGAAAACAGCGTAATATGGGCCCTTTAAAGAAGCATTCATGAAATAAGTTTCAGTGGAGAGTAACAAATATTGCAATCACGTACTGCAGTTAACAATAGAATGGCAGTTAATTAAGTAAAACAGCTCTGACAACAAAGGTCCCAACAGTGGCTGCTAAACTAAGGATAAATGCACAATTATCCTGGTTTGAGCTCAGTGTAGTCCTGATATACTGTAGACTTGGTTTGGTCCTGTTCTAGTCCTGGTCTAGTCCAGTTTAAAGGTCCTATATAATGAAAATGGACTCTTATGAGCATTATGCAATATTAGAATGTTATTACCTCCTCAAAAACAGACCTGGAGTTGTATTTTGTTTCATTCACACATGTTTGGGTAATTCTTTTTTATTAGTCTGTTTACATCGCCAAAGGTCAAAATGCTCTTGTGATGTCATGGAATGGTACTTTTCAAGTTAAAGGAAAAGTAACGTTTTTTACAATCTGAGCCTTATTTCGGTAATAAAACAAGTTGTTTTACTCACCCATAGCACTTTGGTGTCATATGGAGCACTTCCAGAGATGTTTTAGATTTGCGGTTAGCCTAGCGCGACTTATAGCCATAGCTCGGGGCATATAATATATTCCCCGAGCATGTAATATATGCCCCGTGCGGGCTCCAAATAACACAAACTTTAGCACTTTTCAAATCATAGAAGCTCGATGTCTTAGTCTACGATTTTGTTTGAGTCAAAAGTGGCCTGTAATCTGAGATTTAGTCATAGTTTACAGCTTTGCGTTTCATGTTTGGGTCCCGGGAGCTGAGAGCACAGTCCGCACATGCACACTGGCGTCCTCATCTACTCGAAACTATGGCTAAATCTCAGATTACAGGCCACTTTTGACTCAAACGAAATCGTAGGCTAAGACATCGAGCTTCTATGATTTGAAAAGTGCTAAAGTTTGTGTTATTTGGAGCCCGCAAACATGTGCCCCGAGAACTCACATTACGGAGATCGCAAATCTAAAACATCTCTGGAAGTGCTCCATATGACACCAAAGTGCTATGGGTGAGTAAAACAACTTGTTTTATTACCAAAATAAGGCTCAGATTGTAAAAAACTTTACTTTTCCTTTATCAGCTACATTTTACCTTTGTTTTACTGGCAAATCCAGCTGAAATGATCCAAATGATTCAAGTGAAGGTGTATGGAGTGTAAAAACACAGTGGAGCATGTCCTGTATCTGCCACATGACATCACAAGGTGGAACAGTGTTTTCAGTTTGAACTCAGCCTAAATACTAAATGTAATGTACTACTGTATATAAGCAGCTATTTGAGAGATATGTGGCCTTGACATATTCCTTATGCATTGGATGAAAATAAAATAGGAGGAACATCCACTTACACATGTCCAGTCGGGTTATTGTTGGATGAGAAACATTTTAGTCCAGATATAGAGTTGGTTTGGTCCACTTCTAGTCCTGGTCTAGCCCTGGTCTAGTCCTGGTTTTGTCCTGGTCTTGTCCTGGTCTTGTCCTGGTCTTGTCCTGGTCTAGTCCTGGTTTTGTCCTGGTCTTGTCCTGGTCTTGTCCTGGTCTTGTCCTGGTCTTGTCCTGGTGTTGTCCTGGTCTTGTCCTGGTCTTGTCCTGGTCTTGTCCTGGTCTAGTCCTGGTCTAGTCCTGGTTTTGTCCTGGTCTTGTCCTGGTCTTGTCCTGGTTTTGTCCTGGTCTTGTCCTGGTCTAGTCCTGGTTTTGTCCTGGTCTAGTCCTGGTCTTGTCCTGGTCTAGTCCTGGTCTAGTCCTGGTCTAGTCCTGGTTTTGTCCTGGTCTTGTCCTGGTCTTGTCCTGGTTTTGTCCTGGTCTTGTCCTGGTCTAGTCCTGGTTTTGTCCTGGTCTAGTCCTGGTCTTGTCCTGGTCTTGTCCTGGTCTTGTCCTGGTCTAGTCCTGGTTTTGTCCTGGTCTTGTCCTGGTCTTGTCCTGGTCTAGTCCTGGTTTTGTCCTGGTCTTGTCCTGGTCTTGTCCTGGTCTTGTCCTGGTCTAGTCCTGGTCTTGTCCTGGTCTAGTCCTGGTCTAGTCCTGGTTTTGTCCTGGTCTTGTCCTGGTCTTGTCCTGGTCTTGTCCTGGTCTTGTCCTGGTCTAGTCCTGGTTTTGTCCTGGTCTTGTCCTGGTCTAGTCCTGGTCTAGTCCTGGTTTTGTCCTGGTCTTGTCCTGGTCTAGTCCTGGTCTTGTCCTGGTCTTGTCGTGGTCTTGCCATGGTCTAGTGCTGTTTTAGTCCTGATCTAGTCTAGCTTGAATCCCAAGTTTACCAATTTTGTGTCAACGCACCCTGAGAGTCTAAAGAGTTGAAACTGGGTGTAACTAGAACAAAATCTGCATTGACAAAATGAGTGCTTATTATATCAGATAATGCATCAAGTAATTCAGGACAAAACTAAGCAAAATAAAGTACTGAAAAAGTTCTGAGCTAGGTCTTAAGGGACTGGTACAAGCCTCCTCTTAGGTACATGCCCTTTGCAGTGTATAAAGGCCACCGCGTATTTGAGAAATAAAAGAGCATGTAGCATTTTAAAAAAACATGTTTGTTCAATGAAAACAATATAAAAGGAACCACCAGCTACACCAGTGTTGTCCATGTAGAAACAACTGCTTGTTTTTAGGATCAGGCCCTTTGCGATGTAATATATAAAAGCAGCTAGTTGAGAAATAAATGAATTCATAGATATATTCCTTGTTCAGTAAAAAAGGAAAGGCCTGGTTGGGTGGGCGATATGCTAATAAATTCACCATGATTTTCTTAGAACCAGGCAATTTAGATTTTATCATGATGCATGCTTTTTTTTGGATGATTTATTCAGTTCTTAATGGGTATTTAAGCTATCTGCTGTTTCTGAAAGTTCACTCTTCACTGTGACCTGTCACTCACTCAGATGAAGACAGATGCTGACCAACAGGAGAAGTGGGTGGTGGGACGTGTCAAAGCTGCATTGAACAATATCCAAAAATGAGAACTTCGCACTTCAATCTCTTCAGACGGGTGCGTTGGAGGCGAGGGAGCAGGCCCAGAACACACAAGGAGAAAACAATCCCGCACTCCGTCTTACTTGCAAAATGAGAAGTTTATTAAGACATGCAGAAAAAGACAGGCAAAAAATCAGGCAAAAACTGTATTAAACAAAAGCAGAAAATCACTATTTAAAGGAGAATTAACGTTTTTTACAATCTGAGCCTTATTTCGGTAATAAAACAAGTTGTTTTACTCACCCATAGCACTTTGGTGTCATATGGAGCACTTCCGGAGATGTTTATATCTAACGTGAGTTCTCGGGGCACATAATATATGCCTCGAGTGGTCTCCAAATAACGCAAACTTTAGCACTTTTCAAATCATAGAAACTCAATGTCTTAGTCTACACTTTCGTTTGAGTCAAAAGTGGCCTGTAATCCGAGATTTATCCATAATTTACAGCTTTGCGTTTCATGTTTGGGTCCCGGGAGCTGAGAGTGAAATAAGATGTGACTCCGCACATGCGCACTGGCGTCCCCATCTACTCGAAACTATGGATAAATCTTGGATTACAGGCCACTTTTGACTCAAACGAAAGCGTAGACTAAGACATTGAGCATCTATGTTTTGAAAAGTGCTAAAGTTTGTGTTGTGTCATGTGCCCCGAGAACTCACATTACGGAGATCGCAAATCTAAAACATCTCTGGAAATGCTCCAAATGACACCAAAGTGCTATGGGTGAGTAAAACAACTTGTTTTATTACCGAAATAAGGCTCAGATTGTAAAAAACATTAATTCTACTTTAACGATATCACCAAAACTGCACATTGTATAAAGACATGAAAACTTCTGTGTACATGGTGGTGATCGGAGGTGGTGACGCAGATTGACAACCTCGTTCTGTCAATCTGTCCCAGGGCAGCTGCGGTTACAATAGTAGTTTACCGCCACTAAGTGTGGAGTGAATGAATAATGTGTCTTGAAAGGCGCTATAGCAATTCTGTGATTAAATGTCACTGGGATCAGATCACATTATTATCACCAGCTCTACTGCCTGGTACTCAGACTTTTGTTCAAACAGGCTTGTTGTTGGATGAGCACCATGCAGAAAAAACTGCATGTGACTGTGCCTGACATGTGGTCTCGACATGGTTCAGCATAAGAGTGAGAAAAGGAACTACAACACTGTGCAGTCTTGACAAAAACAAGACTCAAAAAGAACTGTAAATCTAAACCAGAACTGCTGAGCTGAGGCTAAACCAGGAATTGAACATCGAAAGATTTCTGAAGCCTGCATCCTACAAGTTGTGTACTTTCCCACCACGAGAACCACTGCTATAGCTGACTTGGATCTTTTCGAGTTCAATTTACACAGTCGGCACTGGGAAAAAGCAAAGATGAAAAGGCCAAGAGAAGATCCATAGTTTAACCAAAACCTTTGTACTGTTCAGAGTGTTTTCGTCAGAAAAGGATTGCTTCTTCGATGTCAATAAAACATGCATGAATTAGAAGTCAGCCTAGTTGACAAATGCGTCGCCAATGCCAAAAAGATAAGGGAAGACGGAGGAGAGGAGAGGAGGATGAGAGGATGAGGGAGGGGTGTGTCCGAGCCAGAAAGACTGTTTTGTATTTTTTTAACTGTGGGAGGATGAGTTGTGCCAAGCGGCGAGTAGACTGGGTCGAAAACAGAAAAACAAGCAGCTCATTCTTTCTACATGGCTGTTCAATAGTTATAAGCTCAAATTTTCATACATTTTTGTTGTGGTTGGTCCAAATGCAGCGTCAGCCAGCTCCAGACATGGCGATCACAAAGGACTTTTATTCCTGTGTGTCAGAATACTTAGTGCAGTGGGATGTGATGTGTTTTACATATTTGGCAACAGCTGTTTGACTGGGACCCAAAAACAGAGGCGGAAAATCCACTAAGGCATGAATTTAAGAAATAAGCAACATTTTCATAAAGGAGCACTGTGGAACGTTTCTAGTTTTGTTGTTCCATCTTTGTGTGGCATACCCAGAATCTCTCTATTTTTTATACTGCTTGATCAGTTTGGTTCCCATGCCATCAGTTAAAGGGACAGTGTGTAAGATTTTTACCCGTTAATTACCGACATTGAAGATACCCATTCAAAAATACATTGTTTTCCAAGCCTTTTCACTTCCATCATGAAATCAAAGTATTCTTTTGGACTTAGATATAGTCACATAAAAGGGGGATCTTCCCCATGCAGAGGCAGCCATTTTGAATACGAGCGCTGCAGAAGGACATTTGGGCTCCGCCTTCGCCTTCGGCAAGGCTCGTGGTTTTGGGTAAACAACACAAGCATGCTGCCGGATCAGACGTCATAATGGATCTAACACGTGTTTTGGACTAAATTGTTTTACTGGATTTTATTCGCTGGATCCTTACGGACAGATTTCAGACCAAGCTTATGGTGAAATGCTGAGTTTGACCTGGGCAGAGCCTTCAAAGGTAAGCTTTGTGCTTTTCCGTTTTGTGCTTTTCCGTATAAAAGCCCCATGTGCTCGGGGAGAGATTGTTGTGCCGGGAAATGAATTGCATAGTCAAAAAGAGGAGACTGTAAGGTTTCATTTGATGTGTAGATTGTCATGATACATGATCGGGAATGTGAATGAAGAAAAAAAAAAGTGAACGGGGGACCACGTTTTATGTATACAGTAGTGGCGCGCGGTTCTTGCACCGGTACGCGAGCTGTCGGCGCTACGGCGCGCCCGGGTGACCCTCGAGGTCTGCCGTAGCTAAAACAGGAAATGCAATAGCACCATCCACCTATGCGCCACGAATCCTACACACTGGGGCTTTAAGACAGAACCAGCATTTTTTTTGTGTTTATTTCAGTGATGCATGTGAAACAGAGGAGCTCATTGATCATCTATCATTTACAAATAAAATGACATTTCTTTCACCTCAGATGATCAGAGTGTAGTGCTTTGCTCATTGATGTTTTTCAGTCCTTTTTTCCTTTGTTTTTTCCCTTAGCCAGCCATATTTATTTTGATACGGACATGGATTCATACTTGAGGATTGAGGATGCCTCTCCACAAACCTAACCTGTAACTCTGCCTGTTTGTGCCATGCCGAAGCAAGGTTCTAATTTGACAATGCCAAATGAAACTTTCATAAAGGAAATATTCATAAAAATCTTGGCAGTTCAAAAGTTTGAAATGCTGGAGCATTTCCCTTTAGTGAGATGGGGTGCTCAAAGTTGCTCATTGTTGCATCACGATAATCAACATAAAATAGCAGACCCAATTAGCTCTAGACTTTGAACCGGACCACAGAAGCATGTAGTTTTGAAGAGCTCCTACAGAAGAACCCCGTTTCAATACCCCTTTTTGCATGGCATGATAACAAGACTTTAATGGGACACTGGCATTACACACATTTCAATTACAGCGCTGTTTTATAATGATAAAATCTGCTTTTGTTACAGATAAGAAAGACCTTTCACATTTGTTCGACTAATTTTACACTGAATTATATATGCACCAATCCAGCTCTTTCAGTTCCGATCAGTACCTGCCAATAGATAACAAAACTGATCCAAATGTTATTATTTTTCAATTTACTATGGAGCTACACTATAAAAACAAGCTCAGTCCTCAGCAAATATCACAATACTGATTGGATACTGATATCAATGACTTGTGTAATGAAATGCATTGAAACTCCTTTACTACCAAGTATTTAACCTTGATGTATACAGTAGATGTGTGTAGAATCCCTGTCGTCAGGTAGAATCCATGGCAAAAGGAGAAATTCAATTTGTCAGCTGGACAAAAGTTTATTTGATCGAATACATTTGGGAGCTCATCCAAGCTGCTTCTTCAGTTCTGGTCAGACGCTGGTGGACACTGCCTATATCTGCCTGAAGGGAGGAGCGAACTACAATGAAATTACTCTGGGACTACTACACCTATTTGTTTACAGTTTCTGTTAGTTAGCTAGGCCTATTAAAGGAAAAGTAACGTTTTTTACAATTTGAGCCTTATTTCGGTAATAAAACAAGTTGTTTTACTCACCCATATCACTTTGGTGTCATATGGAGCATTTCCAGAGATGTTTTAGATTAGCGTTATGCTAACGCCGTTAGCCTAGCATGATTTATAGCCATAGCTCGGGGCATTCCCCGAGCATGTAATATGCCCCGTGCGGGCTCCAAATAACACAAACTTTAGATTCAAACGAAATCGTAGATTAAAGACATCGATGTCTTTAGTCTACGATTTCGTTTGAATCAAAAGTGGCCTGTAATCCGAGATTTAACCATAGTTTCGAGTAGATGAGGACGCCAGAGTGTGCTCTCAGCTCCCGGGACCCAAACATGGAACGCAAAGATGTAAACTATGGCTAACGGCGTTAGCCTAACGCTAATCTAAAACATCTCCGGAAATGCTCCATATGACACCAAATTGCTATGGGTGAGTAAAACATCTTGTTTTATTACCGAAATAAGGCTCAGATTGTTAAATTTTTTTTTTACTTTTCCTTTAAATATGCAGTGGGAGTGGAGTGTGGGGTCTTGTTAGCATAGCCATTCAGGGCCATAATGGGTGTTTCACACCTCTAGACCTGACTTGGCTGCCCTATTTTTTATATGTGTCCACCAGCATTCTGACCAGAACTGAAGAAGCAGCTTGGGTGAGCTGCGAACCTTATTCGACCAAATAAACTTTGTCCAGTTGACAAATTGAATTTCTCCTTTCGCCTTGGTGTATAGAACTAAAATATAAACTATTTATTTAAAAAAAATTACAATTTTATTAATCTGCTTTACTTTACTTTACTTTACTTTATACTTTTCCATATTTCAAGTTTCTTACAATATATCGATATTTCATTATTGATCCTGCCAACATCAGCCAGCACTGCTCTTGTATTTTTAATAAACTTGATTAATGTTGCAAATCCATGGCCCACTTACTTGCTTTGACCATTCTGCCATAATGCAAAAACATAGACAACAAGATAATAAGACAAGCTAATACCCACAAAACTGCAGTCTTGACTGAACGCAGACTTCCCTTTCAGCCTGTACTACGCTCTGTAACGTGCACTAAACATTCTCATGTGGACAATAAAACTCCAGTTTAATCAATAAGCAGCCAATTAAAAGTCTCCAATCAATACAAAGCATCCAGCCAAACTTAGACATTTTCTGTTTGTCAGTCTGGAGATTTACAACCTTTTTTTTAACCACAAATTGACCCGTGTCTATTGAAAGAAGCTCGCTGTAGCTCACTCAGTACCAAACGATCTGTCAACGCCATTCTGTGCCATTTTCTGATATTACCTACTGTCACCCAATGGGTTAATCAATAAACATGTCAATAAACATCCAGCTTTAAAATCATAGGGAAGACCGCAATGCATTGTGGTTATCTGCTTCTCCCGTGGGTTCAGCAAAGCATTGTGGGATGTAAATAAAAGGAGGTGAACAGGATGGTAGCGTTCACAAGGCAACAGTGACAGGTGGGCGGGGTCAACAGCATGGTCAATTGTTTGGGGTATTCTCATTGGCTTAGCCGCAAACAAAAAGATATTGTTCTAATTAAAATTTCTATTTGCAAGCAAGAGTCAGGGGGAAAGCCAAACTCCAGAGGGGAATGTCATGAACAAAACAAACATGGCTGCCAAAAAACTGCCGAAACCATCGCACAATGCAACAGAAAAGAGAGATTTTATTCGTTTTGGACCGGGGAAGTGAGTTTTCTCAGGAGCACTTGAAATTGTGCTGATTTTTCTGCTGGGTATCGGGAAAGGGGCCCAGTTTCTCTCCAGCTTCGAGTTTGTACATCCACCCTGGACATCGGAGCCAAGAAGATGCACAAACCTGTTACACTACAACAGGGAGATACAGATCAAATGATCAAGAAACTGTTTGGGAAAATGGTCCAATGCCAGGAAACGTTACAGAGCATATGCTTTCTGCGGCGGAAGAGAGAGCAAAAGCAATTCAAACAGGGTCACGCAAACAAAGGAGTCATTAGGATTGGCACAGTGTTCTTTGTGTACGGTGGCACAGGATTATTTAGTTCATTTTGAGGACTAAATTAGGACATTCTCAGGAAAATAGATAAATTGTACTACAAATAAACAGTATGGGAAGAATACCATAACACTCACATTAAAGTTTATTTTATAATAATATATGCCATTATTTGACTCAATCTTGGTATAGGGGCAGATGATTATGGAGTACAGGGCAGGAACAATACTGTAATAATTGCATTAAAATGTATTTATTATTAGCATATTCATTACTTGGCCTAATTGTGGTACAATGACACATAATTCTTTAGTTCAGGATTTAGGACGTTCAGCGGTAGTAGCTCAGTGGCAGAAGATACATCAAGGCCTGTTGTGACGTGGGCCGTCACCACCCGCAGGAGGATTCATGGGGGCTGGAGGGAGGATTCATTGTGTTCTGGGCAGCAGATCTGCTTGGACTGCTGCCCCCGTGACTCAGAAAATGGAAAAGCGGAAGAAGGTGAATGAATGAACAGGAAAAGAGCTAGACTGAAGTACACCAAAGTATTACTAATACACAGTGCAGGAAGAATACATTAAGACTTGCATTAAAGTGTATTTTATAACATATTCTCTTGTAAATTTGAGGACTAAATTAGGATGTTCATTGAAATAGAGTTAGATTGAAGTACACCAAAGTACTACTACTACTACTACTACTACTACTACTACTACTACTACTACTAATAGTAATAATAATAGTAATAATAATGTTCATTCATTCATTCATTCATTCATTTTCTTCCGCTTTTTCCATTTTCTGGGTCGCGGGGGCAGCAGTCCAAGCAGTGTTCTGCTGCCCAGAACACAATGCACCAGCCCCCATGAATCCCCCCGCGGGTGGTGGGTCCACAGGAGGACGGCTCACGTCACAACAGGCCTTGATGTATCTTCTGCCATGGGGGCTACCAGTGTCCACAGACACTGGGGGCAAGGTGGGGTTAAGTGTCTTGCCCAAGGACACAATGGCAGCGCTCATATGTGGGAGCTGGGATCACATGCTGTCAACCCGTCAAGAATAATAATGTATTTTATTTAAAAGTACCTTTCTGGGCACTCAAGGACACCATGCAAACAACAATTAAGACACATAATTTAAAACAATCAAACTACTAATAATATTTCAGTTAAAATTATTTTGAAATATATTCCATTTTTCATAACTTGGCCAAATCTTGGTACAATGGCAGATAATTATTTAGTTCATTTCAGGACTAAATTAGGATGTTTACAGGAAAAGAGCTAAATAAAGTACATAAACTACTAATGATACTATATTCAATATATTCCATTACTTGACTCAGTCCTGGTACATGGCAGATGATTATTTAGTTCACTTGAGGACTAAATTAGGACATTTACTTGAAAAATGTTAGATATGTGTCATCAAGTACATCAAAGTACTACTAACTAAGGGGAAGAATACTTACTATATACTTACAGAATACTGAATAACTGCAATTTAGTGTAATTTCTAACATACTGTATTTCTAACATTCATTTTACTTGGCCCAATTAGGGTACAGTGTCAGATTTTTTTTCCCTTTCCTTTGAGGACAAAATTAGGGAGTGAAAGAGGACTGAAAAATAAATCCATACGTGAAATACACCAAATACTACCGAACAGAACACGGAATCCTTGGGTTAAAAAGTGTTTCATGCTGGCTGGACCTGCGTTCACTACAAGAGCGCTGTTTTCTATTTCTCCCACTACACCCTGCAGTTGGAAGTAGAACTGTGTGATTGGATCCTTGAGGTAGGTTTATTTTTGTATTTACTTTATTTATGACACAGAGACAGTGCACAATATGCATTATCCTATACTTGCATTGTGAAAAATACTACCAAAAGATATATTAGCAGTACCAGAAGCAGTATCTCAAAATATCTATTCTGACTATATATTTTCAGTCATTTCCTTAATATAATAATGTCTTATAGTATAGTAATGTCTTGATATTGTGATAGTACCATTTGTATTACACATTGCTGTTAAATTTTCTCTGAAAGATCCCATGACATGGTACTTCTTGATGCTTTTATATGGCTCCTTAATGGTTCCCTAATACTGTAAATGAATCCTTCTTCAAAATCAACACTCAGTGCATGAGAAACAGAGATAAGATGAGAAATAGTAATTTTTCTCTCTCTGAACAGTCCATAATGGGCATTGTTGCTTGAATGCAAATGAGGAGAAAAGAGATGGCCTATAGTAGAGGGTGGGGGCGTGGCCAAACTCTCCGCTCTCAGCTGTCCGCTGTGCGCTCTCTGATCCATTTCCGCGTTTTTGCGTGGAGAAGAGATTTGAAGCGTTCCATTGAAAAATAAACACATTTCCACAGAAAATAAAATTAAACCACTGCTGTTCAAAGGTCCAGAGGCTCCGATAAAGGACTTCCGAGCCTAGAAACACTCGGACGTGCATCCAGGCAAATAAAAAAAACACATTTCGCATTGCCTAGCGCATTCGCAGTCCAAACTCTCTGGGCGTGATTTACAGAGACGCTGAGTACAGACAGACGGGGGTGGAACTGCATTTGCATTTCTTTTTTCGATCTGACGTCAATAAGGTGCCTTGTTCAAAATCGCCCGTTTGAGCTCTGATTTTTTGTAATGCAGAAAAGGTTCGCAAATGCTCAGTTTAGACATTTCACAACTTTTAACCATGGGGGGGGGGCGTAAACAGGGTAGGGGAGCTCACATTAACGTTCAAAAACCTCAGAAAGTGAAAATTTCATGCCATGGGACCTTTAAAGGACACCTGTTCTGCAAAATTTACCTTTCAGAGCTTTTTTAATGATTTTATAGTAGTTTCCGCTTCTCATTTTCCCTCTCAAAGTTGTTTTAAGGAGTGATTCATGCATGTTTGAACAATTTGTAATCTCTTATTTTCAAGATGCTACTTTCAGCCATTCAGCACCCGGGCATACACCCACTGCTCTAAGATGTTTTTGTTGCAAATTATTATTCACGGGTGTCGTAGATTATAACTTTATATCAGACACAAAAGGTCTCCTTTAAATGTTGTTGTATATAGTGTCTGTAAACTGGCCCCACCACGGCTTCATACAATACACGTCATGTATGAATAGTTAAAAGTACATTGTGTAATCTTTTTGATTGGAGGTCCGTCACCTGCTTGTTTCTATGGATATGTTATTGCTCTGCTTAAAATGTTCCACAGTATAACATTAAACAGCTCCATCTTACATGTATTAAATTGGTTTCATAAATAGAAGGTAGAAATGTGGTTTTATAGCTCAAAGATACCTAGAAAACCAGACATTCTGACTGTTAGTGGTGTTGCCTCTTCACAGACTTGACCTGTAACTTGGTCTGGTTTGGTCTCCATGGTGATACAAAGGTTTAATGCCATGCTGAAACAAATTCCAAACAAATTACAAAAAAAGCAATAACATCTCCCTGGGGAAAAAAAGCATTTGATGGACCATCTACCAAAAAAGTCACACAAGGCACCTTTAAATTTCACATACCAAATAATAATAATAATAATAAATCAAAGTTATGAATATGTCCTTGCTTCTAGACTCCATCACCAAAATCTAGCGTAGCCATGTTGCTTTTCCTATACATCTCATCTTATAGGTGCGCTTATAGCCTGTGGGAAACACATTGGGTATTGGATTATGGCTGTGATGATGACTAATGATGTTTGTTTATAGGGAGGCATCTCTGGTCAAGGTGAGGCCCCCAGCTTTCTTCCACATACTTACAATAATTAACTTTGAAAGCAAAAGAACATTATCAGAGCTTTGTGAATTAAAACGTCCAATACAGCCTCCTCTTTGACCTTCTCTGAATGTGCTTATGCTTGTCTAAATGTCAATTGGATTCCAACAAAATTCAGTTTTGTCTTTGTCCCTAGTACCATGAAGTATTACGTATTATATTTAAGAAGAAGCCAAATAAGTAAGTAAAGATTATACTTTTTAAAACCAGTGTTCACAGACAGCTTATTGCATAAAACCCCCTTAAAATATACTGTTATATATTGGAATATTCTGTTAGCAGGCTTGCCTCTTCACAGATCTGACGTGGGCTACCTGCTTGGCGTAGATAAACATGGATATGTTTAAAGCTTTAAAGCCCCAGTGTGTAGGATTCGTGGCGCATAGGTGGATGGTGCTATTGCACTTTCTGTTTTAGCTACGGCAGACCTCGAGGGTCACCCGGGCGCCGCTACTGTATAAATAAAACGCGGTCCCGTTTTTTTGTGTTTTTCTCATGAAAACACACATTCCCGATCATGTACCATGACACTCTACACATCAAATGAAACCTTACAGTCTCTTCTTTTTGACTATGCAATTCATTTCCCTGCAAAACAAACACTCCCCGAGCACATGGGGCTTTTATACGGAAAAGCACAAAACGAGGTTAGCTTACCTTAGAATGCTTTGCACAGGTCAAACTCTGTATTTCACCATAAACTTGCTCTCAATTTGTCCGTAAGGATCCAGCAAATAAAATCCAGTAAAACAATTTAGTCCAAAACACGTGTTAGATCCATTACGACGTCTGATCCGGCAGCATGCTTGTGTTGTTTACCCAAAACCACGAGCCTTACTGAAGGTGAAGGCGGAGCCCAAATGTCCTTCTGCGGCTCTCGTATTCAAAATGGCTGCCTCTGCATGGGGAAGATCCCCCTTTTATGTGACTATATCTAAGTCCAAAAGAATACTTTGATTTCATGATGGAAGTGAAAAGGCTTGGAAAACAATGTATTTTTGAATGGGTATCTTCAATTTCAGTAATTAACGGGTAAAAATCTTACACACTGTCCCTTTAAATATTGTCCATTTCTATAGTAAAATACTACTAAAGGCCCATCTTCCATATTTCCTTATAGTGTCTCTTTTTTGTGTTTAATGGGAGTTTTCTTGGCGTAGGTTAAACTCAGACTCACAGTAAAAGGAGAAAGGGTCAGACTGGACCAGTTTGTTGTCTCCTCTGTGCTTACTCAGACAGAAGTGCACGGACCAGGAAGTGCCTATCCCCCACAACCTACTTAAGCTAATGAGATGATCCAGTGTGACCCCTGACTGTAAATCTGCATGCATTCATCAGTGAAGGAACAGGAGTAAAGGAGAGAGGAAGAGAGGGAGAAGAGGTTAGGAGAGAAGGAGAGAAGTGACAAGAGTAGGAGATGAGGAGAGGCCAGGAGGGGAGAGAAAAGGAGAAGAGAGGAGAGAGGCACTAGGAGGTAAAAGATGAAGAGAGAAATTGGTTTGAAAATCCTACTACGGTGATAAGAGGCATTTAGGCAGGAGATAAGAGGAGGAGGAGAGGAGAGGTAGAGAGGAAGAAAGAAGGAGGAGGAGGACAGGTAGAGAGGAGGAAAGAAGGAGGAGGATAGAGAGACTGGGAGGATCAAGGTGAAGAGAGAAAGAATAAATAAGTTTGAAAATCCCACTAGGGTAATAAAGATCATTTAGGCAGGTTATCTGTTCATTAGTATCAAAGGTGTTTAGGCTCTGGCTCTATCTCGCAATGGTAGCAAGCTGGAAATGACCATCAGGGAAGTCCAAGGATTTTTGCATATTAACTACCACTGTGTAATGTGTGGCCAGAGTGTGGCGGAAATAATATCGGGGGTTTCGCCAGCTGCTTGTCTCCATGGAGATGTTATTGCTTTCCACAGTAGGGCATTAAACCTATATTTCTTGCATTTGTTCAGTTTCAGGTGTTTAAATTGCAACATTTGTACCATAGACTGTATATGTAAATGGACATAGTTAATAGGGGTGGCACGGTTCACAAAATTCACGGTTATCACGGTTTAAGGGTCACAGTTTTCGGTTCTGGTTCTTATTGGTTTCTTTCAAAATACACCTTATATCTATTTATCTTAATAATCCACAATAACAGGATATAACATTAAAAATGTTATAATATTATATAATAATCTAATGTAATATAAATCTTAATACAATGTAATAATCACACAATCTGAATTTGACATGACTTTAAGCCCATTATTGGAACCATCTCTCCGATCTGGTGGCACTAACTATGTCACCTGCTGTTGAAAAAACCCTTTCACTGGATATTGAAGAAACATAAACAAAAGTACGTGTCTCGTATTAAACTTCTACCGGTGTGCGGGCCGCGCTTCGTCTGGAGCTGCGGACACCGCACGGCACGTCAGCAAGCGAGCGCAGCTCTTTCGCATGTGTAACGTGTATCACAGGGCAGGTTAAACTTTATAAAACACCCTATCTGTCTGTGCCTCACTTACCGCCTTTACCTCCTCCTGTTAGCTTCCCTGATAGCGCATAAGCTCCCTCCTCAATGCCTCTGATGAGAGCGCATTTCGGCGGCGGCGTGGGAGGGGGGTGTCCGTGACTTTCCGCTTTTCCCCAGACACTGGACTTAAATGACACTGGTGCATCCTCTATGTCCTTGCCGCTATCTCCACTCTCACTTGCCATTTCTATCTAACTTTATTTACCGCACTCATTCATCTTTCTCGCGAAAGGGAGAAGTTACATCCGGGCATGCCAGAGGCAAGTATACATTGCGCATGCCCGGAACCATCAGGTGCGCACCAACGGTTCATCGTGACAAGCGAACCGAACGGTTCGTCGGTTTTTCATGAACCGTGCCACCCCTAATAGTTAACCTGCAAGCCGCCGCGTTCCAAGTAGGAAGTGAGCATAGGCACGCGTCTGGCTCCATCGACTCCAGCTCCAATTCATTTTGTACTGAAAAAAACATCCTCCCTCTTTGTAACTGCTGCTCTCAGGCTTGTCATTTTAGTTTTAAAATGTTTGTGTTTTTATTTTGCTATTTTATCTGTAAATCAAATCCTATTCCTAATATGGAACTCAACTCCAAATGATAATTGCTAGCCTCTTTGAGCTTCATTTGACTAGAGCCAAACGCTAAGGGTAACGTCACACTCCGGTCTATGATTAATACTATAAGCGTGCACGCCTCTCCAGACACTTGATCTCAACTCAACTTTGCCTAGTGGCTTCATATACATGCCTCCATAGACATACTTTGGAACATTTTCTATGAGATCTCCATGGCAACAAGCAGGTGTCCAGAAAGGTTAGTTAATTCACCTTTAATAGTTTGTTCTAAAACTTAGAAATTAGTGAAAAAAAGAAATAAAAAATGAAATAAGTCATTACATTAGTATATAAGTATTGGTAAAACTGCATAGCCTTGGCATCCAATCATACTTTTTTACCCACTGGGTCTTGGCTCTTTCACTGAATTGAAATAGCTGCTTATCTTAATGTGGCAGGCTCAAACCAATGTTTCAGAATATATTTAGGTGTTATTCACTGATAATTGCATAATATTGATCCACTGACCATAATCCAGTATATAGAATCACAGAAACATTGCCCAGTCCAAAGTGTCCCAATGAGATGACGCATTAGCTGTGCAGTTAGCAGGTATCATTTATTGTATGTAATTGAAAGTCTACCCCATCTCATTTTAAATAAAACCCAGTCATTTTGAAGCACGTCCAGAGCCAAAACTATTCAACTCCTCGCTGATAACGTCGCAGAAAATTATTTTGCGGATCATGATTTGTGCCCTGGAAGCAAATTAGCGAGGGGGAGCTGGGGAAATGGCTCCTCCGATTCTCCGACGTGATTAGGTGAGGATGTGGTATGGAAAATGTGTGAATTCATTATTTGTCATTCTTCACACTGCTCGCAAAGTGCAGAGTAACTTTCCTCCACCTGCGTTTAGTCTGAGCGCACCCTGAAATTACCTTATTACAGAACAGGGCTAAGCTTCGCAAAAGTCAGACAAAACTTCTGTTCTTTCTTTAATGTTTAATACTGTTGGGAATAAAGAGAAGTGATTTATTTATTCATGTTTCACAAAGGCCGGTGTCTTGCTTTTATAGAGGAATAAAGAGCTATAGCCTTAGAGGACTTTGCACTGTGTAGTCCAAACACAGTGGTACCTCACCTTACGAATCACCCAACAAATGAAAATTTCAAGTTACGAAACGCCTTCACGGTAAATTTTGGTCTCTAGATACGAAAGAAAATTCAAGTTACGAAACGCGAAATCTCAAAAATTCAAATAATGCGCGCTCAGCCACACACATTATACGCTTTTCTCAGACTGGATTTAAACTTTTCTCACATTTGTCTCTCGTTTAAACACTCAAACTTTCATAGATTTTCAACAAAATTATTAATAGTGAAGTGTGGGGGGAAGGGGGAGGGGGAGAAGACTGCGCTCTGACACGTGTGTGATAGCGCAGCATGACCCGGCGCGGGGCTGACAGCAGGTCTAGACCAAGGTCTAAACCTGGACTGGACCAGGACTAAGCCAGGACTAAACCAGGACTAAACCAGGACTAGACCAGGTGGATTAAAGCAGCGAGGAGGGGACTGCGCGCAGTCTGAGCGCATGAACGCATGAACGAGACTCATGCAAGAGCCGCGGTGGCTCCTCTAGACCTCCTCTAGACCTGACCAGGTCTAGAGGAGCCGCGGTGGTCTGGACTAAACCAGGACTAAACCTGGACTAAACCAGGAGGAGCCGCGGTGGTCTGGACTAAACCAGGACTAAACCTGGACTAAACCAGGAGGAGCCCACGGCTCTTGCATGGGTCTCGTTCATGCGTTCATGCGCTCAGACTGCGTGCAGTCCCCTCCTCGCTGCTTTAATCCACCTGGTCTAGTCCTGGTTTAGTCCTGGTTTAGTCCAGGTTTAGTCCTGGTTTAGTCCAGGTTTAGTTCTGGTTTAGTCCAGGTTTAGTCCTGGTTTAGTCCAGGTTTAGTCCTGGTCCAGTCCAGGTTTAGACCTTGGTCTAGACCTGCTATCAGCTCCGCACCGGGTCATGCTGCGCTATCACACGTGTCAGAGCGCAGTCTTCTCCCCCCCCCCCCCCCTTCCCCCCATACTTCACTGTTAATACATTTTATTGAAAATCTATGAAGGTTTGAGTGTTTAAACGAGAGACAAATGTGAGAAACACACAGAACACAATGTTACACTATAAAAAAAGTTACACTATAAAAAAAAAACTTGGATCGGGGCCTTGGAACGAATCAGGCTTTTTCCATTGAAATAGCTACTCAACTTATGAATTTTTCACATTACGAAACCACTTCTGGAACGAATTAATTTCGTAAGGTGACGTACCACTGTATCATTTTTACACTAAACATTGACACTCATACAGTAAAGTTGTGCTTTAGTGGCTCTATTTAACCAAGTTACAGGTCGGATCTGTGGAGAGGCAACCCCACTCGCAGTCAGAATGCCGTTTTATAGGCACCTGTAGTTGAATAAATTTTACAGTGGAACATTCCAGGCCGAGCGATAACATATCCATAGAAACAAGCAGATGATGGACCCCTAACAAAAAGTTACATAGTGTAACTTTAATACAGTATTGAATTAAAAAGAAGTGATTTATTTATTTATGATTCACAAAGGTCAGTGTTTTTCTTTTAAAAAGATATAATGAGCTATAGGCTTAGAGGAAAGAGGAGAGATTACACTCTGTAGTTCTAATATTATTTTTACACCAGATGATGACACATAAAATTGATTTATGCTTTAGTGGCGGTATCTGATTTTTTATTTTATTTTATTATTTTTTTAAGTTGAGCAAGATACTGCCATCTGTATCAAACTTGAAAAGCATTTTATTGTTTGACTATCAGGAAGTTTGTTGTACAGGTAGGCTACAGCACCTTTAAATCTACTATATTACGCAAAATTGAGCTTTAAACCATATTATAATGTTGTTACCTCCTCAAAAACCTGGAGTTATCTTTTGTTTCATGCACACATGTTTGAGTAACCCTTTATTATTAATCGCTCTGCATCTCCAAAGCTCAAAATGCTCTGTTCCACCTGGCGATGTCATGTCGTGGTAGTTTAACAGCTACCTTTTACCTTTGTTCAGTAGAGATTGGCAATTCCATGGCTGAAATCATCCAAACAATTGTATTTCAGTTTAAAAACACAATGGAGCACTTCTCGTATTTACACATGACATCAAGTGTGAAAGGATTTGTGCGTGAAACATGAAACAAAACACAACTCCGGGCATGTTTCTGAGGAGGTAACAGCATTCTAACAAGGCTCAGAAAATAGCATCATATGGGCTCTTTAAAGCTCCAGTGTGTAGGATTCGTGGCGCATAGGTGGATAGTCGCTATAGCACTTCCTGTTTTAGCTACGGCAGACCGGCATGAGCTGCACGCCGCTACTGTATAAATTAGGGATGCAAATTATCGATTAATTCATTAATTGATAGTTGATTGACCTTATCGATCGATTAACGATTAACTGATAAGCGGCGTTTTTCACCTGAATTTGAGTGTTTCAATAGGATCTTTAAGAATATAAGCTATAGTAACATAACACTGAGTCATAAATATATCATAGTATTATTATATTGTATATTCCTCAATTAATTATTCCTTAGTAAAAAGCAGACAAATGTATTGATGCTGAATAACAAAATACATTAATCCCTCGCTCTATCGCGTTCGCGGATTTTTTTTTTTTTTTTTAAATAGTGTAACTTTTTTTTTATAGTGTAACATTCTGTTCTGCGTCCTGATTGGCTAAGAGACTAGACCAGGACTAAACGTGGACTGGACCAGGTCTAGACCAGAACTAAACCAGGTCTGGACCAGGTCTGGGCCAGGTCTGGACCTGGACTGGACCGGGACTCGACTGGGTCTGGACCTGGACTGAACCAGGATTGGGCCGCTGTGTGCCGCTGCTGGTTTCGTGCGGCTGGTTTGTGGCTCGGGGTCCGAGCCGCGGGCCAGCCGCGCGGGACTCCCGGCCCGAGCCGCGGGCCAGCCGCGCGGCTCGGACCAGCAGCGGCACATTGCGGCGCATTCCTGGGCGCCGCGGTTTGATCTCGCATCGCGCGTACACCCGGGGCTGCTGAGCAGTGCCGTTGGTGCCTGCGGCCGGCTGTGAGTCGAGCGCAGCGCGGTGCGCGGTTGCCTTGTTTCGTGACCACGCAGTTAATTACAATTAATGCATTTTGTTCGACTAACGTCTTAATCTACAATTAATCGTTAATCGATTAATTGTTGACATCCCTAGTATAAATAAAACGCGGTCCCGTTTTGTTTTGTTTTTTTTCTCATGAAAACACAAATTTCCGATCATGTACCATGACACTCTACACATCAAATGAAACCTTACAGTCTCCTCTTTTTGACTATGCAATTCATTTCCCTGCACAACAATCACTCCCCGAGCACATGGGGCTTTTATATGGAAAAGCACAAAACGAGGTTAGCTTACCTTAGAATGCTTTGCACAGGTCAAACTCTGTATTTCACCATAAA
The DNA here is from genome assembly GCA_036785185.1 of Paratrypauchen microcephalus. Lineage (NCBI taxonomy): Eukaryota > Metazoa > Chordata > Actinopteri > Gobiiformes > Gobiidae > Paratrypauchen > Paratrypauchen microcephalus. The sequence goes on from JAVJIX010000265.1 coordinate 552,047, forward strand.
CTTGCTCTCAATTTGTCCGTAAGGATCCAGCGAATAAAATCCAGTAAAACAATTTAGTCCAAAACACGTGTTAGATCCATTACGACGTCTGATCCGGCAGCATGCTTGTGTTGTTTACCCAAAACCACGAGCCTTGCCGAAGGCGAAGGCGGAGCCCAAATGTCCTTCTGCGGCTCTCGTATTCAAAATGGCTGCCTCTGCATGGGGAAGATCCCCCTTTTTGTGACTATATCTAAGTCCAAAAGAATACTTTGATTTCATGATGGAAGTGAAAAGGCTTGGAAAACAATGTATTTTTGAATGGGTATCTTCAATTTCAGTAATTAACGGGTAAAAATCTTACACACTGTTCCTTTAAGTCTTTATTCATTCTCCCATACACTACTGAAACAGGAAAGGTGGTTCAAGTGTCTTGCTCAAGGACTCAATGGCAATATATACTAGTGATTGAACCTGTGACTATTCCATATCGCTGCATATTGAACCACAACACTTAAAATGCTCTTGACCAATCTGACATCCATCCTTCAATAAAAACAGCCCCATATCGTCCCTTGAAGCAAATTGACGTATTGACACAGCCCGTACAAAGCCAATCTTAACCCTGGACTTTATTTCCCATTTGTTTTACGCATTGATCCTTCTTTCACTTATTCCCATTTTATATTCAATACCACGTTCACTACTAAGTCCTAATGGATGGTTTAGCTCCTGATCCCCTTATATCTGTTTCACTAACCCCTCAGTTATCTCTTTGCAAGAATAACCATCTATCAATCTTTATGCGTGTGGCTCTGTAGTTTTAATATTTTGTGTTATGTTTTTTTTTTAAATATTCTGAAGAGTTCCAGAGCCACTGGAGATGTTTGTTGAACCAGAGGCTAAAATCAGTCACTAAATCCAAACTAAATAATCTCATTGTTTATTTAGTGACTCCATAGTGACTTGTTAATCAGTCTCAGTGAAGACAGCGACGTCACAAACATTAATAATACAGATGAAGGAATAGCTACAGGCTGTTTCGCATTGAGTAGGTTTAACTTCTAGTCTCGAGACACATGTCAGTAACCTTCAGCTCTGGCTCTGTCCCACTTGTGTATTCTTGTGTTGACAGTGGGCATGATCCCCCTCCGTCTTCTCAAAGGGAAAAGCTAAAGGCAGAGTGACCTTGTGAAACCTCATTAGTCTTAATGACCTTTGCAGAGGGCTGAATGTTGGACAGAAAATATTTCATTTGTGGCTCTGGGAAAGATAATTGGGCCGGGCAATATGGCCAAAATAAAATCTCAATTTTTAATGCGCACAGTTGACAATTGCGATTTTAATAGATTTTAATTGGTCAGCGCATGGACTGCTGGTCTTACTTATCATATCCTCCTGTGAACTACCTTCAATTACATTTGTATAGATATGTAATCTGATTTTAATAGTTTAAAATAGAAATAGATTTTTTTCTCACTCTCAGTTGTTTAATTGCATCATAACCTGCTTTGCAAATGAGAAAGTTAGAAGTAAATCTGTGTCATAATATTCCTTGATTTCACGATTTTGCAGTTTGCCAAAAATGTCATTTATTAAAACCCAAATTAAGGCTTAGACATCTTTAAAGCAGGCCTATTATGCAAAATGGACTTTTCAGAGCTTTTTACCATGTTATAATTGTTTCCCTTCACATTACCCTCTCCAAGCTGTTTTTTGGAGTGATTTGTGCACTGTGCAGTGTCACAAAGTCATTTTAGTATAAATGGGAAAACAAATCTGCTATCCACAGGAGAGGCTCCTTGCTGTGATGACGTTTACAGTGATGTCTACAGTGACGCCTACTCCCATTGGGCACTGTAGTTTTCTAACAGAGAAGTCAACGGGCACGTTTATATTATTAAAGGTCCCATGACATGGTACTTCTTGATGCTTTTATATGGTGTCTTAATGGTTCCCTAATACTGTAAATGAATCCTTCTTCAAAATCAACACTCAGTGCATGAGAAAGACACATGTACACAGTCAGAATCAGAAAGTCTGTCTCTGAACGACTCATTCTGGGCCTTGTTGCTTGAATGCAAATGAGAAGGACACAGATGCAAATGTGCCCCTGTTTCGCTGCGCTGTGCGCTGTCTCCCACTTCCGTGTATTAAGCGCGGAGGAAGAAAGGAGAGGAATTTCAATGAAAAAAACACATTTTCACAGAAAATAAAATTAAACCACTGCTGTTTCAGAGGTCCAGAGGGTCGGGTAAAGGACTTCCGAGCCTAGAAACACTCGCAGGTGCCTCCAGGCAAATAAAAAAACGCCTTTCGCATTGCGTAGCTCCTTCGCAGTCCAAACTCTCTGGGCGTGATTTCCAGAGACAGGGGGTGGACATCCAGACGGTGGTGGAACTGCATTTGCATTTCTTTTTTCGATGTGACGTAACATAGTTGCCTTGTTCAGAATCGCCCGTTTGAGCTGTGTTTTTTTCTAACGCAGAAAAGGAACAGGGTAGGGGAGCTCACGTTAACGTTCAAAAACCTCAGAAAGTGAACATTTCATGCCATGGGACCTTTAAGATATTTAAAATTTGCAAATTATAACATAGATGTCATAGATTATAACTATACATCAGGCTCCAGCACTAGGTCTTCTTTAAGTCCTGGTTTAGAACTGGTTGACATTTAAAGCTACATGTTGATTAGTCCTGGTTTAGAACTAATTTAAAGATCCCATGACATGGTACTTCTTGATGCTTTTATATGGCTCCTTAATGGTTCCCTAATACTGTAAATGAATCCTTCTTCAAAATCAACACTCAGTGCATGAGAAACAGAGATAAGATGAGAAAGAGTCATGAATATCTCTCTCAAACTCTTTATTCTGGGCGTTGTTGCTTGAATGCAAATGAGGAGAAAACAGCTGGTCAATAGTAGAGGGTGGGGGCGTGGCCAAACTCTCCGCTCAGAGCTCAGAGCCCACAGCTGATCCATTTCCTTGTTTTTGCACGGGGGGAGAGATTTGAAGCGTTCCATTGAAAAATAAATACATTTCCACATAAAATAAAATTAAACCACTGCTGTTCAAAGGTCCAGAGGCTCAGATAAAGGACTTCCGAGCCTAGAAACACTCGGACGTGCCTCCAGGCAAATAAAAAAACGCATTTCGCATTGCCTAGCGCATTCGCAGTCCAAACTCTCTGGGCGTGATTTACAGAGACGCTGAGTACAGACAGACGGGGGTGGAACTGCATTTGCATTTCTTTTTTCGATCTGACGTCAATAAGGTGCCTTGTTCAAACTCGCCCGTTTGAGCTCCGATTTTTTGTAATGCAGAAAAGGATCGCAAATGCTCAGTTTAGACATTTCACAACTTTTAACCATGGGGGGGGGCTAAACAGGGTAGGGGAGCTCACATTAACGTTCAAAAACCTCAGAAAGTGAAAATTTCATGCCATGGGACCTTTTAAGCATCAGTATAGGACTCAGAGAAATGAAAACTCAACATATTATGGTAGTATTGTTGTCCATTCATTTTTCTGCCATGCTTCTATTGTAGTGTATTACGACCTCACGTAGGTCAGATAAAGCTATCACAAAATGTCAACAAGGACAAAGTGGAGTGTCCTTGGTACAGCAGTGCAATGGAAAAAAACAATCACTTTGCTTTGTTACTTTTTTCATAGATATTAGAGGTGCACTGTCACTTTTCTGGTGGAAGGTTCATCACCTGCTTGTTCCCATAGTAGCGCAACTATGGGAACAAGCAGGTGATGAACCTTGCGTTGCCTGGCATGTTCCACAGTATGGTATTAAAGATTTCTATTTTTTATTTCTATTTTCATGGAAACAAGCAACTAACACTCCCAGACCAAGTTACAGGTCAGATCTGTGGAAAGGCGACCCAGCTCATAGTGAAAATGCACTTTTCTGTGGTACTTTTGAGCTATAATAACGCCTATAATTTAAGGTTGGGCGGTATACCGGTTCATACCGAATAGCGGTCTTTTTTTTTTTTAATTATATGAATTTTTCATTTACGGCAAAACTGGTGAGTGTGTGCGTACAAAACGTCGGGAACACAGAGCGGCGGAACGTCGCGCCGGGGAACTGTTTTGCAGTGGCACGAGAGCGGTGGAAGCGTAAGCAGTGTCCCAAATCAAGGGCTGCAGCCTCCACTGCTTTTCGGACGATTTTTCGGCGGCTCCGTAGGTTGCAAAAGCTGCAGCCCTCGAACTAGCCTCCACAGACTGCAAGGCTGTTGCCAAAATGGGACAGGTCCCCAGAGCCGCTCGCACTGCCCAGACACACTACTAAAGCTAATGCTAACAACTAGGGCAAAGAAGTCATGATTCAATTCAAATCACGATTCATATGCCACGATGCGATACTATCACGATGCATCACGATACTTGAATTACTGCGATGCATTGCAATATATTCCACATACTTCAGTGAAAATGTACCAAAAAAAAGAGGATAACTTAAATATCAGTGTCTGTGTATCTGGGTAGTGTCTTCAACTGATACAGAACTCTGAGCAACTCAATTCATAACTGAATTTATTGAATAACAAAAACAAATAAACCAAACCAATAACAAAAAAAGTGCATAGGATTTTTTCTAAAACAAAAAATGATGTTCAAACATTTGCCATTTTGGAGGTAGCTACCATCATAACAAACAATACCCTTTCACAAAGAAAAAAGTGCAGAGGATTTATAAAAAAACAACAACTAATAATTAATTTATTTATTTATTAATATTAAATATTAAATGATCAATTAATAATCGATTTTTGGCATCAAGAATCAATGCAGTATATTGTGAAAGTTAGTATCGCGATGCATTGTCATGACGATTATTTTGCACACCCCTACTAACAACACACACCACGCAAATTACACACACGGATCAATAAGCCTCGAATTGAGACACGGCTACAGAGTGTGTTGAGCGGTGAGCAACAAGGAAACAGAGGAACTTATACTGAAAAGAGGAGCCGTGTCAGTTGTGTGGAAATACTTCAGCTTTAAAAAATCTGACACTGATCAAACAAACATATTCTGTAATGTCGTCGGGCTGAAGTTGTAGCGACTCAGACGTCACTCAAAGACGCGTTTGCTAAGGGGACCGCCTACGACAAGAAAAGGAAATGGTGGAACAATATTACCAACGCTATTACTGTCCATTTAGACATGGTACCACTTACTCGTGTTGAGAAAGGAGCTTCAAGGAGATGATTAAAGCACTGGACCCAGATATGTTTTACCAAGTCCAATTTACTGCAGTAATTATTCTCTAAATTATGGGGTGAACACTTGGTCATGCACGAATTTTTTTTTTTTTTAAATACCTTCAAATACCGTGATACCGGTATAATTTTGAAAAATATTGATCAATTTTTGGTCATACCGCCCAGCTCTACTATAATTGAATAAAGGCAAATTAGATGTGTTTAATGCCCTACTGTGGAACATTCAAGACAAAGCAATATAATCTTCAAGAAGACAAACAGGACGGGTGCTCTACCAGTGCACTTTTCATATCTTTGGTAAAAGGTACAAAGTAAGGTGAATGGGAATTTTCCATTGCACTGCTATACCAAGGACAGCAGTATAATAAATGTAGTATAATCAGGGGCGTTCTTTGACGGGGTCCACCTGGGCAATTGCCCCTAGCGCCATCGCGGGGAGGGCGCCACGGTGGCACGAAGAAGGAAAAAACAAACAAAAAAAAACGCACGGAGGCGCGGAGCAAGGATCCACGCGGATCCTTGTGCGGGGGGGTGGGGGGCTGGTGCTGGCTCATGAAGACAGTTACGTGAAGACAGAAGACAGTGAAGACAGTTACGTGAAGACAGAAGACAGTGAAGACAGTTACGTGAAGACAGAGGACAGTGAAGAGAGTTACGTGAAGACAGAAGACAGTGAAGACAGTTACGTGAAGACAGAAGACAGTGAAGACAGTTACGTGAAGACAGAGTAGCGCGAAATGGTTCAGGTATAACAGTCTGACTCTGACCTCTCGCTCTAGGCAACGCTGCGAGCACAGTACAGAGTTTGTTTTAGGGGGAGGGGCTAGGGGGGTAATCATTCGGATTTCGGTCAGTGTCTTGAGGAGGTCACGGTGTACAGTATGACAAAACAGTCGCGGTGATGGACCGAAAAAGATTGAAGCCATCAGGTGCCCAATTTCGAAAGAAACGGAAAGAAGAGGAGGAGAAGCGAGCAAAAGAAAAAGGTATGCTATCGACTAGTCTTCAAGTTTGACTTCATGATGATGATGTTGTATTAGTTAAACTCCCCTGATGTGATTGTTGATGCATGTTTGCCCTTCCCCCAAGCACGAAAATGTTGCTATCATCATTGCTTGGATTAACGAAGGCTAAAAGCTATATACATGGTCGTTCAAACATTTATCGTGTCCTATGGCGCTTAGCTACAGGGAAGAGTTGTTGGCGAATGTCGACAAAATGTTTTTTTTTTTTTTTTTTTGCTGGAGTGCACTTTTGCTTTCTTAAATAGCTGTTGGCCTACATGGCTATAATGTGAAATAATTGCGCCTTTGGTCTTTTTTATGTTTTTATGTTATGTAGTTGTTGTGAATTGAGTTTGTCGGTCGGAGTTTGGCGGAGTTTGGCGGAGTTTGGCGGTCTTGTCTTGGGGTCTTGGGGTCTTGGGGGGCCAGGGCCCAGGGCGCAAATCACTCTAGGAACACCACTGAGTATAGTAAACCACTTTTTATTATATCCAAATCTGAATTCCACAAAAAAATAAATAAATAAAATAAAATTGATACACTGATGTACTGGTATTTCCGCCTAAATGCAAAAAAAAACAAAAACAAAAAAACAGATTCAGGATTGTAATTTCCTTTTTGTGGTGCATTTTGTACCAAACTAAACACTTGATAAGTAACATTTTGTCTTTGATACTCTGACACAGCCCTTCTATGTTTAGCAGCACTGATTTACACATAACGTTGTTCTTATGCCCTTTACTGCCCGTGTCCTCTGCACACTGGTCTAGCTGTGAGCCACACTATTCAGCAGGTTCCCCGGATTAAAATGTAATTTCATTCAAAGAGGCAAATTGGGTTTTTACTGTACTAATCTCCCTTTTACTAAGCAGAATGAGGTATGTCATTAAAAAGGCCTAGCTTAATAGAACCAGTGTGCATGCAGGCTAAAGAGTCAAACAGATAATAGACGCCTCCCATACCATAACTTGCACTATTAACAATATCTATGCATTATCAGTACTGCTATCAATAATTAAACAACTTAATTATAACCTGCATTTCTGCCCCTGTTTGAAAAAAAGGAAAAAAAAGGCAGTTCTGGGTTAATTATCTGAACCTAATATTATTTTCTCTATGTGCCTTATGTTTCAATGGGCTCAACATAAGTAAAATGTTTTGGTATTACTTGATCATAACTTCACATGATCTAGCTGTATTAAAGCATGAAGAGAAAGGTAAGTCCTTATTACACTATTTTCTGATCAAACAGGCCTGGAGTTGTGTTTTGTTTCATACACACAAGTTAAACACACAACTCCTGCAGATTTAAAGGGACAGTGTGTAAGATTTTTACCCGTTAATTACCGGAATTGAAGATGCCCATTCAAAAATACAGTGTTTTCCAAGCCTTTTCACTTCCATCAAGAAACCTCCCCACTTACACCTCATTTAAATTCCACTTAAAGAAATGGTTAATTGAGAATCAGTCCTGTCACCACTAACATCCACCTCCTGATGCCCCTGTCGCTATCCTGCCTCTTGTGTGTTACTGTTGTTTGACTTTGATTGTATGAGTCTGTATGTATGTGTATGTGATGCTCTTAACGGTTTATAGTGTTTGTGGCTGGAAATGAATGTATGTGGCGGAATGTGGTTTTATGTCTGTATAGAATTGCATGGAGCTGTATGTGACTGTATGTAAGAAGGATTTTAGAGTGTAAATATTAACCCTGTTTTTATTCTATTTTACTTCCTGTAGGTTTGACATGTTACACCTGTCCGGGACAACAGATGAAAAATAGCCCTCAGGCTAATTCTGGCATATTTACATGCAAATGTTTATTAATGTGCACTGTCCCTGAAATAAAAAAAAATAAAAAAATAAAAAAAATAAAGAAATCAAAGTATTCTGTTGGACTTAGATATACCTGCATAAAAGGGGGATCTTCCCCATGTAGAGGCAGCCATTTTGATAGAGACATAGTGTATTTTGGGCTCCGTGTTTACTTTATAGCTGTCAGCACTGGCTCGTGTTTATCACACAACGAGATAGTATGCGTTTGGATAAACAACAACAAGCATGTTGCCGGATCACACTTAATCCGCACATACATCGCAGGAGTAAACACCTTCATCTAAGAGGAAAAGAAGAAGGACATAGTACCTACCACGGCTGGGGCTTTGTTGCAGCACTGGCCCGTACCCCGGGTTCAGACCGCCCTCCGCAGTCCGGTTCCCGATTCCCCCCACCCGCGCACAGCGGGCGCGCCTGGTTACGTCGTGCCTGGGTGACCCTTGAGGTCTGCCTTAGCTAAAACCGGAATTGCAATACCCACCATCCACCAATGCGCCACCATCCTACACACTGTCCCTTTAAAAGCTGAATTCTTTTCTCAAACTGGAAATACTCTTGTGATGTCATGTGGTAATGCAGGAAGTGTTCCACTGTGTTTTTAAACTCCATACACCTTCACTAGAATCAGGTGGATGATTTCAGCCTTGGAATTTCTAAACTAAAAGTAGTTAAAAGTAGACATCACAAGGTGGAACAGCGCATTTTGAGCTTTGGAGAGGTAGACAGACTAATTAATAACAAAGGATCACTCAAACGTGTGTGAATGAAAAACAAACAAACACAAATCCAGGTATGTGTTTGAAGAGGTAAGAACATTATAACACATCTAAAAGCTCACAACAGTCAATTTTGTGTAATATAGGACTATAGAACTGTAATATAGTTATTACTTTATATTTACTTTAATATAGTTATTAACTTTTTGATCTATAAAACCACCTGAAACTGAATAAATGTAAGTTAGACTGACAGACCCCCAACCAAAAATGACACAGTGCACCTTTAAGGATGAATAGTGTAGTCATTATAGAGCAGGGGTGGGCAATTATTTTTCCCCAGGGGCCAAATGAGATGCAGAAAATATTGTGGAGGGCCGGGCCAAAAGTTTGAAGTCTACTTTGGTTATTCATTTTATTTCTACGTTGAAATCAGTAAATGGCATTGTTTACAGAAGCTGGTAAGTTATATGTTATTATTAAAGGTCCCATGGCATGAAATTTTCACTTTCTGAGGTTTTTGAACGTTAATGTGAGCTCCCCTACCCTGTTTAGGGCCCCCCATGGTTAAAAGTTGCGAAATGTCTAAACTGAGCATTTGCGATCCTTTTCTGCGGTACAAAAAATCGGAGCTCAAACGGGCGATTTTGAACAAGGCACCTTATTGACGTCAGATCGAAAAAAGAAATGCAAATGCAGTTCCACCCCCGTCTGTCTGTACTCAGCGTCTCTGTAAATCACGCCCAGAGAGTTTGGACTGCGAATGCGCTAGGCAATGCGAAATGCGTTTTTTTATTTGCCTGGAGGCACGTCCGAGTGTTTCTAGGCTCGGAAGTCCTTTATCTGAGCCTCTGGACCTTTGAACAGCAGTGGTTTCATTTTATTTTATGTGGAAATGTGTTTATTTTTCAATGAAACGCTTCAAATCTCTCCCCCCGTGCAAAAACAAGGAAATGGATCAGCTGAGGGCTGACAGCGGAGACCGGAGCGTTTGGCCACGCCCCCACCCTCTACTAAAGGCCAGCTTTTTTCTCCTCATTTGCATTCAAGCAACAACGCCCAGAATAAAGATTTCGGCCAAAAGGAATTTATGACTCTTTCTCATCTTATCTCTGTTTCTCATGCACTGAGTGTTGATTTTGAAGAAGGATTCATTTACAGTATTAGGGAACCATTAAGGAGCCATATAAAAGCATCAAGAAGTACCATGTCATGGGATCTTTAAGTAATGAAAGAGTGAGGTTTTACAAAAACTGAATTTATTCAGTAAAATTCAAAACAATGGTAAACGTGAAACATTTGGAACTCTTTTTCAGTCACATTAACCCCACAATGCTTTCTGATTTAACTTTGTTAGCTTTGTATAAAGACACCACAATGTCTTTGTTTGCCAAATAATATAATACAAGATTGTCCAACTACCAAACTGTGTAGAAAAAAAGTCAAAGTTAGCATGTTTAGAGTTTTGTTTCTTGATCAGTGAGAGAAATCTAGCCTCTGTTGAGCTTTAACAAGTGCATCAAAGTCAGGTTCATGTTTGAGGTGGAGATGTGAAGCACGTCCGACAGATGATCATCATTACAAATGCATCAGTACAATTGCATTATGTACAATTTTGAAAGTAGGTTTTATTTTCTTAATTCCAAGCAACCTTGGAGCCTTGAAATGCCCGGATCTGTTATAGAGTGTTACCAAAGTATAATTTAAAAATAGGCTAAAATGGTTAATTTGCTTGTAATTTCCTTGCTTTATTCCTCATAGAAGCTCAGTGTACAGTATGTGGCTATGCTTTGTACTGCTGGGAGAGAGTTTTGACACACATGTTTGGTTTATCTGAAAACAGTGTACTAAATAAACAATGACATTTAAATCCATGTGGCAGAGTCCTGTATCCCATATACTGCCCTGAACTGCCCCACATCGCTTCAAAAGGACAAACAGACAGTGACTCAGAGTGCTTATCTTAAAGGGATGGTGGGTGTATGGTTCAAAGGTTCACTGTGTAACTTTGGTTGAGAGTCTGTCACCTCTGTCAGGAATCATCCACGGTATGACACTTTACATTTATTCAATTACAGATGGATTTATAGCTCAAAAATATCGAGAAAAACACGTATTCTGACTGTGAGATTTGACCTGTAACTTGGTCTGGTTTGGTCTCCATGAGGATGCCATACTGTGGAACATTCCAGACAAAGGAATAACATCTCCATGGAGAAAAGCATTTGATGGACCATCCACCAGAAACATTACACAACACACTTTAAAGATCCCATGACATGGTACTTCTTGATGCTTTTATATGGCTCCTTAATGGTTCCCTAATACTGTAAATGAATCCTTCTTCAAAATCAACACTCAGTGCATGAGAAACAGAGATAAGATGAGAAAGAGTAATTTTTCTCTCTCTGAACAGGCCATAATGGGCGTTGTTGCTTGAATGCAAATGAGGAGAAAAGAGCTGGCCTATAGTAGAGGGTGGGGGCGTGGCCAAACTCTCCGCTCTCCGCTCTCAGCTGTGCGCTCTCTGATCCATTTCCGCGTTTTTGCGTGGAGAAGAGATTTGAAGCGTTCCATTGAAAAATAAACACATTTCCACAGAAAATAAAATTAAACCACTGCTGTTCAAAGGTCCAGAGGCTCAGATAAAGGACTTCTGAGCCTAGAAACACTCGGACATGCCTCCAGGCAAATAAAAAAACGCATTTCGCATTGCCTAGCGCATTCGCAGTCCAAACTCTCTGGGCGTGATTTACAGAGACGCTGAGTACAGACAGACGGGGGTGGAACTGCATTTGCATTTCTTTTTTCGATCTGACGTCAATAAGTTTCCTTGTTCAAAATCGCCCGTTTGAGCTCTGATTTTTTCTAACGCAGAAAAGGATCGCAAATGCTCAGTTTAGACATTTCGCAACTTTTAACCATGGGGGGGGGGGGGCTAAACAGGGTAGGGGAGCTCACATTAACGTTCAAAAACCTCAGAAAGTGAAAATTTCATGCCATGGGACCTTTAAATCCTGCTCTAGCCAGTCCGTACTTCTGTTGTATCTTTGAGCAAGACATTTCACCCTCCTTGCCTGTTTGTCAGTCAGCCCAAGGGCAGCTGTGACCATAACTGGAGTAACTGTTGAAGTAGTTGAGAGTGAATGTAATTTTTGCATATGTAAATAGTCATGTAAATAGTCATTTCTTTCCTTTTTTTCAGTCTTTATTCATGCTGTATTAATTATTTATTATTATGTAACTTTTCTGGTGTCGCCTGCTTGTTCATATAAAGATGTAATTGCTTTGCTTGTCATGTTCCGCAGTATGGCATTAAATATTTCTATTTTCTGTGCATGTTTTCTGTGGTACATTTGAGCAATAATAACGCCTGTAATTGAATAAATGCAAATTAAATGTGTTTAATGCCATACTGTGGAACATTCAAGACAAAAGCAATATAATCTCCACGAAGACAAACAGGACAGACCCTCTACTAGAAAAGTTACACAGTGCACCTTTAAAGCCTAATGAGATATAGTTATTACAAAGTGTTACAGATATGATCTCTTTTTAATGCCAAAATTCACATAACTAACTGTGCTTAAATACATGTTAATGCAATAAAAGTAGAATTATATGACAAATAACCAAACTACATCTACAGTTTACTACTGTTAATTTAAAGTTAAAACATATTTTGGGAAAATACCAGTCTTCTTCTTCTTCTTCTTCTTGTGACAGTGGAGAGGAGCGGGCACTGACCTGAGCCATACTGTGCCGCTTCAGTGAAAATGTGTGTTAAGGAAACAACAACAGTTAGGGGCAGAAAGAGGAGGCACCAGGTGTGAAGGCAACAAGACCAATGAAGAGGAAAAAACAATCAGACTGCGAATGGAGAGATGTGTGCGGATGAGAGAGAGGGAGATGGAGAGAGAGGGAGAGAGAGAGATAGGGGGGCAGAGAATAGAGAGAGAAAGAGAGAGAGAGAAGTCATTATGTGAGTAAACAGGAAATTAGGCCAAGGATTAGGACCGTACAACCACACACATGTCAACAGATCATGTAGAAGAGCCATTCCTCAAGTGAAAATGTATGAGATTAACGGAGGTGCTAAGGAAATGTATGTTAACCCTTGAGTTTGCTATGCTAATTTCCACGACTATTATAAGATTAAAAGGCCTATATATGGTATTTTCTGATCTATGTTATAATGTTGTTTCCTCATCAAAAACATACCTGGAGTCGTTTCATTCACACATGTTTAAAGATCCCATGACATGGTACTTGTTGATGCTTTTATATGGCTCCTTAATGGTTCCCTAATACTGTAAATGAATCCTTCTTCAAAATCAACACTCGGTGCATGAGAAACAGAGATAAGATGAGAAAGAGTAATTTTTCCTCTCTCTGAACACTCCATAATGGGCGTTGTTGCTTGAATGCAAATGAGGAGAAAAGAGCTGGCCAATAGTAGAGGGTGAGGGCGTGGCCAAACTCTCTGCTCTGAGCTCTCTCTGATCCATTTCCTTGTTTTTGCACGGGAGGAGAGATTTGAAGCGTTCCATTGAAAAATAAACACATTTCCACAGAAAATAAAATTAAACCACTGCTGTTCAAAGGTCCAGAGGCTCAGATAAAGGACTTCCGAGCCTAGAAACACTCGGACGTGCCTCCAGGCAAATAAAAAAACGCATTTGGCATTGCCTAGCGCATTCGCAGTCCAAACTCTCTGGGCGTGATTTACAGAGACGCTGAGTACAGACAGACGGGGGTGGAACTGCATTTGCATTTCTTTTTTCGATCTGACGTCAATAAGGTGCCTTGTTCAAAATCGCCCGTTTGAGCTCCGATTTTTTGTAATGCAGAAAAGGATCGCAAATGCTCAGTTTAGACATTTCGCAACTTTTAACCATGGGGGGGGGGGGCTAAACAGGGTAGGGGAGCTCACATTAACGTTCAAAAACCTCAGAAAGTTAAAAATTCATGCCATGGGACCTTTAACACACAAACCCTACATACAGGAAGTGCTCAACTGTGTTTTTAAACTCCATACACCATCACTAGAATCATTTGGATAATTTCAGCTATGTAACGTCATGTGACATCATAATTTGGAACAGCATTTTGAGCTTTGGAGATGTAGACACACTAATAATAAAGGAACCACAACTCCAGATATGTTTTTGATGAGGTAACAACATTATAACATGGCTTAAAACTCCCAAAAAACATGTAAAATCAACTTTTATGTGTTCCTTCATAATTAGCCTACTCAGAGTCAAATTTCGACTGACTCATCCTCGCTGAAGTATTGCTCTGAATTCCAGGCAACAATTTCACCAATTAAAACAAAATGCTAATCTGCTGCTTGCTATGGTGAAACGCCACTATGAAGAGGCAGGGGCTGTCAATTCTGTGATTTTTAAATAGGAAGTCAATGAACCCATTTCTATTATTAAAGGACACATGTTCTTGGAGCTTTTAACCATGTTCTGACATTATACCCTCATCAAAATCCTGGAATTATATTTAGCTTCATTGTTTTCAGTAATCCTGTTTACGAGTTCCTCCCGAGCTTCACAGAATCACTTGTTTCAAATTTTCCAAATATGTGACATCATAGGTAGAAATCTGAATGTCTCTTGCTATTTTTAACTCTATAAATAATTGCCAGACTCACTTTTAGCATTTTTGCCACCAAATCGCATTGGGAAATGAACTTAAAAGTAGGTAAATGCTGACAAAGTATCTGTGAATCCATTTCTATAATTAAAAGACATATTTTTTGGGCTTTTAATCATGTTATAACATTGTTCCCTCATCAAAAACATATCTGGGGTTGTATTCAGCTTCATTCACATGTTTTACTAATCTTGTTCACATGTTCCTCCTGAGCCTTACGCCTTACAAAATAACTCAGTTTAAAATTTCCAAAATGTCTGACTATTGCGGGGGCAATCTTCAAACCCAGTGGTGGACACTGGAAGTAAGGAACGCCGTCAGGCTGAAGGAGTCTTATGGGGCCTTGTTGGCTCATTGGACTCCTGAGGCAGCTGACAGGCATGCTGGCAGGCCAAGCATGCTGCAGAGTGAGAGAGGCAAAAACTCTGGGTTGGGAGGAATTCGCAGAGGCCATGGAGGAGGACTATCGGACAGCCTCAAAGAAATTCTGGCAAACCATCCTATGCCTCAGTAGGGGTAAGCAGTGCTTCACCAACACTGTTTACAGTGCGGGTGGAGAGCTGTTCACCTCAACCAGGGATGTTGTCAGACAGTGGAAGGAATACTTTGAGGATCTTCTCAATCCCACCGTCACGTCTTCTGAAAAGGAAGCAGAACCCTGGCTGAAGTCACTGAGGTGTTTGGCAAACTCCTCAGTGGCAAGGCTCTGGGGGTGGAAGAGATCCATCCTGATTATCTTAAAGATCCCATGACATGGTACTTCTTGATGCTTTTATATGGCACCTTAATGATTCCCTAATACTGTAAATGAATCCTTCTTCAAAATTAAACCTCAGTGCATGAGATATGACCCTGACTGTCTTCATGAGGCTAAATATGTCTCTGAAATGCTTCATTATGGGCGTTATTGCCTGAATGCAAATGAGGAGGACAGAGACAGGCCAGTGCAGTGGGTGGGTTGTGGCCAAATGCTCCTCTTTTTCCTGGATTAGCAGTGCGCTTGCCCCACTTCCGTGTTTTAAGAGCGGAGGAAGATATGACACGCTTTCCATTTAAAAAAACACATTTCCACAGAAAATAAAATTAAACCACTGCTGTTTCAGAGGTTCGGAGGCTCAGATAAAGGACATCCGAGCCTGGAAACACGTGAGAATGCAAATAAAAAACTGCATCTAGCTCGTTTGCGTAGCTCGTTTGCGTAGCTCGTTTGCGGGGCGTGATTTCCAGAGACTCTCTGGGCGTGATTTCCAGAGACGGTGGGTAGACATCCAAACGGGGGGTGGAAACCTTTCCGCGAGTGTGACGTCAGAAAGTTTCCTTGTTCAGAATCTCCCATTTGGGCTGTCTTTTTTTTCAAACGTGGAAAAGGATTGCAAATGCTCAGTTTACACATTTCGCAACTTTTAACCATGAGGGAGGGGGGCCTAAACAGGGTAGGGGAGCTCACATTAACGTTCAAAAACCTCAGAAAGTGAAATTTTCATGCCATGGGACCTTTAAGTCTCTGGATGTTGTGGGGCTGTCTTGGATGATGCGTCTCTGCAACATCACATGGTGGTCAGGGACAGTACCTCTGGACTGGCAGACTGGGGTGGTTGTCACTCCCTCTGTTTAAGAAGGGGAACCAGAGGGTGTGTTCCAACTACAAGGGACACACACTCTCACACTCACACTCACTACGTTCCTAACCTCACCTATGGTCATGGGCTTTGGGTAATGACCGAAAGGACAAGATCGTGGATACAAGCGGCCAAAATGAGTTGCCTTCTCCACATCGAGATCAGCCAGCTGAGGTGGCTCGGGCATCTGTTCCAGATGCTTCCTGGACGCCTCTCTCGGGAGGTTTTCTGGGCATGTCCCACCGGGAGGAGGCCCCGGGGAAGACCCAGGACACGCTGGAGGGACTATGTCTCCCGGCTGGCCTAGGAACACCTTGGAGTCCCCCGGAGGAGCTAGAGGAAGTGTGAAGGTGAAGGCCCTGTCCGCACAACAACGTTTTTTGGTGGAAACGGGGAAGTTTGTGTTCATTTGGCCCTGTCGTCCACACTGTGCCGGTGTTTTGGGGGGGTGTAAACGGTGTTTTTTAAAAATGGGTTCCAGAGTGGAGAAGTCAGAGAACGCCGGGGGTCGCGTTGTCATGTGGGCGGGCAAAACGCCACTTTTGGGAAAACATGACATCACGTAACCAGTGACCAGAAGGTAACCGTGCGCATTCGGCCGGTAACGACCAGATAACAACAACCATGGCGGACAATGGAGTTGAGTTTGTTATGCGGACATTTCTAAGTTTATTTGCACTGTTGCGTCAAAACCTGTTGATCTACTATGCAGTGGAACCTCAGCGGAGACGCATGCACAATTACGCACGTCGCAGCCTGGAAGTACGCAGGACACACGAGTGTTTGCCAATTCAAAGCTAAACACGTATTTTAAAACTGGAAAGATCCCATCAATGAAAAGGCAGATAGTGGACAATGACCAATTTGGACCAATTTGGACCAATTTGAGTGTGTTGTGTGCTGTAAATAAATAAAAGAGCAACAATTTCTTGTCTTTTTTTATTGAATGAAAATGTACCTTTTACAAACAGGCACATGCAGTATCACACACAAAAATATATAAAAACATTTCTGTTTTCTTTACACAAATTCACACAACTATATAGCTGCCCATTGGTGATGGTCCCCGGTTGTATATTCTCACAGAAAAGCCAACATAATGTCCGAGTATGTTTAACATTCCCGTATTAAGATCCAAACAAGCATTTTGACTAAATAACATGAGCAAGGTTAACGAGAGTTCTACTTGTTAATGTCTATCTAATAAAACGATAGCAAGTAATACTAACTATCGATTTATAGGCAAAAACTCTGCTCACACAGCGCAAATCTTCGTTCTCTGGCGTCTATGTTAGGGACGGTCAGCATTTTCACATTACCGGAGCGAGTCACTGCTACATTGGTGGAGCAGGGGGACAAAATAATTTCACGTTTGTTGAAGGTCCCTAAAGTGGACATGTTTGCTTGTTTACGAAAGAGAAAGGACTTTATGCGCATGTGCTCTTTGTAGTATTGTGTGTCTGGGGGCTCTGGCTGTTTCCTGTTTACAGCGCCACATATCGGTGTGACATATGTACTACATCGTTTTCACTCAGCGCTCCGAGTTCATCTGGACACGAATATTTACTGATCCAACACGTGTGTGGATGCGACTTTTTTTCACCCCGCATAAAAAAAAAAAACAGGAGCGTTGTCGTGCGGACAGGGCCTTAGATTCTGGCCCCCGTGACCGGACCCTGGATAAGCAAAAGAAAATGGATGGATGGATGGGTGACATCATAGGTAGAGATCTAAACATCTCCTGCTGTTTTTAACTCCATAAATCATCACTAAACTCACTTTGAGCATTTCTGCCGTCAAATCACATCGGGAAACAAACCTAAAAATAAGTAAATGTCTCCCAACTATCTCTTTAATCATTATTGTCAAAATCTATCTTCCAAATCTGATCTAGATGTGCAATTCTTCTGAACAAAGTAGACATTTGGTGTGTACTCTGTGAATGATGGAGCCAGGAAATAATTGAAAAAGGGTTTAGGCTGATGGTGATGTGAGAAAAAAAAAAAAAAAAAAAAAAAAAAAAGAAAACGTTGATGGGAAGACAATCATTGTGTCAGCAAGGAAAAGCAAGGGATCGAAGGTAGATAGGAGGGAAGGAGGAGAGGGGATAGGAGAGGAGGGAGGAGACAAAGAAGCAACTTAGGACTATCAATCTTTATCTGGTATTCTTCTTGTCACGACGGTTTGTGTTTTAGCAGAGGACACTTTGGTAAGAAGTAAGTAAGGATGAATTAGTAATAGGGATTGGGGATGAGGATGTGAAGAATTCAAAATATCCACATGGGTAAAGGATAGAGGGTAAAAGCATTCAAGGGGAAAAACAATTACGCCATCAGGATGGAGAGGACTAAGGAAGCACAGCAAGGAATAACAAAAAGAGGATTGTAGAGGATGGCCTGTTGGAACAAAACTGAAAACTAAAATTTGTCAAGGAAATAGGATATGATTTTGTATTTATTTGGAGTTTAAAATTGGGGGGAAATGCAGCGTGCAGCAGGTGGAGTGGAGCAGAAGCAGGAGCAGCTGAGGTTGGGAGTGATTATTAGAATTAATGGAGGGAGAAGTTGAGGTGAAGAGGTGAGGAAAGAGCAACTGAGAGAAAACTACCAGAGCAGAGGAGAGGAAAAGAGAGGAGGAGGAGACTGGGCTGTGTCTGATTCAACAGATATAACAGAATAGCAGAATAACATTGAGAAGAGTACTATTCACAAGAAAGAATACCTAGAAATAGCCCAACTGTTCAACCTTTTAGTCAAAAAAAATAAATGGGGAAAAAAAAAAAAAATTCGTCTCCATGGTAATATTTTTCTATTGCCTATAATATTCCACAGTATGGCATTAAACTTCATTCTTCTATCTCTATGGAAAATGTTTCAAGGCAACTTTAACTTTTTAATATTTGGAATCATCCAGAAGGTTACACAAAGGAGAATTAACGTTTTTTACAATCTGAGCCTTATTTCGGTAATAAAACAAGTTGTTTTACTCACCCATAGCACTTTGGTGTCATACGGAGCACTTCCAGAGATGTTTTGGATTAGCGATATCCGTAACGCGAGCAGTCTCCAAATAACACAAACTTTAGCACTTTTCAAATCATAGAAGCTCGATGTCTTAGTCTACACTTTCGTTTGAGTCAAAAGTGGCCTGTAATCCGAGATTTATCCATAGTTTCGAGTAGATGAGGACGCCAGTGCACATGTGCGGAGTCACATCTTATTTTACTCTCAGCTCCCGGGACCCAAACATGAAACGCAAAGCTGTAAATTATGGATAAATCTCGGATTACAGGCCACTTTTGACTCAAACGAAAGCGTAGACTAAGACATTGAGCTTCTATGATTTGAAAAGTGCAAATGTTTGTGGTATTTGCAGGGATGAAAGAGTTCCGTCTTTTAGCGGATCTCCACTTTTTTTTCAGCCATGGGGTAATTTTTTGTGCAAATTCGTTGAGAAAGATTTTGGGTGTATATATATATATATATATATATATATATGTATAGTTGTGTTTAGGGTCGCCAACAGTCTCTTGAAAAACAGAATCGTCCCGTATTCAGAACAAAAGTACGTGTATCTCGTATTAAACTTCGTATTAAACTGCGGGCCGCGCGAGCCCGTGTCTGGAGCCGCGGACCGAGCGAGCGAGCACAGCTCTTTCGCAACAACGTGTACCATTGCGTGTACACAGGTTAAACTTTATAAAACATCCTATACCTCAGCCTACCTGCCCATGCCTCACTTAACGCATCGCTCCTCGCTTTTTCACCTGCGCCTTTTAGCGCGCATCAGCTCCTCCTCAATGCCTCTGATTAGACGAAGTGCAAAGCAAAAACAAATCCAATATATACTACTAGTAGGCCTACCTGTTAATAAAATGTGTTTTTTTTTGTACTTTTATGTACAGTTTTACTTTATTGCTAACATATAGCATATAGAAATCCAAATGTCAGAAATTTAAAATTTCTGCGCCGGGACTTTCCGCTTTTTTCATGATTGGCCACTTTCATCCCTGTATTTGGAGACCGCTCGAGGCATATATTACATATGAACATAGAACTCGCTATCGCTAATGCTAACTCGCTATCGCTAATCTAAAACATCTCTGGAAGTGCTCCATATGACACCAAAGTGCTATGGCTGAGTAAAACAACTTGTTTTATTACCGAAATAAGGCTCAGATTGTAAAAAACGTTAATTCTTCTTTAAGCTCTAACTCTTCCTGACAACACAGATCCATCTTTTAACCAGTGTTAGAATTGGCAAAGCTTACTGACCTATTTTTAAGTTACGTTTAGTTACTTTAAGACGAGGTTCAGGTCAGTGGATTATTATTAACAAGTGGGTAGATTTTATCATATTTCTGGTTTAACACCTACATCCTACAAATTGAAAAATTTGCCTAGATACAAGCAGTGGATCCTCCATTAGAAAAGTTACACGGTGCACCTTTAAACCCTGCAAATGGCCACAGTTTGACTTGAATCCAATCTCTCTTCTCCAGGTTTGGGGTTAATCCAGCGCTGGTTGTCAAACAGGGAGTTGGTGCAGGAGTAATGACTGCAGGTCCTGTAGTCTTCCATCTCTCCGCAGATGATGGAGGCGCCTTATCACGACTCAGTTTGGTTCATTAGGGGATTAGCCAGAGATAACTAGCTATCTATGATTGAAAAACACCCTCCCACATTCTCATTTCTTACTCATACGCACACACCTTAAACTGATAAGGAAATCTGGACCTCTTCTTCCTCAAATGTTCAGGGAAAATCTGTCTTCGATGTTTCTTTGGTAGTTCTAATGTAGGAGCTATTTGGTATCGCATGAAGGGAGGTGACAAGAGAGGCAAAATGGTGCAAATGTTGGCCAGGTGTGTTGCGGCGATAAGCACAGATTTGGAAAGGGAACATGCCTGGTCTATAGGTACCACATGGAGGCGCCTTGCAGGTCACAGGTGAAAGACAGGAAGTGGGGGAGGAGAGGAGGGGGAGAGGAGAGAGGTGGAAGAGCATTTTGCGGGTGAGATAAAACAGATGCTGGCAGATGGTAGTGGGATGAGGCTGAATGAGCACCAAGGCCGAAGGTTTGTCAACACACCCAAAGATGGAGCGAGCCATCCAGGGCAAGTGTCCAGGAAGTGAGTCAACAGAGAGAACTCGGTACTCGGTTTGTAGTTCAAAAGGAAAGAATATTTCAACATTACATTGCACGCATTTCCATTTTGATAGTAGCTGTGGTAATATTAAGACTAAGGAGGCACTGATCCAGCTTTTTCAGTTCTATTATAGCTTTAAATATTTGCTGATACCTGATATCAACCGATGCTAGTGCTGAGACTGAAAACAAAATTAATTTCTTAAAGGTGCATTGTGTATATTTTCTGATGGAGTGTCCGTCAAATGCTTTTTTCCATCTAGATGTTATTGCTTTGTCCGGAATGTTTCACAGGTGTTAAATCTTTCTATTTTCATAGACATCAAACCAGGCCGAGTTACAGTTCACATTCAGAGTACCTGTTTTTCTGGGTATTTTTGAGCTATAAAAACACCTGTTATTTAATAAATGTAAGGTAGATCTGTTTAAAGATCCCATGACATGGTACTTCTTGATGCTTTTATATGGCTCCTTAATGGTTCCCTAATACTGTAAATGAATCCTTCTTCAAAATCAACACTCAGTGCATGAGAAACAGAGATAAGATGAGAAAGAGTCATAAATATCTCTCTCAAACTCTTTATTCTGGGCGTTGTTGCTTGAATGCAAATGAGGAGAAAAGAGCTGGCCTATAGTAGAGGGTGGGGGCGTGGCCAAACTCTCTGCTCTCGGCTCTGAGCCCTCAGCTGATCCATTTCCGTGTTTTTGCACGGGGGGAGAGATTTGAAGCGTTCCATTGAAAAATAAACACATTTCCACATAAAATAAAATTAAACCACTGCTGTTCAAAGGTCCAGAGGCTCAGATAAAGGACTTCCGAGCCTAGAAACACTCGGACGTGCCTCCAGGCAAATAAAAAAACGCATTTCGCATTGCCTAGCGCATTCGCAGTCCAAACTCTCTGGGCGTGATTTACAGAGACGCTGAGTTCAGACAGACGGGGGTGGAACTGCATTTGCATTTCTTTTTTTGATCTGACGTCAATAAGGTGCCTTCTTCAAAATCGCCCGTTTGAGCTCCGATTTTTTGTAACGCAGAAAAGGATCGCAAATGCTCAGTTTAGACATTTCGCTACTTTTAACCATGGGGGGCGGGGGCTAAACAGGGTAGGGGAGCTCACATTAACGTTCAAAAACCTCAGAAAGTGAAAATTTCATGCCATGGGACCTTTAATGTCATACTCAGGAACATTCCAGGCAGAGTAATGACATACAGAATCCATACAAAACAAGCAGGTAACAGACCCCCAATAGTGCACCTTTAAAACAAAAAACAATCAGACAAAACTGATCCAGATGTGTTATGGAGCTGTTATGTATCCCTCAAGAAGAACTTTGTTTAAATAAAAATCATTATGAGACTTTCTAGGCCAGTAAATAGTCTTACATGGATATATATGTCCAACCAGGATATGGGTTGAATCAATATTTGCTAGCCAATATTCAATTGAGCAAATTTCTCAGAATCTGTGCCAATATCCAACACCAGTATTAGATCAGTGCATCCCTAACTAGAAGTATTTTTCTCTGGGCAAACGGGGTTCAGCCCAGTCAGTCCAAATAATCCACTTAAGTCATGCGCAATAAAATCCTCCATCTGAAGGAGTTCCAAACACTCCGAGCTCAAGATGGCTCCCTTGGCTCTGCTCCTGACAGGTCACCCCAAAGGCATTGAATGGAAGGTTAAACTGAAGGATGGGTTAAACGCAGAGGACAAAATTCCTCTGCGTTTAACCCATCCTTCAGTTTCCCAACCCAGGAAATGTAATTTTCCTATGGGGACAGTAAGGACTCTCTTACCTGAAGGACAACATTATTTTACAAATTGTCTTATTTCATTACTGTTTTGTTTACTTATGCTTAAAGGTGCACAGTGTAATAGATCTAGTGGAGGGTCCACTACCTGCATTTCTCCATGGAAATAGTATTGCTTTGTCTAGAATTTTCCACAGTATAGATTAAACCTATCTATCACTAGGAGACAAGCAGGTTACAGCACTACGATACATTACAGTTCAGATCTGTGGAGAAGGAATTATTCTAATTTTGAGCAATAGAAACAGACATAATGAATAAATACTGTAAATGCTAAAAGATGTATATGTTTAATAATAATTGCTTTTGGCATCAAGAATCGATGCAGTATATTGTGAAAGTTAGTATCGCGATGCATTGTCATGACGATTATTTTGCACACCCCTAGTCTACACCAGGTCTAAACCTGGACTGGCCCTGGACTAAACCAGAACTAAACCAGGTCTAGACCAGGTCTAAACTAGGTCTAAACCTGGAGTGGCCCTGGACTAAACCAGGACTGGACCAGGTCTAGACCTGGACTAAACCGGGACTAGACCAGGTCTGAACCAGGATTAAATCACTCCGTGCAGCTTTTGCGTTCGTTTGTGCGTGTTCGGTTTGTGGCTCGGGCTGAGACGACGTGGTCCGGGTGCCGCAGTTCTATCTCGTGCTCGCAGCCTCGGTGTACGCGCGGCCTCGCGCTGCATTTTCTCACATTAAACACTCAAACTTTCATAGATTTTCAACAAAATGTATGTCTCCCCCCACGTGTCACTATTAATACATTTTGTTGAAAATCTATGAAAGTTTGAGTGTTTAAACTAGAGACAAATGTGAAAAAAGGTTAATTCCAGTCTGAGAAAAGCGTATAATATGTGTGGTGAGGCATTTACAGCCTTAAAACATGTAGAATAATTGTAAAATATAAAGTTGTCCTACTTCGCGGATTTCTCTTATTGCGGGTTATTTCTGGAACCTAACCCCCGCGATAAACGGGAGATTACTGTATTTCATATAAAATGCCCTGAAATCAGCACTTTGCATTTATTTTAATTTGTATTTGAATTGTTTATTAAAAGTCCTATATTACACAAAATTGACTTGTGTGAACTTTAAGCCACGTTAAAATGTTGTTACCTTATCAACAACATATCTGGAATTGTGTTTTGTTGTGAAGCAGTAGTTTTCAGGTTATCATTTTATCTTTTGTTGAGTAGAGATTAGAAATTCCAGGGCTGGAAATTTCCAAATGATTTTAGTGAAGGTGTATGGAGTTTAAAAACATCACAAGATGGAACAGAGTTTGAGAGAAAAACTAAACATGCAGGATTTGTATTTTAAACATGTGATAATGAAGCAAACTCTGGGTATGTTTTTGATACAATACAATGTTTGAAACAACATTATAACATAGATCCAAAAACAGCATAATATAGGTCCTTTAGATATTAAAATCTTGAAACATCAAACATTTCTACCAAGTACTTACGTGCCAAATTCATACAGTCAATCCATTTCTTTCTTTGAACTCTTTTTGGATTTCAGCTGTCCACAACTGTCAAACTTTCTCCACTTTTGAAGAAGACTGGATAAGAAAGGGCCAACTAAACAGTGGGAGGTAGACATTCGGACAAGTAGAGAGGCAGGAAAGGCAGGCCGGCAGATTACAGACGGCAAGAAAGCAAAGAGAGAGGAGATAAAGAGGAGGGGACAGGGACGAGCGCTGTCCCAGGCCAGAGTTATGTGATAGGCAATAAGAAATGCTGTACCCCAAGGTAACTTCAAAATTATACTTTATATTTATGTTGGGAGTTGGAGAGAAAACAGGTTAAATTTAAAGCCCATCTGGATGTGACTGTAGCACCACCTGCTCATAGATCAGACACACAAAAGCCATTTGTAAGAGTGTGTTTGGAGAGAGTAGAAACACATATAAACATGCAGCGTTACATGGTTTACAAGGGAATGCAGCCAGATGTTTCACCCTGTGGCTCTCTTCCAGGCTGGCCAAGCAGGGAGTTAATTAAAAATAAATGGTTTGAAGTCGATACAAATTAAGACATAAATAAATTACTCATATATTTTCTTTAAAATGAAAAAAATAATGACAGGGCATACTGTATGTATTATCTTACTTAGATTATATTTTGTGTGTGTTCAACTTTATATAGTGCAATTCTGGCTTTTAGCCATGTTCTCCAAGCTTAGGTTATGTTTGATTTGAAGCCCCAGTATGTCACTTTTTTATTTGCCAAAAAATTGAACAAAACAAAACTGTGTTTTTAGTCTCAATGGGCTGGCATCTCCACAAATCTATTAATTGGGCTGGAGGAGGGCTTCCTCCTGTTTGTTTCCATGGAAAATGTTGTTCCCTTGGCAATCTCCATGAAGAATGTTCCAAAGAATGGTTTTAAAGGTCCCATGGCATGAAATTTTCACTTTCTGAGGTTTTTGAAGGTTAATGTGAGCTCCCCTACCCTGTTTACCCCCCCATGGTTAAAAGTTGCAAAATGTCTAAACTGAGCATTTGCGATCCTTTTCTGCGTTACAAAAAATCGGAGCTCATACGGGCGATTTTGAACAAGGAAACTTGACGTCAGATTGAAAAAAGAAATGCAAATGCAGTTCCACCCCCGTCTGTCTGTACTCAGCGTCTGTGTAAATCACGCCCAGAGAGTTTGGACTGTGAATGCGCTAGGCAATGCGAAATGTGTTTTTTTTATTTGCCTGGAGGCACGTCCGAGTGTTTCTAGGCTCGGAAGTCCTTTATCTGAGCCTCTGGACCTTTGAACAGCAGTGGTTTAATTTTATTTACTGTGGAAATGTGTTTAT
This sequence comes from Paratrypauchen microcephalus, assembly GCA_036785185.1. NCBI lineage: Eukaryota > Metazoa > Chordata > Actinopteri > Gobiiformes > Gobiidae > Paratrypauchen > Paratrypauchen microcephalus. Next base: position 577,890 of record JAVJIX010000265.1, read on the forward strand.
TTTTCAATGGAACGCTTCAAATCTCTCCCCCCCGTGAAAAACACGGAAATGGATCAGCTGAGAGCTCAGAGGGAGAGCGGAGAGTTTGGCCACGCCCCCACCCTCTACTATAGGCCAGCTCTTTTCTCCTCATTTGCATTCAAGCAACAACGCCCATTATGGCCTGTTCAGAGAGAGAAAAAATACTCTTTCTCATCTTATTTCTCATGCAGTGAGTGTTGATTTTGAAGAAGGATTCATTTACAGTATTAGGGAACCATTAAGGAGCCATATAAAAGCATCAAGAAGTACCATGTCATGGGATCTTTAACTTTTCCATCCCCCAAGAAGTTACATACCATCACTTTAAGCTCTTGCATTCTTGTTGAAATGCAGTAATTTCTCCATGTTCTCTGAAATGTTATTTAATCTAAATGCAATATGTGAGTGATGCTTTTTTGCATTTGCAAGAGGGTCAAGCTGGTCAAGAGGGCCAGCTCTGTCCTGGGCTGTCCTCTGGACTCTGTAGAGGAGGTGGCTGAGAGGAGGGTACTGGCCAAATTCACGTCCATCATGGACAACACCTCTGCACCGGACTGTAGAGGAGCTGAGCAGCTCCTTCAGCAGCCGACTGAGGCACCCCCAGTGCAAGAAGGAGCGCTACCACAGATCCTTCATCCCCACCACCATCAGACTGTATAATTCTACTGTATAGTCCTACCGTGCAATATCGTTTTCCCAATGTGCAATATTGTTGTTTTTTCAATACTCCTATCGTGCAATATCGTTTTTCCAATTTTTTCAATACTCTCCCGGTCACTGTTTTTTATTATTATCACTACTATTATTATTATTCGATTTATTACTTATTTTTTTAATTATTATTATCACCTATCTTTATGCCTTTTTTTGCCTGCATGCACTTGTCTTCTTGTTTCAAACTGTCCCTACCTGGAGCTACTGTGACAAGTAAATTTCTCCTGTGTGAGATCAATAAAGTCTTATCTTATCTTATCTTATATTGCACCTTTCTGGAGCTATTTGGATCCTAACTAAAGCTTGTAAGATTCACTGGTTTCATTTAAAATGCTAATATCCACATACAACTCATTCAAATGAACACTAAGTGGAAATTAATGCTGTTTTGAACTAACACTTCTTGCTTTGCTCCTTGCACATCTATTCTAATTATAAAGTCATTACTCCAGCATTTAAAGTGAAGGACATATGTGGAACAAGCAGCTGCTAATGAGATAAAGAGTTTGGATTCCCTAGCTAACCATCAGTGGCCCTGATTTGATGCCACATGCCAGAGCTAATCGACAAGTTGGAGACATCAGAAAACTTACTCTGAAGTGACTTTAAAAGTAAAATTTGGCTCACCAGACTGATGAGCTGCAACTTTTTCAAATGAAGTATGAATTCTCTGATAAATGAGGAGAATTACTGTAAATTTTGAATGACGAAATAGGAGGAAATCAAGAGATAAGGTACTAAGAGTAAATAAGGTACAATTCGTGGCTAAAAGTAAATGTTCATATAATTTAATCTAGACTTAGACAAACTTTAATGATCCACAAGGGAAATTACAGTAGCTCACTCATCACAATATAATATATAATAGAGAGTAACACCGGTGTCAAACGAGACATAATTATATATATTTAAAAAATTATTAATAATAATACTAATACTACTACTACTACTACTACTAATAATAATAATGTACAAGTCAAAATAAAATAGAAAAATAAATAATAAAATATAAAATAAAAAATATAAAATCACAGCTACAGTATATACAGGAGACAAGAACGGCAGTGCAATAATATGCTGATTGACAGAACATAAGGTTATCCATTACTTAAGACTGAGTTGTACAGTTGTAGGGAGTATTACCTGTTACATAAGGGTGAGTTGTTGTACACTTGTATGGAGTATGGTGTGAATGTAGTCCTGTATCTCTCACTGTTTGAGTGGAGCTGTAGGAGCCTGTTGGAGAATGAGCTCCTCTGTCCCTCTATGGTCTGGCACAGTGGGTTAGCGGGAGTGTCCATGATGGAGAGCAGTTTGTCCAGTGTCCTCCTGTCCCTCACTGTGACAAATGTCTCCAACTCACAGCCAATCACGTGACCAGCTTTACAGATCAGTTTGTCAATCCATCCAATGTCTCTTTCACTGATGCTGCTCCCCCAGCAGACCACAGCGAAGTACAGGGTGCTGGCCTCCACAGACTGGTAGAAGATCTCCAGTAACTTGAGCTTTCTCAGGAAATAGAGTCTGCTCATGCACTTCTTGTAAACAGCATTACAGGTGTCCGTCTAGTTCAGCCTGTTGTTCACATGGACGCCGAGGTACTTGTAGCAACTATTTCCACCTCATGACCCTGGATGTTAATGAGCTCCACTGGTGTCCTCTTTCTCCTGAAGTCAATCACCAGTTGGTCTTGTCAACGTTCAGGAGCAGATGGTTTGCCTGGGACCACTCCACAAAATTTGCAATCTGTGTCCTATACTCCATCTCCTGTCCATCCCTGATACACCCAACCACGCAGAGTCATCAAAGAACTTCTGCAGATGGCAGGACCCAGAGCTGTTCTGGAAATCAGAGGTGTACAGAGTGAACAGGAACGGAGACAGGACTGTACCCTGGGGGAGCTCCTACGTTATTGGCCATAGTGTCAGACAGGATGGTCCCAGTTGCACATACTGAGGCCTGGCTGAGAGGTAGTCAGCAATCCAGGAGATCCAGGGCTGGATTGTGTTAAAGGCGCTGGAGAAATCAAAGAGCAATATCCTCACAGTGCCCTAAACACTATCTAGGTGAGAGTGAGCCCACTGCAGAAGAGAGATTAAAGCCATCATCCACACTAATGTGGGCCTGATAGGCAAATTGTAGAGGATCCAGGGATGGTGCCACCAGGAGTCTGAGCTGAGCCAGAACAAGTCTCTCAAACACTTTCATGACATGAGACATCAAAGCAACTGGTCGGAAATCATTAAGTCCAGATGGGATAGGGTTTTTGGGCACTGACACAAAGCAGGAGGTCTTCCATAGCACCGGTATCCTTTCAAGCTTCAGACCCAGTGTGAAGAGAAAGTGCAGTCAGTCAGCTGTGTTGCAATGTCCTCAGCATGCAGGAGTGACTTTGTCTGGTCCAGGAGACTTGTTTTGGTGAACTTTCGCCAACTACCCAAGACACTGGGCTCCTCTGTGGGGGTAGGTGTGTGAGTAGAGGTGATGGGCTGATGAATGGTCATCTGAGTGGTCTGTGGTGAGGTGTGGATTGGGCATCTGGGAGGTGTAGAGATTGGGCTGCCAGGGGATGAGAAACGTTTAAAATGCAAATTGAGTAGGTTTGATCTGTCTGGGCTTTTGTCTTGATGCTTAGTTTTGGAAAGACTAGTGATGGCCTTCATTCCCTTCCACACATCTCTAGTGGTATTCTGTTGGCGTTTAAAGTCCAGTCCTTCCATAGACCTCCTGGCCCTGTCTTAGCGTCAGCTGCCATTGCGCCTTCTTCACCTCATCCTTGTCACCAGAGTTGAACACCTGCTTCTTCTTATTAAATAGATCCTTCAGCTGTCTGGTGATCCAGGGCTTGTTGTTGGGGTAACAGCGGATAGAGCGTGTGGGGACGGCTGTATCCTCACAGAAGTTCATGTAATCTGTTATACAGTCCGTCATGCTGTCAATATTGTCCCCATGTGGCAGGCAGAGGAGATTCCAGTCTGTGGTCTCAAAGCAGTCCTGGAGGGCATGGCTGGCTTCCTGACTCCACTTCCTTACAGTCCTAGTGGTGGCTGCCTCTTTACTGCGGGTACATATTGAACAGGAACAGGAATCGGCAGGAACAGATTGCGGTCTGATCGTCCTAGTGGGGGCAGGGCAATAGCACTGTATGCCTCCTTAGAATCAAGAGTTCTATTGTCGAGGTTTACAGCCCACATACTGGTGAAGTGTGGGTAAAGCACTGTCCAAGGAAACATGAAGTCTGCAGAAATCAGTAATAAAGCCTCCAGGTGTCATGACTGCAGCTCAGCGACCACAGTGTGTATTCTGTCACAGGCTGCCTCTTCATCCGCGGAGGGTGGGATATATACTCCGATGAACAGCAAAGAAGTAAATTCCCTTGGTAAATAATATGGACACATTCCCAAAACCATAAGTTCAATGTCCGGTTCACAGATACGCTCCTTCACAGTAATATGGCCAGGATTACACCACCTTTCGTTTACCAAAACAGCCATCCCACCACCCTTCTTACCGCAAAGGAGAGTCTCTCTGTCCGCACGCACCGTCTTAAAGCCTGGTACAGATGCACTGTTGTCCGGGAAGTTTGTATGAAGCCAGGCCTCCGTGAAGCACATGATACTGCTGACACCATCTTATTTCCCAGTGACCTGACATTCCCCATCAGAACTGAGAACTGCATGCTTGAATTTCCTTCTCCGCTGCTCTCACTCCAGCGTGGCATCCTCTGCGCGTCCTCCTCTGTAATTCCACAGGAATGTCAGGCTTAACTCCAAATAGCACTGGGGACTTGGAGAAAGAAGGTGCTCTCTAGAATATACAATGGGCAGTCTGGACTGCTGAGCCACACAGCAAAGAACCAAGAGGCCAGGAAAAATCTAGAAAAAAATGACAAAAATGTCCAAAAAACATGGTGAGCGTTTTATTGAATGGATAAAGTAAATAAAAATAAAATAAACACTTAACATGCAAACTTAAAAAGGTCTGTTTTCATGTAGATCGACTAATAATAAAGGATTACTCAATCGTGTGAAAGAAACAAAATACAACTCCAGGTATGCTTTTGAGGAAGTAGCAACACTATAATATGACTTAAAGCTCACAGTTTTGTGTGATATAGGACCTTCGATCTAGTTTAAGTGCTCAATGTGCTTAAATTGCTCATCTGGGATAAATAAATACATCATTGATTAATTGAACATCTCCATCCATCCATCTTCTTCCGCTTACTCCATTTCTGGGTCGCGGGAGCAGCAGTCCAAGCAGATCTGCTGTCCAGAATACAATGGACCAGCCCCCATGAATGGGTGGGTCCACAGGAGGATGGCCCACGTCACAACTGACCTTGATGCACTTCTGCCATGGGGGCTACCAGTGTCTGCAGACACTGGAGGCGAGGTGGGGTTAAGTGTCTTGCCCAAGGACACAACGTTGCCCCAAGCCAACCCGTCAAGAGCGGGATACGAACCGCCAACTCTACCAACTGAGCTACTGCCGCCCCTGATTGAACATCTATTTCTGGTTATTTATGGTACAGTAAGGACCTCCTTATTCTTTATGGCACAATAAGGATCTGATCAAACTGTTCTGATGTTGGTAGACTGGAACATTGTCACTCATTTTTGTTCACTAAGAGTACACATAAATATACATTACATTATCTGCCAACACCAGGCTATAACTCTGTAATTCATTTCTTTCTGTCTAATGAAAAGTTATTAATTACTACGCAAAGAGGCAAAAATATAAGCGGGCAGGAATACTGGGAATCTGCGGAAGTCTTTGTGCTCAACAATCCATTAACCTCGCCAGAACTTACACCAAACAATAAATATCTTCATTAGTTCTAGTTCATTAATTTGCACTCAGCACTTTCTCTCTCCAAAAAGCAGTCTTCATATAAAGAGGCCTGTGCTCGTCTGGCTCTAATGTTACTAATAGTCACTGCACCATTTTATCTTTATGGCAACAAGTTCTAGTTGTTATTCCTTTTGTTAATGCACTCCCCATCTGATATATTTTAAACCACCTGCATAGAAATTAGGGCTTTTGAATTCACAGTATCTCAAAATGGACCTGTCAGATCAAAGATGGATTTTCTAAAATGGATTCTTGGATATACCTACATTAACTGCAAATGTAAAACCTTGATTCGCCTGATATTTAAAAGTGCATTATGTAACTTTTCTGGTGGGGGGCCGGCTACTTGCTGCTTTCCATGGTGATGTTAAAGATCCCATGACATGGTACTTCTTGATGCTTTTATATGGCTCCTTAATGGTTCCCTAATACTGTAAATGAATCCTTCTTCAAAATCAACACTCAGTGCATGAGAAACAGAGATAAGATGAGAAAGAGTATTTTTTTCTCTCTGAACAGGCCATAATGGGCGTTGTTGCTTGAATGCAAATGAGGAGAAAAGAGATGGCCTATAGTAGAGGGTGGGGGCATGGCCAAACTCTCCGCTCTCCGCTCTGAGCTGTCAGTTGTGCCCTCTGATCCATTTCCGTGTTTTTGCACGGGGGGAGAGATTTGAAGCGTTCCATTGAAAAATAAACACATTTCCACAGAAAATAAAATTAAACCACTGCTGTTCAAAGGTCCAGAGGCTCAGATAAAGGACTTCCGAGCCTAGAAACACTCGGACGTGCCTCCAGGCAAATAAAAAAACGCATTTCGCATTGCCTAGCGCATTCGCAGTCCAAACTCTCTGGGCGTGATTTACAGAGACGCTGAGTACAGACAGATGGGGGTGGAACTGCATTTGCATTTCTTTTTTCGATCTGACGTCAATAAGGTGCCTTGTTCAAAATCGCCCGTTTGAGCTCCGATTTTTTGTAACGCAGAAAAGGATCGCAAATGCTCAGTTTAGACATTTCGCAACTTTTAACCATGGGGGGGGGGGGCTAAACAGGGTAGAGGAGCTCACATTAACGTTCAAAAACCTCAGAAAGTGAAAATTTCATGCCATGGGAGCTTTAAAGGAAAAGTCATCCAATCGGAACCATGGCTAGATCTCGGATTACAGGCCACCTTTGACTCAAACAAACGTGTAGACTAACACATTGAACTTTTGTCATTTGAAAAGTGCTAAAGTTTGTGTTATTTGGTGGCTACAACAGCGTGCCCTGACCACTCACGTTAAACGGATATCACTAAACTCCAAAATGTCCGGAAATACTCCAAATGACACCAAAGTACAATGGGTGAGTAAATGGCGTTGTTTTATCACTGAAATAAGGTCCAGATTATAAAAAATTTCCTTTTCCTTTAAAGCTATGTCTAGAATATCTCACAGTATGGCATTAAACCTTTTTACCTTGAGTTACCTACAAGTGTTTACATTCCTGAAAAAAACAAAAACCTTGTAAATATGCATTGCGATACTGTAGGTGAGGTCGCCACTCCACAGATCTGACCTGTAACTCAACATAGTGGCATCACTCAGCTCATGGAGGTAGATGCCTTTAATCCCAAATGCCAAACTAGGAACATCTCAATGTACACAAGCTTACATGTTTATTGCTAATCTTTATTTGATTAATAATTGCTGTCATTTAGATTGATAAAAAAGAATCATCAGGATTTTCTGCTACACTTATAATCAAATAAAGAAAATCATTAATAACAAATAAATTAATAAACCAATTTTTTTAAATCAAAATCTGTTCCATATATTCTATTGTCCAAGATACAAAAATGATAAAATCTGTTTTCACCCACAAAAACCTCCATTTTGATTAAAGGTCCCATGGCATGAAATTTTCACTTTCTGAGGTTTTTGAACGTTAATGTGAGCTCCCCTACCCTGTTTAGGCCCCCCCCCCATGGTTAAAAGTTGCGAAATGTCTAAACTGAGCATTTGCGATCCTTTTCTGCGTTACAAAAAATCGGAGCTCAAACGGGCGATTTTGAACAAGGCACCTTATTGACGTCAGATCGAAAAAAGAAATGCAAATGCAGTTCCACCCCCGTCTGTCTGTACTCAGCGTCTCTGTAAATCACGCCCAGAGAGTTTGGACTGCGAATGCGCTAGGCAATGCGAAATGCGTTTTTTTATTTGCCTGGAGGCACGTCCGAGTGTTTCTAGGCTCGGAAGTCCTTTATCTGAGCCTCTGGACCTTTGAACAGCAGTGGTTTAATTTTATTTTCTCAAAGTTCAAAGTCAGCTTTATTGTCAATTCTGCCATATGTGTTCAACATACAGTGAATCGAAATTTTGTTTCTCTCTGGCCAGGTGGTGCAAAAGGACAGTGTACAAAATACAATATGAAGACAAAACACAACAAAAAACTATCTAAGACAGAGATCTAAAGTTAAAACTAAAGTCTACGATCTAAAATCTTAAAACAGTGCAACATAATAAATAAACTATACTATATACAGATTTCCAAAGTGTGCAGTGTGCATCAAAAATGTGCAATGGAAGATACAGCAGTGATTGTTGTGCAGGGAAATGAATGTGCATAGGAGTTAAGATAAAATAAAAATAAATGTGCAACAGTAGTAATTCTAGTGCAATAACAGGAGTAAACAACAGTACTAAAATTCCAGTAGTAAATGTGCAATAACAGTAGTAAACAACAGTGCAACGGGGGTAAAATTCAATAACAGGAGTAAACAGCAGTACTAAAAATTCCAGTAGTAAATGTAAGTGTGCAATAACAGTAGTAAACAACAGTGCAACAGGAGTAAAATCCAGCAGTAAATGTAAATGTGCAACAGTGCAACAGTAGTCCTTAGCAGCAGTTTTTTAAAGTGTCTAGAGTGATAGGTCTTTTTATGGAATACAGGTTATGCCAATATGGGGGGTGGGGGGTGGGAGATGGGCAAGGTGGGAGTTCGGGTGTGAGTTCAGCCTCCTGACAGCCTGGTGGATGAAGCTGTTTGAAAGCCTGGTGGAGTGGGCCCGGAGACTCCGGTACCTTCTCCCCGAGGGCAGGAGGCTGAACAGGCTATGTGCGGGGTGGCTCGGGTCACCCACAATGCTGGACGCTCTGCGGGTGAGCCGGGTGTTAAAAATGTCTAGGAGGGAGGGAGAGAGACACCAGCGATCCTCCCAGCTGCATTCACTATGCGCTGCAGGGCTTTCCTGTTCTGTTCAGTGCAGCTCCCGTACCACACAGTGATGCAGCTGGTCAGGACGCTCTCAATGGTGCCTCGGTAGAAGGTGGTCATAATGGGTGGAGGGGCTCCAGCTCTCCTCAGTTTGCGGAGGAAATAGAGGCGCTTCTGAGCCCTCTTTGCCAGTGATACAGTATTCACTGTCCAGGAGAGGTCCTCACTGATGTGCACCCCCAGGAATTTGGTGCTGCTCACCCTCTCTACAGCAGCACCATTGATGGACAGTGGGGGGTGCTGGGTGGGGCCTCTCCGGAAGTCAATAACAATCTCCTTGGTCTTTTCAACATTAAGAAGGAGATTGTTATTGCTGCACCACTGGGTCAGAAGGCTCACCTCACTCCTGTAGTTTGTCTCATCGTTATTAGAGATGAGACCCACCACAGTCGTATCGTCCGCAAACTTCACTATGTGATTGGTGCTGAACGCTGGTGAGCAGTCGTGGGTCAGCAGAGTGAAGAGCATCGGACTGAGCACACAGCCCTGGGGGGCTCCTGTGCTCAGTCTAATGCAGCCTGAGGTGTTTCTGCCGACCCGCACCGCCTGTGGCCTCTCACTGAGGAAGTCCAGCAGCCAATTACAGAGTGAGGTCTGAAGCCCCAGGTGGTCTAGTTTGATAATGAGCTGCTGTGGGATTATAGTGTTGAATGCTGAACTGAAATCTATGAACAGCATTCTCACATATGAGTCTTTATTGTCCAGGTGGGTGAGAGCCGGGTGAAGTGCAGAACAGATTGCATCCTCGGTAGAGCGGTTGACGGTATGCAAACTGGTATGGGTCTAGGGTGGGGGGGAGGATGGATTTGATGTGTGCCATGACTAGCCGTTCAAAGCACTTCATGATGATGGGGGTCAGTGCAACAGGGCGATAGTCATTAAAAGTGGCCGGAGTGGGCTTCTTTGGCACGGGAACGATGGTAGTGGTTTTGAAGCAGGAGGGAACGACAGCCTGGCTCAGAGAAGCATTAAAGATGTCTGTGAAGACATCCTTGAGCTCCTCTGCACAGTCTCTCAACACACGACCAGGAATGTTGTCCGGGCCTGCAGCCTTGCGGGTGTTGATCCTGGAGAGTGTCCTCTTCACGCTGGCTGCAGACACACACATTTCTGTGGAAATGTGTTTATTTTTCAATGGAACGCTTCAAATCTCTCCCCCCGTGCAAAAACACGGAAATGGATCAGCTGGGAGCTCAGAGCCGAGAGCGCAGAGTTTGGCCACGCCCCCACCCTCTACTATAGGCCAGCTCTTTTCTCCTCATTTGCATTCAAGCAACAACGCCCATAATGGAGTGTTCAGAGTGAGAAAAAAAAATTACTCTTTCTCATCTTATCTCTGTTTCTCATGCACATTCATTTACAGTATTAGGGAACCATTAAGGAGCCATATAAAAGCATCAAGAAGTACCATGTCATGGGATCTTTAAAGATGCAAAGGAAAACTTGTATCTCACTAATATCCTCTATGCCCTTTATTTATCTCACTCAAGTACAACAGCACATAGACTTTTAGATGCATATTTATATAGCATTTTGTGAACGACAGCAGGTTGCTCAAAGTCGTACATCAACGCCACTTTGAGATCAATTCATCTTCACAAACTCCTCTTACCGATCTCTATCTCGAGTGTGGTTGTGCTCAAAATGCAGAAGGGCCCATTCTTCTTGTAACACATCTGGTATCTCCTGTAACTGCCATTTACTACAAAGACATATTGCTTCCGATAGCATCACTTCCATACAAGTTGTACACTGTAAAATACACACTAGAGACGCTGTTGTGTATAGACAGATAGTCGGGCACTGTCACTATACCGAACCATATATCGTACAAGTGAATGCCATTTGTTATTGGTATGGCCTGACTTTCCCTCCTCACTTGGATTGACCTGTGTGTGCGTGCGTGTGCGTGCGTGTGCGTGCGTGTGCGTGTGTGTGTGTGTGTGTGTGTGTGTGTGTAGCCTTTAAAAAGCAAGCAAAATGCAGATAAACCCACGGTAATATTCCAGTCTGGCTTCCTGCTCTGGGTGAAAGCATCAAGACCATCTGATATATTCAAGACACACTTTATGGGTGGGTGGAATAGATGAAAAGAGAGGTAGAGTGGTAGAGACTGGAAATTTGAAGAACATTGGCAAGAAGGGAAGTGATTTATACAAGTAAACGTGCTAGACATGGGGTGAATAGTTTGTAGCAGAACACAGAAACTCATATAAGGTTCTATATTACACAAAATTGGCTCTTGTGAGTTATAATTACAAAAATTAATTACAAAAACATACCCGGAGTTGTGTTTTGTTTCATTCACGCATGTTTGAGTAACCCTCGATGTCACAAAGCAGTAGTTTTGAAGTCAACAGCTACCTTTTACTTTTTGTTCAGTAGAGATTCAATTACAGGGTTGAAATCATCCAAACACATCCAGTGTGTAGGATTCGTGGCGCATAGGTGGATGGTGCTATTGCACTTTCTGTTTTAGCTACGGCAGACCTCGAGGGTCACCCGGGCGCGCGCACAAGCCGCTACTGTATAAATAAAACGCGGCCCTGTTTTTTTTTTCTTTTCTTTTCTCATGAAAACACACATTCCCGATCATGTACCATGACACTCTACACATCAAATGAAACCTTACAGTCTCCTCTTTTTGACTATGCAATTCATTTCCCTGCAAAACAATCACTCCCCGAGCACATGGGGCTTTTATACGGAAAAGCACAAAGTGAGGTTAGCTTACCTTAGAATGCTTTGCACAGGTCAAACTCTGTATTTCACCATAAACTTGCTCTCAATTTGTCCGTAAGGATCCAGCGAATAAAACCCAGTAAAACAATTTAGTCCAAAACACGTGTTAGATCCATTACGACGTCTGATCCGGCAGCATGCTTGTGTTGTTTACCCAAAACCACGAGCCTTGCCGAAGGCGAAGGCGGAGCCCAAATGTCCTTCTGCGGCTCTCGTATTCAAAATGGCTGCCTCTGCATGGGGAAGATCCCCCTTTTATGTGACTATATCTAAGTCCAAAAGAATACTTTGATTTCATGATGGAAGTGAAAAGGCTTGGAAAACAATGTATTTTTGAATGGGTATCTTCAATTTCAGTAATTAGCGGGTAAAAATCTTACACACTGTCCCTTTAAACCAGTGCTTCTCAAATAGTGGGGCGGGCCCCCCTGGGGGGGCACGGTGTGATGCCAGGGGGGGCGCGTGTGACCCTGGGAAACATGCTTTTTGCCGTACTGTACTAGAACTAAGTGTAATTGCACATCAACAACAGTAGTTGGCAGTAGTGCTCTCATTGTCACTCTGGGGCAGGGGGCGGCAACCTTAAATACGCGATATACAGAACAGTCTCACCATCAGCAGAACATCCTCTGTCACAGAAAAAACACGTATATTCCACTGAGTCGTGTCCTTTAGTCCGACAGAAGCTGACGCATCAGCGGCGCAAGGACAGAGTGTTTTTTTTTCAGCGCTTTTAGTTTATGCAATGTAATTTTAAGTTTTGTTTCTGTGAAACGTAAACAAATGTGCACATTAATATTTGAGTCCTCAGTGCAAAAAGACAGTGCAGTCTTTGTTGGAAGTTTCTTTTTTGTTTTTAATGTTAACAAAAGGATACAATGTTATGCAGAGGTGTACTAATAACAATTTTCTAGACAAATAATATTATTTATAGTCGCACGCAGGGAGGGGGGGCGTGAAATTTTTTCTTCTTCCTAGGGGGGGCATCACAGAAAATAATTGAGAAGCACTGCTTTAAACAAATTAATAAAACAAAACACCAGGTATGTTTTTGATGTCGTTATAACAGAGGTCAGAAAACAACGTAATTTAAGCCTGCAAGATAAGCTCAAGACAAGAAGTCTTGCTCCCACTTGTAGGATTTTTTTTCTGCCACTTTATTGCTGTCTACAAATTTCTCATCTGCATTATCTGCTTCATGTTGACAACTTGTCAGGAGCAGGTTTGTAGACTTTATTGTCCCTTTAATAACAACAACAACAACAACAACAACAACAACGATAATAGCACATTCAATTTACAAAGCGCCTGTTATGATAACCAAAATGCATTATTCATTCGCTCCTTACAGTGTCTACCACCCACTACTAACCATAACCAACCCTGTTTAGCTTCTGAGAACAGATGCCAGACTTGGCATTATCAAAGTAAAGTCACTGAAAGGACCAGAGTTTTTCGGCCAACCTGTCAGAACCATAGACTGAATATATAAATGGACATAGCTAACCCACTAGCCGCAGCATTCCAAATAGAAAGTGAGCATGGAAGCACTTCTGGCTCCAATGACTCTGGCTCTAATTCACTTAATATTGAAATGCTGTCGTCGCTCTCTCTGTAACTGCTGCTGTCAGGCTCCTCATTTTGGTCTTAAACGTTTGTATTAACCTGCTTAACATAATCCTGTTTTAACATAATCATGTTTTAATTACGCTATTTTGTCCGTAAATAAATTCCTGTTTTTAGTATGGAAATCAGCTCCAAATTCCCTGCTAGTCTCATGAACTCATTTGACTGGAGCCGAATGCTGCCGAATGACGTCACACTCCCTTAGTCCACTTCTTTATACAGTCTATGAAGGAAATATGTCCTCTGCATTTGACCCATCTTTTCTACCAGACTTTTTAGGTAACTGTCAGTGCCCATCTAAGGAGAACTGGAGTATCCTGCTGTGGACGGCAGTACTTGGAGCAGGCCCAACCAGACACACACAAATTCTACAATGAAAATAGTCAAACTGTGTTAAAGGAAAAGTAACATTTTTTTACAATCTGAGCCTTCTTTCGGCAATAAAACAAGTAGTTTTACTCACCCATAGCAGTTTGGTGTCAATTGGAGCAGTATCGCAGAACTTATGTTGTAGCCGTTCTGTTCTACTAATGATCCCGTATCCGTTAGCGTGAGTACTCGGGGCACTGATTTGCGGTGTCCAAATAACACAAACTTTAGCACTTTTCAAATCACAGAAGATCGCTGTGTCAGGGTAGACTTTTAGTGGATTCCAAAACGGCCTGAAACCCGATATCGCAACAGAAAAGTAAAGTTCAGAGCGGTGTTAGCTTCTTTCGGACTAGCGGTGTTTACAACAGTTCACGCATGCGCACTGTCCTCTCTGATGATGTCATCAAATGAAACTATAGCTGGATATCGGGTTTCAGGCCGTTTTGGAATCCACTAAAAGTCTACCCTGACACAGCGATCTTCTGTGATTTGAAAAGTGCTAAAGTTTGTGTTATTTGGACACCGCAAAGTAATTCCCTGAGCACTCACGCTAACGGATACGGGATCATTAGTAGAACAGAACGGCTCAACATAAGTTCTGCGATACTGCTCCAATTGACACCAAACTGCTATGGGTGAGTAAAACTACTTGTTTTATTGCTGAAAGAAGACTCAGATTTAAAAAAAAAAATGTTAATTTTCCTTTAACTTGGTCTTCCGATAATTTATGTATTTTTTCAGATAAGGTTTAGTCTGTTTTACTACCTGACAGTACCGACTGCTCGCTAGCTTCTTTATGCTCAATGTGGTCACGTGATGTTGCTGTGACATGTCTGGTCAGCTGATTTAAACAGGTTTTGGAGCTGTCTTCCTACCAGCTGAAACAGAACGACAGCACCATCTGCAGTCCGACTTCTTCAGTACAGTATCTCAGGTGTGTGAGAGTAAAATAGCCCCCTTGTCCCGGTTTATCTACAATAAAAAGCTACTAGCACGGGAATCCAGCCGACAAACATCTTTCTGTGAGATGAGATGGTTATATTTGGTTAGTTTTATTCGATTTGGCAATGTTTTACAAGAGATGCCCTACCTCGTACAACACTCTCTCTTTACTTCTTGTGGCTGATTCAGTTTTGTCATGCAGCATAATGTAATAAAACGTGTAATAATATATGAATTGAACATGCTGGCCTGAGTGGTACCAGATATTCTTAGACTGGACTTAGACAGGAAAATGAAAAAGGAACACTGGCAGAGAGAGATACATGTTGAACCCCATTGAAAAGTATGGATGTGTGAATGAGGAGACAGTAAGTGACAGCATCAGGGTGGTCTGACATGAGCAGGCGAGACAGGGGGGGATAAAATGCCGTAGAAAAATGGAAAAAAATACATTTGTGATCAATTTTCTATCCACCTACTCCGTCCTTCTCCACCAAAAGGACATAATGTCCTCTAGATATGGCTTCTTGTAGCACTTATCGAATGCCCAGTCATGCCGTAAAGATGGGTAATTTTTCACTGTAATTTAGGTCAGCACCGCGCGTATAGGAATCACATATAGTAACTGTATCTCGTGGTCTAAAGGTTGATCTAAAGAGGAATCCATATTTATAACGGTGTTTGTATTATTTGTCATGATTCAGGGTGCAGGGCATGTATTTAGATATAGACGAATGGGATGTCAGATGGGAAAATGATGGTCTCTATGGTCACATTCAGAAGAGGAGTGCAGCGAAAGCATGCAGATTCTGGTTCATGCATTTGTAAACAGGATGACTCACATAGCTTAACCTTTACAAAACAAAGACTTTCCATAATGAAATATTTAACATTTAGAAACAGTTGCATCAATGTTTGATTACCAAAAGAAGATGGTAAAAAGCAAAATCAAACCACATGGTTCAGTAAAGGAACAAACTAGGAGTAAAAATTATGTACTGAAATACAGTGAACCCTCGCTCTATCGCGGGTCACTGTTCGCGCCCTCGCTGTTTTCGCGGATTTTTTTTTCCCGATTTTTTTTTTTCTTTAAATTTTTTTTTATAGTGTAACATTTTTTTTTATAGTGTAACACTGTGTTCTGCGTCCTGATTGGTTAAGAGACTAGACCAGGACTAAACGTGGACTAAACCAGGTCTAGACCAGAACTAAACCAGGTCTAGACCAGAACTAAACCAGGTCTAGACCAGGCCTAAACCAGGTCCAAACCTGGACTGGCCCTGGACTAAACTAGAACTGGACCAGGTCTAGACCTGGACTAAACCAGGATTAAATCACTCCGTGCGGCTCTTGCGTTCGTTTGTGCGTGTTCGGTTCGTGACTCGGGCTGCCAGCACGCGGTCTGGGCGCTGCGGTTCTATCTCGTGCTCGCAGTCCCGGTGTATGTGCGACACGTGCTGCTCTGTCACGGATTTGTCCACGATGAACCCCTCATCGTGGACAAATCCGTGACAGAGCAGCACGTGTCGTGCACTTCTCCAAGGGGTTGGTGCGCGTTGCGTCCGCACGTCCGGTGGGGCTCCCGGAGCCGTGTCTCCCCCCACGCGTCACTATTAATACATTTTGTTGAAAATCTATGAAAGTTTGAGTTTTTAAACTAGAGACAAATGTGAGAAAATGTTAATACCAGTCTGAGAAAAGCGTATAATGTGTGTGGTGAGGCATTTACAGCCTTAAAACATGTGTATGTTTTATGGACTTATTTTATTGTATTGCTCTGTGAAGCGTCTTTGAGTGTCATGGAAAGCGCTATACAAATAAAATTTATTATTATTATTATTATTATTATTATTATTATTATTATTATTGTAAAATATAAAATTGTCCTACTTCGCGGATTTCTCTTATTGTGGCTTATTTCTGGAACCTAACCCCCGCGATAAACGAGGGATTACTGTATAAAAATGTTGATATTTAAATAAATAACCCTGAACTATCAAATCCACAAATCAGATTAGCACTTGTTTCCATCGAGATGTCATTGCTTTTCCTGGAATGTATCTGCAACTCTGAAAAAAAATAAATAAAAATAAGAGACCACTGCAAAATTATTCGTTTTTTTCTGATTTTGCTACTTATAGGTATGTGTTTGGGCAACATTTTTGTTTGAGTCTATTGAGACTACTGATAACATTTCCCCCAAACTCCAAATAAAAATATAATCATTTAGAGCATTTATTTGCAGAAAATGACAAATGACAAAGAAACAAGATCAAATTTATTTTAAAACAACATAATACTAATGTTTACACTTAAGAAGAGTTCAGAAATCAATATTTGGTGCAATAAGCCTTATTTTTAATCACAGCTTTCATGCGTCTTGACATGCTCTCCACAAGTCTTTCACATTGTTCTTGGGTGACTTTATTCCACTCCTGGTGCAAGAACTGAAGTAGCTCAGCTTTGCGTTTGTGTTGGAATTCAGAAAAAAATGCAGTGGTCTATTTTTTTCCAGAGCTGTATGTATGCCAATATAGTGACACTGAAAAACATGGACCGTCTAAGAAGCTATGTAAGCTTATAGAATAGGATCCATTCTCACTGAATGATCAAGACTATTTAATGGCTTGGCAGATTTGCTGTTTTTGAAAATTTTATAATTGAAAATGAATCTGTAGTTTAGCTCCTTCTTGTTTACATTGAGATAGAAAAGTGTAATGCCCTACTGTGGAACATTCTAGGCAAAGTAATACAATTTCTGTGGAAACCAAAAATTAGCTCACCCACCTCAAGAAAACTTTAAAATTATAAGAGAGGACCCCCCCCCCACTAACTCATTAAAGATCCCATGACATGGTACTTCTTGATGCTTTTATATGGCTCCTTAATGGTTCCCTAATACTGTAAATGAATCCTTCTTCAAAATCAACACTCAGTGCATGAGAAACAGAGATAAGATGAGAAAGAGTATTTTTTCTCTCTGAACACTTCATAATGGGCGTTGTTGCTTGAATGCAAATGAGGAGAAAAGAGCTGGCCAATAGTAGAGGGTGGGGGCGTGGCCAAACGCTCCGCTCTCCGCTCTAGCTCTCAGCTGATCCATTTCCTTGTTTTTGCACGGGGGGAGAGATTTGAAGTGTTCCATTGAAAAATAAACACATTTCCACAGAAAATAAAATTAAACCACTGCTGTTCAAAGGTCCAGAGGCTCAGATAAAGGACTTCCGAGCCTAGAAACACTCGGACGTGCCTCCAGGCAAATAAAAAAACTCATTTCGCATTGCCTAGCGCATTCGCAGTCCAAACTCTCTGGGCGTGATTTACAGAGACGCTGAGTACAGACAGACGGGGGTGGAACTGCATTTGCATTTCTTTTTTCGATCTGACGTCAATAAGGTGCCTTGTTCAAAATCGCCCGTTTGAGCTCCGATTTTTTTGTAACGCAGAAAAGGATCGCAAATGCTCAGTTTAGACATTTCGCAACTTTTAACCATGGGGGGGGAGGCTAAACAGGGTAGGGGAGCTCACATTAACGTTCAAAAACCTCAGAAAGTGAAAATTTTATGCCATGGGACCTTTAATAATCCAGCATTTTAGTTTGAAGATAGTACCAAACCACATTGACTGAGTTTATCTGTTCATGTGATTGCAGGATAGTGCCAATGCATTTGTATAGGTCTGAGCTCCATAATGCTTCTATTTCCTGTAGTATAAAATTGACAGTCCTTTAAATGCAGCTTTCATCTCCATTTGCTTGGCCCATTACTGTAAAATACTGTTTTTCTTAACCACAGATAAGTGTCCCTGGTTACTCTTTTTGTTTAGTGCTGTCTTCATTTATTAGAAATAATTTTAGTCTCTTATAGAAGGCACCAGTACAGAAAATCAATAACTTAAATGGCCAACAATACAGAGACAAAACCATTATGATATTTTAATTAAGGAATCGTGCATTTTCTTGGATTTCCTGTAAATTGTTCCTCGGATAAAGGTTTTATTGAGTGAGAGTCTTAATGCACTGGCGATGATGCATTCAGGTGAAATGTTCATTCGACAATCCTTCCTTCAGACAGCCGAGCGGTGAATAGAGTTATCTCCTCCCAGGCAGCTCTGCGGAGAAGCACAGATTTGTCAGGTTAAAAAAAAAAAAAAAAAGAACGAAAGAAAAAGAAAAAAATGTACAAGACAAGAAATATTTCAATGATACAGGAAGTGTAAATCTCCCGAACGATGGCGTTAAGGTGTGTTCGGTAGACCGCGTGATTATAGTTGTCACTCAAACAATAGATAGAGCCGTATTGGTCATAGTTTTTCACACTGCTGCCGACATCAATGAAATGCTTTTAAAGGTGTGTCTAAAGATGGTTTTCCAATG
Source organism: Paratrypauchen microcephalus (assembly GCA_036785185.1). Classification (NCBI taxonomy): domain Eukaryota; kingdom Metazoa; phylum Chordata; class Actinopteri; order Gobiiformes; family Gobiidae; genus Paratrypauchen; species Paratrypauchen microcephalus. The sequence goes on from JAVJIX010000265.1 coordinate 596,797, forward strand.
TTTCCAATTGACGGATGAAACTGTAGATGTTTGGGGGTTTGATGAATGGCTCTATGGCCCCTACGATATGGCGACACGCTTTGGAACTCTGTAAAATTGCACACAAAGCTGTCCCAAATCGATTTATCTTCAATGGACAAATGATTCTACAGCCTTCCTTAGCCTGCTGTTATAAATATATTCAGTGTAGCATAATGATTTACCTATGACACAACCAGGTGCTGCTGGGCTCTTACTGGAAAAGTTACGTAGTGCACCTTTAAAGGTCCCATGGCATGACAAGGCAATGCGAAATGCGTTTTTTTATTTGCCTGGAGGCACGTCCGAGTGTTTCTAGGCTCGGAAGTCCTTTATCTGAGCCTCTGGACCTTTGAACAGCAGTGGTTTAATTTTATTTTCTGTGAAAATGTGTTTTTTTCATTAAAACGGCTCTCCTTTCTTCCTCCGCCCTTAAAACACGGAAATGGGTCAGAGCGGACAGCTGAGAGCGGAGAGTTTGGCCACGCCCCCACCCTCTACTATAGGCCATCTCTGTCCTCCTCATTTGCATTCAAGCAACAACGCCCATTATGGAGTGTTCCAGAGAGATATTTATGACTCTTTCTCATCTTATCTCTGTTTCTCATGCACTGAGTGTTGATTTTGAAGAAGGATTCATTTACAGTATTAGGGAACCATTAAGGAGCCATATAAAAGCATCAAGAAGTACCATGTCATGGGACCTTTAAGCTTTATCAAAACATTTTCTCGGTGTGTCATGTAGTGATAAAGTTAGTGACGTTGGCTCTTTTGAACTGTTCGTCAGTTGTACAGTTGGAACCAGATCTTATTTTTTTATTTTTTTAATTTTTTCCCTCTAGCAGCACGGTGGCTGAGTGGCTAGCACTCATGCTTCACAGCAAGAAGGTTCCGGTTGCCCGGGCCTTTCTGTGTGGAGACTGCATGTTCTCCCCGTGTCTGGGTGGGTTTCCTCCGGGCACTCCGGTTTCCCCCACCAACCCAAACATGCACCATAGGTAAAATCCTCCAGTTTAGGGCCTGACCAAAGCCTAAATAACAAAACAAAATCATGGGGATGGTCCCCGGGTCAAATATAGAAACAACTTCTCCTGTGCGATATCAATAAAGGTCAATCTTCTAATCCTTGACCACTGTAAGGCGCTTTGTGTTACAATTTTGTATGAAAAGCGCTTTATAAATAGTTTGATTTGATTTGATTTGATTATTTATTAAAAGAGACCATCTTTTTCTTTCTAATTTTCATGCATTTACATCAGAGCCACAGATTTACACTGATTTACTTTGAGCCAACACAAAAAACAGCAAAGCAAACAACTTGAGTTCCAGCTTTGTGTACAAAACTAAACAAAAAACAAATATTTGGCATCAAAACAATCTTTTCTTTTTTTTTCTTGTTTTATAACATTTTATTTAGATAATTTTAACGGGTAAACACACTCCCACTGTCAGTATCAACCATTTCTGGTCATTTCTCTCTGTGATGAGTTTGTTGTTAATGTAAGCTCTCACTTTGGCTTCTGTCACACCTGCATATTTAGGCTGTGTTCTTCTCTAAAAACACCTTGTGATGTCATGTGGTAATACAAGTGCTCCACTGTGTTTTTAAACTCCATACACTTTCAATAGAATCATTTGGATGATTTCAGTCCTGGAATTGCCAATCTCTACTAAAATAAAGGTAAAAAGTAGCTCTTAACTTGTAAACTACCACTACATGACATCACAAGGTGGAACAGAGCATTTTGAGGTTGGGAGATGTTGACAGACTGATAATAAAAGATTACTCAAATGTGTGAATGAAACAAAACACAACTCCAGGTATGTTTTGGAGGAGGTAACAAAATTATAACATGGCTTAAAGCTTTTGTGTAATACAGTATAGGACCTTTAAAACTGCCTTTCCAACAGTTCAAGAAACAAACCTGAAACCTTGTTGCTATGAAACGAAAGTGCTAAACCGGATATTTCAGACTTCAGACTTTGAAGTTTGTCTTTTAATTAGGTCAGCAGGATGTTTAGTGTTGGAGGATTTTCACATTATTTACTTTATTGTGAGCTGTAAACCATTTTAATTCTTGACTCCACCTTGAAGAGCGCTTGCATTTGGGTTACACAGCGTCGCGTGTTTATCACTTTGGGACAGGCAGCCTAACTGTTGACTATTCCTCTCACTATTCCCCTGGTGGCGGTATATGAAAAAATAACTCCCATTTCGTATTAAAGCTCAAGCAGGAACATTGAAACATGATGCTGTAGTCGTACTTAATGTATTTTTATTCTGACTCAATAAGCAGTTGGATTTTACGTAGAAAATTCATCAGGGAGACCGCTTTGATCCAGTTGCCAGTGTATATGCTTATCTCATAATGCAGTGTTTTTTTTAATGTACGTATATTTGGCAGAAGAAAGCTCATGACTCAGCAAAGCAAAGATTGCGTTGGACCACTCAATGGCATCCGTCTCTTTTGGACTTTGTTTGACGGTGCTAATTTTCAAAATGGAAGCGTATTATAGTGGTAGTGTTCAATTGGCAGGCTTGTCAGCCGTGGTTAAAAGATGAGAGACAGATGAGTGTGTGTGTGGTGCATTTGTGTCCATTTGGTGTCACTTTTAATGACGGCAAGGGCCTGGGCAGTGCTCTACAATGACTGCCAAGGTTTCCCCGGTGGTGTCTGTGTGCATATGTCCACATCACAGCCCAAATGTGGAAAATACTGAGGTGCAGTCTGTATTCCAATAGTGATTTGAGTTGGCACTGGGTTTGGCCATTGCAGTCTCATATAATTTTAGTTCTTTTGTGCAGTGTAGTGGACTCTGTGTTAGCTGTACACCGGCCAAAACATCCCCCAAGCTAACTGCAGAGTAATTTGATAAACACAAAAGATTTCAGATAGTGGTTTGAAATTAGTTCAGAAAAATCTCCAAAGAGGGGCTGTGAAAGTACTGTGAAATTATAAAGCTTGATTAGGATGAATTCTTTCAGTTACAGAAATGCATTGCAAAAGAAAATTGAATTTGAATTTGTCTGAAAACTAGACACAAATTGTTTTGTTTTTGGGTTTTTTTTTGTTTTGGCAATTTTCTTTTGCAATGTGAACTAGCTGGACTACCTGTAATAGAACTAAAAATCAAAACCGTCTGTTGTGAATGATAGGGCACTTGTTCTACGACGCCTCAGTGGAT